>CM039617.1:15797166-16397166 GCA_022457205.1 Saccharum spontaneum | reverse complement strand
TCCGGGCCCCCTAGGGCTGGATCCGGCCTTCCCCTCCCTGGTCTTAGGGTGGCGTGCGGCAGCGCCAGACGTGGCCGTGTCTCCTGCCAGGCCACCGGCTGCTGTCCTGCGGGGCTGGTCATTTCTGGTCTTGGTGCGTGGGGGCGGCCTCTAGTTGTGGTCGGCCTACCGGGGAATGTCGGGGCCGCGGCTTCCTCCCCTAACCGGCTGATGGTGGCCTCTGCTGGGGCTGGGCTCCCCTTGCGGCTGCCTAGGGCCTGCTCTGGTGTCGGGTGGTCAGGCTCTGTCCACTGGCGTAGGGTGGCCCCCTCCTGTCCATCTGCTGTCGAGTAGTTTCTGGGTGAAAACCCTGCCCGACTTCTTGCTATGGGCCGGCGGCGGTGACGCGGTCTGCGTCATGTCCTTCTTGGAGGCGTCGTCGTAGTCACTACTCGTCACGGGCGATAGGGCAGGCTCTAGGACGAAAGTCCTCGTGTGCTACTTCCAACATTGATGGCATATGCAGATGTCATTCCCTTTTTGAAGGCCTTGTTGGAGCACGTCTGTCATGCCGATCCTCTTGCCGGAGTGTCTCTGTGCTATGCCTGTGTATGCCCAATTTGCTCTTCACTTTGGTCTGTCCACCGTGTCCAGTGTTGCAGCGATGCTTGGCCACTCGCGCTCTCCTCGACGGATGCTTTGCCGTCGTTGTTGCCCGGTCTCCTCACTTTGGCAGAAGCTTTGCTGCTAAGTGCGTGATGGCCCTCTCCTTGACGGATGCTTTGCCGTCATTGCTCCTTGGTGGATGCTTTGTCGCCATTGTCACCTCGGCCTCCTCTCTTTGGCAGAAGCTTTGCTGCTAAGTGCGTGATGGCCCACTCCTTGCGGATGCTTTACCGCTTCGGGTCGCCTGTGGCAAATGCTTTGCCGCCGTGTTGTGGTTCCGGCAGATGCTTGGTTGTCATGGTCTCTTCTCTAGCGGGTGCTTTGCCGCTGTTATCACACCAGCTTCTCTAGTGGATGCTTTGCCGCCGGGGTCGGTTGGTCTTCGCCTTTGCGGTTTACCTACACTGTAGACTACCAATGTGTTGTTATCTTCATGTAATGGGCTCAGTCGGGTTGAAAATTGAGGTGGACTGTACCCCCCCCTCATGTTGTCTTCGTTTGTGTCTGTGGGATTTTGTTGGTAATCCATAGATTACCTGCATGTCCTATGTAACCTTAAAACTTTGTTTCTGCTTAATGAAAAACGTGCCCTAGGGTACAATTGTGAAAAAATTTAATTATATACATATATGGTACTAATTTGGGAAAAATTAATGAGAAGATACTTATGATCATGAGGCCAAGATGTGTTACTATGAGATCTAGTAAAATATAACCTCATTAGCTTATCTTGATCATGAGGTGACATGTAAAAGAACGTGAACTGCATGGTGACTCAGTAGTCTCGAAGTTATTGAATGTCAATCAGGAATAGCAAACTGTTGGTTAATCATCTATTTTGTTGCTATCTATCTAGATTTTTCCTATAGCACAATGTTTTGTTAATTATGAAATAGACCTGACAAATAAAATATTGACTCAAATGAACTCGAGGTTGCAAAGTATAAACTTTTAACAATACAGTCGCAGTGAAATTAACCCATTCAAAATATCTAAAATATAATTATAAAAAATAACAATAATTGCTAGTTTATATGCACTACTTGTTTTACGTAACATTATATGTGTGTGTGTTCAACTGTATACTTCTTTTCACAACGTTGGAAAACCATACTGTAACTAGCTAAACTAGAATTCAATACCTACACTAGAATTCAATAACATGTTATCCATATCTCCATTGTTGTTACTATATGTTCAATTCTCATTTTCTAGCTAATATTTGTAACCTCTTAATAATATGAGGTCAAACACATGTCTATGTCCAACAATAGAATAAATATAGTTTTCACCATGAGTTGGTATACCATTTGCAATAGAATAAATATAGTTTTCAAGTAGTCTGTTTTAGAAATTTCTTATGTCTCATGCATTAGGTGAAGAATTCATGAATTTAGAGATGTACACAATAAAACTAAATTGTGCTCCTCTAACTTGTAGCTTTGTTTCTGGTCCCTAGATATTCAGGAGAGAGAGGCTAAACGGGCATTATGGTGTGTCAGCATTTGTGATCTCCAATTGGCTATCAGCCACACCATATCTTGCCCTTATTGCTATACTACCTGGTGCAATTGCCTACTATCTATCTGGTCTAAAGAGAGGCGTAGAACATTTCATGTATTTTACGCTTGTCCTTTGTTCATCCACGATGCTAGTTGAAGGCCTTATGATGACCGTAGCTGCTATTGTGCCAGATTTTCTAATGGGCATCATCATACGTGCTGGAATACAAGGTATCATGATGCTTACCTGCGGATTTTTCCAAATACCTAGTAAACTGCCAAAGATAGTTTGGAAGTACCCAATGTTCTACATCTCTTTCCACAAGTATGCACTCCAGGGATTTTACAAGAATGAGTTCTTGGGTTTGGTTCTCCAAAATAACCCAGGAGTAGGAGGCAGAACCATAACTGGTGAGCAAGTGATCAGTACCTTATTTGAAACAGAAATGGGCCATTCAAAATGGGTGGACTTTGCAGTGCTATGTGGAATGATTGTAGCATATAGGGTACTATTTATATTGATTATTAAGGTTGTGGATAAGCTAAAGCCCATAGTTTAGGGTGAAATGTTTAGATGTCCTACTCAATGTATTTGTGGCATGCAAAACCCATGTACCCGCCTTTAATATCTTTATGTAGGAAATGTTGTAAGTTGATAAAGGGTGCTATTGAAGACAAAACATTTACAAGATTAACTCTAATATTTTAGATCTATAATTTTGTATTGAATCTAGACTAATGTATGTGAGAGGAAAGCATGAGTGACAAATATATGTTTAAAAGATGTGAAGACATTTTGTTAAAACAAAAGGTAACTTTATAATTGACATCTAAAGGAGCATATATTCTCCACAACACAAAATGTTTCCTATGCTCTAGAAGCTATGTGACTTCATGGATTATCTGATTCTCCTTCAGAGGGGTCATCAATTAGCTATTTGGCACACATCATGTGCCATCTATTAGTCAATGTTTAGCTAGCTTATTATATAGATATTTCACAAATGACAATGTTGTACCACTTTAGGGACATAACAGCCATCAGCACTAGTGTGGGAGTTTGGTATGTGTTATTGTACTGATTTTGGGACATCTCGGCATTATGAACATTGAGAAGCCCGCATATATGACCGGATAGGACATTGGGCTGCAAATTGATGTTGTTCATATGTTGTGATGTCCTACTGCTGTTTTTGGTACAGCTCGTTTATTTTATTTGCAGCAGTAGCAATAATTGCTTCATTTGGGTGCTTATTAACTGTCTTATTAATTAATAAGCTTACTATTCATGTGTTGGGAGAGGCTTGAGTTATCTTTATTTTATTTTTTTATTTTTGAATCTGTTTTACACACTGTTTTGGGAGAGCGATTTTGACGGGCAAAGCCGTCACCTTGCTATGTGTTATTGGAGCAACGCCTAATATTGCGGCCTGAACAACATCGCAATGCACGCTCTTGGTTACCTGCCTACAGCCATGGCGAGGATGATCAAGTGTAGCATTTAGGCCCAAGGTTGCTAGCTGTTTATCTGTTTTCTTATCCGATGTGTTTAATAATGCATTCATGGTGTTGTATAGGTTGGCAAGACCAACCCTGATTATACGAACAAATGGATCCTATCACGATCTACGATGAATAATCGGGCCGAGCATGCGCCAACTATGGCCTACTCGAGCCATTTGCTTATTTGACATACTTGGTTTAATTGGAGATAAGCATACAAGCACAATAGTGCCCTTTTTATAAAATTATGGTTTTGTTCATGCTACCGATCGAGTTCATGAAGGTCTGGTTGGCAAGGTCAACCTTGGTAGTGCTAGTCCATGAGATTCCCCAAGTCAACTGTCGATCATGAACCCTATAGCCTCATTTAGAACCTTTCCGTGTCAACATTCTTTTTCCACTTGTGATAGAATTCATTCTGCTGTATTCAAGTACCATGGTTAGAAGTTTGTAGGATAATCTCGTTTGTGTGCTAATAAGTTGGTGTAACCAAGTCACATCTATTTTCTTAAATAGGGAAATACTGCCAAAACCTTTGCCAAAATAAGTAGTTGTGGTCATTAGAGAGCAGACGAGTTGTAACAATCAGTATCTCGATAACCAACAGGTTATCAAGAACCAAGAGTCATTCATAAGATTTGGTACTCGTGTAACACCCAGGAATCCAAAAAAAATACCCTGGGATGTTACTAAACTTCACAAACAGCAGCCGCACGCAACGAATAGAGATTTCAGCAGCACCTTCTTTGTATATTAAAAAAAACACGGAAGCAAGATATATAGATAACTAAAAACACCAAACCAGCATTAATGAATATCCTAACATATATGAGCTGCTCCAACAAGAATAAGTTAAACATCCACACCTTAAACACCCACATTCAAGTCTAATTAACATAACCAAATTATTTTGTATTAAATCACAAAGACTCTAAAAGATGGAGTGTGTGACGTGCAGCTAATCCCCTTCCCTTCCAAGTAAGCATCAAGTACCTGGATTGAGTAAAGCAAGGGTGAGATGAAACATCTCAGCAAGCAAACTTGTTTTGACTAGCCATTTAAATCAAAAGTTGAATTAAACATCAATTTAACATAGAGTTTCCACCTGACATGATATCAAAAATAAAATGAGACTTCCAATTTGAATCATAGCCAAGTGATAGAGCTTCGTAACAACATGGATAGGTCACTTCAATAATATACTTCGTGAATGCATATGAATGCAAAGCAAAATGACTCCTGCCTGCACACCTAACAAGGTGTGGAGCTGCATCCCATGATGCTGTACCGGTACGGTCGTGACCATAGGTCCACGACATAACTTCCAATGCAAATGAATGATGCAATGCGCTTGGCATGCTGCAATAAAATTAATATACACCGCCAATAATACTTCAACTTCATCTTCAGGGTTGTGGGCTAGCCACATATAGCAATATGGAAGAATAACATCACCATTAATAAATGAATAAGATCACATTCAAATAAGGTTGAATAAACCAAGTTCACAAGTCATGATATTAGTGGTATGACATTATTATAGACATTAAGCTGTAGGTGATGAAAATAACAAGCCAAAACGGTAGCAAACCACCGCTACATTCACTTGCCTCTTTACCGAAGGAGATCAAAAGCACTAGCGATGTTCCGAAGTGCTACAACCTGACCACAAGCAATACTCAGTACAAAAATAAACACACAAGCAATCCAACAACAAAAATGCACTAGAATGCCCCAAACCCGACATTTAAGCATCTACCGTTTGCGCTACCGATCAAGACAGCAGCACTAACTCTTCTCTTTTTCGTAGACTTTAGACCACATAAGCAAAAACTCCAAAAAATTTACCAGATTATGTAAAACTCCGTTATATACAACTTTTGTATTACAATGTTTCGCATCAGAGGTCTCCAAGATGGTGTAATTAACCATGGAACATAACTGAATATTTCTGACGTCCAACACTGAACATCAAGCTTCAAAAATTCATAACTGGAGGTATACTAATTCAGAAATTATAAACTTTACCAATATGGAAAACTTAACAAACACCCCACAACTTTTGTTCATATCAAAAGATCAAATTATTAAACTAAGACAGTGAAAAACTGCTTAGATCTAAAACTGTCCAGATTTCACTCACTGAAAAATTGTCAAACTATAACAGCTATATCTCCCAAAATATAGATGCTATGAAGATGTTCTTGGTGTCCAGATAAAGATATGGAAGTCATCTACAACATTGTCTACAGGACCAAAATTTATTAAAGCTTCTAAGATGCCCAAACATAATGATGAATAGGGACTGCTCAGTCTGACGGAAATTTCAGAATATGGACGAATTGATTTCGAGAATTACTCCACTAAATCCAACCCAAATAAGCGCTTTAATCCACAAAACTTGATCCAAAGAAGGGGATTAATATTTGACTTCTCACCTAGGGGAAACCGCAGCGAGAGCGATGATGAAAACCCTTATGACTACTTTTTTCCCCTTCTCTTCTCCTTCCCGTGATCTCCAACTCATGACGATCCCCGCTGCTACAAACGTCTTGCCGTTCCAATCTATGCCAAACATGGCGAATCCCTCATGGACAGGAAGAGAAGCAGGAGATTGCTGCCATAACCAAGATAAGAGATAGACCCTAACCGGTTTTTGCAGGAGGAAGAAAAGCCACCACGGACGGCACCGACGACGGCGGCGGCGAAACCCTAGGCCCTCCCCTCCTTTCTTTTTTTTCCTTGGACATGGCACTGCAGAGTAGGGCGGGTCTGGGCAGGGTGCACACGTGGTTTGAGGACGAGGAAAACAAAAGGACTCGACCATGCATCCTCGGGTTACTATTCACGGTACTGTAGCAGTCTTTTTTTTATTCCATTAAACCTTGTAAAAATTATATCTTGATCATCTAAACTCCAGACTATGCATATGAGTAGTCAAACAAAAAGAATTCGACGAGATCTATGCATCTGTGGTATCTGATTGTCCATCTGAGTGATGGATAAAAAATTATTTTTTTGCCACTCACTAAACCTCATGTTTAAACTTTTATCACATTACGTTTTCCAGCACACGAAACATATTCTAGGTGTTACATTCTACCCCCCTTAAAAGAATTCGTCCCCGAATTCCTCCACTTATAAGCAAACAAAAAGTATAGACTCCTCTCAACGGCAGCACTTGTAACTTGGCCAAGACCTCATGATATGAAGTAAGGAACTACTACTAAAAGGACTTCTAATCTAGATACCCAGCAAAAAGCACTTCAAACAAAAACACAAACACCAATGAATGTCACTCATATATATGCACTGGGACACTCAACTCGGAAATTTTGATCATCTATGAACAGTCAATGCTTGAACTCAAACTCAAGGTCTTAATAAGGACATTCCAATAGCATAGAGGTTATAAAAAATCTAACACCACACTTTCATACTTTGATGGCTCATCATACAACAGCCAACTGACATGTAAAAAAAATCCACCACAATTATCAAACTTCCCTACAATGACAAAGAACAAGATGACGAAATGCTGCCTTGACAAACACATAGCTTACTTCTAAGACAAGCCTACAGTGGCCCTTCTAAAAAGATGCCTTCTGACTTCATTGATAAAATGGTCAAGCCACTGAACGTTTCATTCCCTGAGAAAAGAAACAAACTAAGAAATTACATAGGCTCCACTGGAATAAACCAGCTAGGCGCTAGACATTATCATCCTACATGCTCCAATTACTTGACAAAGCAACATCTAGGGAACAACCAACTACAACCTAGCAGTTGTACATCACATTTAATTTGCCTAGAGGACGTTACCAAACTTCTGGTTAGAACAATCATCAAGCAGATGATGATCCTTGACTCCAGGGGTCAACATTTGCCTTAGACCAACTAGTAGCTTGAAATGGCACCATGAACTATGAAGCACAAATTCTTGCCAAAACTAGCTTTTCTTTATACACCGTAGACTATGCGTCCATCTATAAGCGAAGACAACACACTTGCTTCCTTTCACCTCAAAACTTTTCCTCATGGAACGAGACCGACTAGCATGACTACCAAACTCTTAAAAGATGAATACATCAAAGGGTCAGGTGTAACCTTAGCTACTCTCCATAGGGACAAACACTATATCAAGCTTGACCAACTTGCCAAACAAACACAACAAAGAGAAACCTTGATCCAACCTACAAGTTTGTCTTTGTCTTATAAGCACAAGCACAAACATATATAAATAACAAGTAAAGCATCAATACACTCCAACCCATTGAGCAAAACAAAACAACAAGCACTATGTTCGACTAGCAACATCATAGCTTTTTCTTTATATTTATTGATCTTTAAATATATGAAAGCAATGATAGTAAATAAGTACATATTCAAAAACTACAAAATAAGGTCTACACCTTTCATGAAGGCACACTATTTTTATTCTAAATTTAAACATACCTAAACTTCAGTTGAATTCAGATAATGAAATTTGCCCTGAATTCTAATAGTCATCGGTATAGCATTGATACCACTAAAACACTAGCCCAACAATTATGAAACTTTACCATGTCATGTAAAATTGTCTTGTACACAATGTTTGTTCTATAGATACTTTCAGTAAAAATCATCAAGATGTCCTAATTAAGGTAGTAATATCGAACACAGAATTTGACATCAGAAACCAACAACTCACTTCAAAAGCATATATCTAAAGTTATATTTTAGATATGATAGTGAATTATACACCATTAGAAATATACTGAAAAACACTACAACTATGGTATTCATTACAAAGGCGCATTGTCAAAAACTGGATCAATCTATTACTGTCCAAAACAACATGGAAACGGCAACAACTATAGTAAAAAAACATAACTCTCAAACCACAGAGCCTAAAATCGTGAAATTTCACGAGCAGAAGGATGAAGGAAATATCTATAAATTTGGTGTTCAAGGGTTTGGCCAAATCAGCCTGTAACAAAGACAAAAATTGCAATGAACAGAGACTGCACAACCTCATAGATTCTCAAAATGTGGACATGATCTCTTAAGAGAACTACCCCATCTAATCCAACGAAAAAAAATAACCAGGGTATAAATCTAATCCAAAACAAGGAGGTTAAATAAGATTCATCTCACCTAGATCACACCAATAAAAAAACCTAGGGTTTGTGCAACCCCTTTTCTCTCGTTCACTCCTCTTCCTTCTTTTCTCTATCCCTCCTCCCTTCTCTGGTTCTTCGATGGCAGCAGCAGACAACATGGATCCAAAGGCTTAGAAAAAAGAAATGGGAGCCCTGTGTGGATTAGGGGCAAGGGAAAAGGAAAAGAAGAGACACAGGTGAAACGGTCACCATAAACGCTCGCAATAGGGGTGGCTATGTTACTGTAGGACGAGTTACTATTGGCCTATTATATATTTCCCTTCCATAAATCTTGTATCAGCCATAGCTTCGCAATCCAAACTCCAAACAACGCATATACGAGCTAGAAAGATAAGTAGCACACAAGTTAAATTGTGTTGCAAAGACATGAAGCCACCTACAATGATTTATTGAGCTAAAGATTGTAGCCAAGAAAAAAATGATATAATGAGCACACACATAAAGAATGAGATCAGTTCAATCAAACAACACTGACAGCTAAGGAATCAAATGAGAGAACTTCACACCTCTGAATAATATAAACATCATGTTAAGCATGATAGGCTTGCGAAAACAAAACACAAGGCCTAAATCAACCAACTTCAACTTTGTATTCATACATTAACAAACAAATATGACTCCTAGAACTCATGGGCTACTCCACTTTGTTAACTAAAAACATACTGAAAACCAAGGAATAGACATAAGGCAAATTGTAACAAAACAGTCATGCCACAACAATTCCTTCAACATTGAATCCAAAATGTCTTAAATAATCCCTTAACTTGAGCATCATTAAAAG
The DNA here is from genome assembly GCA_022457205.1 of Saccharum spontaneum. NCBI lineage: Eukaryota > Viridiplantae > Streptophyta > Magnoliopsida > Poales > Poaceae > Saccharum > Saccharum spontaneum. The sequence continues at coordinate 16,387,573 of CM039617.1, read as the reverse complement.
GACAAGAAACACTAGTTAACAACCACTATCTTTATAGACTCGGACATACACTACATCCATCTTAGTTCCATTGGTTTGTACCTTCAAGGGAAGTTCGAACAACACCCAACAGTATGGTTTGTGCATAGTAACTCCATGTTTCCCAAGAAAACAAGCATTGTGTCAATTATGATAGGTTTTCTAAATATGTACCATGAACAAATCATAACAGTTTGACTTGGCCTTAGAGGCACAAGCATAGAAGAACACTAGGCCATGATACTCACATATAGATCACTGACACCATATTAGAAAGTATATCATTCAACTTGTGCGACCAAAAGAACATTTGATACACCCCTACTATTAAATCATCTGAACCATTCTGCTAGGCTAATCCAAAGCTATTAAGATTCACATCAAAGCCTTTAAGACAACTGGAACACATACACTAACCAAACAAGACTACAAAGCCTCTATGGCTTCCAGTTACATTCTAAGCATCTAAACTACTAACACCAAACACAACACTAGGCTTAAACACTAGGAACCTCATGAAACTCCACCTGAGTCTATTCTCACCGCATCTTGAAGACTACAATTAAGATGAACTTAGAATTGCGGGAAAACAATCCTACACCAAACTAAGGTCAAGTTGAAAAGTCACCACTCCAATGTATAGGACAAGGCACACAATGACCCACCCATTTGATATATCAAGAGCAAATAGTTACAATGCACAACATGGTGGCCAATCCATCTGTCATTGAACCATTTCCTTTGAATAAAAAATAGCTGGGTCAACCTAACACTCAGGCAACCTCACTTAGAAGTGCAGAAAAAGGCATTGTGGGGGCCCTCCACTCCACTATCTGCACTACTAGACTATAGCTACTCTACGGGTTTTCAAAACCTTTTCCTACCAACAAAAACAAATAGAACATTTTAGGATCTTCACCGCTCAAGCACTAACAACTATGACGTCTGAAGGGTACATTTATGAACAGCATCATGATAAAGAAACTAGACAAGAGTATACATGTAAGAACAACTAATATTGTTAAAATCATATTTCAACAGGTACAATACATGAGAAGATCGATTAAAGCAGACATCACCCAAACAAATAAAATTTGCACTCAATCATAATCAACAATAGTGATGATATACAACATAAACATCAAGGCAACTTAAGCAAAAACAAACACCTCAATCTTGAAAGCCATGCATCATATACAAACCCCTACCCACCCAACATGTGCAAGTGTGTCATTTTAAATCTTATTTTCCAAGAATCTATAACCTGCTTTGGTACCAACTGTAACACCCAGGAATCCAAAAAAAATACCCTGGGATGTTACTAAACTTCACAAACAGCAGCCGCACGCAACGAATAGAGATTTCAGCAGCACCTTCTTTGTATATTAAAAAAAACACGGAAGCAAGATATATAGATAACTAAAAACACCAAACCAGCATTAATGAATATCCTAACATATATGAGCTGCTCCAACAAGAATAAGTTAAACATCCACACCTTAAACACCCACATTCAAGTCTAATTAACATAACCAAATTATTTTGTATTAAATCACAAAGACTCTAAAAGATGGAGTGTGTGACGTGCAGCTAATCCCCTTCCCTTCCAAGTAAGCATCAAGTACCTGGATTGAGTAAAGCAAGGGTGAGATGAAACATCTCAGCAAGCAAACTTGTTTTGACTAGCCATTTAAATCAAAAGTTGAATTAAACATCAATTTAACATAGATTTTCCACCTGACATGATATCAAAAATAAAATGAGACTTCCAATTTGAATCATAGCCAAGTGATAGAGCTTCGTAATAACATGGATAGGTCACTTCAATAATATACTTCGTGAATGCATATGAATGCAAAGCAAAATGACTCCTGCCTGCACACCTAACAAGGTGTGGAGCTGCATCCCATGATGCTGTACCGGTACGGTCGTGACCATAGGTCCACGACATAACTTCCAATGCAAATGAATGATGCAATGCGCTTAATGTAACACCTAGAATATGTTTCGTGTGCTGGAAAACGTAATGTGATAAAAGTTTAAACATGAGGTTTAGTGAGTGGCAAAAAAATAATTTTTTATCCATCACTCAGATGGACAATCAGATACCACAGATGCATAGATCTCGTCGAATTCTTTTCGTTTGACTACTCATATGCATAGTCTGGAGTTTAGATGATCAAGATATAATTTTTACAAGGTTTAATGGAATAAAAAAAAGACTGCTACAGTACCGTGAATAGTAACCCGAGGATGCATGGTCGAGTCCTTTTGTTTTCCTCGTCCTCAAACCACGTGTGCACCCTGCCCAGACCCGCCCTACTCTGCAGTGCCATGTCCAAGGAAAAAAAAAGAAAGGAGGGGAGGGCCTAGGGTTTCGCCGCCGCCGTCGTCGGTGCCGTCCGTGGTGGCTTTTCTTCCTCCTGCAAAAACCGGTTAGGGTCTATCTCTTATCTTGGTTATGGCAGCAATCTCCTGCTTCTCTTCCTGTCCATGAGGGATTCGCCATGTTTGGCATAGATTGGAACGGCAAGACGTTTGTAGCAGCGGGGATCGTCATGAGTTGGAGATCACGGGAAGGAGAAGAGAAGGGGAAAAAAGTAGTCATAAGGGTTTTCATCATCGCTCTCGCTGCGGTTTCCCCTAGGTGAGAAGTCAAATATTAATCCCCTTCTTTGGATCAAGTTTTGTGGATTAAAGCGCTTATTTGGGTTGGATTTAGTGGAGTAATTCTCGAAATCAATTCGTCCATATTCTGAAATTTCCGTCAGACTGAGCAGTCCCTATTCATCATTATGTTTGGGCATCTTAGAAGCTTTAATAAATTTTGGTCCTGTAGACAATGTTGTAGATGACTTCCATATCTTTATCTGGACACCAAGAACATCTTCATAGCATCTATATTTTGGGAGATATAGCTGTTATAGTTTGACAATTTTTCAGTGAGTGAAATCTGGACAGTTTTAGATCTAAGCAGTTTTTCACTGTCTTAGTTTAATAATTTGATCTTTTGATATGAACAAAAGTTGTGGGGTGTTTGTTAAGTTTTCCATATTGGTAAAGTTTATAATTTCTGAATTAGTATACCTCCAGTTATGAATTTTTGAAGCTTGATGTTTAGTGTTGGACGTCAGAAATATTCAGTTATGTTCCATGGTTAATTACACCATCTTGGAGACCTCTGATGCGAAACATTGTAATACAAAAGTTGTATATAACGGAGTTTTACATAATCTGGTAAATTTTTTGGAGTTTTTGCTTATGTGGTCTAAAGTCTACGAAAAAGAGAAGAGTTAGTGCTGCTGTCTTGATCGGTAGCGCAAACGGTAGATGCTTAAATGTCGGGTTTGGGGCATTCTAGTGCATTTTTGTTGTTGGATTGCTTGTGTGTTTATTTTTGTACTGAGTATTGCTTGTGGTCAGGTTGTAGCACTTCGGAACATCGCTAGTGCTTTTGATCTCCTTCGGTAAAGAGGCAAGTGAATGTAGCGGTGGTTTGCTACCGTTTTGGCTTGTTATTTTCATCACCTACAGCTTAATGTCTATAATAATGTCATACCACTAATATCATGACTTGTGAACTTGGTTTATTCAACCTTATTTGAATGTGATCTTATTCATTTATTAATGGTGATGTTATTCTTCCATATTGCTATATGTGGCTAGCCCACAACCCTGAAGATGAAGTTGAAGTATTATTGGCGATGTATATTAATTTTATTGCAGCATGCCAAGCGCATTGCATCATTCATTTGCATTGGAAGTTATGTCGTGGACCTATGGTCACGACCGTACCGGTACAGCATCATGGGATGCAGCTCCACACCTTGTTAGGTGTGCAGGCAGGAGTCATTTTGCTTTGCATTCATATGCATTCACGAAGTATATTATTGAAGTGACCTATCCATGTTGTTACGAAGCTCTATCACTTGGCTATGATTCAAATTGGAAGTCTCATTTTATTTTTGATATCATGTCAGGTGGAAACTCTATGTTAAATTGATGTTTAATTCAACTTTTGATTTAAATGGCTAGTCAAAACAAGTTTGCTTGCTGAGATGTTTCATCTCACCCTTGCTTTACTCAATCCAGGTACTTGATGCTTACTTGGAAGGGAAGGGGATTAGCTGCACGTCACACACTCCATCTTTTAGTGTCTTTGTGATTTAATACAAAATAATTTGGTTATGTTAATTAGACTTGAATGTGGGTGTTTAAGGTGTGGATGTTTAACTTATTCTTGTTGGAGCAGCTCATATATGTTAGGATATTCATTAATGCTGGTTTGGTGTTTTTAGTTATCTATATATCTTGCTTCCGTGTTTTTTTAATATACAAAGAAGGTGCTGCTGAAATCTCTATTCGTTGCGTGCGGCTGCTGTTTGTGAAGTTTAGTAACATCCCAGGGTATTTTTTTTGGATTCCTGGGTGTTACACGAGTACCAAATCTTATGAATGACTCTTGGTTCTTGATAACCTGTAGGTTATCGAGATACTGATTGCGCTTGAAACAGCACCGAAGGAGGACCCGCAAGAGGGGGCCGACACAGAGTACGACCTTGAGGAGTTGGGAGACGACCTGAACTATGAAATGTTTTTCTTTTTCCCATCATTTATTCAAATTATTTGAGGTGAGTTTGGTTTAAATTCAAAATTGGTTTTCAAGGAGGGAGTACCACCATATATGTCCAACAAACAAACACTCCAACTATGTGGATCTATTCACGACCAAAATAATCCTACATGAGTTATATTTAATTAATTTATAGAAAGTTTTAAAAAGTTCAAGTGTCACACTCTATTTTAAGGACAAGATAGAGTGCATAAACATTATATGTGTCCCATGACAGTCGCACACATAAGTCGACAAATTACAGGAAGTATCATCACAGTGTATCTTAGATCACGTTTAATACGACACTTAGTCTTATACAACACAAGCGAAAATTAAAAGATCTCTCTCAAACGTGGTAGCTCCAACACAGGGACAGCCAACTGGTTGACTCAAACCTAGAAGTCCTCTGGATAATCCTCATACCAACTGTCATTTGTTACCTATCCGGAATTTTTATCCAAAAATAGAAAATGAACGAGCGTGAGTACATTTCGTACTCCATAAGCATAACATGGGGATTCATGAGGCTCAAGAGGTAGACACGGTTTACTGCAGTTAGCATTTTAGTAAGTCAATATTTGATCCTTCATTAGCATCAAGTTATGCTTAAACTCCCAAGTTAACCCACATGATCATTTACTAGAAACAATTAGAGTCATTGAACATCATTATAACATCATCATCATCATGAGTTAACAACATAACAAGTAACCATTTATTCTATGAGTTTTTCGGACCGCTCGTGACCGTGAGCATGGCAGTTATAACAGTTTTTAACACTCTGCAGAAGTTGTGTATCTTTACCCGTGAGTCGTGTTGCCCAAATGCCCGGGGCCCATCGACCCCCTAACACTCCCAAGGTGAGCAGGCATGGTACACTATGAAGCCTTCCATAGGTCTCTCTAACATGTTAGATGTAACACCCGTGTTTTTGCATCATGTTAAAAACCACTAAAAATTTAAACTTTTTAAATTTTACAACAAATTAAAACTTGATTAGTTTATTTTCTACGGAACCGTTTTAGAAAAACTTTTCTCTAGAACCTTGCATTAAAAATTCACCATATGCATTTGGCATCGAACGCTTGAATTGTTTGCTTGCATGATTGATCGAATGCTCGTTTAATTGGAATACCTGATTGCTTGCGTGTATGTTTGTCTTCTGGAATTTATTTGCGGCACCAAAATAACTTCCTTAATTATAGCCTGCATTCCTAACCTTTCCTTATAACAGTATATAATGCATCGTAAATATAAATAATATCTGTTACCTTCTCTGCTTGATTACATTAGCCACCGCATCACTACATTATATGTTTAGTTGTTCTTCCTAATATTAGTTTACATTTAGTTAATTCCTATACGGTATGAAATCCCTTGCCTTTACTTACTATCATGGTTATAAAAGGATATGCATATAGAAATAAATAAATAAATAAATATATGTATATGTATATGTATATGTATATGTATATGTATATGTATATGTATATGTATATGTATATGTGTGTATATATATATATATAATAATTAGCTATAATATATTTCAATACTAGTACTGCCTTCTTAATTAGTAAAACGTCATAATGCATACATGGTTAATTACATTCCCTCATAACCTATCCATGGGATAGTTAAGTCATATATATACGTAGATGGGCACATGCACACATAAGCATTCGATATAAGCACACACACGTAAATACCTTGCTTTCCTTTAAGTATAAACATACACAGGTATCGGTACATATATATACATACATGTTTACATATTTTAATTAAATTATACATACATACACCATATGTACCTTGATCCATTGTAGGAATTAGTAAAGTCGTACGTGTAGGCAGTCATTACTTAGTATTTACAGAAATAGAAAATGGAAAAGGCCTACTGTGTACTTCCTCCCACCGGCCAATCGGGCACAGCGGCCGAGCAGCAGCAGATCACGCACACGCAGATATTTTCGACGCCGAACCGCGTCTCCTCCGCGTTGCCGCTGCCGCTCCCGAGCACGTGAAAACCATGGCCGGAGATATTTCTTCGCGCACCGACCTTCACGGATGTCGTCTTCTCCCCACGATTCCCGTCGCCAGCTCACACACTGCACCACTGCACAGTGCGCACTGCTCCTGCATGCCAGCGAAGCTCTCCCTGGCCGGATACTTTTGCCGTTGCCGTGTCGTCTTCCCAAAGTCGCCTCCCTTCCTCTCTGTGATTTTACGTCGACATGCTAGCTCAAGCAGGGGCACGTCAAGTCCCATCACCAGTGCCAGCTCACTCTGAGCGCTTGCCAACCCGAGCACGCTGTGCACGCGAGGATGCTGCTGCACTGCCATGGGCCATGGCTGCCGGCACCGAGATTTTTCCCACCGCCACCGTCTTACTGTTGGCAAGGCTTGGCTATAAAAAAAGGGCCAGCGACCACGGCGTAGCGGATCAACACAGCCGAGCCCGAGCTGAAGTTCCGCTCTCCTTCCTTCGAGTTCCATCTCTGTGTGCTCGGCATGACGACGACTCGCAACGTCGCCTCGGCCGCAGCCAGGGTTTTTTTTACCGACCGGTTTCCGGTAACCGCCGGCCGGCGGTAGCGGTTTACCGGTCGGTTTACCGGTAAACCGGTCGGTAACCGGCCGAATTCAAATTTGAATTCAAATGTTCTTCGGTTCGGTTTCCGGTCGGTAAACCGGCCGGTTTGGAGCGGTAACCGGCCGGTTTGGCCGGTTTACCGCTCGGTTTGAGTTTGGAATTTTTTTTCTTTTTTTTTTTTCAAACTTCTATACGTATAAATAAATACTAAACGAACTCGAATTTGAAAAATTTTTACACCATTGGCTTCTATAAATCATGAACTATTTTTAGGAATTTTTTCAGCATTTTTTGTTTTTTTCAAATTTTAAATTTGAATTTGGGGGCCTTAACGGGCCGGGACCGGGATTTTTTTTTCTTTTTTTTCAAACTTCTATACGTATAAATAAATACTAAACGAACTCCAATTTGAAAAATTTTTACACCATTGGCTTCTATAAATCATGAACTATTTTTAGGAATTTTTTCAGCATTTTTTTTTCAAATTTTAAATTTGAATTTGGGGAAACCCTAACCGGGCCGGACCGGAACCGGACCGGCCCGGTTTGGGCGGTTACCGCGGTAAACCGCGGTAAACCGGCCGGTTTTTTTAACCCTGGCCGCAGCTGCCACCGAGACACGGAGAGAAGCTAATGGGGTGCTCCACAGGCGCCCTGCTGCCTTGCCAACATGTGCCGGAGCTGCTGTCGTCTGCTGCCCTCTGCTACCTCTCCCTGTCTTCTTTGCTGCCGTGTACGGGGGAACGAAAAATGCTGCCCCGGACAGGACCGCGCTGGAGACGAGCGCCGTTAGCGCTGGAGTCCGCCGCCGCCGCCGGAGCTGCGCCAGCCCGCGACTCCACCCCGGTAGCCGCTGTCACCGAGACTACCGGCCGCTGCTCACCGAAGCCACGGTCGCCGAGGATGCCGCGGACTGCGCCAACCCAACCCGCCGGAGCCGCTGCCGCTCGGAGCACCATCTCGCCCCGTCGCGCTAAGCGCCGCCGTTCGCGCCCTCCGCCAGCTGGCGCCTAGGGCCACCGCCGGCGCATCCCTCTCTCACTGCTTTGCACTGCGCTCTCTCTCTCCTTCTCTCCTTTCCGCCAGCACTCTGTCAGCCGTGAAGGGATGAGGACGACCGACGAAGGCAACCGAAGCCACTCGACCACGTCACGTGAACCAATCAGGGCACTCCACCTCTTTTCTTTCTTGCGTGAACATGGTGCGCGTGAAATACAGAGACTCAGGCAGCTGGTTCACCGACCGGCGCATGGACCATGGGCTCAGTACCCAGTCAGCTGACTGGAGCCCACGCGTCAGCCAGCAGCAAATGGCTACTCGTACCCGGGAATTGTACACAGTAGACTAAACAGTAAGCTTATAAATTCTATAAAAAAAATATTCCCAATCAATTTCTAAATAAACTAGAGTAGCCTTAGATCATATTTATTTATATAGTTTCCACACTCATTGCATAGATAAAAATAGTAGAATTAATTTGCATGCTTTAGTTCGTTCACGTTTAATTGGTAGATTTACATAATTTATATCTCGCTCATTTTAATTCTGAATGCCGTAATTCTTGTACTATGAATCTTCTAAAATAAAACACTACGTAATAAATGCTTTACCCTAATTTTTGGTGCCCATTTAAATTCTAGATATGATTGCTTTTCTTTTCTTTATTTAAATACTAATCCGTAGTTGCATAGCCCGTAGTAGTAATTCGTCGCCGTAGTACCCATTCACCCATTAGGATCAACCCATCTATGATTATTTATTCCACTTTGGTTGCCTATACTTGTTTTACATGCTCTGCTTGTTATCTTTCTTGTTTGTATTTCTTGTCTATCGACGCTAGACCGCGTAGGATAGAAGATGTGGAAAGAATCCGATGGAACCTCACAAGAACCAAGATCTCGGAATAAGGATATAATCGACAGCGAGCGGAGGCAAGTCCTGACTCCCACCTCCCCTTTTCCCTCCATATATTATACCACATCCATTCCGCTACTCTTCCTCCTTCACATAAATTAACCACTCCCTCATCCCACCGCCCCACCACTATCACATTCCACTGCTCCCACTATATTCCACCACTCCTACCATAAAATCTCCCACTGCCCTTTATAAATAATTATTAAATTAAACATAAATGATGTTATCCGTATTATCATGGGAACCAATGATATGAGCATATATGACATACAATGAATATTGTGATATATAATGAATATTGTGATATATGATGAATGTCGTGATATATAATGAATAACGTGATATATATATATATATATGCTATGAGCTTTATGATATGGATAACCTAAGAACATGGATGTTAATTGAACTGGTAAAATAGAACTTATTTTCGACGGGAGCGAGTGGGGATATTTCACGTGGTGTGGACTATCCTTTGGACAGGATCGCCTAGTGAGGGTTCCTGTTGGGAGATACTCGCTTCGGTCATATAAGGACCGGTTCATTTGCCATCTCGCCTAGCCAGATTTTCGTACAGCCACATGTCTATATGGGTAGACTTGATCTCACACCCCGTTAGATAGAAGTATAAATTCTACTAGGAGGCCGGAGTGGCAACGGACTATCAGGAGACGACACGGATGCTGGGTGATCTTCCGTGGTCTGGTCGGCATGGATGCTATGTGATCTTCCATGTAAAATTATTGTTGGGCCGTGTGCGAGCCCCTTTGTATATATATATATATATCTATTGGATGCTTTGTGATCATCCAAGTCGTTGTTCATTGGATGCTGTGTGATCATCCAAGTCGTTTCCGACCCCTGAGAAGCCGTGGTAGAATTATACGGACATCTAAGGTAGCGCTCTTTCGGGTACGAGGTATCGTTGGGCCTGTCCAAGCCAATGACGTCTGGTGTCGGACTGTGCCTATCATGTGGGGAAATTTGTACAACCTCTGCAGAGTTTTCTGAATCTATTCGAATAGCCACGTCCTTGGAATGGGCAATCGCTGGGATGAGGTCTCAAATGATTAGACTTTTTATGTAAAGAAACCGTGACAATCTGGTAAGTTGCAAGTTATTAATTGTGGTAAGTTATAACTTATAAACTCCGGGAACTGGTGAGAAGGGTTAATACTCTCCCAGGGCCCAAACCTCCATTTTTGTAACTGTACTACTACCATATAAAATTCCACTATAAGACCACCTCCACAAATAGCCTCCGCCATACACTTCACCTCTACCCCAAAGTTAGGGCTTGCTGAGTACTTTATGTACTCAATCTTCTCCATTCTATGTTTTTAGGAGTCAAGCTGTAGGAGTACAAACGAGGATGAAGCTATCGAAGCTACGCTAGGTTGGAACGACAGGAGTACGTACGAGGACGGAGATGTACGATTACGCAAAGGAGCTACTCGAGGACCACTAGGATAAAGATATAGGATTGAGTTTAGGATTAAGGTTTACGTCCGCACTCCAAGTTGCCTGTAGGAATGGAACCACGTCGTTATAGAACCGCTGGATTAGAACTCTGATGTATATTATCAGGCCAATGGCCCAAGTTATGTAATATGAACTTTGTAATGTGTTTCCCCATTATCAATAAAAGTATGGCTTTTGATATCAATCTTGTTCGATCTGTGCGTATCAGCTACTGATCCAGGGACTGATAAATGATGCACAGTGGACCCTAAAGTAGGGGCCCGACATTAGAGCCACGAGGTTTCCTCGGCAGGCAGATGTAGGAATCCCCCTTTCTATGGCATAAATCCTTCGCGGCTATACTCATAAGAACAAGGGCAGTCCTATACCCAAAGTGGCAAGCCCCTCTTGCGCCATAAAGATAACCTCTAACAAGCTAGAAAAGATCCTATTATTGAGCTAAAACTAGAGCCATGTGACTCTCACAGTTGCACTGTCAATCCCAGCTTTTGTCGACAGATAAGTCCTTACGGAGGCTTTAGAGCACCATGATCAACGTCATTTGCACTTTCACCCTATAGATCAGTTGTTATAAAGCATGTTTTACCTTTTGTTCCATAGAACCAATAACCATTGAATAGATCATGTTCAGTTAGAGCGCTAGCAATCTACCCATGTGCAATTAACACGTAGCAGTCAAGAAGCATGTCATCAAGTAACTAGGATGTCCTTATAGTTGTCAAGATGATTAAAGTGAATAGGACATCAAGGTAGGCACATGCTATACTTGCCTTGGTTCACAAAGTCCTACTGGTCCTGCTGTTCCTCAAATAAATCCGGGTTTCCGAAGTACTCCTCACCGTCTGAACTCGATCAACACGAACCAACAACATGCATTCCGAAGACAATCATATAAGCAAAACAATCCTATGGTTAGAACAGTACACCAGCAGTAAATAAAACAAGATAAAAAGTTTATGAAAATCATCTACGTCTCGCTACTATCACATCGACGCGAAGTTCACGTAAATCGGAGCTAGAACTCGATAGTTACGACTTAAACAAGTTCTCCTATAGCTAATGAACTAATTCAACTTAACCAAGAAATTTAAATACTGCAAACATGTCTAACAGTAGCATTAACGCATAGATTACGAAATTACGAACCTAACGCAAGTTGAACGGGTCAAATCGAAATTAAAATGACGATTTTATAAGCAAAACAATACAGTGGCATTTCTATAAATAGATGGAATAATTTTTGAATTTAAATAAATCAATTTCGGGAATTTGAATCTAATCAACGACTATGGGTGGAAATCCAAAAGAATCGGGGGTTTCTTAAGAAAAAATCCCCACGAAAGGGTATTGGCAATCCTAGGTCATTGGATTTAAAATGGATGGTTCGGATTAGATAGGGGAGAAAGGAGAGGGTGTGGCTAGCCAGAGGGGAAAGAGAACGTGGCGGCGCCGCCATTGTCAACGGCGAGGAGCTTGCCGGAGTAACCGAATCGGGCGCTACAGGCCTCGGTTTTCAAATCCAAGGGTACCGGGAGGAAGCGGAGATGAAGGCGAGTTCATGCCGGGGCAAAGCGCGATCGGGGGATGGCTCGCACGGCACTCGCCATGACCGATGGCGAAAAGAGCTCACTGGTGATCACGGCTACGGCCCTAGAGGCCATGATTCGTGAAATTAAGGGCATGGGGAGAGAGGGAAACACGGGGAAGCTCACCACGGTGAAGACGGAGTTGGAGATGGAGCGAGGACGGCGGTCGGCTCAGAACGGTGGCAATGGAGGGGCTCTGCGGGATTTGGCAAAGAAGAACCATGAGCACATAGAGCGAAAGAGAGTAAAGAACGGAGCGAGGAGGTCTACTACCGCAAGAAGATGCTCGACGGGCGGCTCGATTCGACGGAGAGGCAGCAAATCGGCGGTCCGAGCTCGACGGATGCGGCGACCAATGCGCTGTGGTTGTAGCGCTCGGGAGTGGAACTTGAGTGGGGAGGAGCAGCAGGGGAGTGTGGAGACGGGGTCCGCGCTCTTCTATATGGAGTCCGAGGCGTGGGGGGAGACGCTCCCACGAAGCGAGCGGAGGTGGGCGCGGGCGGCGGTTTCGCCCAGCCGCGCGCGATGCGCAACCGGCAAGAGGTTGACGGCAGCGCCGATAGGCGGGCCCGGGCTGCCAGGGACAGAGAGTGACAGAGAGCGAAGGTGGGTTGCGCGTGGCTTCACGGGCCGGCCCAAGAAGGAGAATGAAGGGGAGGGGCAAGCAGGCCGGCGGGGAGACGAGCGGGCCAGCTCGGCTGCCTGGGCCAACAGGCCGAAATGGAGGAAGGGAGGGTGAAAATGAAGAGTTTACTTTTCTTTTTCCAAAACGAATTTCCAAACTCATTTTCAAATGATTTTTAAAACTTTTTAGCATTCGGATAAAAACCCATCATCACAGTAAGTAAAATGCATCAGCATGAGTGCATCAACATGTAGCTAACCTTATCATTAATTTTAATTTCATAAAAATTACTATTTCCTATATTTGAATGCTCACACAATTGCATAAATAAATCAAATTTAACTATTTTTAAAGAATGCAATTTTTAGGTATTACATCAAGTTTTTAATGATTTTCAAAACTTGTCAAAAATTTAGGGTGTCATAGGCAGACTCATCCAATGTAGCACCGACCTCGCACAGTGGTGCATCAACATGAGCACAAATGCATTCATGTCATTTCACCGGCCACTTAACACCGTGACTGCCCCAAATGGCCGGTAGTGCCATTTAGAGAAAAAAACTTTAACTCGATGTCAAATAAGGAAGTTTAAATTTTCTAGTGCCGAATAAGGAAGACTGATTTGTTTAAGTGCCAAATACACAGCTCTCTCCATTTTCATTGGCACTTGGCTGACCGTACGAGGATGCAGTATTTGCATTCTGAAAATCGATTTTGGTCGCAGCCGACCGCCTATAAAATTGGTCGCTGCCGACCGCCTATCAAATTAGTTCAAAAAAGAAAAGAATAATAAATTTTACATTTCTTGATTAGGCCAGCCCACCGAGCAACTCTAGAACACATAAGTGGCTTAAGAGCCCACCTCCTAAAATCATTTTATTGAGGTGGATCTTTAAGTCCGTGTATAAATTATTTTTAGAGTGGATCATCTCAAGAAGCGTCTTTAAAAATGGTTATTTATATAGTCTGTTGGATCCATTATCACTAAAAATTAGCTAGTTAATAGTTAATAGCTACTAATTTTTAGCAAGAGGCCATTTAGATTGACATACTAATAGATGATTAGATAGTGTGTAAAGAGTATATTAGATTATTAGTACCTATTAGGCTATTAGCAACTCCAAACCCAGCTAATAAAACTAATAGTTAGTAGCCGTCGATTAATAATTAGCAGGTTTATTAGTAGGTTTGTTTTGATCTATTAGGCCTTATTTAGATCCCATGCTCTAAACTTTAGCCGCTAAACTTTAGACTATTTTGACTCTTGAGGCTCAAACAGGAAATAATTGCCTAAGCTAACAGCTCATCAATCAGGGTCGCTGGTGGCAGAGCGTGATTAGGGAAGTAACGAATCTTCCGCACATTCCCGTATCTATGAAAGGTCAATATATAATTTTGTATATTTTTTTAATGAACACGGAACATGTAATTTTGTATATTTTTTTAATAAACACGGAACATGGCTTTCGGTCTATTTGGATCCCCTCCTCTAAACTTTAGAGCCTCTTAAAACTTTAGAACACTTTAGCTTACATTTAAGGTCTAAAGCTCTAATGTGAGATGGACTAAAGTTTAGATGTAACTTTAGATCATTTAGAGACTATAGCTCTAATATTTAGAGCAAAAAAGTTTATAGAAGAGTATCCAAACAGGCCCTTTCACATGCATGGCCGATCGATCGACTGGGGAGGATACAATCCATGAAAATAAAGCACGATTTCCACGTAGCAACAATTTTGTAGACTTTTACACGAAACCGGAGCATGACATTGATGTGGCTGACAGGGAAAGATAATACATTCAGAGCTAGGCCTAGTTTAGATGCACTCCAAATATTAGAATTTTTTCACTCTCTATCACATTAATGTTTAGACCCATGCATGAATTAGTAAATATAGGTAAAAAATAACTAATTACACAGTTTAGTTGGAAATCACGAGATGAATCTTTTGAGCCTAGTTAGTCCACGGTTGGACAATATTTGTCAAATAAGACGAAAATGGTACTATTTATCGGGTTCATTTTTTTTTCAATCTAAACGAGGCCCTATTGCAAAAAGAATTGCAAGGAACAGTTTTTTAGAGTTTCCACGGAATATTCTTCCGGGGGCAAACTGTACGAGCTTTTCTTAAATAAACATAAGATACTTTATGCAATAGAGCACCACTCAAGAGAACAACCAAGCATAGAGCTAGTTGCTTCTATTCCTTCCGTCCAAAACATATTTATTTTTGGAAATTCATATTTCTTCTATTTTGACCAACAATTTAAACTATGAATATATATCTATCTATATTTTTAACAATAAAGAGGCAAAATTTCAGTCTTTTTTTCATTCATCTTTTTTTTTTGTCCGTCTCCCTCTAACTATCGGACAATGGAGAGTTTCTTTTGTCCAAACTTATATGTATAATAACTCGTGCTCATAGAGTAGGAATCCTAATCTAAATAGATTCCCCAGATCCTGAGTACTCTAAATAAAACTCTTAATAATCAAATAGAAAAAGATAAGAGTTACGTTCTTTATTTTGCTCCACTTTCTTTATTTAGTTCTCTGTGAAAAGATAGGAAAAATATCACATCCGTGTGGTCCTTATTTTATATTCTCAGTCCGTTTACAAAGGAAGCAAACTCTTACTTCTATCTCTTTTTTTCTTCAAGCTTATAGAATCCGAATATTTTACAGGAACCATTCTTTCTAAATATTTTTGTGCAAATATTACGTAGTGGTAACACATTCGGATTCAAACTCCGTCGGAACGACAGAGATATATGATGTATATAGAACGAGACAACATACATGTATGATAATATAGATATATCACGCCATACCATTATTGTTATTTTGTCAGTTTGATTTGATTGATTGAAGCTCATCAGGCGCATTAATTTACATTCAGATTCAGATGCAACGAGGGACGGTGTGGTGTACTGGTACGACCTCGTGACGTTGAAGAGAAAAGGCGGCGGGCATGAGCACGACCATGGCCAACGTGGCGCCGTGATGCGCATGCCAAACAAGCGTCGTGTGCGCCGTGGCACTGTGCTCACAGCCGGCGGCGGCCTCCGCATTGTCTACAGGAGCACCTTTCGCCCAGGCGACATCATCGCGTAGGAGTCAGACGTCAGTCGCCAGATCGAGGTCATCACGGGAGTCTCTAGGGCGCTTGACCTGGTTCACTTTGACGACAGACGACGCTGGCAGTAGAGTGTCATGTCAAGGCCATTAGAGTAGCTCCACCACGACACGGGGCTCATCTTGGGCGACTATGTCGTGTCTACCTCATGGCTCGACAGGGTCACCGAAGTGTCCCTCCAGGTGGACGTGGCGTTCAATGACGACGCACTTTGCACACTCACCGGGACACAGCGCAAACTGGTAAGAGACCAAAGGATAGAGGAGGACAATTAAAAGCACAACATGCAGAATGTCCGGGCTGACAAACAATGTCTGGTAGCCGAGGTAGCGCGTCGTCGGCAAGTACTCGTCAGTCTCCCGGGCGTCCCGATGGATTAAAGGCTAGTGGAAGCTAGAGCTGGGACTTGGGCCGTGCCATTTGAGGGCGGGTCATGGCACAGTCTTTTGACACGACCCGAAGCACGGCACAACACGAAATATTTTGGGCCGTGCCAGCACGACACAAACACGAGGGTCATGCCGTGCCAAGGATCTTGGTACGGCGGGCTACATGGCCCGGCCCGCATTTGGGGCCGTGCTTGGACCGACATGGCACGAAAATAGCACGTAGACACTTCTACACCTCTACGATAAAATTTTCTAGCATTTACTATACTACCTCTCGTCTAATTCTTGAATATATTATGAAAATCATTAAGACTTTCATTAAAATAATACACATAAGATATATATGCATATATATATATTTTATATCATGAGCGAAAAAAAGAAAACTAGCAGAGATATTTTGAGGGTCGTGCTTCGGCCGGCACGACCCAAAGGCTTGCTGGCGTACGACAGGCCATGCCTGGGCCGAAGAAAAAATTTACTGTGCCATATCGGCATAGCCCAACGTGCCTCCCATGCCTAGAAAGCACGACCCGAAGCAGCATGAAGCATGAGAGGGGCGGTGCCATGCCAGCATGGCCCGGCCCAACTCTCACCTCTACTGGAAGTCAAGTCGCATCAGAGGCACCGTCTCCGGGGCAGACGTCACTAGCATGCTCGTGCACTGAGTCACCTCCATGCATCTGGGAACCAACAAGGTGCTTATATCCAGGTCACACTTGCTGCCACATAGTTTCAGCCCAGGCTGCCTAAAGACACTACGTGTGTGTTGCCATGGCCACTTCTACATGAGCATTGTGACACGGTGCCGTGCCGGCATAGTTCCACACTGTGTCCATCGTCACACTATCAGCCTAGGTTGCCTGGCCATGGTCAGTGACACCATGCACACGTGGTGCCGTGACCGCAGGTTCAAGCCACCTTACTGTGGCTGTAGTGTCTGCGTGCGGCTCTACCGTAAAACCATGTCTGTGCCACCTACAACATAATGAATTATAGTCTCGTTACAACGCAAGTGCATATTTGTTAGTACCTATCTATACCTCATAATAAGTCCAGCGACTCTATATATATAAATTGTCACACCCGGTTTTCTAAAGAACAAAACCAGGCTAATCATATGTGTGCCCAGGAAGTCCACACATATGTCAGAATGAAAAAGTACCAGAAACAATGTTATTATATAACGTATACATCGCTATATTAACACTTACATCAGAGTATCGCGGAACGGTGACTAAACTTCAGGCTCCATTCTTTTCAGGGACGGCTGACTGGTGGCTCCATATGCCAAGCACTTCTAACAGACTTCTGGGAACTCACTACACTTTCATCCTTCTTCTAAACAGCACCTCACTACACACTGGAGTGTGGGGAAATAGCAAGGGTGAGTCCATGTCGAACTCAGCAAATATAACACGGGGTTCATGAGGCTCAAAAGGTTTGACACGAGTTTACTGCGGTAGCTTTTAGTGAGTCATCTTTTAGAAATTGAGTAGCAACAAGTATACCATAATCCCAAATAACTTCATGATCATGTAAACGAGAATAATGTATAGCAAGAAATATTAATCATTAATGAACATCAATATCATCAATATTAACATTATCACCAGTGTTCATCATTTATTCTGTAAGGGTCCAAGGCCACTCGTGACCGTGAGCACGGCTGATATACCAGTTTTACACTCTGCAGAGGTTGTACACTTTCACTGTGAGTCGTGATTTACCCTTTCGCCCGAGGTGATCAGCCTCTTGACCCACTACCAAGGAAGGTCGGCAGGGTTCACTATGAAGTCTTTCAAAGGTTCGTCTAACAAGTTAGGGCCGCTAGGTTTCTGTGGCCTGCAAATGTAGAGCCCCCCTTCCGTATGGCACAATGACACGCAGCCTATACTCATAAGGACAGGAGCCGCACTACACCCAACCCGGAACACAACCCCTCTTGCGCCTTAAAGGTAACCACTAACAAGCTAGAAAAGGTCCTCTTATATGACTAAAGCCAGAGCCATGTAGCCCTCACAGCTGTACTGTAAGTCCCGGATGTTCGCTTACAGATAAGTCCTTACGGAGAGAAACTAGAGCACCATAAAAACAACCCAATGCTCTAGCCCTCTTGAGCCATGTTTCTATAAAGCATCTTTTAAACGTTTATTGCATATACCATTAGTCAAGTTACAGATCATGGTTATTTATCTTGAGCACTAGCATAAATACTACCCAATGCAATATTCCACCGGTGTCAAGGTACAAGATACAAAAGCTATGATATCCTTAAGGGTAACAAGGTAGACACATGCACATGAATTAAGTATATTAAAGGTGAATAGGAAACAAGGATGATCCCATGCTATACTTGCCTTTTTCCCAAAGTTAAGCTACTCAGAAGTCTTCAACCTTCGTCTCTGACCTTCAGCTTCTGTTGTACTTGTCGGTCCTCAGCTCTAAGTCTTCAGCACTCGCGAATCACACTTCTACTCGCAGCAACCAAGCACAGCAAACAGACAACAAACACACTTAAGAACAAACATCATACAAAGAAGACACTTTAAAAGGAAGCGCACTAAACCTCACGGCTCGTTGCTATGGTTACGAGAACGCAAGAACGACTAAGGACGGAGCTATCATTACCGAGGACACGTCTATCGAGGTTGGCAATATAACTAAAGAAGACAAACTAACACTTGATCTATTTTGGTTGAACAAACAAAATCATGGAGATGTTATTAATTTAGACAAATTATAATTTAATTTAAAAACCAAGTTAAATCTAGTCATATTTTATTTATAAACTTTACCATCTAAACCGAGCAAGTTAAACATTACTTTTAATTAGAAATTCAATTGCATAAGCATAAATCAAACTAATATTTAACTTATAAAATTCAATGATATAAGACATGCTAATCGAGAAGTAGTTGCTACTGTCGTGAGAGCACAAGCAAATGCCAATAACGAGCCAAAGGTTAACAAGAAAACTACTATCTAGAGTATTATATTAATATATTAATTTGTTATTTTACATTATACAAGAAAGGCCTACATGCGTGATTTATTTAACTCGGCAAAACCACAAGAAGCATGTTAATTCAGATTACACGTATTGCATTTTAGTTTAGAAACTGAGCTAAAACTAATCATGCTTTATTTTACCATATAAATTAATCAAGTTAAACTTTAAATTTGAAAAGGTAAAAGAGCACCGAGAACAACCATTGAATTATATGTGATACGTGCTTGGGTTAAGTAAATTATAATTTATGTTATCAATTAACCATATCAACTTTTACATGTAAAATATCAAAGTATAACACTTATATTGTTTTTAAATTAGAAAACTAGCTACATGCATAATAACTGAATTAGTGTTTTAGTTGTATAGGGAATAACATATGACATCGTGAATGTTTGATACTACCACATAGACCACGTCAACATAATCTGAACGCAACAAAAACGGACTAGTAAAACTAAAACAGCCATATGATGAAGGGTTAAAGCTATATAAGAATCTTTGTGGGATTTACTAACAAGGAGAACCGGAGACCTCACAAGAGAAGTAGATATAAATAGGTACCTATATGATATATCAGACTGTTTCTCGGACACATCCGTGATCCGCATTGCTGCTTGCTTTGCTTGAACATGGCTGAAGACGAATGAACTGGCACAGATGACAGCATGCTCACCCGAGGAGAAGGGCCAGCGACGAGAGCTTCTCCTGATCGTGCCTTGCAGCAGTCCCGCGGCAGCCGGCAGGGCCTCTAGACATCGGCACGTATTTACAATTTTCATGGCCGTGGTCGGCCAGCCAACAATGGGTAGCGTCGGGCACGGCAGCTCCAGATGATGAACTTGTAGATGACGCCAGACAAGCAATTGAGAGAATGAGCAGCTTCATATATATGATAGTCCAAGGCTCGTAGCATTACTTAGCTGCAGATGTCGTAAACAGATGACAGGCGTGCTCAACTGGATGAGAACTGGAGATAGATAACGGCGGCTTGGATCAGACCAGGAGGGCGATGATCTGATGATGTTCGTAGTCAGTGACGGAACCAGGGCCCAGGAGGCGAACTTTATTTGGCGACATGCAGATCGATGGCCGCAGAAGAACACTGTGAGAATGCCACTCAAATCAAACAATTCGGCTAGCATGTAAGATAAATAAGCCATTAGCATCATAATGGAGACTTCACGATCGGTTGAGTGCCTGCCAAAGTACAACTTCTTAATAATATAAGCACTAAGAAGTCCAGAAGCTACTCCAAGAAAGGTGCTGGTGCCGAACAGATAAAGGAAACTGCCAATAAAGTTCAGTAATTTGGCACCACTGATATCTCCAAGATCAAAGTTCTAGATTGCATTGAACAACACAACAGAAGTTGCGTCATTGACAACACCTTCACCAAACACGAGGCTGTACAAGAAGGGTGTCTCATCTTGGCTTAACACCTGCATTAAATATGATGGGCGGCAGCAGGTAAATAAAGAAGATGTCCTCGCTGAACTGGAGCATGGAATTGAATTAACCTGTGACAGAGCAGGTGCAGCGACGGAAATCGGCGATACGAGCTCTGCGGCGGCGGACAGCAACAGCGGCGGCGGACGGCAACAGCGGCGGCGAACGGCAACAGCGGCGGCGGGCAGCAACAGCGGCGGCGGACGGCAACAGCGGCGGCGAACGGCAACAACGGCGGCGGGCAGCAACAGCGGCGGCGGCGGCAATAGCGGCGGCGGCGACACGATAAGAAGAGAGAAAATTCTAATTTACTACCCGAGAGATTTCCCAAACTAGGGGCTCCTCCACGGTAGTTTTTGGTGTGCTTTGCCCATGGGGTAGGTGCGTATATATAGGGAGGAAAACTCTCCACCCCCATGTCAACTAGCGATATGGTACTAATTGACGTTGCACCCTCCATCTTTACTAATAGGCCTAATTAATTATTAAAGCCCATTAGTAAATAAATGAATGGGCATTTAAGATCATTGCACACAGGCTTTGGTGGAAAATGAGGTATTTATTATTTTCGGAATTAATTAATTTCATGGATAAAATAATTCCAGAAAAGTCCAGAATTATTATTTAAGCCATGAAAAATACTCCGAAAGCTCCGAAAATTCGAGGGAATTTTTCAGAGACATTATGGAACATGAGGAACCCAAATAAAGTATTTGGAGCTCATGAAAAGATATTTTAGAGTATCTAAAAATTAGATAATACTCACAGAAAAGCGTGAACTAGCTCCAGAAAAATCCAGAACAATTCCCGAAGAGTTCACTGAGATTGATTGACACATGAGGAACTGAAAGGAATAATTTATGTTATAAAGAAAAGATTTTAGGAAACTCCCAACGAGAACTTAAGATGAGAAACAAGGAATATTGATTGCGGAAAAAGATAAAGACGTGCTCGAGAAGAAAGATATTATTTTTTTATAACTAATTGATGCTATCATAAACTAAACTTAGGAAATTTTATCCGAATATTAAAACATTTATTTTAATTAGTGTTTTCTATGCACAACCTAAAATCAAAAAAAAATTTGGGGTGTGACAATTCTACCCCACTTAACATGAATCTCGTCCCGAGATTCGGAGAGACTAGGAAGAAAGATAAAGCTGATTATCAAGGTTGTTCTAAGACCTTTGTCGAGATATAATATAGAGATTAAGGATTAACAAAGTTGGATAAAGAAATTGAAGATAGCTCTTTAAGATTATTTTGAGATTAATGAGGTGTAAGAACGACCATCGAAGATCGACAAAAAGGTGATAAGAAAGATAAAGATTGATGGCGAGAGAGTGAGATTGGTTAAGGGGCAAGGACTAGCAAAAGATGATATTATGGTAGCGATTGGTCTTTGGATCTTCTTATCTCGTGACTTGAGATTGATGATGGTGGCGGACGCTACCCCACTTAAGAAAGATCTTGTTCCACCTGGCGATGTCATTGAAAGCAACACTTTCTTTAAGGCTTACTACTATTGATGAGTCCTTCATGTGTTGATCCTCCATTGGGTTAAGATAAAGGAGAAAGCATAGAAACCAAGAGTAAGCAAGGATGATATATGGAAAAGACAATAAGAATTAGGATTGATCGAAGGTTAGGTAGGTCAAGAGAGGATACTACCCCACTTTAACATAGATTGAGCTAATTCTCAAGATGATTTCGGGCCTCCTTTGGAACACAAGAACAAAGGCAACACACAAGCATCACATCAAACAAGACAAGCATACATCAGGCAAAACAAAGCACCAATCACATCATCGGTACTACACGTGCTTCTTCAACAATGGCGGTCATCCTAATGACACATTGGAGATGATAAAAGGTCATCGAACTTTTGAACAAGGTAAGATCAGAAAACTTTTGGTAAAAACAACACAAATCAAAAACCAAGGGAGTAAGAAATAATAGCTCAAAGGAAACTATCAAGGAAGGGATACAACAAGACAAGGAACAGGAAATAGTCAAAATCAATGAGTCAAGGGATGAGAAAATAGTTTTATAGTAAAATAAGTTTTAGAATACGTCCAGTGCTACTTGGCATACGTCCTACAGTCAACATCGCTCTGATACCACTCTGTCACACCCGGTTTTCTAAAGAACAAAACCAGGCTAATCATATATGTGCCCAGGAAGTCCACACATATGTCAGAATGAAAAAGTACCAGAAACAATGTTATTATATAACGTATACATCGCTATATTAACACTTACATCAGAGTATCGCGGAACGGTGACTAAACTTCAGGCTCCATTCTTTTCAGGGACGGCTGACTGGTGGCTCCATATGCCAAGCACTTCTAACAGACTTCTGGGAACTCACTACACTTTCATCCTTCTTCTAAACAGCACCTCACTACACACTGGAGTGTGGGGAAATAGCAAGGGTGAGTCCATGTCGAACTCAGCAAATATAACACGGGGTTCATGAGGCTCAAAAGGTTTGACACGAGTTTACTGCGGTAGCTTTTAGTGAGTCATCTTTTAGAAATTGAGTAGCAACAAGTATACCATAATCCCAAATAACTTCATGATCATGTAAACGAGAATAATGTATAGCAAGAAATATTAATCATTAATGAACATCAATATCATCAATATTAACATTATCACCAGTGTTCATCATTTATTCTGTAAGGGTCCAAGGCCACTCGTGACCGTGAGCACGGCTGATATACCAGTTTTACACTCTGCAGAGGTTGTACACTTTCACTGTGAGTCGTGATTTACCCTTTCGCCCGAGGTGATCAGCCTCTTGACCCACTACCAAGGAAGGTCGGCAGGGTTCACTATGAAGTCTTTCAAAGGTTCGTCTAACAAGTTAGGGCCGCTAGGTTTCTGTGGCCTGCAAATGTAGAGCCCCCCTTCCGTATGGCACAATGACACGCAGCCTATACTCATAAGGACAGGAGCCGCACTACACCCAACCCGGAACACAACCCCTCTTGCGCCTTAAAGGTAACCACTAACAAGCTAGAAAAGGTCCTCTTATATGACTAAAGCCAGAGCCATGTAGCCCTCACAGCTGTACTGTAAGTCCCGGATGTTCGCTTACAGATAAGTCCTTACGGAGAGAAACTAGAGCACCATAAAAACAACCCAATGCTCTAGCCCTCTTGAGCCATGTTTCTATAAAGTATCTTTTAAACGTTTATTGCATATACCATTAGTCAAGTTACAGATCATGGTTATTTATCTTGAGCACTAGCATAAATACTACCCAATGCAATATTCCACCGGTGTCAAGGTACAAGATACAAAAGCTATGATATCCTTAAGGGTAACAAGGTAGACACATGCACATAAATTAAGTATATTAAAGGTGAATAGGAAACAAGGATGATCCCATGCTATACTTGCCTTTTTCCCAAAGTTAAGCTACTCAGAAGTCTTCAACCTTCGTCTCTGACCTTCAGCTTCTGTTGTACTTGTCGGTCCTCAGCTCTAAGTCTTCAGCACTCGCGAATCACACTTCTACTCGCAGCAACCAAGCACAGCAAACAGACAACAAACACACTTAAGAACAAACATCATACAAAGAAGACACTTTAAAAGGAAGCGCACTAAACCTCACGGCTCGTTGCTATGGTTACGAGAACGCAAGAACGACTAAGGACGGAGCTATCGTTACCGAGGACACGTCTATCGAGGTTGGCAATATAACTAAAGAAGACAAACTAACACTTGATCTATTTTGGTTGAACAAACAAAATCATGGAGATGTTATTAATTTAGACAAATTATAATTTAATTTAAAAACCAAGTTAAATCTAGTCATATTTTATTTATAAACTTTACCATCTAAACCGAGCAAGTTAAACATTACTTTTAATTAGAAATTCAATTGCATAAGCATAAATCAAACTAATATTTAACTTATAAAATTCAATGATATAAGACATGCTAATCGAGAAGTAGTTGCTACTGTCGTGAGAGCACAAGCAAATGCCAATAACGAGCCAAAGGTTAACAAGAAAACTACTATCTAGAGTATTATATTAATATATTAATTTGTTATTTTACATTATACAAGAAAGGCCTACATGCGTGATTTATTTAACTCGGCAAAACCACAAGAAGCATGTTAATTCAGATTACACGTATTGCATTTTAGTTTAGAAACTGAGCTAAAACTAATCATGCTTTATTTTACCATATAAATTAATCAAGTTAAACTTTAAATTTGCAAAGGTAAAAGAGCACCGAGAACAACCATTGAATTATATGTGATACGTGCTTGGGTTAAGTAAATTATAATTTATGTTATCAATTAACCATATCAACTTTTACATGTAAAATATCAAAGTATAACACTTATATTGTTTTTAAATTAGAAAACTAGCTACATGCATAATAACTGAATTAGTGTTTTAGTTGTATAGGGAATAACATATGACATCGTGAATGTTTGATACTACCACATAGACCACGTCAATATAATCTGAACGCAACAAAAACGGACTAGTAAAACTAAAACAGCCATATGATGAAGGGTTAAAGCTATATAAGAATCTTTGTGGGATTTACTAACAAGGAGAACCGGAGACCTCACAAGAGAAGTAGATATAAATAGGTACCTATATGATATATCAGACTGTTTCTCGGACACATCCGTGATCCGCATTGCTGCTTGCTTTGCTTGAACATGGCTGAAGACGAATGAACTGGCACAGATGACAGCATGCTCACCCGAGGAGAAGGGCCAGCGACGAGAGCTTCTCCTGATCGTGCCTTGCAGCAGTCCCGCGGCAGCCGGCAGGGCCTCTAGACATCGGCACGTATTTACAATTTTCATGGCCGTGGTCGGCCAGCCAACAATGGGTAGCGTCGGGCACGGCAGCTCCAGATGATGAACTTGTAGATGACGCCAGACAAGCAATTGAAAGAATGAGCAGCTTCATATATATGATAGTCCAAGGCTCGTAGCATTACTTAGCTGCAGATGTCGTAAACAGATGACAGGCGTGCTCAACTGGATGAGAACTAGAGATAGATAACGGCGGCTTGGATCAGACCAGGAGGGCGATGATCTGATGATGTTCGTAGTCAGTGACGGAACCAGGGCCCAGGAGGCGAACTTTATTTGGCGACATGCAGATCGATGGCCGCAGAAGAACACTGTGAGAATGCCACTCAAATCAAGCAATTCGGCTAGCATGTAAGATAAATAAGCCATTAGCATCATAATGGAGACTTCACGATCGGTTGAGTGCCTGCCAAAGTACAACTTCTTAATAATATAAGCACTAAGAAGTCCAGAAGCTACTCCAAGAAAGGTGCTGGTGCCGAACAGATAAAGGAAACTGCCAATAAAGTTCAGTAATTTGGCACCACTGATATCTCCAAGATCAAAGTTCTGGATTGCATTGAACAACACAACAGAAGTTGCGTCATTGACAACACCTTCACCAAACACGAGGCTGTACAAGAAGGGTGTCTCATCTTGGCTTAACACCTGCATTAAATATGATGGGCGGCAGCAGGTAAATAAAGAAGATGTCCTCGCTGAACTGGAGCATGGAATTGAATTAACCTGTGACAGAGCAGGTGCAGCGACGGAAATCGGCGATACGAGCTCAGCGGCGGCGGACAGCAACAGCGGCGGCGGACGGCAACAGCGGCGGCGAACGGCAACAGCGGCGGCGGGCAGCAACAGCGGCGGCGGACGGCAACAGCGGCGGCGAACGGCAACAGCGGCGGCGGGCAGCAACAGCGGCGGCGGCGGCAATAGCGGCGGCGGCGACACGATAAGAAGAGAGAAAATTCTAATTTACTACCCGAGAGATTTCCCAAACTAGGGGCTCCTCCACGGTAGTTTTTGGTGTGCTTTGCCCATGGGGTAGGTGCGTATATATAGGGAGGAAAACTCTCCACCCCCATGTCAACTAGCGATATGGTACTAATTGACGTTGCACCCTCCATCTTTACTAATAGGCCTAATTAATTATTAAAGCCCATTAGTAAATAAATGAATGGGCATTTAAGATCATTGCACACAGGCTTTGGTGGAAAATGAGGTATTTATTATTTTCGGAATTAATTAATTTCATGGATAAAATAATTCCAGAAAAGTCCAGAATTATTATTTAAGCCATGAAAAATACTCCGAAAGCTCCGAAAATTCGAGGGAATTTTTCAGAGACATTATGGAACATGAGGAACCCAAATAAAGTATTTGGAGCTCATGAAAAGATATTTTAGAGTATCTAAAAATTAGATAATGCTCACAGAAAAGCGTGAACTAGCTCCAGAAAAAGCCAGAACAATTCCCGAAGAGTTCACTGAGATTGATTGACACATGAGGAACTGAAAGGAATAATTTATGTTATAAAGAAAAGATTTTAGGAAACTCCCAACGAGAACTTAAGATGAGAAACAATGAATATTGATTGCGGAAAAAGATAAAGACGTGCTCGAGAAGAAAGATATTATTTTTTTATAACTAATTGATGCTATCATAAACTAAACTTAGGAAATTTTATCCGAATATTAAAACATTTATTTTAATTAGTGTTTTCTATGCACAACCTAAAATCAAAAAAAATTTTGGGGTGTGACATAAATAAATATAAAAGGTGATGGCACTGACAATATACAATCGAAATCTATCAATCACATTTACTATTTTATCATTATATGTCTTTTATCTCTAAACCTTTATGTTGCTTTTTGGTTCTTCGTTTCTTCAATGATGACGAAGCCCTAGAGCGGTCAAGTCAGCTAGGGCAGCCCATAGCTGCTACACGCCGGGGTCCTTCTGGGCAAGTGGGGTTTCGAGAGACCTCGTTGGCTATCTACGGAAAATGAAGATAGGGAATGCCATAGATCCTGATAACACAGATAATACAATCAATGACCAATTCAACCAGCTGAGACTTAGATTGAACATCTTATGCCCTTGTTTGGATGTGTATGTATTCATCTCAATCCACATATGTTGAAGTGGATTAGAGTGAAATTAAACTAAGTTTCATTCCAATCCACTAACACATGTGAATTGAAGTGGATACACATGCATCCAAACAAGGCATAAGGTGGATGATATTTTTCGGTGGATGTTATTTTTCAATTGTTCCACTCTTTATAGTTGAACATCTTAATGTGGATCATATTTTTCAAATTTTCCGCTCTTTTATAGTATAGATATGTTGACTAAAAATAAATATGTTTACCTCCTAAAGCACGAGAAACGCAATGATGGTTGCTTGTATTTAATCAATTATCAATATACCCACACATATGATATATGGGCTTTACTCTCCAACTGATAAAGATTGCTATAGCATCTTGTCCTTGTTCAATCTGGAAGACAGAATCATCGAATTCATTGGGTCTCGGCCCAGTTAGTGGTAGCTGAATATATAGATAGATGACTACTCATGTGAAATATTAATAATGTTAATACTAATTATAGGGTTTAAAATCAGTTTAAGATATCCGCTTATTTTTTGAGGAGAATAGGGCATACTTCATTAGTCTGCATTGTCCATTAGATTCGTTTATGCATAGCCAAATGAACATGTATTATCAGTTTTGAACTTATTTTACAAAATTACTTCTGCTAAATGTTGATGCCAAAAATTAAGAGAGAAGCATCATATTATGTGATTTATCTGGAGTACAGCAGGGTTACATCTATAAAATTAAAATTAATATGTCTATGATTAAGTAGGCGAATATCTGGGAATATGTAAACATAAAGTTCAACAAAAATACATATGACACCACATAATTTTGTTAATAATTGTTATAATTTGATTTTTTTCTAAATAGAGAATATTAACTATACCTTCCTTCTCAGCCATGTTGTTTGCTAGTTCTTCCTCCTGCTGGAGCCTCTTGTGCCTCTTCTCAGTGCTTTTCTTTTCCTTGCGAGTGCGGAGCAGGAATCTCATAATCTCAGAGCCTTGACTACCTCGTTGTGGATGCCCAAGCAAAATGCAATCCTGGAGTTGTGCCTCCGTTGTCGAGGTCTTCTTAGATACCGACCAACTCTTAGCGACTTGACATGATCAATGGTGGCATCAATCGCCCCATCCCTGATGGCCTTATTACTTATTATTAGCATGCTTTCAGAATCAGCAACAGTGTTCTTGGAGTCTAATATCAGCCATTTGGCAATATCAGCAAGGAAAATCTTTGAGAGTCGCCAGTGTGGAGCATTTCTGCTATCTCCCCAAACAGGAACCTTAGAAATTACAACTATAGCCCATTTGTGGCACTGAATATGAAATCCTTGAGCCAGAGTGGGTGCGTTGTGGGCAGGTTACAAGACGCTTCCTTTAGCATCTGTATACTCTAACTGAATTGTCCTAATTTTGCCGAAGTAGAAAGATACCAGCAGCACTTGCCTACGCCAACATCTGCACATAATCAAATAAAAGTTCCGTGTATTGGAAACAGAATTAAATTCCTGTAATTTTTCACAGAACTTAAAGTAACACTTTAGTAATTGAAAAACAGTGTATCAGAAGTTCAGAACAACCTGGCCAACTAATCACGGTGTAAAGTTGCCATTCATGAAATGGTAGGAGAGGTCTGTCACGCATCAAATGCATTAGAGTAAATCAGAATCTATCAGAATAAGATAAAAAAGGTATGAATGTCAAATTCACCGGCTAATTTCAGCGATGGTGTTTGTGACTTACAGCCTATGTAATTTTTCACAGAACTTAAAGTAACACTTTAGTAATTGAAAAATAGTGTATCAGAAGTTCAGACCAACCTGGCCAACTAATCACGGTGTAAAGTTGCCATTCATGAAATGGTAGGAGAGGTCTGTCACGCATCAAATGCATTAGAGTAAATCAGAATCTATCAGAATAAAATAAAAAAGGTATGAATGTCAAACTCACCAGCTAATTTCAGCAAGGGTGTTTGTGACTTCATGTATATATATGATTAATTAATTGGAGTACAGCAAGGGTGTTTGTGACTTCATGTACACATCAACAAAGTGGAGGGAAACCCAAGACGTACTTCATCGTATTTCTTATGACCATTATGGAAAATTCGCACAAGCAAGAATGTAACAGTTAGATCTCAAACTGTAGGAGACCAAGCTTGATCGAAATTTGAGATATTGGAGCCACTGTTCCTAAATTTGCCAATTTGCCAAATCTGTTTCAAGCCATGCTTTTGCAGCAGTTCACAGTTAAATCTCAAACTGCAGGAGACCAAGCTTGATTGAAATTTGAGATATAGGAGCCACTGTTCCTAAATTTGCCAATTTGCCAAATCTGTTTCGAGCCATGATTTCGTAGCGGTTCCACAGCCATTCCAATCTCAGTAGCCTATATAAGTGATTCGAGAGATATGAACAAAGGCACAAATAAGAGTTTATCAAGCACATGCAGCGGCAGTTTCACTTTCATCAAAGGCTCACTCTGATGGCGTCCACCGTGAATTCCAGCCACCCCAGCCTCCCCAGAAGCTCTAGCAACTCGGCCTCTGACTGTGACTGCAGGAGAGTCGAACACACAGCAAAATCGATCAGAAGTGGTTAATGCCAACATCAACAAATCAGAAACAGAATCAACAATCAGGGAAGCAATGGTGGAACCTTCTCTTAGGCATTGGAGAGAGCCGCCTTGACACGGAACGCCTCGGCGACCATGTTGACATTGCTCTTAGTTCCACAGCATGGCGCCACCGTCGTTGTTGACGACCTCGGCGCGGTCGGAGCTGCAAAGGCTAGGCACGCTGCAGGTGCCCTCGGGGAGGAGGAGCGGCGGCTGGCCCAGGGTGGGGTGCCCCGGCGCCTCCGGTGCAGGAAGCGCGATAAACTTGGGGCAGAGGCGCTCGGCTATGGCGTCGTGGCGCACGCGCAGGGCGTCGGGTGGTTCGCGGTAGTTACTCAGGATGGCAGCGTCGATGGTGTCGAAGATGCTAGCCCGCGCGGGCCTGACCGTGTCGTCGCCGGGTAAATTAAAGAAGTATGCGTTGAACGTGGAGTTCATGTCCAACTAAGTATGGTTTTTTTCCCAATTTGAGCCGGTGTCTTCGTTCCATTAGATATTGATATTTCCTTTATTTCAATTGAATTCCAATTTTTTTCAGGATCCGAGCTGTTGTCTTCCTACCCTTGAACTCCGATTCCGATTGGCTAACCGGATGATGAAGCTTCGGTGAAGCAATGAACGACGACCATTGCGGCAGCGCCGGCTTCTTGGGAGAACACGGCGATGGCGGCGCTGCACGCTGGACCAACGCAGCAGCGGCACCGTGCGCTGGAACGAAGCAACGGTGGCACGGGAAGACGAGCCCAACGCCTTGAACGACGGCCACCGTGGCCGCGCAGGATGACGAGCCCGACGCTATGAACATCGGCCACTACGACGACACCGGGTTCTCAGAAGAACGCGGCGGCAGCGGCACTGCCCCCTGGACCGTGGTAGTGGTGGTCTGTACGCTGGAACAAAGCAGCGGCGGCGGGAGAGACGAGCGACCTCGCTGATGCAGCGGCGGAAGACGAGCGTAGCAGCAGCACAGACAGGGAAGCAATTTTTTTTTAAAAGGACAGCAGTGACTCAACTTGGGCTAAGGGCATGTACAGCCCACAGATAGGGGTTTGTCTGTAAGTTTTTGGAATCCACGACACAGACAACTAAATAGACAGCTCGTACGACCCACAGACAGGAGTCATCTATTTAACTGTCTGTAAATGATTTAATGCTTACCTGTAGCCATGATCAATCATGAATAACATTTTGGTATACCATTGTGTTGCTTTGATACAATATGATTTCCCACTTAGAAGCAACCCAAAGATTACAAACAGGGGGCTGTCTACAAGTTATTTAATGCTCGCATGTAACCATGAATATCATCTCTATATGCTAATTAATTCACAACATGGGTTCATCACTAACAAAACAACTATTTTCGTACACTTCACATATTGGAACAAAAAAAATTACATGGTCAGAAATTAATCAAACTCTCAATATATTTCTATTATTGCTCAAGAGAAATTCATGGTCTGAAATTCTAGAAATCCATGGTCAGCACCAAAAACAACTATTTTTAGACATTTTACATATTGGAACAAAAAAATTACAAACATGGTAAAAAATTTAATCAAACTCTCAATATCTCTCTATTATTGCTCAAGAGAAATTCATGGTCAGAAATTCTAGAAATTCATGGTCAGTTTTTCTTTACAGCTTACTGAAAACTCCAGACATCGAGCGACCCTGCATCTTCGAGAAAAAAATCTTACAAAGAACTTCATGGAAATTTTCTCGAGCACCTAGCATGCAAGCAAAATTGCTGCAGCTCGTCAAGCAACCTCCGATCCAGTCAACCCCACGAGAGCCGAGCAGGTGGCCCAGACCCAGGCCATTGACGCCATTTGCAGGGGAGGGGATGACCTTCGTCTCCAGTGTCGTTGTCATCTCATCGCTCGGCCAGGCGGCGGCGGACTCCATACTTTGGCACGTATCTTGCTTTCTCCCGCGCGCCGCAGCTGGATCCCACGCCTCGTCGCTAGAGACGACGACCTGTACAGCGTGCTGCGTCAGAGACGACTGCACCTCGGAGCACGAGCCATCATCGTTGTCTCAGGAGACGACGACCTCGCCTTGGGAGCTGCGTGTGAGGGTGTTTTTGCAAAATTTGCTGGACGCAGACGGCTTATACCGACGCGCTGTACATGCCCTAAGGCCAGTGGGCACCAACGAGTGGGCTAACTGATGGACTAGCTTGAATGGGCTAGACGAAAAAAAATAGTCTAAAATTTTATCTCTTTATTATTACTAGTAAAAATGACCGTGCGTTGCAACGGGACACTCAATTTATTGAATGGTCTCTTATATTATTTTTGTCTCAAAATTTATTTAGCCAAATTCGTCTTCAAATCAAATTTTTTTTGCAAACTAACTTGTACGAACATTAAAAAAAATTAGAGATTTATCCATCAACGCGTCATGTATTTTAATTCAAAGCACATATAACTTTGGACCAAATACTTTTTTTGAATCAAAAGATGAGACATCATAGTACCCCTGATTTGAAAGAAAAAAGAATAGAAAACTATGCTAATTAGATCTAGATTCCCCGGCCATAGAAAATAAAACAAGAAAACATATATACACAAACATAAAAATAATCATTGGAGGGCTTGAACTTGAGGTGAGCCTCGTGAATTCTTTGGTAGCTTCTCTCTCACTCTCTTACATGTGGACCCATGATCTTAGTCCATCTCGAGTTTTAAACTCTCATGTCCTTATCAGTTTCTCCTTACCCTCGTCCCAAGCTCTCCTATGTGCTGCAAGCTTTTCAATTTTTTGCTTATTGACCAAAACCCACAGGGGTGACTAGCTGTGTTGAAGCAGCGCGTGTCGTCCCGGTGTGGCTCACGCAGGGCGGGCAGTGGCGGTGCATGTAGGGTGGTCAGCGGCGGCCAGCTGTGCTGTAGCAGGGTGACCCATCAGCGGCTCGTGCGAGGCAGTGTGGTGTAGCTTGCGCACGGCGGCCAATGGGAAACCAGCTATGCCGGAGCAGGGCGTCCCAGCACCGGCTCGTGCACGGCGGCTTGGTGCGGCTGGCGCAGGGCGGCCGGTGGTGACTCGGGCACGGCGGACGGTGGAGCAAACATGTCCGTGCATTGCAATCGAAGAAAAAGTGAGCTACTATGCTTAATGATTATGATGATCATGACAGAAGGCTGCTCTCGATTTTTCACATCATTCCATTGTCAGGGGTTGCACGGGTGCATACGTGGAGGTAGATTTATTTAGATTGATTTGGATAACAAACTACTCAAGATGTAGTTTCACAGTTTGATTGTTTGGATCATTGACAAAATCAGGTTATAATAATACAAGTTTTGCTTTTAATCAATATTGCATTAATAACTTGGTGGTGAAAATATTGATTTCTCCATCATAGTTCTAGAGTTCAAAGCCTATTTTTTGTGTTGTTTATATTCTTTATTTTTTGTTATTATTCATCTACCTGTTTTATTTTCATGTTCGCATTCAGGTTGTTAGTGGTGAAATCTTACAAAGAACTTCATGGAAATTTTCTCGAGCACCTAGCATGCAAGCAAAATTGCTGCAGCTCGTCAAGCAACCTCCGATCCAGTCAACCCCACGAGAGCCGAGCAGGTGGCCCAGACCCAGGCCATTGACGCCATTTGCAGGGGAGGGGATGACCTTCGTCTCCAGTGTCGTTGTCATCTCATCGCTCGGCCAGGCGGCGGCGGACTCCATACTTTGGCACGTATCTTGCTTTCTCCCGCGCGCCGCAGCTGGATCCCACGCCTCGTCGCTAGAGACGACGACCTGTACAGCGTGCTGCGTCAGAGACGACTGCACCTCGGAGCACGAGCCATCATCGTTGTCTCAGGAGACGACGACCTCGCCTTGGGAGCTGCGTGTGAGGGTGTTTTTGCAAAATTTGCTGGACGCAGACGGCTTATACCGACGCGCTGTACATGCCCTAAGGCCAGTGGGCACCAACGAGTGGGCTAACTGATGGACTAGCTTGAATGGGCTAGACGAAAAAAAATAGTCTAAAATTTTATCTCTTTATTATTACTAGTAAAAATGACCGTGCGTTGCAACGGGACACTCAATTTATTGAATGGTCTCTTATATTATTTTTGTCTCAAAATTTATTTAGCCAAATTCGTCTTCAAATCAAATTTTTTTTGCAAACTAACTTGTACGAACATTAAAAAAAATTAGAGATTTATCCATCAACGCGTCATGTATTTTAATTCAAAGCACATATAACTTTGGACCAAATACTTTTTTTGAATCAAAAGATGAGACATCATAGTACCCCTGATTTGAAAGAAAAAAGAATAGAAAACTATGCTAATTAGATCTAGATTCCCCGGCCATAGAAAATAAAACAAGAAAACATATATACACAAACATAAAAATAATCATTGGAGGGCTTGAACTTGAGGTGAGCCTCGTGAATTCTTTGGTAGCTTCTCTCTC
The DNA here is from genome assembly GCA_022457205.1 of Saccharum spontaneum. Taxonomy (NCBI): domain Eukaryota; kingdom Viridiplantae; phylum Streptophyta; class Magnoliopsida; order Poales; family Poaceae; genus Saccharum; species Saccharum spontaneum. The sequence goes on along the minus strand of CM039617.1, from coordinate 16,352,753 downwards.
ACTCTCTTACATGTGGACCCATGATCTTAGTCCATCTCGAGTTTTAAACTCTCATGTCCTTATCAGTTTCTCCTTACCCTCGTCCCAAGCTCTCCTATGTGCTGCAAGCTTTTCAATTTTTTGCTTATTGACCAAAACCCACAGGGGTGACTAGCTGTGTTGAAGCAGCGCGTGTCGTCCCGGTGTGGCTCACGCAGGGCGGGCAGTGGCGGTGCATGTAGGGTGGTCAGCGGCGGCCAGCTGTGCTGTAGCAGGGTGACCCATCAGCGGCTCGTGCGAGGCAGTGTGGTGTAGCTTGCGCACGGCGGCCAATGGGAAACCAGCTATGCCGGAGCAGGGCGTCCCAGCACCGGCTCGTGCACGGCGGCTTGGTGCGGCTGGCGCAGGGCGGCCGGTGGTGACTCGGGCACGGCGGACGGTGGAGCAAACATGTCCGTGCATTGCAATCGAAGAAAAAGTGAGCTACTATGCTTAATGATTATGATGATCATGACAGAAGGCTGCTCTCGATTTTTCACATCATTCCATTGTCAGGGGTTGCACGGGTGCATACGTGGAGGTAGATTTATTTAGATTGATTTGGATAACAAACTACTCAAGATGTAGTTTCACAGTTTGATTGTTTGGATCATTGACAAAATCAGGTTATAATAATACAAGTTTTGCTTTTAATCAATATTGCATTAATAACTTGGTGGTGAAAATATTGATTTCTCCATCATAGTTCTAGAGTTCAAAGCCTATTTTTTGTGTTGTTTATATTCTTTATTTTTTGTTATTATTCATCTACCTGTTTTATTTTCATGTTCGCATTCAGGTTGTTAGTGGTGAAATTATTTTTTTCTCCATCAAAGTTCTAGAGTTCAAAGCCTATTTATTGTGTTTTTTATTCTTTATTTCTTGTTATTACTTATCTACATGTTTCTATTTTCACAATCGCATTTAGTTGAATATGAAAATAATAGAATAAAAACAGGTTTAGTTGAACGTGAGAAAATAAAAAGAATAAAAGCGTACCTGAACCTAATCGGAGTTTGATGAGTTGTACCACGCCATTACGAGCTTATCATCGTCATGGACTCTTACTGGACAAAAATTGTGTATTATATATTCACTTTCCAGGAAGCAACCGGGAAAAAAAAAGAAATCAGATGTAACTGAACATGGTGGGAACTGGAATAAAAAAGAGAAAGAAATAGAAAAAGAACATGAAGCAGGGAAAGAAATCGAAAATCTCGTGGTAGACAGGACTTGGTTCAACGTTCTTTATGCCCGTTCGGGACGTACATAGACTCTACGACAGGATTTATTTGATTAGGATTTGGATTCGTACCCGTCTAGGTTACCTTAAAAAGATCTATGTATGTACAAGGGGCCGGACCAAACCAAAATCAGGGGTGATAAATTTTGCCTCTTTATTATTAGGTATAGATTAGGCGTATAGATTTATATATAGAGAGCGGCTGGACTTTCTAGTACATAACGGGAAACCTAATCAAACTCCTTTTATATTTACTACTAGAAAATATGCACGTGCGACACACACGTGTTTTTGAAAATTGTGTCAAATACCACTACCAGCTCAGGTGCCCCACCAAACGCTGTGGCACCACGCCGCACGTCTGACTCCCTGACCGCGTCACGCCATTTTCCTTCGACGCCGGCGGTGACAACCATCCTCGGGAGGAGTGCGGTATGTTCAGAGTCATTGGCGACCCAAACGCGTCATCGCTATGCTACTTTGACCTGCAAAAGCTTGAGCACCGCGGGGAGGAAGGCGCGTGCATCGTTGCGGCGGACGCCGGCGGCAAGCTGAATATTTGAATTGGTTTAGCTCTAAACGGGTAGACAGATCCATTCTATTTCTAATCTAATTTGGTTTCATATCTTCTATATATGCATGCGTACAGGCGTTAGCATCTTTCTCTGTTCGGGCTAACCACGTATGCAATATGACACTAATTAATCGATATTGTTCGTAATGTATAGGTGGGTTGGGTATTATTTTTGGTGTGAAAAAAATAGTGATATGAGGAAACACAACATAAACACGCGTAAATAATTAAAAGTTTTCCGGCCGGGCCCGTTTGTCAGGTTAGGACGGGAGATTAGATACGTTAGATCTATGATCTAAAAGCTAAAACATTATGTGGGTAGGAATTGCCGAGTAACAGGTATTTTTCAATTCTTTCTCTGTTCGACCAACAGAGTCCTTGCTAACCACGTATACAATATGACACTAATTAATCGATATTGTTCGTAACGTATAGGTGGGTTGGATATTATTTTTGGTATGAAAAAAAATAGTGATATGAGGAAATACAGCATAACACACGCGTAAAGAATTAAAAGTTTTCCGGCCAGGCCCGTTTGTCAGGTTAGGACGGGAGATTAGATGCGTTAGATCTATGATCTAAAAACTAAAACATTAGGTGGGTAGGAATTGTCGAGTAACAGATATTTTTCAATTCTATTTATTTATTTATAGAGCAGCTGGACTTTCTAGTACATGATAACGAGAAACCTAATCAAACTTGACCGTATATCTAATCGTACAGATACCGGCATTATCGTACAGGTACCAGACTGGTCGGTTATAAATACCAATCGGAAACCTGTACATGACGAGAAAACGTTTAGATTGTCTCAAAATTCCAAGTTTTTTCACTCTCTCCATCATATCAATTTTTAGACATATGTATGGAGCATTAAATGTAGATAAAAAAATAACTAATTGTATAGTTTGGTTATAAATCATAAGACGAATCTTTTGAGCCTAGTTAATTTATGATTGGACAAAGTTTATCAAATACAAACGAAACGTGCTACAGTATCTAGATTGCAAAAATTTGCAATCTAAATAAGGCCCTAATCAAACTTGACCTTATATCTAATCGTACAGGTACCAGACTGGTCGGTTACAGATCCCAATGACCAAATCGCAAGCCTAGACACTCCTGGACTGGCGAATCCAGCCGGAAGAAATGACCTGGGGCGGAATTGTACTATAAAATTTTGGCTACCAACGACAACATGTATGTTTTGTGTGAAAAATGTAGAACAACCAACCAGAATCGAGATGTTACCTTTTAATAATGAAATTATCAATAATAGATGTTTCAATAGAGAAATTGATGAGCACATAGCTCCTAAAATTATTTGGTTTGGTTCATTTTTATTTGATGCAAAGAAAAGCAAGATGAAGGAAGGGGTGCTAGATAATACCACAAGTTTTGAGACGAAGTTTATTTTCCAAGGAATTAATTTGCGCAAGAAAGATAGTAAGAAGACAGAAAAATATATTTATATAGGTTCTATGATAGTTGACGTCACTTGAAATATTATTGCCATCCAGAAAAAGTTGGAGAAGTGCTCACCATTTTCACTGCATATATACAAATCTCGCTTCATGCTGCTGGTGAAGAGGTGAAGGCCGCAAATCATGACGTTGATGATTAGCATCGTTGCCGCAATTTTTTATTATGTATCTTCTCGGCTTCTAGAGGTGCGACAGCAAGCCCCAACTGGCCGCCGCGAACTGCTGCTGGGCCTGGGCTGGGCCAATGCGAGTGCCACGGCAGCCCATAACGCGGCGAAGCCTCTGCCGCTCTGCGCTCTGCCTCGCCGAGAAAGAAAAGCGCCGCGCCACGCCGCGCAGCGTCGTGTCCGCCGTCTTTGCCTCTTTGGCTCGAACTCCGGCGACCTCCATGGGGTGGGGATATGGTGCCCGGCCAAGGGGAGCTAGGGCGGCCACCCTAGCTCGCCTTAGTGGTGGCTCCGCCTCTGCTCCTAGATGGAATCCTAAATATGAACACGAGCACTTGTTTCACTGGGCGAGCGGTACGGTGGAGAGAATAATAGGAAGGACCATAATTATTGAAGCTTGCCGATGGGATTATGAAGGCATGTGAATAATGTGATATATACTTGCTTGGTGTGGACGAATTTATCTATAAATATCAAATATTATATTCCCCTAATTTATCTATAAATATTGAATATTATATTCCTATTAGATCCACAAATTCGTAATTCAAAGCATTATATTCCGAATTTGAAAACTTTTACACTGAATTTTCCGGTGTTTGACGATATTCTTCTAGCACCGAATTGTCTGTTTCATGGATTTTCGCCGTCTGCGATCTACGCATTTCAGTGCTGCTATGGGGATTCTCCGGTGTGTGCAATTCTGCCACTATCGGACTGTTACTCGGTGCTCATAATCCCGCCGAGGGTTTGTGATCCGCGTATTCTAGCACTGTGGTACGTGGCAGCCTTTTATGTCACAGGTGGCATAGTTTCTTTTACACACACAAAAGGAACGGGATTTCTTACATAATTAGTATTATGTATAGGTATGTCTACTGCTTGATGTAAAAAAGAAAAAAAAAAGGTATGTCTACTGCTATTCGTCAGTTGTCGCGTAGGCGTGATGCTCTCCCGGCCTCCACCCTTGATAAGTAGGACGCACTTGAAGCATCTATCTCTATTTAAACCGACTCGTCACATTGGGGTCATCAGTGTATACCTTGTAGCTAGCTAATTCATTCTCACTGAACATCTCAAAGTCACTAAAGCTACATCCTATTGTAAGCCATGGGGGAGCGTAACTCATTACACATGGTTGCGGGTGACGGAGAAACCAGCTATGCCAAGAACTCTAGACTTCAGGTGTGTACTGTTTCCCCAGTATAGTCCTTAGTAGTTAATTAAGAACTCTGTGACGACAAATCTTAGGGATTCCCTTAGTAGTTGTAATCTTCAAATTACGTGTAAGATAAGAAATAATACAGCTGTGTATTCTAGGAGAAAGCAAAGCTCGAGGTTAAACCAATGCTTGCGAAGGCTATTACAGAAGTCTGCATGGCTCTTAGCGGCCCGACGAGCACGATGGTCATCGCCGACCTAGGCTGCTCTTCAGGGCCAAATGCAGTCCTCTTCGTGGCCAGCGTGGTCCGTGTGGTTGAAGAACACTGCAAGAGCTTACTAGGATGCCATGAGCCACTGGAACTCCTTTTCTTCCTTAACGACCTGCCAAAGAATGATTTCAACAATCTCTTCCGATCTCTGGAACAAATCAAGAATATGGTGGATGTCCACCCTTGCAATTATGGGGGAGAGACGACGACTGTGACACCTCCATGCTATGTCGTTGGGTTGCCAGGTTCTTTCTACACAAGGCTTTTCCCTTGTCATAGCGTCCACTTCTTCCATTCCTCCTACTGCCTCATGTGGCTGTCCCAGGTACCATTTTAATATGTTTATTCCTCTTCTTTTTAACATTATTATATATGTTTTTAGCTTATTTTTGCAATAACATTCATATATACTCTCTCTATTCCAAATTATAAGATATTTTGGCTTTTGTAAATACATTGTTTTTATTATATATTTAGACATAGTGTATATCTAATAAGTGCATAGCAAAAGGTATATGTTCTAGAAAAGTCAAAACGTTTTATAGTTTGAAACAGAGTGAGTATGGTTCAGGGTGTTTATGTGTATACGCTCAAACCACCCTAGTCTGAATCCTATCATGGAAGCGAATTAAATTGCCTATATTTTCTTCTTATGACATGGAAGCTGTTTAGTTCCTCCAAAAGCTGTTCATGTTTTCTTAAAAACTTCTGTAACACTAAAATCATTACTTTTAAGCCTTGATTGTATCCCTCCGTTCCAAATTATCAGTCGCTTTGATTTTTTTTGGTACATCGAATTTGTTATGTATCTAGATAAATAAGAACGAGTTGGACCTTTCTACATGAGCATATGCTTGAGGCTCGGTGCAGTCCTGAGCTATGCTATAGCCTAAGTTGAGTTATCTCGGAGGACGGATTGAACTGATCGAATTCAACACCGGATCAGAGATCATCTAGGTCCAACTTGGTTTAAGGAAGTAAAACCTATGTAACCTTTCTATAAGCGACACTAAAAATTTGGCAACTTTTTTTTTGAAAAGGGAAGCTTTATTAATTTCAAGAATGTTACATCAAGGTGATACAACATCTTGAAATCCTCCCGCCTCTGCCTAAAAGGCAAACAGCCCATCCACCTTGTGCCCGGATAAAAAACTCCTTGGCTACCTGCGCCAAGAATTGAGAGGCCGCTAATATAGAATGACAACAGTGTGGTTCATGGCCTGGAAGAACTGAAAAACACTACATTCGTAGTTGTAGGAGATATATAGTGGTAGTTAGGAGGCACAAACCATTGAGATTGAAATCTTGATACCTCCAAGGAACAGCAAATAGCTTTTTTTTAAAAACGAATCATGCAGAAGAGCTGTCGATTATATTAAAAAGAAGAAGTGCAAACGGCTTATTATGTATTAACTCGGCCGAAACTCAAGTACATTCGAGCTTATTGGCTTCGAATTTCAAAATAAAAACATTTGGGTCCAGAGAAGTAATGTGCAAGGAAAGCTTTAAATACTACGCTAATCGAGCTTTTTGGACTTGTTAAAGTATAAGTGAATTGCTCATATTTTTCCAACAACTTAAACTTTTTAGTTGAACTGGTACACTACGGGAGAGCGCCCCTTTGCCGTGCGCCGGCGGCGCACGGCAAACCCCAGTATACGCGCGGCAAGCGTTTTGCCGTACGCAAAGCCCGCACGGCAGCAATTTGCACGGCAAAGCGGCTTTGCCGTGTGCTTTTTATCGCGCGCACGGCGAACATCTTTGCTGTGCGTCAAAGTCGACTCACGGCAAAAAAACCCCTGGCAAATGGCAGCGGCGTTAATAGTGGTTAGGCTGCGGCACGTTGCTCCGTTTGCCGTGCGCCGTGTGTTCATAACGCACGGCAAAGTTTTAAACTTTGCCGTGCGTCTTATTGTTGGCGCACGGCAAAGATCAATCTTTGCCGTGCGTCTTCTACTAGGCGCACGGCAAAGAATGGCACCATTGTCGTGCGTCTTCTGCTAGGCGCACGACAAAGAATGGCACCATTGCCGTCAGCCCCTTTCGACGCACGGCAAAGATGCCAGTGGGGGCGCAGGAATGGTCACTTTGCCGTGCGCCCTCCTGTCTGGCGCACGGCAAAGTGACCAACTTGTTTCTTTTTTTTGTTTTTCGCGTTTAAAAATCCCCACTCATTCAAAAAAACACAGGCATAATATATATATCATAATAATCATCACAGGCATCATACATATCATAATAATCATCCACAAGTTCACAAAGTTCATCCACAAGTCCATAGTTCATACACAAACATTATTCAAGTCCATCCACAAGTCCACATAGTTCAGAAACTCAAATTAAGTAAACAAGTTCATTGAGAAGGAGGTGGCTCGAACGGGGGCCGTGCGCCGCCCAAAAGAGGTGGGAACATCTGCTGTGGGGGAAACGTCGGTGACATGGCCGACGACGCTTCAAGATTATTCGATGCCGCCGATTGATTCTGCAAAAAAAAGAGTAGATTGCATGTGAGATAGATAATATCTATGTCCTACCTGAGTTATTAAGAACTGATAATGCCATGCGTGATGATCCTGTATGGCACATGTTATCAGGTCTCTAAGTTATAATCTAAGTTCTCTAAGTCTCTACTTTCTCTAGGTCTCTAAGTGAGTCTAAGTCTCTACGTTCTCTAAGTCTCTAATCATTGAAATGAAACAACAAGGATGTCAAGTAACTTATAGCAGGGGTTGCAGGAGCCGGAGTCGGAAGGAACATGATCGGGGGCATCGGGGGCATCGGGGGCATCGGTTGACCGCTCTGAACAGCTAGCATGCAAGCCTGCATGTGTTGGGCCATGTACTGTTGCTGTAGAGCCATATGCTGCTGCATCTGCAGGGCCATCTGCTGCTGCTGCTCGACCACCTGCTGGGCCACCCGCTGCTCAACCGCGGCTAAGGCCGTCTGGTGTGCCGCTTCTTGCTCATCCAACCGAACCTACAATTGTTCATCCCAATGTTACAAATCAAAGAAAACTTATGTAGAAATTTAGTAACGATGAATAAAACAGAAATAACCTGAAGTCGCTCCACGTGGGCCAGTGCCGCGGACGGTCGTGAGAGTATGGGAGGGCTACTGCTCGTGCTCCGCGCTCGGAGCTCTGCGAGAGTGGGAGTGCTGCCTGAGTCTAAAATGCTATCGCCAATATAGTAGTGGCCATGCTTCTTTCCTTGTCCTATCCTCATGATCACCTCTCCATCAAGTGGCGCACTGGTCGGATCCCACTCTGGCCCATGGACTTTCCTTCCCGTCTCCGTGTACACATTGAGGCGGCCGTGGATGGAGGGATTGTTGTACGCCTGGGGTGGGTCATCAGGGTTGTAGGTGGTCTCGGACGCGGACGCCTTGCCCTTGTGGGACAAGGCCCATCCCATGAACTGGTTGCACGGAGCGCCACCATGTGCGTTGGACTGCGAAAAAACAACAAGTTGATTACAAATTATGCGTAATTGAACGTTACAACAAAGAAATGAATATTCATACCCATTTAGCCCTGTATTGCTCGTTGGTAAGGTTGCCTTGATGGTGTGTCGGGTATGGCATCAGCAAACGCTTCTGTCGGCCAGCGTCGTGCTTTGCAATCCACTCCGGTGTGAACCACCTGGCCACTATGCGATTCCAGCACTCGGAATCGTTACGGCACCACCATGCAGGCGTCTACACGTGATCAAGTGAACGACATGTAAAAAGACCATATTAAGCGATGTTCTTAATCTGAGAATAAATCAATTTTACCTCCTCATATTGTGCCTGGGTCAGCTTAAAGGTTCTTGCTTCCGCTTTTGACATCTTCTTTCCAAGCTGGGAAGCGCTGTAGTTTATGACGCACTGAATTTGCGCCTCGTAATGCATGTCCAGCACCAGCTTCTTGCATACCCTATCCTGCACCTCCTCCGCCTTCTCAGCATATCCATCCACCAACCTGTAGAAATCCTGCATATAAACACGATGATCTCCAGTCAATATTCCAAAAATGTTCGATGAATACGATGAATTGAGCAGTGTAGTGCGAGAAAGACTTACCCATAGCTCGGTCTTCACCCGCTCCGCCTTACTCTCGAAGCACCTGCCGTCCCTATCGTGAGTATCGGGGGCATTTTGGTAGTGTGTCCACATCCAGGCCAGCTCGTACCTGACAGCATCACCCTCACCCATCCGGACCATGCCTGGGAAGTGCAATCTGACCAAAAGACCTAGGATACCGTTGACCAGGCGCTTGTGACCAACAGGAACGACAGTTTCCCAACCCCTGCCAAAAGTGAAAAAGATGAAATATTAGTTTCAATTGTGATTGAAGTTATCAAATGAAAAAGTATTGACAACATCTAAAGTTACTTACCGTGGGCCCTGGGGTTTAATCATCGGGCGTAGGGCAACAGGTATCGGCCTATCCGGAAGTCGCGAGGGACCTCGCTGCTAAACGGTCACACTAGAGTCACCCCCTGTCATGTCATCCTCCTCCTCCTCCTCCTCCTCCTCCTCCTCCTCCTCCTCCCACCCACAAGCCTGCTCCTCCGCCACATACTCCTCATCCTCCTGATCCTGCACCTGCTCCTCCTCCTGGTGCTCCTCCTCCTCCTCCTGCTGCGCTCGTCTCAACTGTTTGCCCTTCTTGGGGCCACCCTTCCCTCTTCCCTTGCCTTTGGCACCCCTAGAGATCCCTAGGGACCCCTCAGCTTCATTGGAACTTGGCTCACTTCTTCTGAAAACAGATATGCATTTTCGCACTGCTCCGCCCACCATCTTTGTTCTATCACCTGCAATTAAAAACAGTAAACACGTCAGTACGAAGCAAGTAATAAAGAAGACATAATTAAAAAATAAACATGATATTGCAAAAGAAAAAGAAGACATAATTAAAAATAACATGATATTGCAAATAATAATTCAATCGTTACGGAGCATACATGTATTAGAAATAAACATGATATTGCACCCGAGGATGGCGGCGGCCGGTAAACCCGAGGACGGCAGCGGGCGGCGCTAGGGGTGGCGGCGGCGGTTGTGCGCTGGGTTGTGCGGTTGTGAAGTGTGGGCGTGTGTCTGCCTCCGTGAGTGGGCAAATAAGGGGCACGTTTGCCATGCGTCCAGATCCGCGGCGCACGGCAAACAATCTTTGCCGTGCGTCTAGATCCGCGGCGCATGGCAAACAGCCTGGATCCGTGCCACAAATAGGGGCACGTTTGCCGTGCATCCAGATCCGCGGCGCACGGCAAACAGTCTTTGCCGTGCGCCTAGGTCAATGACGCACGGTAAAGCCCTATTCCATTATTTCATGCACCTTTAGCAACTCTCAAATTTAAATTTTCTTGAACACGATATTCAAATTTTTATTTCAATTCTCAGTTAAAGCTTTACACTGCACTCAATTACATGAATATTATTTTTACAACACTTTATTCTATTTTTTCATGAAGTTATTGCCCAAATTCAATTTATGTTCATTTAAATTTCATAATTAGAGTTAATATACTAAAATGATCTAATGGATGCGAAAAATTACCATAAATTAACATGAGACAATCTATGTTGTATGTTCACTAGCAAAAAAGTTTTGAAGTCAAAATCCAATTTGAACTTTACTAAGACTACAAACCTTATCACGTGACTCTCACACTCTGAAACTTCATATGAGATGCTTCGATTTCTAAACACCATGCATGACGAATTGTTCAAAACCTTCTCAATTATTTACCATAACCTTCACATAGGATATCATGAGCTCTTGACGAATCTCAAGATTTTCAAACTTTGTTTGCATTTTATAAAATTAAAAAACAGTTCAACTGCAAGTGGATTTTCATGCTTCGCGAACAAGATGTTCAAAATTTCATCTAATTTTACGGGAAAGGTCTTAAAAATGACTCAATTACATGAATATCATTTTCCCACGAACTTTGCTCTACTATTTTATGCACTTGCAGTTCAAATTTGACTTCTACGAAAAAAATCTTTAAATGATAGAAAATTGTTAAATATAGTAAACATGTCGAGAAATGTATCAAATTGGAATATAGAGTACAAAGTAATATCTTTGTAGTGGAGAAATAAAAAGAAGTATAGAAATAAAAAAAAATTTGTAGCTTTGCCGTGAGCCGATAGGAGATGCACGGCGTGCGCCACTAACCGGGCGCACGGCAAACATATATGTTTGCCGTGCGCCAACAACTGGGCGCACGGCAAAATATATTTTTGCCGTACGCCAGTAACAAACGCACGGCAAAGACGCGCCAGCCGTTACCGCGGGGTGGACGGCCGTGAGTGGTACGCACGTGTAGCGCACGTGAGGCACCTTCGCCGTGCGTGGTGTCTGGGGCGCACGGCACAACGGGCCATCTTTGCCGTGCGCCATGTGGAGCCGCACGGCACACCTGACGGCCGTCGTGGGGCGTCTGTTCCAGGTGGGTGCCATTTACGTGCAGGCCTCTTTGCCGTGCGGCTCTAGTGTGGCGCACGGCGAAGCTCAGTTTTGCCGTGGGTGTGGTGTTTGACGCACGGCAAAGAGAGAGGTTACCGTGCGCCTAATGTTTGCCGTGCGCTTTGAACAGGGCGCACGGCAAATGTTCTCTTTACCGTGCGTCCCATAAAAAAGCGCACGGCAAAATGTGAGCGCACGACAAATTTACATTTTCCGGTAGTGGTAGCTTAGTTGAGACAAAACCGGGCCCTGCCCCCTCTCCTGCTCAAACATAATTTGCACTGAGTAAACATTAAATATGGTATTGTTGATTTTTGTTCACAATATAATTACACAGATTGCCCCTCCTAATTTCTTAGTCAAAGTCCGCCTCTGCTGATCAGTACATAAAGTCATCAAGCCACAAATCAAGAATCCATGTTGTTGTTGCTTTTGTGAACCGTCACTAAATGTAGTTTTTGTGTTGTGATTTACTGATTTGTGAACGTTTTTTGTGCTAGTGTTGAGCCATTGAAAATACAACTACCGAGATCGAGCATCTCAAATCTCATGAGCCTCAAACTATATTTTACCAAGATGCCAGGGCTCCTCGCAGAACTAAAAAAAATGCCAGGGCATGACATTCCATGCTAGCCCCACGTGCTATGCCAGCCCATCAGACATGGCACGGTTCAGAGTCAATCGTTCAATGCCGCCCAGACGAAAACCCAGCCAGCCCCACACGTGCTATGCCAGCCCATCAGCCTGTGACACAAAAGCCTTTAATCAATTCACATTAAGATCCAATCAATCTCAAATTCATCTCATATATACACATATGCATGTTCACAGGCACAAGTTCATCTGATCATCTCATGTAGACAAGTTTCATCTGATCATCTCATGTAGACAAGTTCACGTGCTCCACATATCCACATATACATAGTTCACTAGTATAAGCCGCGCGCCCCTGCGCGCGAGCGCAGGTGACCATTTAATCTTATGATTGGTATACCTTATTCACATAAGCATGGCAAACCTGTAGATGTTAATGGATCCTGGCAACAGGAATGGATACTATTTTCTTTCCAAGTGCAAGCCTTGATTTTCACTGATCTTCACTATCAAGTGTAGGTACTGCAGCCATTGCAGCATTGGTGGCACAAGGGGACCAATGGTCAGCACCCACATTAACGATGCCTTGAAAACAAGTCATCAACCCATCTTCATTTCGAAGGGGATGCTTCCTAAACTTCCCGCAGCCTGGAATGTCCTGAAAATCTGCAAGATAGCAACACATATTAGTACAAATAATAACAGCAACTAATTAATAAATAAGGTAACATTCGTACATATAACACTTACAGCTCTAGCTTTCTTCCACCATTCATCGTGCATATCAATAGTGCCGTTATTACAGTTCCAACTAGTTCCTGTTTGCCTCATCTTAAGCTTTTTCCATGCCTTGAAATCTTCCTTCAATTTATCCCACTTGTTCTTGATTTGCCCCTTGGTTAATTCAATACCCGTCCTATCTTTGAATCCTTTTTCAATAGCAGCATAACCAACAGAATTCAAGAATGTATTTGGCCGATTTTCTTTCTCAACTTGTTCGGCCATCAAACCACATAGGATGCGAGTGTTCTCTACGTTCCAATCAATTTCCGGCATCTATACCAACTCAACATAACTATTCAGAACATGCACAGTTCACTAACATGAACTACAAAGCAACTATTTCACTACCAGTTTTAGTACTATAGAGCAATCACAGGGCAACTATTTCACCACCAATTTCAGTAGTACACAGAGCAACTATAGAACCTAGAATGGGGATGGAATACCTTGCACTACGAAAAGATCTGGTCGGGTCGTCAGAGCAGGTCGTCGAGCGGCGGCCGTTGATGCGGAGGAAGTCAGCCATCGATGAGGAGGACGCCCTTCTTCTCGTAGAGGGTTAGGGTTGGGGGAGTGGAGGTACAAGGAAGTGCCTAGGGAGTGGACGCCCGGGGAAGGAGGCGCTGGGGAAGGAGGCAAGGGCGGTGGTGGAAGGAGGCACGGTGGCGGCTCTAACCCGCGGGGTGCACGAATCGGGGTTGGGGGTGACTGTATGGATGAAGAAGGGGGTGGCGGTGTCGTGTGGGGAAGCCACGAGGGCGTCAGTCCAACTCGGAAGGGGATAGGGCTGGGGGTGGTAGAAACATAAGAGAAATAACGGTTGGATGGTTGGAGTGTGTAATCAATGGCAAAGGTGGATAATTTCATTGGAACTCCATGTCTAGGTCTATTTCAGAGGGTTCTGGAGTTGGAAAAGAGGTGCTCCAAGAGAATGAACTAGAGCTCCAATAACTCCATGGAGTTTGGCTGCTCCATCTTTTCTTAGAGTTGGGATGTTTGGCTAGCTAATCCCAGCTCTAACCTAGAGTTTGGCTCTGGAGCCATGCCAAACAGGCCCTTAGTTTGTGCACCTACCACCAGATAAGTATGTTGAAGTTGTCATCATAATCTGTGATGGCGTCGCTATTAAGATAGGATGACAGTTCAAAAATAGTTGCATCTTCTGCAAAGGCTGAAGCATATGCTACTTTCCTTATTAGCAATGTAGAGGAAAAAGAGGAACCTACAACACACCCAATATAGAACTAGAATTAGGAGCACAAAATATTTTTGCCCCATGCAGTTTTCATATTACACTACAAGAAATCTGGGCTTCTGTGACGATTACCAGATGACAGAGAACCTATCTGTCATAAACAGAGGCTGTTTATGACGATTGTTCACAGGATGACAACTGTTTATGACTAAGCTATATCGTTGTCATAAACATCGTCATAATATCACCTGCCTGGGATTTGTGACGATAGATCGTGACAATAGTTAATTGTCATAAAATATAAATCTATTATAATTATTTTAAAATACTCCCTCCATTCCAAATTATAAGGCATTCCAAGAATCTTGGAGAGTCAAAACATCTTAAGTTTGACCAAAATTATAGAGAAAATTACAAAAAATTTTAACATCAAATAGGTATAATATGAACTATAATTAATGAATAATCTAATGATACTTAATTGATGTCATAAATATTATTATCTTATCATATAAATTTGGTCAAACTTGAGATCCTTTGACTCTCTAAGATTCTTGGAATGCCTTATAATTTGGGATGGAGGGAGTATCATGTTATCATATGTAGTCATTTCCACACTATCATATGTCTTAGGTGGAGTCTTTCCGTCCACGTCAACTCGTAGTCTTATGTAGGTCCGAAGGAAAAAAAAAATTCAAAAAAATGTCATGTTATCCTACATGTTTCCTGATGGAGGCTGCATATTGATAGTGGCTCTGCACAATGCTATATCATTTAAAGTTGTAGTAGGCTCTCTTCTTCATGTGAGATAATCTTCTGCTCTCCCTCCATGTTTTGCTGCAGCAGCAGGGGTTGGCCCTTTATTCAGCTCTTGCTGCCCTTGTTTTTCATTGTAGAGGTATGGCAATATGCCATTCTTGTAGTGGCATACCTCTATAGTGCAAGGCAAGGACAACAAGAGGTGACCAAAGCTCTAACCCTTGCTGTAGCAAAACATGGAGGGAGAGTAGTAGATTATCTCACACTTCAAACATGTGAGCCCACTGCAATTGCTCATGCCATCATTTTTCTTTCAATGTCGCAGAAGCAAGAAAAATACAAAGACAGTGAGCCCACTGCAATTGATCTATTCGAGGAGTTGCACTGCAGCAAAACTAAAGGTTTTAGTGAACCCGTGAAGAAAGCTATAGTAAGTACTAAACTCTTACCTCTTCTTTCCTTCTTTTATTAAGTACCTTGTGCAATGAACCTTTATTTATATAATAATGCAAAACTAAAACCTTGCTTTGATTGCTAGGACGATATGCATGCCCGGGAAGCCCTTGCTTCACTATCAGTAGAAGATGGGCAGCATGCTAAGACTTCTATTGAAGCTGTTTCCAAAGTGCTGCCGAAGTCAAATACATTTCTGCGCAATGTCGGAATTCAGCAGCCCGCTACCAAGACAACCAATGTGATGAAAGAGCTACAAGCTGAACTGGATGCAAAGAAGCTAGAGTCTGCAAGACTTGAGCAGGAGCTTGAAAGATTGAAGGCGCATACACAGGAATCTGATGCAAAAGTGGACAAACAAGCTGAGGAGATTGAGAGCCTGAGGAAGATGGCAGCAGATACTCAGAGCCTTCTTCGACAAATGATAGCATTTGGACAGGGTCAGATCAGTCCTCCCTAAGCTAGCTGTATGCTCAGGTACATAGCTTTAACTTGTCTCTTGTGCATTTTTTGTTCATGGTGTATGTGTATGGTTGAACAGGAATTTGGTTATATCAATGTGCCCCTTGTTTTCTATGTGCACCTTGCTGCTACTTTAGTTTTCCTGTTGTTTCAGTCTGGACTTCATCTTCACGCCTATCACAACGTTGTTTATTACTCTGCCTATTTCAATTTACTTGCTAGATTATTTATATGTTTTTATTACCGACACATTAGATATTGTTTAGTTGTGACCGGAAAAGAGCCATTTGATTGATTGATCTAGATACTTTATTTTTTTGTGAGCACATTATGCCTCTTTGGTTTATACTATTGCCTGTACAGCTGTCTAGTCAAGTCCGTCTAAACACCGTTGTTTGTTCATTTGTTTGTCTCTGAGTCCAAACAAAATGGACTTTTATTTACTAGCAACTGAAAACATGCACATTTTGATGGCAGGAATGAGGTGGCTAAACCTGGAATTTGATGGACGGTGTTAGTGCAGTTGAACTTGGAAGCTTTGATCACTTTTGGTACTTGGGAATTTAGCGTATGTGGCTGCTGTTGTATGTGTATGTGGCTTCTAGAACTTGGTGCTAGCTGCTAGTTGGTGGCTGGAATCTTTTGCGCTGGCTGCTGGTTGCTGCAGGTTGGAGTTTTTGGTGCTGCCGGTTGTTGGCAGGCTGTTAGATGTAGTTTTTTACATTGGTTGGTGGAATGCAGGAATTTTTCACGCTGGCTGCAGCCTGCTAGTAGGATGCACGCTGGAACTTGGCACTGGCTATTTG
Organism: Saccharum spontaneum; assembly: GCA_022457205.1. Taxonomy (NCBI): domain Eukaryota; kingdom Viridiplantae; phylum Streptophyta; class Magnoliopsida; order Poales; family Poaceae; genus Saccharum; species Saccharum spontaneum. The sequence goes on along the minus strand of CM039617.1, from coordinate 16,336,325 downwards.
TTGGACTTTTTGGTGTAGGAACTTGGCACTACCTGTAGGAACTTTCTTTTTAGTTGGTTGGAACTTAGTTGGCTGGATCATTTTGTAATCATGTTTTTGTATGGAAACATGTTGGAAAATGTATTCTGGAACGTGCTCTGCATGGGTTGGAAAATTAATCATGGCTGAAATGTAATTATAATATAATTATATAATTGGTTGTGATTTATATTCTGTGATTACTTTTTTAGTTGGGCTGGCCCACAATATGGGCTTGAATTGTAATGTTGGGCTATAAAAAAAATAAAAGCCAATTTGTAGCTGGGCCAAAAAAACCATTTGGGCCTGGGCTGATTGTAATTGAAAATAAAAAAGAAAAAAGCCCATGCTATATGGGCTAAATGTAAATTGCCACGTCATCTGCCATGTCATTTGCCACATCACCCACCTTGTCATCTGCCATGTCATCATACATGTGGCGTTATTCTATTCAATTTGTTATGACGATTTAGTCTCGTCATTGCATCAATGACAGGAGAACTATCGTCACTGTATCAATGACGAAGTCCTCTAGTGGTCATAGAAGCCGGTTAGTGACCCACCTTCTATGACGACAGCCACTTTGTCACTGCAGACAAGCAGTGACAGGAAACAGGTCGTTATCGTCATAATCTAATTGTCACAGAAGCCTATAATTCTTGTAGTGTTAGTAGAAGGAGCTATTTGGCTAGGAAAGCATCTATAGTCTCATTGAACAAAATTGGTTTTCATAGTTAGAAAATGTGTTAATTAATTTAGTTCTGACCTCATTTAGGTCCTCAAAGTAATATGCTCCAAGGAGATTAGATAGAAGCTAAAGAACATTGTTAAAACCTCTCATCTTAGCTCTAGGATACAAAATAAATGCAAATGGATGTAGCATAAGTATCTCAGTGTTGAAATTTAAACTCCATGGGAACATCTTTAAGCAATTGTCATTCTCATAGTTGTTCAAATGTGTAGCTATCTCAATAATATGATGTAAGATCAATGGATATGTGGGATAATAAAACTCCAGATAGAGCAACAATAGAGTCACATAATAGCCCTAGTAATTTTGAAACTTTTTATTAGCATGTATACCATTGTGCTTTAGCAAGTAGGGTCTAGGTGTCTATCCCACATGCTAGTGATAGTAAGTATGGATAAAGACTTGACATGCTACATCCAAGTGCAAACCAAACTTACAAGGGAGTAACCAATACCAATACAATAGCTTTCTTATGCAGCAATACGTTTGTTTGAAGAGTTTAACAAAGAAATTACAGTCTAGATTTCAAGCATTTCAAACCAAAATTATCAGTAGATGAATTAGATGGCACGCACAACACTAATGCAGAAAATGAGAGCCAACATAACCACTAAATATAGGTGTGAGAATCTCCATGGTAGTAGAATTAGCATGAGCATTGTCCAATGTAATAGAAAAATTTATCTGTAACACCCTAAATTTTGAAGAAAAGAAAAATAGGGAAAATATGGTTTTTATATTTATTTTTGTGAAGCATGCAACTTTAGAATAAGAATAATTTTATAAATTTAAAATCAAATATAAGGGTAGGAACATGTTTGAGCATTCATGCTGCTGCATTTGGAGTTTTGGATTGAGTGGTTTAAATCAAATTCAAATTTGATTTGAAAATCATTTGAAAAATGGATTTGAAAATTCGGAAAAGAAAAAGAGAAAAGAAAAAAATGCATTTCTTTCGGTTTTGGCCCGCTCCTTCTCGCGGCCCAGCGCCAGCAGCGGCCCAGCTTTCCCCGCAAGCCCGCTCCGCGCGCGTCGCCCGCGTGGGCCGAGCCGGCCAGCGGCCCGCCTGCCTTATTCTCGCGCGCGCCGCCCGTTTTCGCTTTGAGCCACTGACGTGCGGGACCCACTGGTCAGCGGCTGCTATCTCCCTTTCCTTCTTCCTCCCGACGTCGGTGTTCTTCCTTCCTTTCTCAAACCGAATCGAATCGGATCGATCTCAATCCCTCCTTTCCATAGATAGCGGGTCCCCGAGCTATAAAACGGAACCCCCGCACCCGTCCGCTCCTCATCCCACCTAAAGCCGCAGCAAAAACCATCTAGGGTTGCCTCGCCGCGAGCTCCGCCTCCACCGCCGCCTTGCCGAGCTAGCCGTCGCCCTCCAGCTGCTCCTCGGTCACGTGTTCGCGCGGGGTAAGATCGCGATGTTGTGCTCTTTCGTTTGGTGCCCTCGGTTCGGTGTTTGGTGGTCGGGAGCGCCTTCTTCGCGAACTCCGACGAGTTCGGTTCTTCACCGGTCATGGCGCCGCCGCCTGGGCTACTGTGGCCGCCGGCGGAATCTTCCCTCTCTCCTCCGATCCAATCCCGTCCGTCCAAATCTAATCCAACGGTTGTAAATCAAGGATACCGGTTCGGCGGTTGTTTTTGCTAAAGAGTCCCTGTTGTTTTCAAGAATAGAACCCGCAGTCCAAAGCGTATTCGGGAAAATACGTATTTAATAAAAGAAAACGTAATTTGTTTCGGAAAAAGAAAAATACGCTTTCTGATATTTACAGTTTTGCCACTGAGAATGTTTTAGCCGTAGAATCTTCGTTTTAACTCCGATTTGATCCATTCAAATTGCGTTAGATTCATATTTGCGAGCTCTATCTAATGGTGTAACTGTACAGTAGGTTTAGATTAATTTATTTTCGAGTTTTAATTAAAGTATTTATTTTTCTATAGGAAATCTTCGGAAATTCATAACTTTGTCGTTTTAGATCCGTTTTTCGTGATCTTCGCGTCTGTGTGATCCTAGCGAGTTGTAGATTCATTTTAAAGACTTTTTATTTTATTTTCTTACTGTTGGTGTATTGTTCTAATTATAGTCTTGTTTGTCTATGCATGATTGCCTCTGGATGTGTGTTGTTGATAATGGTTGATCGAGTATAGACGGTGAGCAATTCGTTGGAAATCAAGAGCCTTACTTCGAGCAAGATCTTCAGGACCAGTTTGAGCAAGGCAAGTATAGCATGGGATTATCCTTGTTGTCCTATTCACCTTATGCAATTAAAATCATTATGCATTTATTCCTTGTTAAGGATGACTTAGAGATTGATCCTATACCTTGGTACCCATTATGATGCATTGATTAGTATGGCTAGTGCTTAAACATGGACTATGATCATGTAAAATTGATTAAAGGAATATGCAATAAACATTTAAAATATGATTTTGATTCTTGTATAAAGGGGATTAGAGCATGTGTGTTGTTTTGATGCTCTAATTGCTCTCCATAAGGACTCATCTATAAGCGACAATCCGGGATTTACAGTACAACTGTGAGGGCTATATGGCTCTGGCTTTAGCTCAGTATGAGGACCTTTTCTAGCTTGTTAGAGGTTACCCTTGTGGCGCAAATGGGGTAAAGCAGACCGTGGATCTCTGCGTGTGTATCACACGGACTGACTTCTGAAACCTAGCGGCCCTAACTTGTTAGACGAACCTTGAAAGGCTTCATAGTGATTCCCTGCCTGCTCACCTTGGAAGTGTTTTGGGAGTAATTAACCCGGGCATATGGGTAACACGACTCACAGTGAAAGTGTACAACCTCTGCAGAGTGTAGAACTGTTATAACAGCCGTGCTCACGGTCACGAGTGGCCTTGGACCCTTATGGAATAGTTGATTAATTGTTTATGTTTATGTTTTTGCTATTCATTAATCATTTCACATGGATCATATGTTTATTGTTTACATTGAGACCTATTGATGCTATTGATATGCTAAAATCATGTTAACTAAAAGCTACATGCTGATAAACCCATGATTATGCCTATTTGAGCCTCATGAACCCCATGTTACACTTGTTGAGTACGAGATGTACTTACGCTTGTTTATTCTTCTTATTTGGATAAAAATCCCGGATGGGTAACAGATGGAGGTAATAGCGACTACTACGCCTACTTCCCTGAGGATTACTAGTCTTGCTGTCAACCAGTCAATGTACCTGTGACTGGAGCTACCACGAGAGAGATTTTTATTTATACTTCCGCTACATTTGTGTTAAGACTATGTGTTTAAATATCGTGATGTAATAACATTTGCCATGATACTTCGTTATAATTTGTGAACTTATGTGTGATTGATCTCTGGGCGCACATAAGGGTAAGCATTCCATTTGGTCGATAAATGGGTGTGACAAATTGGTATCAAAGCTCTTGTTGACTGTAGGACGCAAGCCTAGTTAGCAATGGTCGAAGTAGTGTCATCTTTACACTATTTTTATGCTCACTATCTTGCTCTTGATATTTGATAAATTTTTATGCTTCTTATGTCTCATTCTATTACGAAATTTTGCCTCTATTCTAACTTCATCTAAAAATTCTGTAGATGACTCGTGACCGTAAGACTGCCCGCATCAGCGTTGGAGGATACTACCCACCTCGTGCCCTGTTTGCAACTGAAGATCCACAAGAGCCAGAACCTCAGGAGCAAGAGAAGACCCCTGTAGTACCAGTCCAAGCACCAGCACCTCCCCAGGAAGAGATTGAGCCTGAAGAAGATCCAGAAATAGTTGAGGTTGAAGATGGTGAGGAGGAGGATAATGGAGGAGAACAACCCCCGTCTCCACCACATGAAGCTCCTGAAGATATGCCACCTCCCCCAATGGGGTGGACTGTGAGGATCTACCATAGGAATGGAGGGGATGCTGTCTCTCATGTTCGCCTAGTGGCAATGCTCACTGCTTACTTCGCGGATTGGCATCCAGCTGTGGAGTACGTCTGCTGGGAGTACACTCATCCACTAGAGAGCACGTACTGGAAGGCAAGGGCAAGCATTTTTACACACAAGCAAGACAAGGGGGCATATCAGCTGGACAGGATGTTCTCTCATGTGGGACATCGAGCCACCATTGAGGATAGCATTGAAGATGCTGCTTTTGAAGCATGTATGGGTCTTCGCTATCTTCGCTTTAACCTCATGAAGCATGACATCCATCGCTTCCTTCCTCGTGCACACCCCGAGCTTGGTTGGGCTATGACAGATCCAGTGCAGTTAGAGCCACTACCTCGGGTGATGGTGAACTTTGTCTATGACATGATGGACAGGAAGCTGCAACTAGAAGAGATGGTAAGGACACAAGGGAAGACTATCAAGAGATGCCAAGCAACCATTGATGAGCTCCGAGCAAACCAAGGCTTGCCCAAGATCTACGAGGAGTTAGAGCATGAGCCACTTCCTTAGGAAGTAGGAGTCCTTTTATGTAATAAGAACGTTCTTAGTAACGTCAGTTGAGTCAGTCGAGTCTGTCGTGTGGTTTGAACTTTGGTGTGCTAGTTGTTTTATTATTATGCTTATGTGTGAGTTGGATCTTTGTTTGAGTGTCTGGACTTGTAGGCATGTCTACAAGTTCCATTATTAAGAATAATAAGTTTACTAGTCAAAGAATAATAGTTGGGTTTGATAGTATCTCGTTTCTGTCCTTGCTGTTTTCTGGAGCAGCCTCTGATGTTTCTGTTATAGTTTAAAAATGGTTCGTGCAACATTTATGAAATTTTTATGAGAGAAACTAGACTCAAGCATCTTTCAAATCCCACTGGAATCACCTTTTTATCTAATCTGGTTCGAGAGATATAATTTTCACAAGATAAAGTTTCTGCACAGTCTGGAATTTGGAACAGTTTCTGTTACGCCTCATTATTCATAGACTTAACGACAGAATCTGGTCTTGAGGTCTGAATAGAAATTGTGGATAATTTCATAAGCTTTCCAACCATGTACAGCACGCCTCTTTTGGACTTCTGTAGCCCGAGATATGATTGAAATACTGAACTGTCAATATTGCTACTCGTCCAGAAAACTTTCAGATCTCATTCTTAATCTTATAAGTGGTTGATAAACTGGATTTCTTAAAGTTTGCATGTTTATGGGTGGCAGATGGCCGGAAGAGGAAGAGGCAGAGGTCGTGGCAACATTCCCCCGAATCCACCACCACCACCGCCACCAACTATTGAGCAATTGCTGGCAGTACAGACGCAGTTGATGCAACAACTGGTGCAGAATCAGCAAAATCAGCCAGTTGCTGGAGTTCAACCACGTGACAAGCGTGGTGAATTTTTGAAGGGTCGTCCCCCAGTGTTCACACATGCTGCTGATCCTTTGGAGGCCGATGATTGGCTTCGTGCTGTGGAGAAACAACTCACCATAGCACAATGTGATGACCGACAGAAGGTGTTGTTCGCTTCTGGGCAACTTCAGGGAGAAGCTCAAGATTGGTGGGAGTCATATGAGTATGGCCGTCCTGCTAATGCTCCTGCAGTCACCTGGCAGGAGTTTAGAGAGAACTTCAGGGCTTACCATATACCTGAAGGGATGATAGAATTGAAGGCGGAGGAATTCAGGAACCTGACCCAAGGGTCGATGTCTGTAGCTGAGTACCGTGACAAGTTTGCTCAACTGTCACGATATGCTCCGCATGAGGTGGCCAATGACAATGATAAGCAGCGCCGCTTCTTGAAGGGATTATATGATGGACTACAGTTGCAGTTGATGTCCAATACCTATCCCAATTTTCAGACGCTTGTGAACCGCGCTATTGTGGTGGACAACAAGCGCAAAGAAATGGATGCCAAGAGGAAGAGGTTACAGGGACAAGCCTCCAATAGCAACACCCGTCCACGCACTGGTTTCCAACAGAATACTCAGCAGAGACCTCCTACTGGACAGTGGAACCGTGGTCAGACCCCATTTCGTGGACAGTTCCCTCAACGTCCCCCATTTCAGCCACAGAGTAGCAACCAACGTCCACCACAGCAGAATGGGAATCAAGTGCAGCGCCAGGGTCCTTCCAACAACACACCTACAAAGACCAGTGCTCCCAACACTCCCAACAGGTGTTTCCGTTGTGGAAAAGAAGGTCACTTGTCTTTCAACTGCCCAGAGAAGCCTAACCAGCAGACTCCCCAGAGACAAGGCAGCCACCAGAAGCTCGCACTTAACTCGGGAAGGGTGAATCACTTGTCCCAGGAAACTGCAGTGGAGGAGCCAGAAGTTATGCTTGGTACGTTCGATGTCCACTCTACTCCCGCCACTGTTCTTTTTGATTCTGGAGCATCACATTCTTTCATATCACAATCATTTGTTAGAATACATAGAATCCATTTGTGTGCTATGAAGAACCCTATCTTAGTAAACTCACCGGGTGGAAGCATGCCAGCATCTTATCGCTGTCTTCCCATTAGTCTCAACTTAAGGGGGGTAGAGTTTTCAGTTAGCCCAATAGTATTGAGAACAGCTGGGATTGATCTTATACTGGGAATGGATTGGATGACCCAACAACAAGCAGAGATTCAGTGTAAGGATAAATCGGTTGTGCTGACTACACCAAAGGGGGATAGGATCAAGGTTGAAGTCAAAGTGCAAAAACAAGCGACCGCTACAGTGAACCAGCTCAATAATGGTGCTAATCAGGAGGACCCAGTTGTGGAGGAATTTCCAGATGTGTTTCCGGAGGATTTGCCAGGTATGCCACCAGACCGTGATATTGAATTTATTATTGAATTATTACCTGGAACTGCACCTATAGCTAAGCGTCCATATAGAATGGGAGTAAATGAACTAGAAGAACTTAAGAAACAAATTAAGGAATTACAGGATAAGGGTTTTATTCGTCCTAGTTCGTCACCATGGGGTGCACCAGTAATTTTTGTGGATAAGAAAGATGGAACTCAGAGGATGTGTGTAGATTATCGGTCTCTTAATGAGGTTACCATTAAGAACAAGTACCCATTGCCTAGAATTGATGACCTGTTTGATCAGTTGAGAGGAGCTTGTGTATTTTCCAAGATTGACCTTCGTTCTGGATATCATCAATTGAAGATTCGTGCCAGGGATATACCCAAGACAGCATTTACTACACGTTATGGGTTATATGAGTATACAGTGATGTCCTTTGGATTGACTAATGCTCCTGCATACTTCATGTACTTAATGAATAAGGTGTTCATGGAATATCTGGACAAGTTTGTAGTGGTATTCATTGATGATATACTAGTGTTTTCCAAGACGGAGGAAGAACATGCTGAACATTTGAGGTTGGTCTTGCAGAAGCTCAGAGAACACCAACTATATGCAAAGAGGAGTAAATGTGAGTTTTGGCTTAAGGAAGTTTCTTTTCTGGGTCACATCATTTCAAATGGAGGAATATCAGTAGATCCTGGCAAGGTGAAGGATGTATTGAATTGGAAACCACCTACCAATGCAAGTGAGATCCGTAGCTTTTTGGGATTGGCTGGTTATTATAGAAGGTTTATAGAGGGATTTTCCAAGCTTGCAAAACCAATGACTGCATTGTTGGAAAAGAATGCTAAGTTTGTGTGGTCCGAGAAGTGTCAGGCTAATTTTGAGGAATTAAAGAAAAGATTGACTACTGCACCTGTCTTAGTTTTGCCAGACCTGAATAAACCTTTCTCTATCTATTGTGATGCATCTCGATTGGGATTGGGATGTGTTCTGATGCAAGAAGGTAGAGTTGTGGCATATGCATCGAGGCAGTTAAGGAGGCATGAGTTAAATTACCCTACTCATGATTTGGAATTAGCTGCAGTGGTTCATGCATTAAAGATATGGAGGCATTATTTGATTGGACACAAAAGTGATATATACACTGATCACAAGAGTCTCAAGTATATCTTCACTCAAACAGATTTGAACTTGAGGCAGCGTAGATGGTTGGAGTTGATAAAAGACTATGATCTAGAGGTACATTATCATCCCGGAAAGGCCAACGTGGTTGCTGATGCTCTTAGTAGGAAGAGTTATGCAAATGAAATACAAGTAATGCCTATGCCTAAGGAATTGTGTGCTGAGTGTAAGCATCTGAACTTAGGATTTACTACTAATGCAGTGGAACTAGTATTGGAGCCTACTCTGGAGCAAGAAATCCGTAAAGGTCAGCTGAAAGATGAAAAGTTGAGAGAGATAGCTGAAAACATAGCGAAAGGAAAATCTCCAGGATTTCGTAAGGATGAGAATGGTACGCTTTGGTTCGGAAAAAGGCTATGTGTGCCCGAAGATAGGGAAATACGAATGGCAATTCTGCGTGAAGCTCATGAGTCAGCTTATTCCATACATCCGGGTAGTACTAAGATGTATTTAGATCTGAAAGAGAAATATTGGTGGTATGGTTTAAAGAGAGACGTAGCTGAGTACGTTGCTTTGTGTGACACATGTCAAAGGGTGAAAGCGGAACATCAAAGGCCTGCAGGATTGTTACAACCTATGCAGATACCTGAGTGGAAATGGGAAGAGGTTGGTATGGATTTTATAGTTGGGTTACCACGGACTCAACGAGGATATGATTCAATTTGGGTAATAGTGGATCGTTTGACTAAGGTTGCTCATTTTCTGCCTGTGAAGACTACATATAGCAGTGCGAAACTGGCAGAGTTGTATATGGAGAGAATAGTGAGTCTACATGGAGTTCCTAAGAAGATTGTGTCTGATCGAGGTACTCAATTTACATCTCACTATTGGCAAAAGATACATGAATCATTGGGGACCAAACTAAATTTCAGTACAGCTTATCATCCTCAGACTGATGGTCAAACAGAGAGAATTAATCAGATATTGGAGGATATGTTGAGAGCTTGTGCTCTACAATATGGTACCAGCTGGGATAAGAGTTTGCCATACGCAGAGTTCTCTTATAACAATAGTTATCAGAAGAGTCTTCAAATGGCACCGTTTGAGGCTCTGTATGGACGAAAGTGTAGGACCCCGTTGTTTTGGAATCAGACAGGGGAAAGTCAAGTGTTTGGACCTGATGTATTAAAGGATGCTGAAAAGAAAGTAAGAATGATTAGAGATAATCTAAAGATAGCCCAGTCTAGACAGAAAAGTTATGCTGATACTCGCAGAAGAGAGTTGACATTTGAGGTAGGAGATTATGTCTACTTGAAAGTGTCACCCATGAGAAGTGTGAAGAGATTTAACATGAAGGGTAAATTGGCACCAAGATATATTGGACCTTTCAAGATTATAGAGAGACGTGGTGAAGTGGCATATCAATTGGAATTACCCGAGAGTCTGGCAGGTGTACATGATGTGTTCCATGTATCACAATTGAAGAAATGCTTGCGAGTACCAGAAGAACAGATTCCGATAGAGGAACTCACTGTTAAGGAGGATCTTACATATGAGGAGTTTCCGGTTAAGATTTTGGAGACTGCGGACAGAGTCACAAGAAGTAGAACAATTAAGATGTGTAAAGTACAGTGGAATCGGTATACTGCAGAAGAGGCTACTTGGGAACGAGAAGAGGATCTGAGAAAAACCTACCCGCAACTGTTTGAGTAAGCACCGGTCGAATCTCGGGACGAGATTCAGTTTAAGGGGGGTAGAATTGTAACACCCTAAATTTTGAAGAAAAGAAAAATAGGGAAAATATGGTTTTTATATTTATTTTTGTGAAGCATGCAACTTTAGAATAAGAATAATTTTATAAATTTAAAATCAAATATAAGGGTAGGAACATGTTTGAGCATTCATGCTGCTGCATTTGGAGTTTTGGATTGAGTGGTTTAAATCAAATTCAAATTTGATTTGAAAATCATTTGAAAAATGGATTTGAAAATTCGGAAAAGAAAAAGAGAAAAGAAAAAAATGCATTTCTTTCGGTTTTGGCCCGCTCCTTCTCGCGGCCCAGCGCCAGCAGCGGCCCAGCTTTCCCCGCAAGCCCGCTCCGCGCGCGTCGCCCGCGTGGGCCGAGCCGGCCAGCGGCCCGCCTGCCTTATTCTCGCGCGCGCCGCCCGTTTTCGCTTTGAGCCACTGACGTGCGGGACCCACTGGTCAGCGGCTGCTATCTCCCTTTCCTTCTTCCTCCCGACGTCGGTGTTCTTCCTTCCTTTCTCAAACCGAATCGAATCGGATCGATCTCAATCCCTCCTTTCCATAGATAGCGGGTCCCCGAGCTATAAAACGGAACCCCCGCACCCGTCCGCTCCTCATCCCACCTAAAGCCGCAGCAAAAACCATCTAGGGTTGCCTCGCCGCGAGCTCCGCCTCCACCGCCGCCTTGCCGAGCTAGCCGTCGCCCTCCAGCTGCTCCTCGGTCACGTGTTCGCGCGGGGTAAGATCGCGATGTTGTGCTCTTTCGTTTGGTGCCCTCGGTTCGGTGTTTGGTGGTCGGGAGCGCCTTCTTCGCGAACTCCGGCGAGTTCGGTTCTTCACCGGTCATGGCGCCGCCGCCTGGGCTACTGTGGCCGCCGGCGGAATCTTCCCTCTCTCCTCCGATCCAATCCCGTCCGTCCAAATCTAATCCAACGGTTGTAAATCAAGGATACCGGTTCGGCGGTTGTTTTTGCTAAAGAGTCCCTGTTGTTTTCAAGAATAGAACCCGCAGTCCAAAGCGTATTCGGAAAAATACGTATTTAATAAAAGAAAACGTAATTTGTTTCGGAAAAAGAAAAATACGCTTTCTGATATTTACAGTTTTGCCACTGAGAATGTTTTAGCCGTAGAATCTTCGTTTTAACTCCGATTTGATCCATTCAAATTGCGTTAGATTCATATTTGCGAGCTCTATCTAATGGTGTAACTGTACAGTAGGTTTAGATTAATTTATTTTCGAGTTTTAATTAAAGTATTTATTTTTCTATAGGAAATCTTCGGAAATTCATAACTTTGTCGTTTTAGATCCGTTTTTCGTGATCTTCGCGTCTGTGTGATCCTAGCGAGTTGTAGATTCATTTTAAAGACTTTTTATTTTATTTTCTTACTGTTGGTGTATTGTTCTAATTATAGTCTTGTTTGTCTATGCATGATTGCCTCTGGATGTGTGTTGTTGATAATGGTTGATCGAGTATAGACGGTGAGCAATTCGTTGGAAATCAAGAGCCTTACTTCGAGCAAGATCTTCAGGACCAGTTTGAGCAAGGCAAGTATAGCATGGGATTATCCTTGTTGTCCTATTCACCTTATGCAATTAAAATCATTATGCATTTATTCCTTGTTAAGGATGACTTAGAGATTGATCCTATACCTTGGTACCCATTATGATGCATTGATTAGTATGGCTAGTGCTTAAACATGGACTATGATCATGTAAAATTGATTAAAGGAATATGCAATAAACATTTAAAATATGATTTTGATTCTTGTATAAAGGGGATTAGAGCATGTGTGTTGTTTTGATGCTCTAATTGCTCTCCATAAGGACTCATCTATAAGCGACAATCCGGGATTTACAGTACAACTGTGAGGGCTATATGGCTCTGGCTTTAGCTCAGTATGAGGACCTTTTCTAGCTTGTTAGAGGTTACCCTTGTGGCGCAAATGGGGTAAAGCAGACCGTGGATCTCTGCGTGTGTATCACACGGACTGACTTCTGAAACCTAGCGGCCCTAACTTGTTAGACGAACCTTGAAAGGCTTCATAGTGATTCCCTGCCTGCTCACCTTGGAAGTGTTTTGGGAGTAATTAACCCGGGCATATGGGTAACACGACTCACAGTGAAAGTGTACAACCTCTGCAGAGTGTAGAACTGTTATAACAGCCGTGCTCACGGTCACGAGTGGCCTTGGACCCTTATGGAATAGTTGATTAATTGTTTATGTTTATGTTTTTGCTATTCATTAATCATTTCACATGGATCATATGTTTATTGTTTACATTGAGACCTATTGATGCTATTGATATGCTAAAATCATGTTAACTAAAAGCTACATGCTGATAAACCCATGATTATGCCTATTTGAGCCTCATGAACCCCATGTTACACTTGTTGAGTACGAGATGTACTTACGCTTGTTTATTCTTCTTATTTGGATAAAAATCCCGGATGGGTAACAGATGGAGGTAATAGCGACTACTACGCCTACTTCCCTGAGGATTACTAGTCTTGCTGTCAACCAGTCAATGTACCTGTGACTGGAGCTACCACGAGAGAGATTTTTATTTATACTTCCGCTACATTTGTGTTAAGACTATGTGTTTAAATATCGTGATGTAATAACATTTGCCATGATACTTCGTTATAATTTGTGAACTTATGTGTGATTGATCTCTGGGCGCACATAAGGGTAAGCATTCCATTTGGTCGATAAATGGGTGTGACATTATCAATTCAACCAAACTCATTTAACACAGAGGCAACACACTTTGTTATGTTGGCACTTGAATATGACACATCAATAAGCCAAAGCCCTATAACCCTTTTTAATTTCCAATACTCATTCATCATTAAGAAAAATGAGTAGACACACTAAGGTGATCCTTCTTAGCATTAGTGGATCCAATATTAGAAGCAAGCACAATAGAAAAAAATAGAAAATTGTAATGTTTTCAAAAGCTTACAAGGTGCTTAGTGAAATATTTCAACAAATCTCTAGTAGTGTTTGGTAAAGAACAAACATAACATCTAGTACTATGAGCACACATAATGTACTCCTTGAAGGCATTAGACTGACCAAAGTGAAGTGATAAATCTTCTCTAGAAATGAAGCGACAAAGTTTGGTACCTCAAGGTTGTAATCCCATTGATGGATAGAGCAAATAGGATTGACCTAAAGTAGGCATTAAACCCTTGGAAAACTATTGGCCTTCAATTTTTTGGCGTTGCTGCTGCCGAATCAAATGGCTAGTACCACCAAGAAAATGAGCAGTAGATTGGCATATGTTGCCCTTAGAATCACCTAACCTTCTAGCCATCCTCCATTTTGAAAAACTTCACGAAGTCATTTAGACATCAGACGTGGCGGATTTGGTGCTCTTCTAGCCATTGGTTCTTACACCTATTCCCGTACTCATGCAACCATTTTCAACTGAGGAATTGCTATGAGCACTAGTCAAGTCGATTAGTTTGGGTGCGTTGCTTCCCAACAAGGCATCATGTCGAAGTCATCTTCTTTGGTGTCCCCTTGGAGCCTATAGCCATGGTCGGTTGAGGTTGAATTGAGCTCCTCCATTGTCCAATAGCTACAATACCTCAGTAGCGCATGCCACACTAGCATGATGCAAGCACTGGCCAATGATCTATGAAACACCATAAACAAATAAGAAACATAAAAAATATGGAAACAAACCCTAAACTGAAGATCTAGTCAACTATATAGGAACCTTCAAAGGGGAAAACAAATCTAGGGTTTGCAAGAAAACATGAACCTACACAGCTGAAGCCCTGAACTACCAAAGGCCAAATATAAAAGGCTATAGGAGTGGAAACCATATATGGAGTTTAGAGAAGTAGGCTAGAACTGGAGAGGCAAAGAAGTAGAGAGGTTAGAGGCAAGAGAGGAAGATAGGAGATGATAAGGACAAGATGGAGTCATGCTGGCTCCATGGTGGCAAGATGGTAAGAGGCAGATAAAGCGAGAATGGCAAAGTGGTGCAAGATGTGAGAGACTGAGGGGTGGGGCAAGAAATGGAATATAAGGATACATGGTTGAGAGGCATTTGGATGAAGGGTATATATGTGTGGGAGGGTTATGGATCAGGCCCATACCGCTAAATGGAGTGAGACACTAGACCTAGCACAAAACATGGCACAATGGGTCGGACCAAAATTATGGGTCACAATGTCGGCCCATCTAGCCATTTATAATTATTGCCTATAGCCTTAGTTGTACTAGGAAAGTATCTTTTGTGTCACTCCCATCACCGTCTGCTCTATCGTCTTGAGATACCCAGTGAAGTGAAACAAGAAAGGTTGGAAACTAACTATTTTCTATCATATACACTATCCTCATTCAGATTTGAAATTTTTGTTCATGTAAACTTAGCATGTATGTGCTTTTAAAGACTCATCATACTTTCTTGTATTAATATGTTCTTCCAAAAATACATATACCTAGATATTTTTTCATGCCTAAAACTAACTTGAACTCAAAAAAAATTATGCTGCACTTGGGCCAAAGCTCACAAGGCCGGGATACACATGAATAGGTCCATGCACCTAGCACAATAATCTGCATACACATAGATTTCCTTCCAATTTGGCATCAACAAAAATTCCATAGGTTCTAAAATGGAACTAAAAGGTCCAAACCTTCAAATCCATGGACCAAATTATATCAACGATAGGACAATAAGTGTGCATAAGCTTAGGATTGAAAATCCATGGCACTATATATGTATCATGTTCCACAAAATAATGTACCATTATTATCCAATCGAAGTTGAGTGTGCAGTACAACTTCTTCCCATGTAGTTGATTGATCCATATCCTCTTACTCCCTCAGTTCCAAAATGTAAGTCATTTTTTTTGTCCTTAATCAAACTACTATAACTTTCACCAAGTTTATAAAAATAATGCATGAACTTCTATATAACATTGAATTAGTTTTGTTCAGTCCACCTTGAAATATTCCTGATATTGTGTTTATTTTGGTATTGTAGATGGTAATATTTTACTATAAAAACTTTCTCAAAGTTGGAGAAGTTAGAATTAGAGCAAAAACTTAAAATGACTTATGAATGGAGGGAGTATCCATGTTGAGTTTCATTTGGTTGCTTCACAACCCAGTTCTTACATTATGTTGTTGCATATACAGTTACCGGAAGAATTGGATATCAAAAGCACAACACACCTAAACGGAGGAAACATTTACATAACGAGTACTACACCACCTTCAGTGGTGAAAATGTACCAGCAACAGTTCCAGAAAGACTTGTCACTGTTTCTTAAGCTGCGCTTCGAAGAACTTTCACCTGGTGGGCAAATGCTGTTGACTTTACTAGGAAGGAAGAACAAAGATGCATTCCATGGAAATCTCAATCATGTTTATGGATTACTTGGGCAAGCTATGCAGTCTCTTGTAGCAGAGGTACATGAACATATATATTATGTATGATATATGGAATGTCTAATTTTTGTGTGTCTAATAGTTACTATTTTATAGACGTTTCAACAATTAGATAAACATCATACAATTAGATAAACATCATGCAACACATGCTTTGATCTTATGTGCATTATCAAATTGTGGTGAATATTTACTGAAGTTGTATGCATGTCATGTGTAGCAAAGTAGGTGTCATTTTAACTTTAAAGTGGCTATGAGATTAAATACAACTAGCAGGCTTTATTATATTTCGGCCACTTCTTTCATCCATTAGATCACCTACATATATCAAACAATTCACATGTCTTGTTTACATATGAAGTGTCAAATGGTAGTGAACCTTACTAAAGCTGCATATGTGCAGTACTACCGTTTTTTAGCATAGTAGTGGGAAATTTTAAGTGACCGAGAAATAAAAATATTTGTTAGAGAACAAGAGAAAGTGATTATTATATATAAACACATACGTCCAGTTGGTGGCATCTGATAACAATTTTCAAAATTAAAAGTTGTATTTGCAGGTTCTTTTAACGAACAAAATGTAAGTGAAAGAGTCACCCTACCTAGTAGTCTTGTGCCCGTGACTAATTTTGGAATCAATGTATGCCACCAACATTTTTGAGTTTGTTGGGAATTTTTTTAAGTTCGAGAAGCAAAAGGGTGTGACTAAATGTTTTGCACCTGAGCAGACAAAATATCATACATACCTTTTTAAGTAAAATAACATTATCTCTTTTTTGTAAATCTTGGAAGATAGACTAACGAAGTTCTTGTTGGGGGTCTGCGATACATAAACTGATTGAACAAAATGTTCTTGTAACCATTCGCTGCAGGGTATAGTGGGCAAGGAAAAACTGAACTCCTTCAATCTGCTCATTTATGGGCCATCAATTGATGAGGTAAAAGAAGTTGTTAGGCAGAGTGGGCTGTTCAAGATTGACCACATCCAATTGTTTGAGTCAAATTGGGACCCGTACGATGATAGTGAAGGTGATCTTGTACTGGATAGTATTCAAAGTGGAGTGAACGTTGCTAGGAGCCTTAGAGCAGTGATGGAGCCTTTGTTTGCAAGCCACTTTGGTGAACAAATACTTGATGAACTCTTCAAGAGGTATGCATGTAATGTGGCCAAACATCTCGAGAAGGAGAAGACCAAGTACTCGGTAATTGTCATGTTGCTGAATAGTAATTAAAGGATAGGTTGTATTCATGTGGCCCATAAGTCCTATCTACAAGGCATTTGTCTATTGCCGAGTAAACATCTCGAGAAGGAGAAGACCAAGTACTCGGTAATTGTCATGTTGCTGAATAGTAATTAAAGGATAGGTTGTATTCATGTGGCCCATAAGTCCTATCTACAAGGCATTTGTCTATTGCCGAGTATAGTAGTCCAGAATAATGTTCTTATGTTGTTGTTGGAATAATGTGGAAGTTAATATTGTGTCAGTTGGTCAAGTGAGGGCTAAAGATTAGATAATTTTGGAGTTCAAATGGAATCCAATTTATTTAGTTGTTTATTTATACAACCTCTATTGCAAGAAATTTATTTTAAATCCTACTCCCTTCTCCCTCCCTGAACAAACCAAAATCCAACTTCTATGCTTAAACATGTGAAATTGTCTTCATATCCGAGGTATCAAAGCCCGGTGTGCAGACATACTTTTATACTCCCGGGAGTAGTTACTCCCACCGAGAGTATACACACCATTCAGGCTCTGGCAAGTTAGACGGTGGCTAACGGGCTGAGAAACGTGACCCGTTTAGACTTTAGATACTTTTCTGGACATATATACGTGAAAAAAATTTGAAAACTAAATAATTACCGTGAAAACTGGATCGGATCAGATTTGACGCTGGGCTTGTTATATATAGACACGTTTTTTTTCTGAAAATTTATGAGGCACGTTTGCACATTAGTATAGTACGTATTCGTACTTGCGGCTCCAGGTCTGTTTAGATCGAAAGATCATACTTGCGTTCATAATTTTTTTTTATTAGAAGAGTATGTCCATATAACCTAAGACAAGTATAGTATGTGTTGATACATGCTAGGGAGTGTATGTCCATGTATATGCTGTACGGTAGTATGCGTTCATACTTTTTTATTAGAAAGTATGTCCATATACCTTTTTTTTATTAGAGTATGTCCATATACCAATGGAAGGAGTTTATACTTGTGTACTTTAATACAAAATTAGTATGCTCTGAGTATGTACGTATACTATAGCTATACATACTCTAGAAAATTAATATATTTCATACTCTATAGGTTCCGTTTTTGGATGGAAGTGCGTACACATACTTTTGAATGGAAGTGTATATATCTATATCTTCTATCTACCTAATAATAAAGAGGCAAAATTTCCGCTAAGAATTTTTTTCCACCTCTTTTTCTTCCACTCCGGGTTCTATTCCAGTCCAGATTGTCCTCCAATCTAAATCTAAAAGCGTGATATGGAGTCCGATTCCAAAACGTATTCTTAAAGTAACCTAGATACCTACGAATCCTAATAATCCAAATATATCTTAATCTCAATAAGAATTTTAGTCCAACTAAAATTAAAAAGAGTAGGAATATATTCTAATATTAAACCTCAACAAGTATTTTTTTCTGTTTTTCTAGGAACCTTGAGACGTGTGCGTTAGGAAGAAGGGTGAGTTCTGGTCAGTCACAATTTATTTTGATTTCCGAGCCAAATCCTTGTCAGACGGAATGTTTCCTATTTCCTTTTCCTATTCAGATTTGTTTTGATTTCTTTCTCTCTTTTTCTCCGGTTCACTTACGTTTAGTCATGCTTTCTTTTTTTCATTCTGTTTTCATTATTTTTCACATCACATTCAACTAAGCGTCACATGTTTCCATTATATTATTTTTACTTTTCATGGTCAACTAAATGTTAATGTGAAAATAGAAACAAGTATATAAATAATGACAATAAAAATAAAGAATAAAAACAACACAATATATAGGTTTCGAACTCCTAACTTTTCACTAACAAATAAATATTTCTACAACCAAATTACTAATATATTTTTTATTAAACACAAACTCATATTATTATATCCTGATCCAATCGTTAGTCCAACTAAATAAATGTGCATCTTGTATGTATGCACCAGTGTAATCCTCGACAATGGAACGATGTGAAAAATCAAAAGAGGCATTCTGTTATAATCATCAGACATACTAACATAATTTTTTTGTCATGTCAAACACACGGATGAATGCATCAGACACGAATAAAACATACACACATGGGACGGTGTGATATTAAGTGGGGGAAAGAATCAAGAATGATACCCTTCAAGTAAAAGAAGCTAAGAATCCGGGAAAGTCCTCCTACACTAATCAACAATGGTATCACCATCAAAGCGCCACCGCCTGCTGCGGCACAATGTCCATCGTCATGGTTCTCTTTGAATGAGAACATGAATGACGCCTCGCCTATACTACCATGCGAGAGCCGCCGATCCAGCACCACGGTGTCCAAACTCTACACTAGGTGACTGCCACGAGCTCCGGGATGATGAGCTTCATAGCTGCTGCCGCACCGAGCTAGACCGAGAGGAGCGATGGCGGCCACACGCAACGGGCTCACCAGGGCCCGTAGCATGTAGCACGCCAACGAGTGGCATGACGGTTTGGCGCTCAGGGATGTCTTAGCGATGATGGCCACTATCCACACCTCCTTTAGGTGGTTCTCATCCAGCAGGAGCGGTGGATCCATGATGTCAGCTAGGCTCGTTCGGTCGCCACCATTGATGTGGTTCAGCAAGTTTTTTTTATGAAACAGGAGGGGTTGGCACCCCTACTGAGCTTTATTGAAATTTTTAAAAAGTTGTACAGGTTCTCTACATACAAAGCTCAAGAAACAAAATAGATAACAAAGAAAATCAACAAGATTATACAAAAGCCTTTGGCTATAAATCTATATGAGGATGTAGCCGCTGTCTCAAAAGCCATTCTTCCGAGGCCATATCGTTTTATCTGCTGATGCCAAAGTTGTTGGTCACGACCTCTAGCAGCAACTTGCGGAAGCACAGGACGACGTAGGAACAAGTGGGAGGTGGACGTGTCATTTTGCAAGGTCATAAATGAGAAATTTTTTAAAACCTTCTATCCATGGATAAAGCCCTCATTTGTTCTAAATGGCTTTGTCCACATTTCTTCTATAATAATAGTAAAATAATATGGAGGCTTTGTCCATAGATAAAACTTCTATCCATGGACAAAGCCCCCATATTATTTTAAAAACTTATATACATGGATAGAAGTTTTTAAAATTTTTGACACCGGAACGCTTCTGTCCTGTGAATTTACCATTAAAATTTGGTAGCCTTTTTCCTCCCGTTGCATCGCACGGGCATATTTACTAGTACATACTTATTTGAGAAGAGTATATACACATACTTTTTTTTGACAAATGAGTATATATATACGTGGATACACGGAGTATATGTACATACTTTTTTGACAAATGAGTACTACCTTTCCTTGGACAGGAGTATCGGTTCATACATCATTGCGAGTATATTATTTTACTACTAGTATTTATCTCTCAGCTTGCTTTTGGTCGCCGATGCACCGAATGCTTCGTGGTCGTAGTAGAGATGAACCATGGACACGCGGACCGGCGGACGACGTAGGCGATGCAGACGTAGCTTACTCGACGAGATGCATTCTGCTACCTGGTTCACAAAGAATACGAAATCACACAGAATTACTCTCATGATCCAATGACTTAACTGTGAACGGAGATCATATGCAGATTGTCAATTTGGACATGTATGCTAGCTGTGGCAGATCTGATTCATTCATCTGCTTCGCCGGTGGCCAGTCGCTGCCGCCGGAGAGGAGATGCCAGCCTTGTAAACATCGGACTGCCTGGTGATGAAACAAGAGCAGGTTTTGCCCTTCCCCAGATTTAATCTGCAGAGATCATGAAATTGACATCGTCCGTAGCACCTGTTATGATCAAATCGACAAGAACGAATCAGATATTAATCTAGCCTTGTTAAAAAACTACCTTTACTCATGGGGAGATTTGGAGAGGTTGGTGCCCTCGCTATCTGGTGGCACCATGCCGCCGGCATCACCTGATTGAACTCACAGTAGTCAAGCGCAACTCAACTCACATCCAGAAGAGCCCACGACGGCATGCATAGGATCGATGAAATATAGGGACAGGCACAGGCAGCAGTGGATCCAATCCGCAAATTCCCATAATTTTAACGTACAAATCAAAGATTTACCTGGGCCTTGTTTAGTTGGTGAAAAAATTTGGGTTCGGCTATTGTAGCACTTTTCGTTTTATTTAGTAATTTATGTCTAATCATGGACTAATTAGGCTCAAAAGATTTGTCTCGGGATTTACAACCAAACTGTGTAATTAGTTTTTTCTTTCGTCTATATTTAGTACTCCATGCATATACCATAAGATTCGATATGACAGGTACTATAGTATTTTTTGGGTTTGCTTTTTGGAAACTGGCTCCTGGTTGAGTTAGCCACGAAATACATCGTCTCGAATGCGCCAGCCGCCGCCACCGCCGCCTGCCAATTCGTAGCTGCTGGCGTAGAATGAATGCGGACCAGGAAAGGTATCTGGACGGCGCTGGATGAATAAAGGCCCTATTCGGTAGGCTATTTTTTTTAGCTTATAAGCCGGCTGTGGCTGATTTGCTGTGAGAGAAAAATACTGTTCTACGGCTAATAAGCCGTGCTGAAAAGCTCAGCCGAACAGGGGGAAAGGCCCACACACAAACGGGTCCGCACGAAAACGGGTCAGCTGCAACCGGTTTGCCCCGGCAGACCGCGGCGGTGGGATGAAAACAGGTTGTACTCGTATCCAGGCAGGGAGTAACTGCTCCTGGCGAGTGAAAAAAATTTCCTCCGTATCAGATTTAGAAGTCGTTTAGGACAGTGACACGGTCTCCAAAACACAATTTTGACCTCTTGTTTTTATAAAAATGTTTATGGAAAAGTGATATATGTATACTTTTATAAAAGTATTTTTCAAGACAAATCTATTCATATAATTTTTACATTTGCAAACTCAACAACTTAAAAGTTATTGATGATTTATATTCCCAATGTTTGACCCAAACCTTATCCAAAAACGACTTTATATATAGAGAGAGAACTACTACCTTGTAGCTAGCTACCAAATAATTTATTCTATAGCCACTTTGAGTTACGATAATTAGTATGTTAATTTATGAGATTATAATAACTCCTTACTGGTTTACTACAATGTTACGGTAAATATCCCCATGTGTTATAGTAACCCAATTATCGTAAATATGTATTGACATTATTGTAAATTAGTATATAAAATTATCAAAAATAGAGATGGCTACAGAATAACTTATTTTGTAGCTGGCTACTGAATATATATATCCTAAAAATTAAGTTTCTCCATTTGACCTCCTGAACAAAATTTCAGCTCAATTCACCTAAGAGATTTATCTTTTCTTTCCTCCATATACAAGTTGAATTTTAGTTTACAATTTTGCAAAAATATCAAGGACATATACAATGGAATTGCTTATTGGAAACCGTCAGAATTCATACCGCCTCTAGAAATCATTTGAGTAGAGGTGGTTGGCGATTTCTAGAGTTGGTTGATGTTTTTGACCGCCCCTATACATCGATTTCTAGTGACTGACCACCTCAAAAAACATTTTCCTAAAATTGAAAATTGGCCATAAAAATTGCAAAAACATTAATACCAAGAGAAGCACACAATGAAGCACAGAGCCCGCACTTCATAAAGTCACATGTCTTCATCTGTGCAGTTGGTCTACCCTACCATCATGCCACAAAGTCACTTCTGACTAAGTATAGGATACTATCCTTTTGTATTAACTTGTACCTGTGGCAGAATCGCCTAATCTAATGCCCTCCCAAGAGTACTTGTCTTCCATTAGACACTAAGTACCCAAGGGAGAACACTAAACTAAGTAATTCCGTCGAGCACACCGCAAGGGAGAACTCGAAGACCCACATTTTTACATCAGGATCACGAATGAGAGTAAAGCTTACAACATCCTTACCATTTCTTACATCGCTTTTAATACAACATCAGAGTAATTCATTATGTAGTTATAACAGCGGAACATAAACATTATCAGAGTTCAGCGGAAATGAAACCATTTAAGGAAAAGTTAAACATTAACAAGAGGTAAACATTTAACATGATGGTATTGTATAAGCAGGGAGTGATAACAAGTCAATAGTATTTTCCTTGTAAACTTTTAGTGAAAGTTTTGATAAATAAACTCTACTCCGCATCGCAAAGGAAATCCTCGCTGAGCCCACCAGGAGGTTTCCACACACAAGTGTCAGCTCATCAGCACCTGTTACCTACAACAGGGTAGAACAAACCCTGAGTACTGAATTGTACTCCGCAAGACTTACCCATCAGGAGGAAAGAAAGACTCCAAGGATCATGCAAGGCTTTCTGGCTTGTGGGTTTATTGCATTTGCAAGAAGCAGCACTAAGAGTGTGTCCTTAATTTCTGACTTTTAACAGCCGTATTTTATTTTGTATCCAACCTTCTATGTAAGCACCTAGTCTAAAATCAAGCAGGGTTGAGCAAACAGAAACCAATTCTTTCTCTTTCAACTGCCAGTTCTTACTACGATGCCAGAGCGTAGTCAAGCCATACCGTCACGCAGAAACGGCGATTCGCGAATCAATAAGCCCAGCTGGGTGCCCCGAAAACACACGCCTCGCTTGTACCCCGGGCACAAGCAAGACCAACCCGTTCCACTCCTGTCAAGGGGTCCAGGTCCCCGTCCAAGCTCGGACTCTAAGCCCCCAACACTGCAGGCCCGGCCTCAGTATGGTGCTTAGACCTCCTCAACCCCATATATATAACCACCCTAAAAAGCCGGTCCGGAAGGAGCCGGAACCCATGACAAGAGAGAAACAAGTCTTCCTAGCCCCCATCCGCTAGTATGTGCATCAGGACAATAAATCTGTGACTTGACCAGGGTCCATGCAACGAACGGTCCTTAATTGACACAGGCGGAACAAACGCAACTAGAGCCCTGCTCTGTTGCCCAACCAGGTCCAAGTCCATCCAACCCGTTCCGCCCGGTCTCCAATTATCATATACCTTTATATTTCATGTGATAGTAACATGATAATAGGAACAATATTCTAATTCCTATCTCTCACGAGTGACAGGCAATCACTCGACTTCTACCGGAGTCCTGTAGCATAGCAATCTACACGATCCTGACATACTAGTAAGACTCATGGGATCAGGATATTTATATGCAAGTGGGTTTCATTCAACTCCTGTAAACTTAATGCACAAGCAGAAATTAAAGTGCAGAATAATAGGGGTTATGCACCGGGGCTTGCCTGGGTAAAATTTTTAACCAAGTTAGCATTCCATCGCGATGACACGATCATCAAAACACCACCTTACTGCCACTCCAGTCGACTCCACGATCCATCGTCGTCCCTATACGATATGCAATGTGATGCAACGGAAATGTAAATAAACACACATTCGCAACTTAGCATATAACTTCGTCTCTCCGGCCAACGAACTAGCGTAGAGACTAACATACTAAGCCCCGTATCCCTGCTACCCGCAACACGCTATTTTCCGACCAGTCTTTTAGCTATACAAACCAAGGTTTTACTTTACTCATTTTGTCAGTTTTAATATATATTAGAACTAGGGCTTATTAGTGATCTTAGCAAACTAATTATTTTGGAGCTATAACAATCATAGTGAACATATAATAAAGCTAGGAGCTTACTATAAAATTTCTAGAATTACTACTGTCACCATTTTATCACAATAATTCCTACAAGCTATACTCTGATAATATTAAACACTTTAAACTATATAAAGCATTCCTGGAAACATCAAAATATTATGTTAACTAAATACACTAACAGATAGAGCATGATTTTAGGAACCTAACAAAATTGGTTTCATAATTTTTGGATTTCTACACAATTCCATTTTGATTTTTCAAGTTTGCTTAGAAGCTAAATTAGAAATTTACTTTATAAAATGGAAAGGGCTGGCGGTACTGATTCGGCCCAGCCACCCCAAGCGGCCCGCGTGAAAACGTGGCCACACCCGGCGCCGCGGCCCAGCTACGACCCGAGATCCAGCCCAAGTCGGCAATCCAGCGTGAGTGCTGGCTAAAAACTAAAAAGTCCCTGTTCTCTTTTCCATTCGTGAAGCTGCAGCTAGCACTATTCATCAGAGTCATGGATTTTACATTGGGGACCTTATTCAAACCCGAATTCTTACTTTCGATGGTCCCTGGCGCTCACGCTCCAGCACGGAGCAGAGCGGCGCGCGGCGTGGCCCTAGGCGGCGTGATCGATCGGCGGGAAGGCTGCCAGCAGCCTGGGAGGGGCCGGTGGCCTACCCCACCCACGGGCGCACGCTAAAGGAGCGGAGACAAGGGGCGCGGCACGCCGTGACATGGTCGGCCACGGCGGCGGCCAAGGTCGGCCGGTTCAAGGCGGTGGCGCGGGCGTTCCGGTGAACCTACGTGCTGACGGGGAGGTAGAAGCAGCTGGGGAGCAACAGAGCCTTACCACGGTCCGCACTGCGGTGATAGTTGTGGCGGAGAAGTGCCAAGGTGGCCCGGCCGCGAGCGTCCGATCCGCGCGGCAGCGCTCCGTGGCAGACATGGCCGCGCCACCGCGTTGCCAGCGAGCGCCCTGGCCAACAACCGAGAGCAGCGGATAGCGGAGGTCGAGGCGAGCTTAGAGATACAAGGAATTGAATTTTTACCAACTCGACGGCTTTACCTCCCCGAATCGTTGGCTGCGGCGGCACCGAAGGCCGGCGGCGGCAAAATGCCCAATTGCCGATTGGTGCTGATAAGTCATGCACTAGGAGAATGGGGGTGGCTGGCTGACCTCCTAGGCTTCTCACTGGCACGAGGAATTTGGCTAAGAAACCAAGGCTAAGCGAACTGGAAGGGTGGCACGGCGCCCAGGCCGAGACCACGTCGCGGGGAAAAAGGCGTGCGGATGAGCTCGGTGGTGGGGCGTGCTAAAGCGGGGTGACCTCGCCCGACGGTGACAACGCGAGCACGTGCACAGCTGATGAGACAAGGGGGGGCCATGGTGGGACGCGCACGACATGGTGCGGCTCGACTAAGCGTGGCGTCGGTGCCGTCTAGAGACAGAGCGGGGCAGGGGGACAGCAAGGCAGAGGGCGCCTCCATCCCGACTGTGGCCGAGTCAACGAGGCAGAGGCGGCACCGGACGATACGATGAGGCGGGCAACTACGGCGCCAACACGCCTCGCGGTCGGTTTGGCCTAAAGCGCGGCACGGCGACCCCAGAGCTGTCGCGGCCAGAGCCGGCACCAGCGGCGTACGCGTGCACGCGGGGTGATCGCGACCACAGGCCGAACGAGCAGGATCGGTAACACGCACACTTTTTAAAGTGAAACGAAGATGGTTAAACGCCACAGCTGGGGTTCGACCAACTCCCTCCTCCTAAAGCCAGCGGCACCAGTTTCCTATCGCCGCAAACGCTAACGCTAGAGGGCAACTGGAAGGGAAAACAGAGAAATACCAACATCGGTTCGCCGCGGGAAAGCCAGTTCGCGCACAGAAAGCCGACACCCGGTTCGCAGTATGTTCTAGCAGCGTTTACGCAATTTTTTAAAGGGGCAACGCCGCACCCAACTCGACTACAGCCTACACCATGCCCAAGTGCTACGTTAGAAGCAACCGACTGTGCGAAACGCGGTGTTAGTGCTCAACCATTTTTGGTTAGGATTAATTGCCAAGATGGCATTGCCGTTACAATGCTCTGCCTGCCAAAGACGAGATCTAAAGTTCAGGTAGCATTGAAATTCGAATTCGATCCTTGAACTCGCAAAATACTAGTTAACGATATTTATTTTTAAAATGACAATTGTATTTTTCATCTACACAACTTGCGCATAAATTTTTACTTAAGCGCAAAGCTCAAGTTACGTTTTATTTTTGTTATAAAAATTGTTTTTCCAGCCAAATAATTAAAACAACCTATTGTTCTATTTTACTAAGTAAGGTCTCATGAGCATGTTTTTCAAGTAACCAATTACGCGAGGTAAAAGATTTTAAAACCCAAGAACTTGTTTACTTATTTTCTTTTAGCTTTTAAGCGAGATGTTAAGCGGATCGTAACACCAGGGTGTTACAGTACGAATCTTGTATTGAATATTATAGCCCCTAATTGATTTTAAATGAAAAATGGGTTCAGATAACAAGTTTTTGATCTGATCAAGCACTGGAACTTTGGTATAGAGCATGCTTCCATCCATGGTCATTTGAAAATTCAAAAGTTTGAATTTTAAAATTTGAGAACTTAAAACATATATTTGGAACCATAAATGATATAAAATGAAAAGGTCCTCAACTAAAAAGTTTTTATCTCATCCACCTCAACAACTTTGATATAAAGTTCATGCAATATAGGTAAGGGTGAAAATGGTCAAGATAATTCCCGTTATGTTTTGTCCTGATTTCTAGATTTAACCCATTCGAATTCATATTGGTTGTCATTTCCACCGTTTCCGATTTTTCCATTTTTACTTTTTATTAAATCTGAAAACGATGTGGCTGTTTTTCAGCTGCTTTTGTTTTTCCATTTTTTTTTGCCTAGATATCCATTTTTATCCGCATAGGATATCCTGTTTTAGCCCAGTCCATGGTATACTGGTAGTTAGCTTCTTGTGTTATGAACTTATGTTCTTGCACTCCTCTGTTGATAGTGTTGCCATACCAGATCGGCTAGGTCATTATGTGAAGTCAGGTTTCTTGGTTCTATATGTTGACATTCCCATTTTGTCTTTTCGTATCCCGACCATTACTAACAAGTATCCATTAAATTGACCGATTTCAATTTCCAGTGAATCCCATTTTTTCCATTTTCGGCCTTCCTAATTTTGATTTGGTTTCTGTAATAAAATGTAAAAGTGAAAACATGATAGGGTTGTTTATCCTGATAGATCCTGTTCATTTTCATCCCTAAATATATGTATGGTGTGGTATATGACATTATAGTTCCATCGACCACTTAGCGATCCACCTAGTGGTGTCATGATTGTTGATGATGTCGCTAATCGGGAAGGATGTCACCACTAAGGTCGTACGCCCTTTGAAGTAGTTGAGCAATTTTTGTTTGGTGAGATGAGCACTCTCATCGTAATATAAGCTTCTATACCTAAGGATAACATATCTTGGATTTGAATTGTAATACCCTACTTCTACATAATATTATAGCAAACCTATAACATTTGGGCAGCATCTCATTTGTAAAACACAGCAATAAGAAGGCATGCATGGTTTGAGCATATAAAATAAACACCAACTCATATAGATAAATAAAACATAAACTCAGCAAGGAACACCACATTGTTAGAACTTCTCAACTAGCATAAACAGGATAAACATTAATAGTACTTTAACATAAAAAAGTGCCACACTGCTAAACAAAATTCTTAATGGACAAGCAAAATTATAAGTGGTGGAGTGACGTGTGCATGCATCTAAGTCCCCAGCCCATCATGCTCAAAGTGGCGAAACACCTATAAAGAATTAAGGAGGTGTGATAAACTCAACAAACGACGGTTGTGAATATAGACATACCTCCCACATGTTTAGTTCTTAAATTTGAAAACCACCATAGGAAAATCCCACTGCTGCACAACGGGGCTTTAGTCCCGGTCCAAAAGGACCTCTAGTCCCGGGCTGCGAGCCGGGACTAAGGTTTCGGGACTAAATGTCCCACCTTTAGTCCTGGTTCGTAGGCCCGGGACTAAAGGGAGACCTCTAGTCCCGGTCGGTAATACCAACCGGGACTAAAGGTGCTGCCAGGCATCGACGTGGCGCAGCACCTTTTAGTCCCGGTTGGTATTACCAACCGGGACTAAAGGTTCTTTTTCTTTTTCCTTTTTCTTTCCAATTCATTATTGATTTTGGTTTTCAGTTATATTGTTTTCCAATTTATTCTTCGCTGCTATTATCCGTATACGTTGCACCTATACGAGAGCGTTATTATTGCACACAAATAAAGTATGAAACTATATATATATATATTATAGAGCTACACATATACGTACATACACATTAGATTTACAATAATATACAAGTAATCAAGTGTTCGGCCGCCGGTTAATGAGTTACACAAATGTTTGCCCGCCACTCAAAGCTCATACAAGTGTTCGTTCTTGTTTGGACTCTTCAAATCCAACCTAGGGTTGTGGTGGAACTTGCCGTCTTCCGGGATGACATGATCGTTGATGAAACATGTGATCGTCTCCTGGATTGCGACGAGTATTGTGTGCTTGAACACTTGTTCTTTCAATTCCTACTCCTTTCATTTGCATTAATTAAAGGAAAAGATATTAATATACATAAGATTTATTTAGTTTTAACAAATAAGTAAGATATGAATTTACTGTATACACATGTTACTTACTTTCAGCATCTCTTTAGCAGGTGTAAATTTGCTACACCGCATGTACTCGCAAACGTAGTATCCACATAAATTGGTTCCGTACGGTTGTCTGGACACCCACTTATGTAGAATAGGAGGGGGAGTGGCACTTTCAGATCCGTACGATATCTTTGTTGTAGCCAAGCCCAAGCCATGCCTAATAAGTCGGTTGTTGATTAGGTATAGCATAATAAAGTAAAGAAGTAGGCAACGATAATTAACGAATGATAGAACTTACCTCTGGATCATGTCTTGGTACATTGCCAGCTCTTTTCTCATTGAGTCCCACACATTTATAGTTTGTTCCTTGATCTTAATCTCAATGAGTATCCAGTGATCCCTGCATTTGTTTATAGAGTCAACTTATATATATATATATATATATATATATATATATATATATATATATATATATATATATATATATATATATTAATGTTGGATTGAGTAAGACATGATATAACACAACACTTTACCCCATATTGTAAGGGAAGAGTATCAACTCCTTATGCCTTTGGTTATAAAAGAACCTTCGGAGGTTTTTCTCCATTTCCTTGATCTTCAGATTGAATGGATCTTTAGTCTTTGTGTCCTTATACACGACATACGGATCGATAAAACCAATTCAATCGTCTTGTTTCAATCTGAGTTCTCTCATCATGTGTCTGCACATCGTGAGCATAGTTATTACGAATACGTACATATGCTAGAGTGGGATTATTGATTAAAAGGAAGAATCACTTACAGACAGTAGCAGCTTATGAGAGATTTGTCAAGAGCATCCATATAGAGAAGCTGGTGTACTTCACTAAACTCTACTTTGACGTCATCTCCACGGAAGTAGTGACGGTCTCTAACTTGGACGCCCAGATATTATTCACTTTGATGTTGTGCACAAAATCTCAAGTAGTACTCGTGCAGCTTGTACATTTGTGTACCAAGACTTTTTACCTTTGCAGGGTTGCATAGACTCCTGCCATATACGTACTTCCTCCGCCATTCATCAACAACTTCGGCCTCTTTAACAGTTGTCAGTTCCTCCCGACCGAGAAGTTGTTCTAAGGAAAGCCCAGTCACATTCATCCACTTGGCGAGTTCATCTAAGTCCACATCATCAGGTACCGACATTTGCATCAAGTTCATGTTGGAACCATATTGATTCTCAACCACTAGTGGCGGCACTGATTGCTACGCTTGTTGGCCGAGTTGTGCAACATCTTTCCCGACCGCCTTCTGTTTCCTTTTGTCCTCCTTGATTTTCTTTGTGATAGTATGCTCATAGTCTGATAGTGGCGGCGCTGGTTTTTTACTAGCGGCATGCTTCTCGTCTTGCATAGCCTGCACCACTTGATGTAGATTTACACGAAGATACATTAGGTATGGCTTCTCTTGCTTTGCTCGTGCGTCAGCTTTGGTCTTTTCGAAGAACGCTTTCACTTCTGCCTTGACTAAAGCATTAAGTTCTTCATCAGTCTTCTCGTATGAAAGGTTGGTCATCTTCGGGATCTTTGTGACCACAACTTGTTTCTTCAGCGGAGGTGGTGGGACTGATCTCTATGGGCTAGCTGGCCTCTTGTTCCTTGATGGACCAACTAGTGCCGATGAGGTGGTCATTGTCGGCATTAGCGGAGGCGGAGGCGGCGGCGGTGCGGTTGGAGCTTGCTGTTGTGGAGGAGATTGGGCCGCTGGCGGCGTTGGAGTACGTCGTAGAGGAGATACGGCCAGCGGTGGGGATGCAGCCTTGTCTTGTATGAAATCGTCGTCGTCGTGTCTCACGGCACTATGGTCATGTGGTGAATGGATGGATGGACTTGGGGAGGTCCTGGATTTGAAAAAAAATGAACAAGGTATATACATGAGTGAACCATAATTAGATACAGTACATAATTATTGAAAAGCAATTGCGTTCACAATCATCCACACCTAGGGTTCGGTTGTGATGGCGGCGCCCCAGGAATAATGATGTACTGTTTCTTCCAACATATGAATGTCTTCTCCGCTTCACCTAGGGTCTTCTCCCCATCACCACCTTCGATATCCAGAGCCACATTTTCATGGCCTTTGACCACTATATCCATTGAGACACTAGCATATCCGGGTGGTATTGCGACCGAGTGGATCCTTGGTGTCTTGGTGGGGTCAATAGGAGATACAACACCGGTAGCCACCTTGACTATGGCATTCCCCTCCAGAATATGTAGCTCACAGGACGTCAACGGAGCGGTGACATCATCCACCGGGAAGTGCATCCCTGCGTCCTCATCTTGCCTCACAGGCACCTCCGTAGAAACACAACTGCTTTTCAACTGAGCTGAGCCAGGGCTGATGTTGGCGGCCGGCTGTGACAAGCTCTGGAGGCAGAACTTACAACTTCCTCCATGGCCTTTCTGATTTGCTCATTCATAGTGGCCTTAAGCGCTTCCTCCAGCTCTAGTGCCTTACGAGCCACTTCACTGGTCTTCATAACAGCCTCCTCCAACTTGCGTAGCCGTTCCCTGTCCTCTTCCTTCTTTCTCTAGCGGCTTCTATAAGTTTCTCTGTCCTGAGGGAAGGCATGTTCCCACGACACGGAGCCATAGCCTCTCGTCCGTCCACCGTTCTCAGGGTTCCCCAGGGCGTATGTCAGCTCATCTTTATCTCTGTTCGGCTGCCACTCTCCACTTTGAGCGACAGAGCGGGCTTGATGAAATCTTTCTACTACAGCTTGGATGCGTTCCCTATACATGACCTTTCTGGTCTCTCGGTCTAGGCGGCCTCCGGAGCGAAAAAACAGTGCTTGGTGCGCTCAGGCCAGTCGAGGGATTCTGGCACCAACCCCCTGTCAATTAGCTCTTGCTCGGCTTTTTTCCACTTAGGAATGGCAGTAGGGTAGCCACTTGATCCCATCGTATGGTGGTAGGTCTTGTGTCGGGCATTCTCTTGGTTCCTTCTCGCCCATTGTTGACCCTCTTCTGACGTCTTGAACTGTACAAGCTCATCCCAAAACGGCCGCAGCTTGACAAAGTGCTTACAGTTGAAATCCGGAGTCTTGTTCTTCTTGATATAGTCGTTATATAGATTCTTCTTATAGCACTAGAATTGTGTGGCCATCTTCTTCATAGACCAATCCCGAACTCTTTCCTTCAACTGGTCATTGTTTGTGTTTAGCATGAAATATTGCAACACGTCACCCCAAACTAGTTCCTTGTCACGGTCGGAGACATAACTGATTTCTGGGCATTGCTTATTTTTCTTCCATTCACGGACATTGATCGGGATCCTATCCCGGGCAAGGTACCCTAAGTGGTTGACAAAGGCCCTTGCATGGGGTCCACGTGGCTGGCCTGTTCCCTCATCGAAATCCGTGATAACCAACCGGCCCTCCATCGGCTTCTTCGGGCCTCGTACTTTTCTGCTGGTCCCCGTGGTTGTCGTTGAGACAGAGGGCTATGTAGACAGAAACAAGACAATTAATAAAGGAAAATTTTTTGAATTTCATGTATATAAACATAGGAGGCTGCATATATTACAGACCTCGCCAACATTGTCTTGGTCATTCGGGTCGACCAAGTACTGAGAACCGTCATCGATGCCCTCGGGGTTCTCATCGCCTTCACGATCGTCATAACGACCTTCTCGGCGCTATCGCGGATCATGTTCAACAATATTTCTTCGTCTTCTCTCGGGTCGGCCATTTCTGCAAAAATATTTAGGGTTTAGGGTTTAGGATTTAGGGTTTAGGGTTTAGGCTTTAGGGTTTAGGATTTAGGGTTTATAGTTTAGGGTTTAGAGTTTAGTGTATGTCATTTGATTATGAACATCATTTGCTAACAAATATACCACTAATTTATACCACTAATTGTACCACTAATTATAGCACTAATTTAAACAATACCTGTATTTTGAAGCCGGTGAGACGGCGGAGAGATGACGTCAGATAGACGGTGGTCGGTGCGGAGACGACGGGGACTTCGGTGACGGCGGCAGAGAGACGTCGATCTAGAAGTAGGAAGAAAGAGGGAACAAATGTATTATAAGTAGGGATGAAAACGGAACAGAAATATTCCGAACTGACCGTTTTCGTTTTCTATATTATGAACCGTTTTTTAACATGAAAAATTGTCAGTTTCAATTGGTTTCACAACCATTTTCAACCATTTTTTGTACTCTTTAATTGCTAAATGTAGAAATATCCCGAACCGACCGTTTTCGTTTTTCCATATCGTAAGTCCGTTTTCGACCGTTTCCGACCGTTTTCATCCTTAATTATAAGAGTGTGTTAATACATATGAAATATTATATCACATTTATATATATCACATTATTAATATATGTGTGTGTGTGTTTAGTGTGTGTGTATCCCTAATTATCCCTAAATATTAATTTACATCACTATTTATATAATTATTTTATACTAATGCATTTTTCAAATTATTTCTTTTTTACATCATTTTTTTAGTGACTTCGGTGACTACATTTTTACATCAAATTATTACACCACTAAGCCGGTGAGACGGCGGTGCTCGGGGCGACGGCGGCGGTACTCGAGGCGGCAGCAGTGCTCGAGGCGGTCCTCGGGGCGGCGGACGAGGGCGCGCGGCGGTACTCGGGGCTGCGGTAGTGCTCGGGGCGGTCCTCGGGGTGGCCAACGAGGGCGCGGACGAGAGGGCGCGCGGCGGCGGTGCGCGCGGACGAGGGCGCGGATGAGGGTGCACGCGGACGAGGATAGTACTTACTAGAGAGGGTTTATAATAATCTTGATCAATATATAACCATATCCGCCACAGAAAATGATAGGGTTAGATTTCTTGCTGCAGGAACAGTCCAACGACATTCGCTGCAATCTGCTCGCGTCCAAATTAATCCAGGAGGATAAGAGTGTGAGACTGACACATGCACACTTGCATAGTGATCACGCCCGGTATATAAACACGCAGGCGGCCCACCCACCGGCAACGGCGATCCGAGAACAATCCGTCGTCCGAGTTGGCATCTTTGGCCAAACCAGTATCATTGCCCAATCACAGATCTCCTCTCCCTCTCTTTCTAATATCTCTTTCTCCCTCATTTCCCAATTCCTGCTCCTGCTGCTTGCTTTGTGCGGTGGGCGCTGAGGAAGGTGAGGCCGTGAAGGGGATGAAGGAGGAGATGGTGGTCGGCCTGTCGGCGCCAGGGCCGGTGGGGAGGTGGGGCGCGGACATTGGTTCCATACCTGGCAACTCTCCTGAACTGCGGACGCGGACGAGGGCATGCGCCGGCGGTGCTCGGGGCGGCGACGGCGGTGCTCGGGAGGACGGTGGCGGTTCGTATGTGCGCGCGGGTGGGGAGGAGGAGTAAGAAGGCCCTGTCTTTATAGACCAGGAGACCTTTAGTCCCGGGTCTGACCACCGCCCGGGACTAAAGGACCTTTAGTCTCGGTTCCAGCCATGAACCGGGACTAAAGGGTGAGACCTTTAGTCCCGGTTCGTGGCTGGAACCGGGACTAAAGGTCCTTTAGTCCCGGGCGGTGGCCAGACCCGGGACTAAAGGTCCTTCCATCAAATTCTGGCGCCCGTTTAGGTGCCAGAATTTGGTGAATTTTATTTTTCACCTTTTTTCCCTTTCATCTTTCTAAATGCATAGTAAATTAAATATTTATCATAATTTTTTTCAAAAATACACATTAGTTTAGTTTGACTCTATTGTGCATTACAAAAATTGTAAACACTATTTTTTTCAAATATTTCATATTATCCAAAATAAATGTTATTTATAATGAATATTGTGTTAATGCAAAAATATAATGGGCAATTAAAATATATAAAATTGTTGGCTTTCGATAGAAACTTTATTTTTGGATTATTTGGACATTGAACTTTTGTTTCTTCAATAATAATTATCCAAATGCGCGACATTAATTGTCTAAATTTTAGAATTTAAAATTTTCAGACATACACATCGGTTTTTGAAACCCTGGATGGTCTTGAATGGAAAACTCATGAATACAAAGTTTGTTCCACTCATCAAGACCTATATTTGGTCTAATGGTCAACTTTTCATTTGTAAAAGTTTGAACCACTCAATTTTGAATTTTGAAAGAATTCATAGCCAAATGCCAGTTTTCGGAACCTTGGATGGTCTCGACCAGAAAAGTCATGAATACCAATATTGTTCCACTCATCAAGATCTACATTTCATATATAGACTATTTTTGCATTTGACAAAGTGTTGGCAAAGTGTAGTTGAAAATCCACAATTCCCACATATAGTTTCATATAGTTTGTGTGAGATTCAAGATTTGGTGAGTATTGTTTATTTAAACTTTTTCAAATAGAAAAAATGGTCAATATAAAAAGTTTGGATCTTGATGAGCTCTAACAACTTGGTATTCCAAAGTTTTTCATTTCAAGTCATTTAGTCTGTCATTTGACCAAGTTTGACCAAAACCCGTCTTCGATTTTGAAAACATGTGCCTGAGACTTGCTAAAATTTATCCAGATGAAAATATGGTCCATGTATCAAATGTAGATCTTGATGAGCTCTAACAACTTGGTATTCAAAAGTTCTTCATTTGAAGTCATCAAATAGGTCATTTGACCAAGTTTGACCAAAGTTAAAACATTGGTTTTTAGAAACACACACTTTGACCGAACCCTGGATGGTCTCGAATAGAAAACTCATGAATACAAAGTTTATTCCAGTCATCAAGACCTATATTTGGTCTAATGGTCAACTTTTCATTTGCAAAAGTTTGAACCGCTCAATTTTGAATTTTGAAAGAATTCATAACCAAACACCGGTTTTCGGAACCCTGGATGGTCTCGACTGGAAAAGTCATGAATACCAATATTGTTCCACTCATCAAGA
Organism: Saccharum spontaneum; assembly: GCA_022457205.1. Lineage (NCBI taxonomy): Eukaryota > Viridiplantae > Streptophyta > Magnoliopsida > Poales > Poaceae > Saccharum > Saccharum spontaneum. The sequence goes on along the minus strand of CM039617.1, from coordinate 16,300,208 downwards.
TCTACATTTCATATATAGACCATTTTTGCATTTGACAAAGTGTTGGCAAAGTGTAGTTGAAAATCCTTAATTCCCACATATAGCAAAGTTTGAACCACTCAATTATATTACACAAGATGTCAAATACACATTATTAATTTGAGTTCACTACTTATATCAAGCGGGCATAGTGGTAAAATTTTTCTTGGCGTAATGCCCTTAGTTATGATCATTCCATAACCATAGAGTGTCCTCAGCAGCGAGCAGGATGCTTGGGTCTTTGGCCACACAGAAGGGTGGGATTCGTTCATCCTTTTCATAATCCTCTGACACATCTGACTTGTCTTCAATTCCCACGATGTTTCTTTTCCCTGTAAGAACTATGTGGCGCTTTGGCTCGTTGGTTTTTTTCTCGTCGTGTTTCCCTCTCTTGGGTTTTGTAGACATGTCTTTCACATAGAACACCTGATTCACATCAGCAGCAAGGACGAATGGATCATTTCTATACCCAATATTATTGAGGTCCACTATTGTCATTCTGTACTCCTTATCGGCTGATACCCCTCCGTTCATCTTCACCCATTGACATCGGAATAGAGGGACTTTAAAATTATGTGCATAGTCTAGTTCACAAATCTCCTCTATGCGACCATAATATGTGTGTATGTTCCCATTCGGTTCCGTAGCATCCACGCGAACACCACTGTTTTAGTTGGTACTCTTTTTATCTTGGGATACGGTGTAAAATGTATTTCTATTTATCTCGTACCGTTTGTACATGAGGACGTGTCACGCTGGTTGCCTAGCCAACAAATACAGTTCATCTCCAATAGTTTTATCACCCTGACATTTTTTTTGCAACCAATCACCGAATGTTTCCATGTGATGATGCGTAATCCAAGCCTCATTCTTCTCAGGATTCTCGGATCGTACAAAATTCATGTGTTTCTCAATATACGGTTCCACAACAGTGGAGTTTCAAAGAACTATGTAGTGCGCTTTATTGAAAGAATCATCACCCTGGCTGATATATGTTTTCTTTCCTAGTGTACCCTTTCCACCAAGTCTCCCCTCATATCGTGATTCAGGAAGACCAATCGGGTCAAGGTCAAGAATGAAGTCCACACAGAACTCAAAGACCTCCTCTGTCCCGTATCCCTTGGCAATGCTTCCTTCTGGCCGACCTCGCTGGTGAACATATTTTTTCAGTACACCCATAAATCTCTCTAAGGAAAACATGTTGTGTAGGAACATAGGACCCAGGATATTAATCTCTTTGACCAGATGAACTAGGAGATGTGTCATGATATCAAAGAAGGATGGAGGGAACACCAACTGAAAGCTGACAAGACATCGAACCACATCATTCTGTAGAGTAGCTATATCAAAATGATTGATTGCCTTCTGAGAAATTGCATTGAGAAATGCACACAGCTTCACGGTGGCCAGACGTACATGTGGAGGTAGAATTCCTCTTAAGGCAACCGAAAGCAGTTGCATCATAATCACGTGGCAGTCGTGCGATTTTAAGTTGACAAATTTCTTCTCCGACACATTTATTATACGCTTTATATTGGAGGAGAGCCCAGATGGGACTTTGATGCTGCTTAGGCACTCAAACATGCTTTCCTTCTCCTCATTGCTAAGAGTGTAGCTAGCAGGTCTTAAGTAATGACGTCCATCATCTGTCTTCTCTAGATGTAGGTTGTCTCGTTCTTTCATGCGCTTCAAGTCCTCTCGTGCCTCAAGGGTATCCTTAGGCTTTCCAAACACACCCATGAACCCTAGGAGATTGACACAAAGATTCTTTGTCAGGTGCATCACGTCGATCGAGTGGCGGACCTCAAGGTCTTTCCAATATGATATAGCTCCCAAAATATTGACTTCTTTTTCCACATTGGGGCGCGCCCCGAAGCATCTTTTGGAACAGGTTCACTGCCTTGTCCCTTTCCATACACTACTTTCAAATCCTTGACCATCTTGAATACCTCTGCCCCATCTCGGTTGCCTGGCTTGGACCGGTGTTCTGCCGTACCTTTAAAATGTTTACCTTTCTTTCTCAACTAGTGGTTCTTAGCAAGAAATCGACGATAGCCAAGGTACACGACCTTTTGACATTTTTTTAAATAGACAGCCTCAAGGTCACCAAAACAATGGGTGCATGCATTATATCCCTTATTTGTCTATCCTGAAAGATTACTTAGAGCTGACCAATCATTGATTGTCACGAACAACAATGCTCGTAGGCGAATTCTTCATGTTTGTACTCATCCCACACATGCACACCTAGTTTACTCCATAGCAGCTGGAGTTCCTCAACTAATGGCCTCAGGTAGACATCGATGTCATTGCCAGGTTGCTTCGGGCCTTGGATGAGCACCGGCATCATAATGAACTTCCGCTTCATGCATAACCATGGAGGAAGGTTGTAGATACATAGAGTAATGGGCCAAGTGCTATGACTAGAGCTCTGGTCCCCAAAAGGATGGAACCTTAGGTTTCTTGCGTCGTCTGTAAAGTCCGGGAATTCTCTATCTATTTCTCTCCACTGGGACCCATCTGCAGGGTGTCTGAACATGTTGTCCACCTTACGATCTTCTTTGTGCCATCGCAACAACTTTGCGTGCTCCTTGTTTCTGAACAGTCGTTTTAGGCGTGGAATTATTGGAGCATACCACATAACCTTGGCAGGGATTCTCTACTTCGGACATTCTTCATCCTCAATATCGTCAGGATCATCTCGCAAGATCTTGTACCGTGACGCATGGCAAACAGGGCATTCATCTATATTCTCGTGCTCGCCATGGTACAGGATGCAGTCATTAGGACATGCATGTATCTTCTCGATTTGTAATCCTAAAGGGTAGATGATCTTTTTTGCTTCGTATGTAGTGGTGGGCAATTCATTAGGCTTCGGAAGCATCTTTTTTTGGATCTTCGGTAATTTCCCAAATGCCTTGTTAGATATACCATTCTCTGCCTTCCACCGTAACAACTCCAGTGTCGTGCCTAGCTTTTTCTGCCCATCTTCGGTCGACGGGTAGAGTAACTTCTTGTGATCCTCTAGCATTTGGTCAAACTTAGCCTTCTCCTTTTAACTTTCACAATCTCTCTGTGCGTCACAAATGAAATCACCAAGAGCATCGTCATCTTCAGCGATACTGTTTTCTGCATCCGCCTCTTCTTCAACTTCCTCCATCGCAAAGTCACAGTATTGAGCAAAAACATCGTCAGGGTCCGCTTGTTCTTCTTCACCTTCTTCCATCATAACCCCAGTCTCTCCGTGCTTGGTCCAACAAATGTAGTTTGGCATGAAACCTGACTTGAACAAGTGTAAGTGAATACTTCTTGAGCTACAAAATTCTTTCAAATTCATACACACGGCACATGGGCAGCACATAAAACCACCCCGCTTGTTTTCCTTTGCCCCTCTACAAAATTGTCGCACGCCCTCAATGAACTCGTTGGAGCGGCGATCGGCATTGTACATCCAATGGCGTGTCATTATCTGCATTATATGGCATCACATAATTAAAAGCCTAGCATGAGAAAAGAGCGTGGCACAACCTTGTCTAATTGAGTTCAAAATTTTATAAGTGGTTCATCATTTCATAAAATTAATTTGTAGACGTTAATAAAAAGATAGCAAAATCATAAAATTTGTATTTTTCTATTAAAAGGTGTAATTTTATCTCTAAATAAAATTAATTTGAAGAATTTTTAAAGTTAAAATTAATTTGTTTCAAAATTACAAAGAATCAACATTATTTAATATTTTAAAATGAGAACATGAACAATTAAAGTAAAAAGTATCCTAAAAAGTCTATAATAGAACTAAACATTATATGTGTATACTACTTTCTAGGTACTATAATTAGCATCGTTCATAAAAATTCAAACATGAAAAGTGATTGGAGCTAGCAATATGAAATAAAATAGCCATATACAACATGGATTTACATATGGTGCTGCTAAAACATAGGAGGATGAAGCTAGCAACCTTTCAAATAAATCGACGACTGCGTAGAAACGTTTGAAGTGGATTGATCGCCGGAGATGAGACAAGCAAGAACAATGGAAGAACAAGCAACAAGAACATGAACAAGGAATCTCGGGCTCGGGCAGGGAGGAAGAAGAGGGAGGTTCAATTTGTAGGGGGAGGTTTTAATTCCGGTTGGTAACACCAACCGGGACTAAAGCCAGTACTATAGTCCCGGTCGGTGCCACGGACCGGGACAAAAGTTGTAGTCCTAGTCGGTGCCACCAACCGGGACTAAAGACAGGGCTTTAGTCTCGGTTGGTGTTACCAACCAGGACTAAAGGTCTCTCCCGACAACGCCTGACAACAGAGCCATTGGCGAGGGACCTTTAGTCCTGGTTGGTAACACCAACCAGGACTAAAGCCCTATTTAGTCCCGGGCGCCAAAATCGCCGAGACTAAAGGCATTTTGGACGATCGACGAAAGCTCAGTTGTGTAGTAGTGTAATCATAAAGCATCCAGGCCACTTATGTCCGTGAGCACGGCTGATATATTAGTTCGGTCAAAACTCTGCAGAGTGTGTACACGTTCACCACGAGTCATGATTCCCATATGCCCGGGGTCATGACTCCCCAAAACACTACCAAGGTGAGCAGGCAAGGATCACTACGAAGCCTTTCACCAGTCGTTCTAATAAGTAGTAGTCGCTAAGGTTTCAGTCTCCCAAGAGTCATGGAGATCTTCCTATAAGGTGGCACACCTCGACCTTGTCTAGCACACACCTTACAGGACCGAGACCATAATCACCATGGTACCCTCCTCTTGCCCTTTCGGTAAGCTACTAACGAACTAGAACAAATCAGGATACTGAGTTAAGACCAGAGCCATGTAGTCCTCGTGGCTGTACTGTAACTCCTGGGTTGCCGCTTTAGGATTAAGTCCTTATGGAGAGGAATCCAGAGCACCAAAACCCCGTGCTCTAGCCCCCCTTTGTTAAAACATCATTTCAAGATTGATTCCATAATCCATTAGTCAAGATTAATAGCATAAATGTTTGATGATTGCGGGCTAAGCAAGCTACCCATATGCAAAAACCCATAGGTAAACAAGGAAACAGGATATCAAATTCTAGGTAAAGTCCTTAGCAACAAATTAGACACATGCATATGAAAGTGATTAAAGGGTTAGTAGGTAACAAGGGAACTCATGTTACACTTGCCTTCCAAATGCTTTCCACTTTTCCTTTCTGGATCATCCTTGCAAAGCTCCACTTCGAACGGTAACAATCAACTGTACAATCATCATATGAACCTATAAATAGTACACCAAGCATTACAAAAACATACTACAAAGGTAACTAAAGTATAGTACACGTTGTTATGAACTCGTGAGCGCAAGAACCAACTAAAACGGAGCTACGGTTAAGAAGTTATAAGCATTTGAAGTTTAGGGATTATTAAAATGAACCTTTTGTAAATACTTTTCAAAAGAGAGATGGAAATATTAATTATTTTGACATCAAAACTATTTTATAAAAGCTAAAAGATCTTTTGCCATTTAGATTTAACAAAAACACATTAATGACTTCATAAATAGGATTTTATGGCATCATTAATGATTTTATGGAAACAAATTACACATCTCTTTTATAATTCCTTTATAAAGGCAAAATAGATTATTTTCATATTATTTTTATGAAGACAAGATATTGAAAACATGTCTCTAAATAGTTTTATAAAAGAAAAGCGTGGTATTACATTTTTGTAGATATATAAAACATATATGAATTTATTTTTCAGAGTTACTTTTACTATGACAAAATATATTTATAACATACTTACAAACATTTCATATAAAAGGTTTATTTATAAAACATTAACATTTTATAGAAACAAATATTTACAACATCATTTTAATTGAAAACATTTCTGTACCGGCCCAAAACAGAAATAACCGTAGACGTCAGAGGCTAGCATGGAAGATATACAAGACTCATAAAACAGCAGCTCGATTGCAGAGAAGTATAGAGGCTAGAATGTAAAGTGTGTGCACTGTGCTGTGAACCGAGTCCACGGGCTGTGGACCGGTGGAGGGATGTGAGAGCAGTCCACCATGGACCATGTCCATGAATGAAGAGGTGTATTTTCATTATATTTTCTGGATTTGTTTTTTAAAGGAAAATGGCCACAAAATCAAGACATGTCATGCTGGAGCAGAGGCGCACGATGGCAGGGCCATGACCGTTGCGGCGAGAGTTCTTCGACGCGAACATGACTTGCGCAAGACAGAGAGGAGCTCACCGCGAACAGGACGAAGGGGTTCTTGGAGTCGGCTCCGGCACAGAGAAGCAGGACGCCGGGGAAAAGCGGACGGCGGCGGGCTCGGAAGCTCCGGCGAGGTCGGAAGGCCTCCTCGTGGCTCCGATTCGCCCCAAGAGGTGACGCGGTAGGTGCGGCGTGCGGCTGCAGCGCGCACCGAATAGAAAGGAAGGCTCGGGGTGGTCTGTGGATGACGAACGACGACGAGGTGCGGGTGGACGGTGGTGGCAGAGCTAGGTGGAGTTCGACGAGGCGGCCACTGATCGACGATGAGGAGCAGTGGGGTGATCTCGTGGTGTCGCTGCGGTTCCAACGGTGGAGTGTATGGAGCCGGAGGTGGTATGTGGTGCGAGGTCAGGGAGCTCGGGCTAGGCTCGGCAATGGTGGCGGTGACGGCGGATGTGGGGCGCTGGAGTGGGAGAGAGGGCACGACGAGGAGCGAAAAGTAGCTTCGTGCACGGGCGAGGCCAGGGGCCTCCTTTTATAGGGGCCGGAGAGGACCGAGAGGCCGGGTGGTGGAGCTTCAAGGCAGCGTTAATGGCGTCGGTTGCATGCAGAGATTGATGTGCTGTGATGAAGGGAGTGAAGAGGACGTTACTGCGGCACTTTGATGGCACTTGATTGCAGCTTAACTGAACAGAGAGGAGGGCGCACCTGGACGGCTCCTTGGCCTGGTTCACCCGTCGGCCATGGATGCAAGGGGAAAGGGAGAGAGAGCTGGAGGTTGAGGATGACACACGGGCCCCGCTGGTCAGAGAGAGTGAGGCCTGGGTCCACCTGTAGGTGAGAGTGAAATGGAGGAGGCGTTGTGGGCTGGCTGGGCCGTCCGCTGGCCTGGGCTCTCCATGCAGCCAGCGCTGCTAATGGCTTGGGCCGAAACTGCTGATGCGAGTCCAAGAGAGAGATAATAAGCTGCTGATGAATGGTATTAGGCATGTACGAACGTGTAGAGGCAAGCTTGGTGATTATTGCTGCTTGGGTTATGGACGTGATCGCCTGATTGGTACTTGCTTGCTGAAGTAACATCACGTGCAAGTGCAAAGGATTAAATATAGGGCAAAGGAATATATATATATTTATATATATGGGAAAAAGAAGAAGAGGAAGTTGCATAACCATGTCAGTAGGTTGGATTGAATAGAGATTAGCTGCTGCGATTAATGAATAAGATGACGTGCTTGATTTTTATGCTGGTTCAGACTAGGACAAAAGGATAAATGAATAAACGAAAATGGAGAAAAGGAAAGAAAGGAATTGAGTTTATAAGGAGTCGATGACTATTTTGTTCATTGATTAAAATGTCACGTGGCGAGAATATGAGATGGATAATGGACAAACAAAGATTTGACATGGGATTAAAAGGATTTTAGTCACACAAAGATTAAAGGGTTTGGCTATGATATTAGAAATTATATTTAAATTACTTTCTTTTCAGATTTCTAAAACTCAAACTATTTTTTGAACTTTATAAAACATAATTTGAACTTTATTTCTTTTAAATAAATAGAGCAAAACCTATTTGAGGCTTTATCGAATTTTCTAAATTCATTTTTCACACAAATAAAATTGATGCAGCCGGCATGAAATGCAACAATCAAGTTTCTAAACCTTATATTAATTTTAGTTAAACAAAATTTGTTATTTGACCTGCATTAAATGCACAAAGAATTAAATAAATGCTCAATTTAATTACTAAATTTGAGAAATCACTTTTAGGGTGTTACAAGTAGCAATGCTAGGTAGTACCAACAGATATTTCTAGCACCATTACTAGGGATGACAACCTAGTTTAAGTAATACTAGAGGTGTAGGTAATTAATAGGTGGCTACTAAAACAAGTGACAAGTTAATAAATACCAACAGGCGTGCTTTGGGTGCGGCACACCAAGCCAGACAACAAAGGGTGAATTATTGTAGAGCTGGCTGTCATTGGCGTAGCTAGGGGGTGGTCCGTGTGGGCCACGGACCACCCTAGAATATGGAGCAAAGTATTATAAGTATTTAGATAGTAAGTTATTTTAAGTAATTTTTAGAGTTTATTAATAGTTTCAAAAATACTTGTAAGGCTTTTTTAAAATATATTTGTCTTATGTTTCAGTAAATTATATATTTGCACAATGACATGCTGCATTTAGGTCTTGTTTGGTAGAGCTTCGTCGGCTTCGGTTTCAGCTCCTTCATGCACTAGAGCAAGAAGCCATTTTTATTTCTCTTAAGATGAATCAGGAATCATTGAAATCACTATTTTTGTTTCATCGGTTCTAGCTCCTCTGTGTATTGTAGCAAGAAATCGAAGATTTTTGTTGACATATCACACGAGACTATATTGTTCAAAAGATTCTATTGAACTGGACCACCCTAGATAAAAATTTTGGCTACGCCACTGCTGGCTGTCTTGGCTGAACTTTGAGGATGCTTAGGTGTAAGATTGAGCACTTGGTTGCACATATTGACTTAAGCATTGTGTCCCCCTTTATAGTTCGGCTTTTCTTATACTCAAATTCAAAATATAAAAAAATAAACTTCCTTTGAGCTTGATGTCGTCACCTTTTGTAATTGGGGACTCTTCCATTATGTATAACATCCTCTATTTATGAATCTCCTGCTTGTCATCTTGATAGATCTCATTAGTTCTCTAATTGCGTAGTCATTATCACCAAAACCCACAATTAGGGTTTGATTGCACTTACAATCTCCTCTTTTTGGTGATTAATGACAACTGAATTAGAGCTTACAAAAGATATAAAATGTAACTAAAATTTTTCGAGCCATGGGTGTAGAGTCCCCCTGAATGTGTGAATTTAGAATTGAATTTTTAAATAGGCATTAGAGGCCAATATTCACACTTTAGTAAAGGTGATGAGGCTCCCCCTATATCCACGCTCCTGTTGGGTACTGCACATTGTGTCAATGATATCAACGTGATGCGAATGACAGATCATGCACACAAGAGTTTGCCGATGCAGCAGGGCGTGGCACTGCTGCTCCTCAGCCGCAGCATTGCCGCAGAGTGGCACTGCCGGGCTAGAAGTGCGGCACTGCCGCACTTTCTGCAACAGCATAGATCAAAACAAGCACTACACAACAATTTATATATATAAAGATAAACAACCTAACACAAATATATGACAAGCTACTTCACACAATTATACATGTCCACATCCGATACAATATAGAGTATTTAGGTAGCAATATTACAATAAAATAGAGTTTTGAGCGACTCTCAAACTCACTCCTAATCAACTACTCTCATCGAATATGACATGAAGCTCTAGCTGCAGCAAACATAGGGCGTCAAAAAAGGATTGACCCCTGTAACTTCCCTCCCTTTGGCATAAAGCACCAAAAAGAGAAGAAAAGAGAGAAGCCAACCGCTCACTCCTCATCTTCTTCTTAGATGTCCCCTGTAACAACCCCAAATGGGCCAAGTGGGCCCAATTCACGGAATTGGCCGATACTACTGTAGCATAGACAGTGGATGGGGGACTGTAGACGGGGTTACTGTACATCCAGACTCCGGGTACTGTAGCGCCTGATACTGTATCTCGGACACTGTAACAGCCCATTACTTTTCACCGAATCGGGTCAGGCCTAATTCGGTATACTATAGTTCAGGTACTGTTCACCGGTCACTGTAGCATCGCGAAACACTGTGCAACCTGTGAATCCTGAGGTCGTTCAACCAGCTAAAATACCAGGGCCAGGGACGCGTAGTAACCTTCGGTTAACCGTTTTGAGCAAAGCGAGGATGAAAGTTCAAGCGGGTTGCTACGCAGGTGGGACCACTCCTCGACAGAGTGGGCCTGAGCCATGTATGCCGGGACTGGATGTTACATCCTCCCAATAGACATCATCTCCACTAGCAACATGACCATCACCACCATCATCACCGTCGTCGTTGTCAGAAGACACCACCGCCCTCCCTTGGCGATGGGTGGTCGAAGTGTGACGAGTGCGGCGCATAGAGCACAAAGTCGACCCAAGGTAATCTGGTAGTCAAACTCCTCCTCGGTCTCATCCTCATCCTCATCCTCATCCTCAGAATCTGAAAGACTAGGCAAGTCATACTATGGAGTAGGTGGCGGTGGAGGAAGAGGTGGAAGATTTGTAGCCGCACGCATCTCACGCTACTGCATCTGAGTCTCATATGCCCTCTCAGCTGCATAGGTGCACTTGCCAAAGAGAGCCTTGATCCACTGCACCATCTTGTTCTTGTTCTTCTTCTTCTTCTTCTTCTTCTTCCTCCCACTGCGAGAGGATTTAGGCACATTAGAGGGAGAGACAATGGTCTCATTGGCCTTGGCATGTCTAGCCTTCTCAATCTTATATTACTCATGCAAACCATCCTTGACAAACCTATAGCTGGTGACTCTCTCAATCATAAACATCAAGTAAGGAGCATAGGGTAGCCCCTTCCTTGCATCATCCATTGCCACTCTAATATCTTGCCACATGAAGCGAGTGTTGGTGCTTCTTAGCAATTAGCATAAGTAGAAAAGTCTGCAAGCGCACGGAAGTACCGTTGCAGCACTTCACTAGTGGTATTCAGAGTATCGTATTTTCCCAAAGGAACGGTAGTGTAAGCAGTCTCTTGGCTAGTTTACTTAGGGGAACAAGATGAAGGACAACTTGGGTAGTGAGGTTCTTCTAAGGTCCAAAACCCTAAATTGAGATACCTATGCCACTACAGACTTACTTCGGGCACCGGCGTACAGTTGGTCTGCTAAGCGAAACTGGCCTATGGCTCTACGCCGTATCTGAATGTGGGGGATTACAAAGGATGGACAGGGTTATCACCACCTACCGTCTACCCCTCAACCGTGGGATACGAAGCAAACGAAGGTAACATGTAGCTTAGACACCACGTCTACGCTAATCGCTACTACTCTAGCGTTGGCCAGGAACTTTCATCTTTATCAGGAGTCCTCTACTAGAGCACCCGCCACAAGGACGGACGACGAACCCGCAAGTAAGTAGTAACAAAGATAACTTTTCTTAAGGGATCAAAACCAAAAGATGAACACAAACTTCTTACTCCGAGTAGTAAGACGAACGTAGAGGTACAAGTGTAGAGGGGGCCAACAAGTCTGGCACTCCATCTACCTGATGTACAAGGCTTGCCGAGTACAAGAAGTAGAGGGTACCGCTACTCCGTTATTCCTCTAACTCTTTCCCTCTCTCACTCCCTATAGTCTAGCTAGAAGCTAATGAGATATGTGTAACCCTTCTTCTTCTCCAAATGTGTATATGATCCCTTTTTGAATGTGAGGAGGGGGCGCCTTTTATAGCTTGAAGATGGTTGGTTGATCGTGTATTTTAGGAAACACCACATGCAACCACCTCTTGGGGCATTGAGTGCACTGCTAGAGAAAGGTGGGACCGAGCAGAGCTGGGGGTTGGGCCAGCCCAGTCACCATCGCCTTGCTCTGGTGGGTTGCTGGCTAGGCCTAGATGGCTCCCACGCCGGTGTTCTAGCCCAATTCTGAGGTTTGGTTGGGCTTTACTTCTGTTTTTTCTTGAATGCGCCTTCTCGATTGCGCATTTTGGTACATTTTCACATATTGTCCAGCAAAACATGTATATACCAAAACCTATGAAAAATGAGTTGTAAACCCTAATTCTAAGTTTTGGCATTCATATTTGTTTTATTTTGTTCAAATGTTGGCAGTAGAAATATGAGTTAAGCACCGCCAACAAGCTCCCCCACACTTAGTCCTTTGCTCATCCTCGAGTAAAGTTCTATGGACTAAGCAGGTTCATCTCCTTGATTTGAAAATCTGCATATAGGTTATTCCAAGCTTCACTTGAACCTGTGAACTTCTAGTGTCTCCCAAAAATATCTTGGGTAATTGAAAAAAAATAGCATGGATTCGAATCTTCTTACTCTATCCCTGCTTAGAAACTTGGGTTTTTTGTATAATTTTGAAAACATAAAGATAGCTTTTGTTCCTTAAATGATTCTCTTGGGTCACTCAAATTTGTAAGTGGTTCCTCACCAAGGCATATTTTGAGTTTCTACATTCTTTTGATCATCCTACTTCTAATAAGCTTATATGGAACTTTTAGGTAGGGATGAAATTTTGTGAGGACTCTTACCTTGCATTTGTTGTAAAGTCAAATCCTAGACCGCACCGGAGAGAAGCATTATACTCTTAGATCAAAACAGTGCAAGTGTGTGGAATTTTTGGTGGAATTATACTCCTCTATTTGATATGATCTTTTTCTCTAGCTTTTGTTTTGAGACATGGCTATCTTATTCTTCTATGAGCCTTCATGTGCTCATCATTTTTTAATACTTTTGGGGACCTTCATGTGCCCCCCTTTTTTCTCTATACTTTGAGACCTTCATGTGTCCCATTCTTTTTCAATCTTTTTGCATAGCCTTGCTGTCCCTTTCTAGAAATATGCTAGAGAGATCGTATTGTAAAACATGGAGTATTTATTTTGGTGGTGATGGAAAACATGTTTTAGCATATTCCCAGTGTAGAAATAGCTATTTATTTGTGGTGTGTACGTGAGTTTTGATCTTGGGAGCATGAAACATCTCGCAACGAGGTCACAAAACTTGACCAAACTCAACACAAAGTAAGAGGCATATATGAAAGGTTTTTTCATGTAAAATTAGATATGGCCTTGGTAGGTAGTTGAATGTCATTCAAGGAACATGCTATTTGAATTTTGTTTTGTAAAATAAACCCCAAGTACTTTGCAAGAACGAGCAAGTGTCATGTCATCCTACTATATCTCATTCGTCAATTACTTAGACAAAATGGGTTCCCTATAAAAAGTGTTCACAAGTCTTTAGGAATATTAGCAAGTAATAAAAAAGTATACAAACTTTTTAATCATAGGAAGAATGGAGATGGAGCACATTCCTTTTACTATGTTTTTACATTTTATTTCAGCTTCTATTCAAATGGGGTGAGAGGGTGAGAGTTGCACAGACCGAATTTGAATTTGACCTTCTTTTTGTGCAACCAAGTCGGAGGTGAGTCTGGTTCCTCCCCCACACTTATTTTCTTGCCTGTCTTTATTTGACACAAAGAGAAAAGAAAACAAGAGCAACAAATATTTCTAATAATAAAATCTTTATTCAATAATAAAATGTTGGTGCATTTCATGAAGGAAATTCAAATATGATAGGAATAAAAAACTTGGAAATGTAGAAAGATGCACCTATTTATTTTGGCAGGACTGGCCTAGAAAGGTTGGTTTAGAGCGTGCTCTACTCCCGCCGCTTTTGCCACCCTAGCAACTTTTTCTCTGAAGCCGCGGTGAAGTTCATTGATCTCATCACCGAGGTCCTTGATTTTCATAAGACTCTCAGCGAGACGATCATTGGCCTTTCTGATGCTTTCGCGCAGGCTTATGTTGCTAGCGCTAAGTGAGGTGAGCGTAGGGCCCTTGGGCGGCTGCTCATCCTCACCATTGCTGAAAAATATAGTGGGCTGCCCTCTAATAGGAGGCTTCACCATCCTTTTGATTCTAAGAGGCGCACCTGAGGATTCCGACTCTTTCCCTAATAGAGCCGACTTGCTTACCAGCTTCTTAGCCGGCCTACGCATGAGACCTTTCCCATACCCTCCATCTGATTTTTGCACGCCAACTACGGTGTAGGAAAGACTAGGCCTAGCGGTATGATAGGATGAACTAGCACAAGAGACAGTATTGCCTGAAGGCGTTACAACATGACGCTTGCTAGGTCGCTAACATCGGAAGCCTTTCGCTTGAGGCTGAGGGCGTCTGTGGTTGGTCGTGTTGGCATCGTCTTCTTTTCCTTGGGGCCACCTTGGGGTGCCTTGGAACGTGTCGTGGACTTGAGGTTTGAGCCACCACTCATGGCATCACTTGGAGGTGCCATGATAGCAAGCGATGCTTTGTTGATGAGCCTTGTTTCTTTCCTCACGCAGGAGCTCTCAGGCAATAAGTCGATAGATAGCGGCACTCCTTCAAGGTCATAGATGGAGTTGGAGGCCATGTACAAAGCTAGGGCATGGCTAGCCATTGCTGAGCTTTTGGAACTTGAGTGCTAAGTGGAGGGAGAGGAGAAAGCTTGTAGCTTGGTGTGAGGAGAGGAGAGTCTATGGGGTGGTTTATATAGGAGCTTGAGCCTCTACCATGATGGAAACAAACCAAGCACTGCCATGGATGTGATACACCAAGGATCAAGAAGATGCACAAGAAGATTGGGAGCCAGCGGAGCCAAGCATGGTGCGGCCACACCATGGGTGCGCCCGCACCCCCAGGTGCTCCTCCTAGCCTAGAATTTTGTCCAGGTGCACATGCATACATGGGGATCCTATTGATGCTAGTGTCGAATTATGATTTAATAGCATCACAGCGTGATAGAGTAAAGATGCACTTGATCAAGTTGAAACAAGAATATTCAAATTTGAAATTTCACATGATCTTGTAATTAAGAGTGGAAGATCATGTGATCAATCATGTATCAAGCAAGAAAGAGCAAGAATCATGGTTTGTATAGTGAGGGCATAAAGGTCATTTTACCATGATGACTTGCTTAAGAAGATAAAGCAAAATTTTATATTTTAAGTAGATGAAAGAAATTATTAGCATAGGTAACATTTTAAAAATTTCATAAGTTTTGAGTAAATTTATCAAAAGCAACTAAATCTATTCTATCTATTTTCTAAGTTAGTGTTATAAGAAGGCTCTAGGAAAACTTTTAAACATCGACCGTTAACTTTGAAAATGTTACCGTCATCATCCTGGATGGTGATCGTGTCGTGTGGCGAAGTGTCGATAATGGTGTACGGTCCTTGCCATTTGCTTCTTAGTTTTCCTTCACGAAAGAGTTTGACTCGGGAGTTAAACAGAAGAACCTTATCTCCCTCCTTGAATTCTTTGTATTGGATTCGGTGATCGTGCCATCTCTTAGTTCTTTCCTTGTAGAGCTTGGCACTATGGTATGCCTTCTCTCACCATTCTTCTAGCTCGGCAATTTGTTTTTGATGATTTTTCCAGCTAACTTCACATCCATGTTCCAGCTCTTTACGGCCTAGTGAGCTCGGTGTTCAAGCCCAACTGGTAAATGGCAACATTTCCCATAGATGAGCTAGAACAGTGACATGCCAATGGGAGTTTTGTAAGTTGTCCTGTATGCCCAGAGTACATCAGGTAGCTTATCTTTCCATCCTTTTCCCATTGAGTTGACCATTTTCTGCAGGATATTTTTGATCTGTTTATTTGAAGTTTCTGCCTGACCGCTTGTTTGAGGATGGTATGGGGGTGGCAATGTTATGCTTGGCCCCAAGCTCTTTCAGGAAGGCTATGAAGGTTTTGTCAATGAAGTGGGATCCTCCATCGCTTATCACCATTCATGGTGTTCCAAAGCGAGGGAAGATTACTTCATGAAACATCTTCCTTGCTTGCTTGGTATCAGCATCTGCATAGTAGAGCTTCCACCCATTTTGACACGCAGTCAACGATCATGAGGATGTACTCGCTGTCATGGGACTTTTGGAATGGCCCCATGAAATCAATGCCCAAAACATCGAAGATCTCCACTTGTAGATTGTAGTGGAGGGGCATTGCATTGCGAGCTGTAATGCCACCTTGTAGCTAGCATTTTTGGCACCTTTGGATGAACTCTTTGGTGTCTTCATACATCATTGGCCAGAAGAACCCGCACTGCCAGATTTTGTCTTGCATGCGGAATACTCCGTAATAGCCTTCTACGGTGCTTCGTGGCATTTCTCGATGATTTGCAGTCCTTCTGCCGTTGGTACACATCTCCTCAACAGGTCGTTAGAGCATACCCACGAGTTTGTGTCTGTCACCTTTAGTAGCATGTCATCGCGTAGGAAGTCATTTATTGGCAGTTCCTGCATGTTACTGACTTGAGAACACGATAGATGATCGGTGATAGTGTTCTCTACTCCGTTTTTATCTTTTATCTCAAGGTCAAATTCTTGTAGTAAGAGAACTCATCTTATTAATCTAGGTTTAGCATCTTTCTTAGTGAGTAAATATTTAAGTGCAACATGATCAGTATAAACGATAACTTTTGCACCCACTAAGTAAGACCTAAACTTGTCGATAGCAAAAATGACTGCTAAGAGCTCTTTTTCTATGGTAGCGTAGTTAAGCTGTGCTCCTGTCAGTGTTTTGCTAGCCTATGCGATTGTGTGATGCTTCTTATCTTTGGTTTGGCCAAGCACCGTACCAACAGTATAGTCACTAGCATCACACATGATCTCGAATGGCAGCGACCAATCAGGTGGTTGAATGATTGACACTGAGATGAGTGCTTTCTTGAGAGTGTAAAAAACACTTAAGCACTCATCTATGAACTCAAAGGGTGCATCCTTAGCTAATAGGATCGTAAGGGGTCTAGCGATTTGTGAAAAATCCTTGATAAACCGCCTATAGAACCCTGCATGCCCTAGGAAGCTGTGGATCCCTTTTACATTCACAGGAGGTGGCAGTTGCTTGATAACCTCGATCTTAGCCTTATCTACCTTGATCCCCCTCTCAGACACCAGGTGCCCAAGAACGATGCCTTCACGGACCATAAAGTGGCACTTTTCCAGTTAAGTACCAGGTCCTTCTCTTGGCATCTCTACAATACTTTGTCTAGATTCTCCAGACAGTGGTCAAAGGTTTTGCCATAGACCAAAAAATCATTCATGAAAACCTCCATGATTTCTTCTATCATGTCTGAGAAAATAGACATTATGCACCATTGGAATGAAGCGGGTGCGTTACACAACCCGAACGACATTCTACGATAAGCGTACGCTCCATACGGGCATGTAAACATCATCTTGCTCTGATCATCGGGGTGGATGGGAATATGATGATATCCCGAATACCCATCAAGGAAATAGAAGAAAGAATGCTTCACCAACCGCTCTAACATTTCATCAAAGAAAGGCAGTGGGAAGTGGTCTTTCTTTGTTGCTATGTTGAGTTTTCAGTAATCAATGCACATTCTCCACCCTGTGATGGTATGTTGTGGAATTAACTCATTTTTATTATTTTCAATGACCGTTATGCCTCCTTTCTTGGGAACCACTTGGACAGGACTAACCCAGTCGCTATGTGGTATGGGATAAATTATCCTAGCATGAAGAAGTTTGAGGACTTCCTTCTTCATGACTTCCCGCATCGCATTATTGAGCCTATGCTGAGGCTCTCGAGAAGGTGTACTCGAAGGGTCAATTGGAATGTGATGGGTACAGAGAGTTGGACTAATCCCCTTAAGGTCTTGCAAAGAACACACGAAGACCGACCTATGTTTCTCTAAAATGGCGATGAGTTTGGACGTCTCCTCATCAGAAAGCTTATCGCTAATGATTACAGGAGTTTCTTTATCGCCATTTAGGAAAGCATAGCATAAGCCAGAAGGTAGGGGTTTTAGCTCAACCAGAGGTCATGCTGGTGCTTCCTCTTGAGGAAGATCTATGGTTTCTCCTAAGTCGTCATCTTCTTCTACGAAGAGTTTTGCATCTTTTTCTAAGGACAACTCGGGAGGATCAAAGGGTAAAACCGACATAACTTCATTGGGTAGGTCAAGATGGGGGAGGGATTCTGCCATTGAGTTTTTGGCTCGAGTGATAGGAATGGTAAAGGTGTCTCTCCCCAACTTTACATCCAAATCCCCAGATGATGATGGTTCAAGAAACTTTTCTAGGGGACGCCCTATCATGACATCAAAATCTTTGATGTCAAAGACATGGAAGTCTACGGAATTCTTTGTTTGCTCATGATATAAGGCTATATCGTGAAGAATCCCTAGACCTTCTAGTCTGAGGAGGGGTGCAATTCTACAGGTTTTGATTGTTGGAGCAACAGGTTCTTTGTCAAAGAAAGTTGACGCAAAAGCTAAGGACATGATGTTTACTCCAACAGTGGGATTGTAAAGCACTTCTACCATCATCCCATGAATTTTGCATTGAATAGTTGAAGAAGGTACATGAATCTGAATTGCTTCAGAAGAACGTTCCACTTCCTCAGTCCATTCATTGCTTAGAATTATGGTCAACTCCTTAATTGATTCCCTAAGGAATTGTTTGTCTAAGGGATCTGAAGGAGTGACTGGAAATGGTGGCCTCTTTTGGCATGAGTATTTCGAGGTGTTTTTGAATTCTTTGAAAAGGTCATCCTCGAAATACGGAAGGTCCGAAGGTTGGAAACCTTCCTCTGGATCTTTTGGTTCGGGCAAGGGTCTCTCTAAGGATGTTATGGGTCTGGCCTCAGCCAAAGAGACTTCCTCATGGCTCGGCTCGGGCTCTACACAGAGGGGTTCTAGCGGGGGAGTGTTCTCTAGAATGCAATCTAGGAGAGCTTCTCCTTCCGATGTGGTTTTTTGTGTAAATGAACCTCCGATAGCTATATCGAGCTGTAGGGCAGATTCCTTGCTAAGCCCTAACTAGAAATGCTATAAGAGCACATGGTTGGGTATAGACAAGTCTAGGCTAGATCTTGTTAAAATTGAGAATCTGTCCCAAGCAGCACCTATGGATTCCTTCTCTTTTTGTTGGAAGTTGAGTATCTCCTGTTGTAGGGCAACAATTCAGGATATGGGGAAGAGCGCCAGATAGAATCTATTCCTTAGTTCTTTCTAACTGCTAGTTACCTTCCCTACGTTGTGGGTGTACCATTGTTTTGCCCTCTCATCAAGTGAGAAAGGAAACAATTTCCACCGAAGAGTTTTTTGTGACATGCCTGAAAGGGTCAGGCAAGCACAGAACTGCTCAAACTCCCTTAAGTGATGGTAGGGATTTTCATAATCTAACCCCAAGAAGGCTTGTTCCCAAACCATGGCTATAAAGCCAGGGCGAAGTTTGTAACTAGAAGCTGTGATTGGCTTCAAGGATTGTGGAGGTTCAACGAACTCGCCCTTAGGAGCAGAAAGGTTTAGAATGGTAGGTTGCTCTAATGGAAAAAGGTAAAAAGAAAACAAAGGATACATGGGCAAACTAGGTTCAGAGACTAAAATGACAACCGTTCCCCGACAATGGAACCAGAAATGCTTGTTGGTGCTTCTTTGCATAAGCAGAAAAGTCTGCAAGCGCACGAAAGTACTGTTGTAGCACTTCACCCAGTGGTATTCAAGGTATCGTATTTTCCCAAAGGAATGGTAGTGCAAGTAGTCTCTTGGCTAGTTTACCTAGGCAAACAAGATGAAGGATAACTAGGATAGTGAGGTTCTCCTAAGGTCCAAAACCCTAAATTGAGATACCTATGCCACTACAGACTTACTTCGGGCACTGGCGTACACTTGGTCTGCCAAGCAATACCGGCCTATGGCTCTACGTCATATCCAAATGTGGGGGATTACAAAGGATGGACAGGGCTGTCACCACCTACCGCCTACCCCTCAACCATGGGATATGAGGCAAACAAAGGTAACATGTAGCTTAGACACCACGTCTACACTAACCGCTACTACTCTAGTGTTGGCCAGAAACTTCTGTCTTTATCAGGAGTCCTCTACTAGAGCACCCGCCATAAGGACGGACGACGAACCCGCAAGTAAGTAGTAACAAAGATAACTTTTCTTAAGGGATCAAAACCAAAAGATGAACACGAACTTCTTACGCCAAGTAGTAAGACGAACATAGAGGTACAAGTGTAGTGGGGGCCAACAAGTTCGGCACTCCATCCACCTGATGTATAAGGCTTGCCGAGTACAAGAAGTAGAGGGTACCGCTACTCTGCTATTCCACTAACTCTTTCCCTCTCTCACTCCCTAACTAGTCTAGCTAGAAGCTAATGAGATGTGTGTAGCCCTTCATCTTCTCCAAATGTGTAGATGATCCCCTTTTTGAATGTGAGGAGGGGGCTCCTTTTATAGCTTGAAGATGGTTGGTTGCTCGTGTATTTTAGGAAACACCACATGCAACCGCCTCCTGGGGCATTTGAATGCACTACCAGAGAAAGGTGGGACCAGGCGGAGCTGGGGCGATGTGCCCGCACCATGGGTGCGGCCGCACCCTGGGCCAGCCCAGTCACCACTGCCTTCCTCTGGTGGGTTGCTGGCTAGGCCTAGATGGCTCCCACACTAGTGTTCTGGCCTGAGGTTGGTTGGGCTTTACTTCTGTTTTTGCTTGAATGCGCGTTCTTGATTGCACATTCTGGTACATTTTCACATATTGTCCTGCAAAACATGTATATACCAAAACTCATGGAAATGTGAGTTATAAACCCTAATTCTAAGTTTTGGCATTCATATTTGTTTTATTTTGTTTAAATGTTGGTGGTAGAAATATGAGTTAAGCACCGCCAACAGCGAGGAACATTGAACTTGTCTCCACCTGGAGCAAACCTTGCAAGCACATTCCTCACATATCCATTAAGATCAGATGTGGCTCCATCCTTGGGATTGATTGTGTGCCTAATCAGGTTGTTGAGAATGTCATAGAAGCTCTTCAGGCCCATTACCTTGCCATCTGTTGATCTACCATCAAGATACATGAATGTTATCTCTCTAACCTCAGCCCTCTACTCATCATGAATATATGAGAAACCATGGTGCTCCTCATCAAATCCAAGTATACGACTGAAGGTCATAAAATCAACATGATAGTGTCATCCTTCTTTCATCCAATGTATCTCATCAGTGTCACTCTTGTAGAAGTAGGTGGCATGGAACTAAGCTAGCACCTCTATGTTCTAGTTGTACCTGAAGGCCATGATATCTATCAATCCAAAGTTCTTGTAGGCCTAGATAACCCTGTTGAAATCAGGGTCATTCTTCTCCCTCGGCTCCTCCCAGTCAATGTAATGCATTTTCACAATCTTTGATTTCTTGTTGTTGAAAATGACTAAGGTATAGAAGTTGGAGTGGAAGACATTCCAAAATCTATAATCAACACCAAGATCCTTTGCCACTTCATATGGGTTTTCCATTTCCACCATCTTTTGCTTACCCATATAATCGATGACAGGATGCTGACGAGTGTCATTGGCCCTCTTTTCCACTACATCCTCATCATAGTCTCTAAGATATGAAGGATCAAACTCATCAAGATGAGGTGGTGTCTCTGTACATACATCAGGAGGGATGACACACCCAGCTCTCTCCAAAGCTTCCTCTTGTCGGATCTGCTCATCACGGCTCCCCTCTCTCTAGCAACTCCACTAGAGACTGTTGCTCCTCTGTCACGACGAGAGAGGCTTTTCTCTTGGAGCATCAAACTTCCTCTGGATGCCATCTATGCCAAAGAATAGACCCAAATGAAAAACTGTATAATTGGAAAGCAGAAGAACACTTGTGAAATGGTTTGAATAGGCGAGATGATTCAAATCTTGTGCTAAGGAAGCAACCTGAACACATTTGATTCTGGTGGTGTGGCACTACCACACCCTAGGGGCGGTATTACCGTACCTGGTGCTTCGCTTAGTTCACAACTGATTTCTTCTTGCTTACTCAAATCACTTCTCAAATGCTCTTCTAGACAATCACACAATCTCAGAGTATATGGGCATATCAAAAATATAGATTCATGCCATAGATAAGTAAGGTGGCACCATGATTATTTTAGTAATAGATATGGTGATTAGACCCAATCACTACAGAGAGTCATCAATGGAATGTCATTCAATTTTACAGGAAACACCTGCAGCACGCGGCACTGCCGCATGGGCTGGTGACATTCCACCCATGAGTCTTTGTTTTGATTCAATTTAACCATCACATCTACTTCTAATATGATCATGTTGTCACCAAAAACTAAAATCTTGCAGCAAATGAACTCCATTGCATAGATCAGGGAAGGTTTAGGGTTTCACTTTGAAACTCACGGATTGGAGAGGGAAGAAGAGAAATAACTCCACTTACGAGATGCAGCGGTGGCCGACGGAGCACTAGAGGTTCGGCAGCCGATGCAGCACCGCTGGGACACGGCACAGGGGTATGGTGATAGCATGGTGATGTGAGCGCATGTGGGAGAAGAGAGCGTCACGTTGAAAGTCCCTAGTTTGGTTTTGGCTAATTGATGAAACCTAGGACTAACCTTTGTATCTAAGTGGATGATTTAGATAAAGGTGGTCATTGAATATGAGACATGACATTAACTCATGTGACCAAGATGGTGAAGACCAAGATGAGGCTTGGCTCGATGGACTGGTTGTGAAGGTGAAGGGCAAGTCGAGGTTTCGAAGCGAAGGACCATGCGATGGTGAAGCTTGAGCAAGACTTGGCACCGACGGACCGATGCAACGGTGAAGAGCAAGTGAAGTCAAGGTCGATGGATCAAGACGGTCATGTGATGATATGAAGTGGATCATATCATTTGGAGAAACAAAATGGGCTCAAGGCAAAGGTATATCCATAGGGCCATTTTGTTTTGCACTCAAGACACCATAGAGGGTGTGAGTGGTTTAGGATCGATAGCTGAACTATTAAGAGGGGAAGTCTTATCAATTACTCGACACACAGGTGCCACTAGGTGAATTCATGAAGTGCATTGCATGTAGGGCCTAGTGAGCTAATGTAACAGAACCGCCCAATTATACGAGATTAAGTAAGAAAATCATCCAACGGACGGACAATTTACCAAACTTAAGCCCGTATAACCCGGTAGTCCGTGAAATCTCGACGGATTTCAAACCATTTCTCATCACAGCCAAGATCGTACTAAGTTCAGCGATTACCTTCATAAGTTACACAGTAGTTTGCGGCACAAAATACATCGGAGTTCAAACATAGTTATTACAAACCGGTTTCAAATAAAGTAGCGGAAGCATTAGTTCAAAGCACACACACACACGCACAACTTTCCAAAATAAAGTGCCAGCTCGCGATCATCTCCCACAAAAGCATCAGGCGAGGAGTAGTGAGTGACCATTGCCCATGGTCCTAGGCTTCGCCCATCGCAGGGTAGAGACAGTTGATACAATAACCATAGTACATCTGTCCATCTGCAACAAGTGGGAACAAAGCCCTGAGTACGAGAAGGTACTCAGCTAGACTTACCCGACAAAACCAAAACAAAAAGACTCCAAGGATCATGATAGGCTTTTTGGTGGGGTAGCTGACTCATTTGCAAGAAAAGCATTTTTAGCTTATCAAATCATTTACAAAAGCATGTCATGTTTTAATTCTTTATTCTCCTGTCAACTATGTTTGCACTTTATGCTGGAGTAACCATGTAATTAAGCAAGCAAGGATTACCATTGATAATTTACCATAGTTACCATGTCATTTCCTCACAACTATCCAAGTGTTGCATCCATATTACTACGATGAAGTAACTCAAGTCAAGTGTTCACTATCCAGTGAACGATGGCGATTCGAATCGATTATTGACCAGCTGGTAATTTATTCCTCACACAAACCTCACTCACCCGCTAAAGTGAGGTATTGGTCACCGAGTCAACCATTCAGGTAAAGTCGCGAGCTTGCCAGGAACCACATGTACCCGGGGGCCGCCCGACTGCTCTTTGGCCTTATCATCGCGCCCCCGTTTCCTGCCACTACTGCTCCGGTACAGTGCGTTGCGGGCAATCTACTCGGCCCGAATAATCTCCCGGCTTCGCGGTCGAAAGGTACTTTATCCGGCCAGCTAAATGTGAGGCATGCGTTCAACATGACCCGAGGCCCGACATCGGACGGTCCTTAATCGACACAGACGGAAGACACTACAGTCCAGAACCCTGCAAGCTTCCGCCCGGTCTCATATTTACTTCCACACTTAGTTATTCTCACATGACATTTCTTTCACATAAAACCAGGTAATCCCCTATAGCTCGCGGATGACAGACAATCACCCGACTTCTACCGGTCTAAGCAAGCTAAGCAAGTATTGACCGTGGACACCAGGGTGGCAAGGATCGGGTAAAACAAGGTGGAAACAAGGTATAATGCAACAACGTTTGCAAACAACTCCTAAACTTAATGCATCAGATTAAGTGAAATTAGTAAATAATTATTTGCAAACCGAGGGAGAAATGCTCCGGGGCTTGCCTCGCTCGAAGGTACTGGGACGATGGTCAGGGCACTCCGGAAGCTCTTCACCGGACTCCTCTTCGGCTTCTGCTGGCTCCGGCTCCGTCACTTCGAGCTGCTCCTCTGCGTCCTCGGGAACAACTGTCAGAACCACCTCTTGCGATCCTGTATGATGCAGAAGTATGAGTGCAACATGCATAGGTGCAATGCAGAAGTGACATGAGATGATGATGATGCGGAATGCATGCGGTGTAATGAATGTATTACGTCATCGGATTATGTGGAACTTATGACTCTTCTACAAGGTAGTCCACGTCATCCAAGAACATGTACTCGGAAACTACCAACACTAGTTTCTACCATGCGAGAGTATTTGACAATCAAGATGCTTCAAAGATACACCAAAGTATAATTTTCCAACTAACTTTGCATTAAGAATAAATGGAAACCCTAATTAGTCCTAAGGTTGAACAGCAACACATATTTTAGTAGCTCAGAAAAATCTTATAAAATTACAGTGGATTACTAATATCAAGAATAGCTTGACATAAAATTTTTACTGCATTTGGATAATTAGAACTTACTATACAAAAATAACAAACTATGGCCTAAAATAGCTATTTAAAATACTTTACATTTTGAAAAGTATCAAACAACAGATTTAGGAATTTTTCTACTATCTACTACCTAAACAAACACTATGGAAAAATTATCACTTGCATGTTTTATTCAAATTTATTTAAATAACAAAAATAACAAATATTGATAACAAAAAGCATTTGAACTGCAACTACAAATTTTTATACAGAACACCCAAGATATAAAATTTCCCTAGAAAGTACATGACACAAAAAGATTAATAAATTTGGAATCATATTTTTCTGACTTTTCTAGGATTTATTAATTATTTATCAAGAAAATAGCCATTTTACTATTTAATTATAAACTCTACAGAAAAGTTCATCAAATTTGACATGCAACAATTTTACGTCATAGATCTGGTCCCAAAGAGTCCATAGAAATTTGTTTCATCAAATTTGGAGCTAAAATGAGCAAGTTACAATTTTTCTAAAGCATTTATACATTTTCTGAAAAATCATTTTCAAAAACCATTTAAAACAATGGATGGAAACCGCTACGTGCACCCGGCACCGAGCACACACGCGCGCGAGGGGAGACCGACAGGCGGGACCCAGCGGGTCAACTGGCCCCACTGGTCAGACGCACGGGGGGGAGAGAAAGGCGTCGGCCGGTGGATCTCGCCGCCGGTGAGCTCGCCGGCGGTGAGGTCACCAACACCGGATTCCTCTCGGAAAGGCGAATCTAATGCACTAGCTTAGGGCACCGGAGGGGTTCTCGAGCGAGCGGGGCGGCGAGCATGGCGGGATGGTGGTGCGGCTCGCCGGCGATACGCCGGTCCCGGCCATGGCACGGGCAGATTTGGAGTGCACCGGATCCGCGGGAACAAGGCGAATGCGATGGTACAAGGAATTTGAGAAAGGAGGGGAAAGAAGGGCTCCACCCACGGGAGCACGAGCTCGGCGGCCATGGCGCCGCCGCACAAAGGCGAGCTCGTCGCGACCTTACCCTGGGGAAAACGGAGACGAAACCGTGCGCACGGGACGGAGGAGGTCCAGGCGGAGCTGAAGGCGGACGCTATCGGCAAATGGCGCTGCGGTGGCGGAGCTAAACGCCGGTGAACCGCGGCAACGGCGTGCGGTGGGCGTGGGTTCCGCCCGGCTTGCTGCTGCGGTGGAGGGCGAGCGCGCGGACGCGGAGAGGAGCGGTGGACTGCAGAGAAGAAGGGGGAGACAGTGCGCGCCCAGGTGGAGATCAAGGCGGGCCGGAGGCTACACGCGGCCGCTCGACGGCGCATGAACGCCACGCGGCGGGCGCGTTCTGCCGCGACGGACAGCGCGACGCGGGCGAGCGGGAGGAGGAGGAAGACGGCCGGCTGGGCCTGGGCCGCGGCGGGGCAGCGCGGGCGCGCGCGCGCGGTGAGGCGGGCCGACTCTAGCTCTGGGCCGAACCGGTGGCGGCGGCCCGCGAAGGAAGAAAATCCATTTTTTTGATTTTTGATTTTCAAATTTAAATGTATTTCAAACTTCAAACCAAATTTTGAACAAGAAGAAAGCATTTTAGGGATTTGGCCCAAAAATAAAAGTTGCTCAAAATTAAATTCTCTACAACTTTGCTTAAGGGGCCATTTCAAAATTTCTAATAGATTTTAAATGACAAAATAAAAGCTAAATTAGGGAATAGTTTTGAATATTTTTCATAATTATTTTTGAACAAGTTTTTGACCAAATTTGAGCTCCAAAATTTGAACTAAGGTTCCAAGTGATGTAAGAATTATGGTTGCAAGGCTTTTGATATAAGATGATTATCCTATTATTATAATCTGTGAAATGTAGCATGTTTGAGCTTTTATTTTAATCGAATTATACCATTATCATACATGATTATAATGATATGAATGCTATGCACTATGATTGCCATGCAAAAATGCATTGCATAACACCGGAGTGTTACAGCTAACTGAAAAACCTTTGAAAATGATTGAGAAAAAGCTAACACACAAGCACATGGAGATGTACACTTGGTGGTGTTGGCACATTTGCAAAGGTGGTGTTGGTCGCACTGTGGTTTGCAGGGTAGAGATGGGTTTAGGTCCCTCTCTCCCTCCTGCCAAGCTTGCGAGGCATGATTCAGGCATTTTCGATAAGTTGAAATGACTATTTTCCTTTACACTGATATTGAGAAGTGGAGGCGTAGTCACGGAGGAGTTTCTTGAGCTAAAACATGTGCTTTAGTGACACACTTTTGGAGAGTAGCTCATAAGTGACAAGGGCGATCAAGCGGGATGAGAAAACGATGAAGTGTCGCCGAGTTACACGTGACAGACGCGCGAGCCGGGAGCAACAGACGCTGACATCAGCGTCTGTCGGGCTACCCGAGTCGGCCTGTGCGCGCAGGCACGACAGACGCGCTGTCGCGAAGGCAACAGACGCGGCCTCGTGCACTGTTCCAGTGTCTAACGCTATGGAACTGTGCGGGCGCGCACGAGCGTGAGACAGACGTTCGACGCCGCGTTTGTCGGCCTTGCGGCGTACGCGTCTGACGAACTCAGGCAAAAACATCGTCACTAGACCGCGTCTATCGGTGCGACAGACGCGCACCCGCGAAGTGTCGGACGCATCTGTTGCTGAGGAATTCGACCGTTGGATTTTGGTCGCTGGGACACATGGCACGCGTAGGAGCGACGAACGCTACTGTGCAACGTCTGTCGGCTTGGCGATAGACGCTACTGTGCAACATCTGTCGCCCCCGAAAAACGCCTAATGAGGTTTTCAACGGCTCTACTTGTTTGTGGAGCTATAAATACTTGTTGACCAGCCCTTGGGGAGCACTTTTGACATTGCTAAGCTTCTCCCTCCCACTCATCTCTCTTGCTAGATTGCAAATCAAAAGTGAGATTGAGTGATCCCAAAGTGCATTGCATAGCTTGAGGGCATCTAGTGGCACTTGTGGGTGGTTTAGCCGGTGAATTTCTTGTTACTCTTGGAGAGTACTGCTCCTAGCCGGCTTGGATATTGTTGGAGGCGTTGGCAAGAGAAGGAGATTGTTCTTGGCCACCTCCAGTTGATTGTAAGAGGTTCTTGTGCTTTCCTCGGCGGAGTGCCAAAAGCAACTTTAATACATTGCGCGTGTCATTGAGTTACCTCACTTGAGAGTGGTGTCTTGCGGAGCGTGCCTTGAGGGGCAAGTGACTTGAGGGTCACACCAAGAAACCATCTAAGTGTTGGTCGACACAACCGGTGACGTAGCTTGTCGGTGCACAAGTGAACATTGGGTGAACAAAAATATTGTGTCTCTTATCTCCCGGTGATTGGTCTTCATATTGTGTTGTTGTCAATATTGATTGATTGTATATCATCTTGGTGATTGGCAACATCTTCACTCCACCGTCGGTATAAGAATCACAATCCTCTCTTGCATTGATTATCTTGTGTAGCTCTAGTGGTAGCTTTGCTAGTAGTGTTGTTAGCTTGCTCACTAGTGTAAAATTAGTGACATAGCCCTTGTGTGAACAAGAGATCATAATCTACTAGACTTGTGGATAGGAGGCTTGCATCACAACCGTAGGCTAAGCAAAACTCGCTTTACGCCGTTTGTTATTCTAACAAGTTTGCTTAGTGGTTCGTGTAGGATCTTTTATAGGCTATTTACCCCCCTCTAGCCATCTAGGACCTTACACACGTCTGGGGTGAAAGGGAGAGAGAGAGATGGAGTTACTACAGGCTTGAGGGGTAAAGGATAAGAAATGGGCCCTATAGTAATTGACGTTGCGGCCTAACTTCTAGGTGAAGTTCAAAATGCGGCACTACCACGGCACAGGTGTGGTACTGCCGCAACCCGCAATAGCAAAGATTTAGCTACAAACTAAATAACTCTATATATAGGATATGGACACATATCTCTAGCATATCATGATCAGTAACAGATAAGCAATACAAGCAATGATCATAATAAACTAGTTCCATTAGATAATGCATTTTGAAGCACTTGTATTAAACCTTTGCAAACCTTTTGCCCATACATACTAGTTGATCAAACAAAGGTGTGCTATAGTTCAAACCACGTTATGAGAATCAAGTATATTTAGCTCACTACACAAAGCACAAAACCTTGACTCATTGAGAGGCTTAGTGAAGATATCGGGTAGTTGCTTTTTGGTGCTCACATGGTGGATTTTGATATCTCCTTTGGTTTCATGATCTCTCAAAAAATGATGACGGATGTCTATATGTTTGGTTCTTGAGTGGCTTACGAGATTGTTTGCAAGTTATGGCACTTTCATTATCACACAATAATGGGATTTTGGTAAAGCAACATCCAAAATCTTGAAGGGTTTGCCTCATCCAAAGTAGTTGAGCACAACATGCACCGACTGCAACATACTCGGCCTCGGCGGTGGAAAGGGCTACACAATTTTGCTTCTTAGAACTCCAAGACACTATAGACCGTCTAAGGAATTGACATGTCCCCGAAGTGCTTTTTTGATCTACTTTGCAACCTGCATAGATCAAACTTAGAGCCCATAGGATACCACAAGCCAAGGTTAGGAGTGTGTACTAGATATCTCAAGATTCTCTTAATGGCCACTAAGTGACACTCATTCGGGTTAGCTTGAAATCTAGCACACATGCACACACTAAGCATAATATCGGGCCTAGATGTGCACAAATGTGACAGAACTGCCCAATTTATACAAGATCAAGCACGGTTGTCCCCGCTAAACATGTTGACATGCGCATACTTTCACTTATATAAATCCGGTAGTCCACCGAGTGTCACGAATGACCTCGGTAAATTAATTTCACAACCAAGATCGCATGATTAAGCAAATACAAATCACATACATGGAGCTACAGCAGAAATAATATTACAAATGAGTTCACAAATAATAGTACAAGTTTGGGTTTCAAAACCGATTAGTAAAAACAACATAGCTTTCAAAGATTACAATAATATAAGTTCCAAATATATTGCTAGCATAAGTGACATCCTCTGACAAAAGCATATAGATGAGAATGCTATATAGAACCACCGAGCCCACCGGCGGTTAGCCACCATCTTCAGCAGGCTGAGAACTGCACTTGCAACATGGTGGGATAAACTATCTTGGGCCAATTCTCTATTTAAATCCCACCCCAAATCTCTCTTTTCTCTCTTTCTTTCTGCCCGGCTTGTTTCTCTCCTCCTCCAGGCCGAGCCCAACCCACTCCTTCCTCCTCTTGGGCCGCCTGCTCCCCAGACCGGCTTCTCCGGCCCACTCCTCCCTTCCTTCCCCAGCTCCCGTGCCCATCTCAGCCTTGGGCCATTGACCACCAGCTGCCCGCTACCGCCCACTCCACCCTGGTTCCCGCCCCCGCGCCTGGGCCTTGGCCCAGCTCGATCAGCCCAGTCAAACCCTGTCGGCACCCACCCCCTCTCTCTCCTCCGTGCAGGCCTTGGCCTGTTGGCCAAGGGCACCACCCACCTAGCATTGGCCCGCATGGGAGAAGCCCACCAGCGCCCTTTCCTTCTTCCTCTCACCGCCAGGCAGGCCCTACGCCTTGTCTCACAGATGGGTGGACCCCGCAGGTCATCCCCTATCTCCAACCGCGCCCAGTCTGCTCCCTCTCCATGACCGCCATCACCGCTGCTGTATCCGGCTGCCTCCCCGTCCAGGTGCTCCCCTCCTCTCTAGCCAGCTGATCCGCCCTCAAGCACCATCAAAGACCCGCCATAACACCCCCTCTTCATTCCTCTCCGCCTTGAATGGCATTAACGCCATTGATGGTGCGGATGCCGCCTCCGCCTGGCCCTCGCCTCACCTGTGCCCTATGTAAATTCCTCCCCAGCTTCCTCGAGCACCCGCACCCCTCTCACCCCTCTGCCAGCCTCCTCCCTGCTCCAACGCCTCTATCCGCCACAGCCATCGCCATTGACGAGCTCAGCCAAGCTCGTTGATCTCCCTCTCCACCCCACCTCTCGCCTCTCCGATGACCATAGTGGAACCGCGAGGGCATGGCGCGTCCACTTCGCTCCTTCTCGGCGCCTATCCGAGCCCGCAGCACCGCTTCCCACGCTCCCCATCACGGAGCTCCGCCTGCCACCAGCGGACACGGCCCCCAAGCAGCATCCGACGCCTCGGGCACCACCGACGTGACCGTTGAGGCCACATCCTCCCCTTTTGCCACTCGCCGGAGAACCTCGGCCGCCGGAGCCCCATCACGGCCAACGCCGGCAAGCTCGACCACGGGCGAGTGCTCCTTCGGCACCTGGCCGAGCCAGCTGGGCAGGGCACCAACCCCTGGGCCGTCGGATTGGGAACGTATGGCCCAGATCCCGTGTTGACCTGAGTCAACGCGGTCAACCCTCTCCGCCACGTCAGCGCATCCCAACCAATCCGAACGCGCCACGTAATCCGCTGACTGGTCAGCCCGCACAGTGAGCACCCCTTTTCAATCTACCCCCTATTTGTCTTTGTATTTCATCTACTGTTTCTTGAGTCTTGTGTATCTTCCATGGTAGCCCCTAGAAGCTACGGTTAATTCTGTTCTGGACCAGCACAGAAACGTTCTCTTTTAAAATGGTGTTACAAATATTTGTTTTCATGAAATATTAATGTTGCAATAAATATACTTTTAAAATGAAATGTTTATAAAGTTATTTGAATGTTTTGTTTTAACTAAAATAATCATGGGAAATTAAATAAATGGTTTAAATTTATACAAATGCTTTTTATTTAAATAAAATCAATTAGAAAACTAGTTTTGATATATCTAAGCTTATAAAATAATTATTAAAAATGTAATTCAAATATGTTTTTAGAAGAATGATTATAGAATGTATTTAAATTGTTTCTCTAAAATGTTAATGTTGCATAAATAAATCTTTTATACAAAAGTATGTTCTAAATATACTTTGTAATAGTAAAAGTAAATATGAAAATAAATCTTTTATATCAACTAAAATATAATAACATGCCTTTGTAATCTAATAAAACTAAATGTTTTGTTTACATAAAAATAATTACTAAAAGGATCTATTCTGTTATTCTATAAAAGAAAGGTATTATTTTATTTTCACGAAATGATTAATGATGCCATAAAATCTATTTGTGATGTCATTAATTGATAAAATAATTCTAAAAATAACAAAGGGCCTTTTTAGCTTTCATAAAATAGTTTTATGGATCAAATAACTTACCTTTTGGTCCATGGTTTCATAAAATATTAAAATGTAAATGTTTTATTTACCAAAATGTCACTGAAACTTTAAAAGCTTATAACTTTTGAACCGTAGCTCCATTTTAGTTGGTTCTTGCGCTCACGAGTTCGTAGCGACGAGTAGTATACGTTAGTTACCTTTGTAGTTTGCTTTTGTAATGTTTGGTGTACTTTTTATTATAGGTTCATATGATGCTTGTTCAGATGATTGCTAACGTTAGAAGTGGAGCTCTACAAGGATGATCTAAAAAGAAAAGTGATGAGCTTGGAAAGCTTTTGGAAGGCAAGTGTAACATGAGTTTTCTTTTGAAAGGTCCTTGTTTGGTTTTGGTAATTGAGTGACAACCTTAGGTGGACTAATTGTGTTTATGTGAGATACACAGGAAATTAGTCCACAAGTGATTATGTCATGAAGGAGTTCATTGCATATGAGACATGACATGGAGTCATGTGACCAAGGTGGCGAAGATCAAAATAAGGCTTGGCTCGACGGACCGGTTGCAAGTGTGCAGGGCAAGTCAGAGGCTTTGGAGCGATGAACCGTGGGGCGGTGAAGCTTGGGCAAGACTTGGCACCGATGGACCGATGCAACAGTGAAGAGCAAGTGAGGTCAAGATCGATGGACCAACAAGGTCACATGATGATATGAAGTGGGTCATATCATTTGTGATATGGTTGGTACATATATTACATCAACGTCGGAGGAGATGGAGTGGAATGCGCAAGGCAAAGGTATAGCCTAGGGCATTTTCATTTCACCGGTCATAGGTGTAGAGAAGTTGATGACCGGGTTTAGGATAGATGGCCATACTATTAAGAGGGGCAAACTTGTTTGCATATCGGTCATCTAGTACCACTTAAGCGATCTAACTTTGCATACGTGCTAGGATCGAGTGGCGTGACAAGTTGATTTGCTAACTCCCCTTTAAGAAAATGATTGTGAAAATGTTAACACACGTGTACAAGGTGGTGAACACTTATTGCGAAGGCGGTGGAGTTTGAGCTGACAGGTAGTCTCGATAGGTCCTCCTGCTGCTGAAGTTAATTGGAGAAATTGTAAATTGGGGTTTATTTCTTCTGAGATCCATTCTGTTACTCTTCTATTTTTACCTGTTCATTTTGGGTCTAATTTGAATATTATTGGAAAATGTATGCTGAAAATTGATGAAATGTGTCTTGTTGATTGTGCCAAATAGATGGACAGGACATCGATTCTGGACGACACGGTTGACTACATGAAGGATTGTTGGATAGTATCAAGCTGCTAAAGGAAGGACTGCAGGACTAGATCGACCTGTAGCAGCAGGAGACACCCGGTGTGCTTAGGGTCTTTCGGGAGCTCAACCCCAACGAGATAGTGGCCAGGAACACGAACACCCCAAAGGTAGAGAACAATTCTTTTCTTTTCTTTCTATGTGTGGAGCCACAGATAGATAGTTCTAGCAAGCATTTAGAGTTTTTCGGTTGCATTTGGAGGAGTAATGTATCAGCAGAAATGCACTGGATTCAGAGGAAAATTTTGTTTCTGCACTGGATTCAGAGGAAACACGAGCACATACAATGGAATGAGCCTGTAAATTCTTCAGTGCTGCAGGAACTCTATCTTCTTGCTTTCAGAAGGAAAAGACTTGATTGTGTCAATTGGGAACAAGATGGAAGATCTCTTTAGCTTGGAGTATGACATTGTCGATTAGCAATGTCAATTGACACAAGAAAAACTGATGCTGAAGAAACACTCCACGGCAATGACAAGTTATTATTATGTCTACAGAATTTTCTCTTCACGTGATTTCAATATCTTAGAATCCTGGCTCTGCAGCACTGAAGAAGCTATTTCCAATGTTGAACTATTTTTGGGCAGTAGCACAACAGCAGGTCTTCCAAGATTCCAATCACGAGAGGAAGAAGCAATTCGATCGTACCAGCATGGGACTCGACGGCGACGGGAGGAGTGGCGGCAGAGGGGGGTCTCAACGGCGGCGGCGGCGACGGGGAGGGACGAGCCGCAGGGCGCACCACGGGGAGGAAGGAGCTGCACCACATGGCGCGCTGCAGTGAGGCAGGAGCTGCGCCGCAGGGGGCGCTGCAGGGAGGGAGGAGCTACGCCATGGGGCTGCCGAACTCATGGCGACGGAGGGCCAAGGAGCCCCAGGCCGCAAGCGACAGGAGGGCCGGAGCGGTGGCAGCGTTGCAGACTGTTCGACCCTTAGGGTTGATTGGGGTCACCGGGGGTTCGACCCTTTGGACCCTCTTCGTATTGGGGTCGACACACTCCGAACCGGACGCCAAAACCAGGAGCGGATCACATTTGACAACGGGTCGACCCTCCCCCTTGTAGTTTGAGGATTTTGATATCTCCTTTGGTTTCATGGTCTCTCAAGAAATGATGATGGATGTCTATATGTTTGGTTCTTGAGTGGCTTACGAGATTATTTGCAAGTTTTATGGCATTGTCACAATAATGGGATTTTGGTAAAGCGACATCCGAAATCTTGAAGAGTTTGCCTCATCCAAAGTAGTTGAGCACAGCATGCACCGACTGCATCATACTCGGCCTTGGCGGTGGAAAGGGCTACACAATTTTGCTTCTTAGAACTCTAAGACACTAGGGACCGTCTAAGAAATTGACATGTTCCCGAAGTGCTTTTTTTGATCTACTTTGCAACCGGCGTAATCGGAATCTGAATACCTAAGTAGATCGAACTCAGAGCCCTTAGAATACCACAAGCCAAGGTTAGGAGTGTGTACTAGATATCTCAAGATTCTCTTACGGCCACTAAGCGACACTCTTTCGGGTTAGCTTGAAATCTAGCACACATGCACACACTAAGCATAATATCGGGCCTATATGTGCACAAATAAAGTAGAGAGCCGATCATGGAATGATGTACCTCGGTGTCCACGGCTTTCCCATCATCATTGAGATCAAAATGTCCATTGATTGGCATGGCAGTTTTGATAGGCTTGGCATTCACTATGTCAAACTTCTTGAGCATATCATGGGTGTACTTCATTTGTCTAATAAAAGTTCCATCCTTCACTTGCTTGATTTGAAAACCGAGGAAGAACTTTAATTCACCCATCATAGACATCTCAAATCTTTTGGTCATAATCCTACTAAATTACTCACAAAAAGTATGATTAGTACTACCGAATATTATGTCATCAACGTATATTTGGCACACAAAGATATCTGTATCAACTTTGCGAGTGAAAAGAGTAGGATCGGCTTTGCCTATTTCAAAGCCTTGTTTAAGCAAGAATTCCTTAAGGAGTTCATACCATGCTCTTGGTGCTTGCTTAAGCCCATAGAATGCCTTTTGGAGTTTGTAGACATGGTTGGGAAACTTGGGATCTTTGAAACCCGGTGGTTGCTCAATATAGACAAGTTCTTGGATAGGACCATTAAGGAATGCACTCTTCACATCTATTTGATATAACTTGAAGTTGTGATGAGTAGCATAGGCTAAAAGCATTTGGATTGCTTTAAGCCTTGCCACAGGTTATGGGGGTCTGACCTCAAGTACCCACGGCGGACTACATGGGCCGCATGCAAGGGACGGTCCTGCCACAAGATCAAGGCTTGTGGCTCACGGCACAGCTTGGCGCATGCCACAAGATATCTCGGTGACATCCTGAAGATAGCATAGAATATGTTAGGATATGCCAAATATAATATTCCACGTAAATCTCATTTGTTACCCAATTAGTTGTAGACCTGATCAGCATGTAACCCTACCCCCTGGGCTATATAAGGCGGGTAGGGGACCCTCTCAAAACACACGCAATCATATACCATAGCCAATACAAACCGACGGGACACATGATTAGGGTATTACGTTAAGCTGATGGCCTGAACTTGTATAAATCTTGTGTCTTGTCACCATCTCGCTCCTGATCTTGCTCACCTCTCCGATCAATCTACCACCGCGGGTAGCCCCCTCAGTGGACTGCCGAGCATCTTTAGTCGATAGTTGGCGTGCCAGGTAGGGGTGTGCGCTTGATCCTATGGCGAGCCAGATGGTACACCTTCCAGCCTCTCCGCTCGCTCCCAGGCCCGACCAGACCTTCACCGTCGGATCCATCACCTAGGTCGTCAATGCCAATGGCAATGAAGAGATTGTCTAGCCAGTGCAGGGCAATCTTGTGCCGGTCGCACCGACATCTGTGCCAGCAGATCTGATCTCAGGATCTCTCCCGGGGTCACCTTCCTCCCCGACAACTCACCCATCAGTGCCACGCCGGCTAAGGAAACTTGTCCAACAAGATGATCTGATCTCCTCCATAGATCGGGTCGACGAAAAGCTTGTCGAGTGCTTGTCTCCTCTATGGCATAGTCGTGCTTTGGGTATGGCACTGCTGCACGAAGCTAGACATCAAAGGGTGAAAGAGTGTAGAGTTGGCTGTCTTGGCCGAATTTTAAGGATGCTTAGGTGTAAGATTGAGCATTTGGTTGCACATATTGACTTAAGCATTGTGTCCCCCTTTATAGTATGATTTTTCTTATATTCAAATTCAAAATACAAAAAGAAATAAACCTCCTTTGAGCTTGATGCTATCACCTTTTGTAATTTGGGGCTCCTCCGTTATATATAACATCCTCTATTATGAATCTCCTACTTATCATCTCTATAGATCTTATTAGTTTTCTAATTGCGTGGTCATTATCATCAAAACCCATAATTAGGGCTTGATTGCACTTACACTAATGACCTGGGGATGGCTACCAATTCTTGTACGACACCCCCAAGAGATCAGGAGGCGATGACGAAAGCCATGGTAAGACCACGTCGCATAGGACAACTAGCGAACCACCACTATGCCAACAGTGCCATTACAACTGGCACAGTAGCACCACGCCACCCCATACTACGATGTGGGCACAAGACCATGACGACAACCACGCACGGACGTACGCTACACCAAGACAAGATAGCCTTCCTTGCCGTCCAAGTTAGCTAGTTTCCCTCCCTCAGGCTCACGACCCCTCGGTCAGGAGAACCTATCTCTTTGTATGTGGCCTGGCCTCGGACTCTATATAAGAGCAGCCAGGGCACCTCTCCGATCATCTATCATTCTCCTACATCATTCACTCTTCTTGCACACCCTATTGTAAGAACTTCAGAGCATTCAACCAAGGAACACGCACTCAATCTTTCTCTGAGACTAGATGTAGGGCTCCGTCTTGAACCAGTATATTTCCTTGTGTCTTTGGATGCTACCATCGTCTTTCTAGAGCAGCATGACATTCATACAAATTCACTAGTCGGTTGACGAAACACCGACACATATGAATGATCATGAATGTGTAACTCCATATTGCACAAATTTGCATTAATCTACAACCATCATCTTAGAGTAACAAGTGACATTGTCTTTCATAAATAAAGGCATAAAGAAGGTGTAATTTGGCAAGCACAATGGTAATCTATATTAATGCTTTTGGCATAGTGTACTCTATTTTAATTCAAAAGAAGATGCAAGATAAGAATACAAATATAGCATTGGTCACACCCCTAAATTACTTGCCTTTTCACCAAAGAAAACAACCTCGACAAGCACGTCTAAGAGCGATTATGAGACTACTAATTTTTGACCCTATTCCACCGGCAAATTTTTGATGTAATAGGGCCAAAACTAAGGCAATAGCTTCTTATCACATTAATTTCGCATTTGATGCGAGCCGATGCAAGAGATCTCGATGCAATAGCCTTTTCACATCGGTTTGTTGTGGTCGATGCATGGGTCGCTATTGCATCGACCATCATTGTCTCTTGCATCAGAATAGAGAGATACAAAAGGGTTATTGCATCAAAATCATTTTGATGCGAGGTCTCTATTGCATCAGCCATGGATGTCTCTTGCATCATGATAGAAAGATGCAAAAAGGTTATTACATCATAATCATGTTAATGCAATACATCTAATAAATTTGATGCAATAACAGTTTCTATTGCAACAGCTAATGTTTGGTGCAATAAACCGTATTGCATTGATATTATGTTTAGTGCAATACAACCTGTTGCATCAACATTAGTGTCAGATATATAGGCCAGTGGTACCTACACCGTCCGTATATACGACCATGTCCAAGCTGTCGGCCCAAGAGCCATCAAGGAAGAGGCCCACGAGGGCTGAGGCGGTCGATCAACATGGAGACCAAGGCAAGCCAAGAATATCCAAGATAGGCGTATCTGGACGATAGCTAGGATCAATCTGTTACGCATTCCATGTAACAAACTAGAAATCCAATCTGTTAGCCGGATCACCCTCATTGTAACCCTACCCCCTCTGCCTATATAAAGGAGGGTAGGGACCTCGGGCTTGGGATCCAACTTCTCTCATTCCAATCTACTACGTAGCTAGGGAGCAACAACCCCTGTAATTGAGCATATGAATACATGAGTAGCAGCAGCACTTGAGTAGGGTTTTACGAGCACCACGGCCTGAACCAGTATAAATCATTGTGTCTCATTTGTTACCATCTAATTCCATCTACGCGATCACGTTGCCAGGCATTGCTGGAGCTAATTCATCCAACAGTTGGCACGCTAGGTAGGGGCCTTTCGCGTACAGACTAATATTGTGTTTCAGATGGGAATTGTCTTCAAGTTCGGTGACGAACTGGAGGAGGTGCAGCTGGGCAAGAGGATCACCTTCGGCAAACTCGACTTCATCACCAACCAGTTTGGGGACCTGCACTTGCAGGAACCCGAGCCGACCGAGCAGGAGGAGGAGCAGTCCCTCTAGATCCGTGCTTTCGCCGCTGGACTGGAGGAGGTTATAGACGGAGGACCACACGCCATCGCCGAGCACCTGGCTCACTACGGTCATCTTCTCGCCGAAAAAATATGGCTTTGGAGGATTACAACTATGTCTATGTGCTTTGTAATTTGACAATAGAAGAAGCTTTGCTTCACCTCTTTTGGAATGCCCGTTTGCAGTAGATTGTTGGGAAGTTTGGAGTTAGTCACACCGCAACCTAGAGCTCCTTTTGGTGTTATTGTCTCCTTCAGAAATCAGCTGCACCTACCCTTCTTCATGGAAGTGATTATTCCTATGTGTTGGGCCATTTGGTTATACATAATGATGCAAATCAGCTGCACCTACCCTTCTTCATGGAAGTGATTATTCCTATGTGTTGGGCCATTTGGTTTATTGGTTATACATAATGATGCAATTTTCAGGCAAATTCAACCATCCTTACAGCATGGCAATGGCACTTTAGGACGGATTTTGCTCAGGTTATCCTTAGAGCAAAGAATATTTATGAACAAGAAACTAGTCTGGCTAAGAGCTTATGTATAATCCTCTTGAGTTTCTTTGTAACTTTCTTTATTTCATAAGCTTGTTGTAAAACTCTTTTTGTTTGGAATAAAAGCCCAATAGGAGATGCCCCCTCCTGTTTTTCTCAATCTTTTGTTTTTCTTGAGATATAGCAGATGTGAGGCACTCTCTTGAGTGTCTTTATCGAAAAAAATAAGAAAGACATAAGCTGAGCATCAATTAGTAGTAGTAGTAGTAGTAGTATTTTGTTGGGTTGCCAAATCAAAGCTTGCACTCATTACAAACTTCAGTAGCAATCTACTCTCTTCTTTCTAAAATGTATTTTGATAATGGGTCAAAAACTTAGGACAATATTTTTAACATATTTTTATTACTAAAGTAAAAGAGTCACGTGAGAGGTTAAAAGTCACGTAGCATAGTGGTTCATCACGTCACGTGAGAGGTGGCGAGCGTGACAGAAAAGAATCCTCCGATTGTTAATCACACCGTCGCCAGACGGTCCTGCTGCTGCTCGCCATTGACCTGTGATTCACCGTGGTTTACCGGAAGGCAACACCTAGCCAATCGACAACTCATGTCATGTGGCCTGCTGCCGCTATAAAGGCACCCGCAACAATTAAAGGCATTTCACTCTCTATAAGAGTACGGGCCACTGCCAGCTCAAACCACAGCGACGACCCCTCGTCCCCTCCAACAATACGTAAGTACGTATTCATCTTTAGGCTGTCTGCACCGGCACCCGCTAAACCATCCTCCAGGAGCATATACCGTAAAAAAACGCCCGCAGCGGGTACGCTATTGCCGTCCGCTATCCTCCAGGACCGGCTCCCGTCCGCCAAATTTGGCGTGATAGCGGGCGTGCGCTATCCGCGCTTGGGGCCTGCCGTCCACCACCGCGAGGCGCCTCCCTCTGCCGGTCCCCGCCAAGCTCGCCCGGAGCCGCCGCCCGCCTCTCCCATGCCCACGCCGGCGTCCATGGCCCCCTCTGCTGGCGCCTGGAGAGGGAAAAGGGGAGGAGCAAAGGAGGAGGTCGAGCCGCCGCCGGAGCTCCATGACCCGAGCTCAAGCCGCTGCCACCGCTAGATCCGCGAGCTTGAGGCCCTCCACGCCAGGACCTCCGCAGCTTCGGTGGCCGTGCGTGGAGGGGGCGCGGTGCAGGGAGGGGGC
Source organism: Saccharum spontaneum (assembly GCA_022457205.1). Classification (NCBI taxonomy): domain Eukaryota; kingdom Viridiplantae; phylum Streptophyta; class Magnoliopsida; order Poales; family Poaceae; genus Saccharum; species Saccharum spontaneum. The sequence continues at coordinate 16,259,782 of CM039617.1, read as the reverse complement.
GGCGTGGTCGGCCGCCGGTGGAGGGAGCCGGGAGGGGAGAGGGAGAAGGAGAAGGGGGGCACCGCCGCGCGGGCCTCCGCCTCCGATGCGCGCGAGAGAGAAAGAATGGGGAGGGAGGGCAGTGCGGTCGAATGGATAAAGGAGAGGGGAAAAAGAAAAGAAAAGAAAAGAAAAGAAAAGAAAAGGAAAGAGAAAAAGGAAAAAAAGAAAAAAGGAAAAAAAATTGACAAATAGGTCCTACAATAGATAGAGGATGATATAGAGTATGGATGAGTGCGGGAGAAATTGATATAGAGGATGGAATCTCGATGACCAGGACAGAATAATCCTTTTAGAGGATGAATTTAGAGGATGAAGAGTGCAGTCAGGCTTAGTGCGTCGTCCAAGCCCTTGGCCCGGTAAATATCCTTCGCGGTAGAGAACTAGAGCCTGTTTAGTTCCCGAAATATTTTACGAAAGGCTACTGTAGCACTTTTCGTTGTTATTTGGTAATTAGTGTTCAATCATGACTTAATTAGGCTTAAAAGATTTGTCTCGTCCATTTCGTCTAAACTGTATAATTAATTTTATTTTTTATCTATATTTAATGTTCCGTACACGTGTCAGCACGCGACGACGATGGACCTACTCACGTGAAAAGCCGTGAAACGACTCTCGCTGGCTCGCTGCATGCAGCGGCAATCTTTTCTCTCTCCTACGTTCTCTTTCCTAGGTGGAGCTCTTGTAGAAAGCTTTGGCCATGTTTAGTTGGTAATTTTTTTTTGAAAAAATATTGTAGCACTTTTCGTTTATATTTAACAAACTTGTCTAATCATGGATTAACTAGTCTCAAAAGATTCGTCTCGATATTTACAGACAAACTATGCAATTAGATATTTTTTACCTACATTTAATACTCCATACATGTGCCGACATATGCGATCTGACGGGAAATCTTGAAAATTTTTTGCATTTTGGTACAAACTAAACAAGGCCTTTATCGACCTGTTGAGGGTGCCCTAATGCTGTCGCCTGCCGCCGCCCGGAGGCTCGACCATTCGTCCATTCCTCCGGATGGCGTCCATCTTGCAGTGCCAGGTACGTAGCCGGCCGTGTCCGGTATGCGGCGTTAGATTGGCTAGACTTAGATTTTGACAGGACAATGTACTGATGCCCTGCTTATATGTCTGTCCACTTGAGTAGAAATGAGCTTCTTTAGAGCAAGGCCGCATGTGATGCATGATTAGTTTCAGTGGCGGATCCAGCAATCAAAATCTGTGGGGCCAGCTAGTAAGGGCTGTGGGACCAAGCCATATATGCTACAGTAAATTTCTACTAATTTCTTTAAAACCTACAGCTTACACATGTATCCGCCACTGATTAGTGTCTGTGACCACTCCTAAATTATTGGTTTGCCCATGCGTATTGCCATGAGTTTTGATTTTGGTACTATAGTTGGAAATGGACCAATGGTCGCACAAGTACTCAGCTTTTGAAGCCAATGTTCATTAGTAACAAGGAGTACAAGTAGTGGTTATGAAGTATGATCACGTAGCACTTTCCTGGTAATCTTAACAAACTACCTCTTGAGAAATGGCGGACATATATGACGACTGTCAAAGCTGTTCTCACTTCTCAGCGATACCCTTCTGAAGATGTTTGTTTTCCTTTACGTATACTGGTTGCTGGTCGATCAGGGGCACTCTACAAACTGTAAGTACGTAGCCAGATGGGCCGAAGAAATGCACAAGCTAGATTCACTGACAAGATGGTTGGTGCAGTCTGCTTCATTCTCACCAAATGTTGTGTACGGCTCAACGGAAACGTGTTGGACGTCTAGGATAAGGCCCGGTGTAGTTCTAAAAATTTTTAGGTTCACCCATCACATCGAATATTTAGACACATACATGAAGTACTAAATGTAGACGAAAAAACTAATTGCACAGTTTGATTAAAAATCACAAGACGAATCTTTTAAGCCTAATTAGTCTATGATTAGCCTTAAGTACTACAGTAACCCATATATGCTAATGACGGGTTAATTAGACTTAATAAATTCGTCTCGCAGTTTCTAGGCGAGCTATGTAATTAGTTTTTTTATTTGTATCCGAAAACCCCATCCGACATCCCATGAAATATTCGATCTGATACTCAAAAAAAAAATTTTCACGAACTAAACACAGCCCTGTCAGATCACCAAGGCCTGCCAAGTTTTGTTTGGGTTCTTCATCAGTTCTTGGACACTTGGTCTCTGACCGTGTCAAAGAGAGTGATCTGAATCTCCGTGATTTTTCGGCATTTGCTACAATGTCATCGTCCAACATCCAAATTGCATGTTCCGATATCAAGACAAGGCTTCTAATAAGAAGTGATAAATTATTTCCCGATAATAACAAATGACATGCTATCACGCTGAGGATTGGCCGGAACTTCAGAATGCAAGCATCGGATTCGTTTTAAGGCACTTATCCCATTTCGAGTCGAACCTGTTAGATGGAGCTGACAGCATGGCTCGACGTCGTGATCTAATAATAATCGCCATATTAGTCTCCCGCCACCAGATCGGGCATTATTTTAGGTCGATATATGTCATCAAGGCTAATCATGCATATTTTATCGAAGTATATTTAATAAAATTAGATGACGACACCACCAGATCATCAAGGCCTGGTCGCTTGTTTTGGTTGTTCAGTTCTCAGTCTGGCCCTTTGTGGATATCATTACATACTACCGTCTGCTGCAGTGTATCGTCGTCCAACACGTCCCAAACTGCGTGATGTTCATACAACCGTGTAAAATTGCATGACGAAGAGCTTCAAATTTAAAAGCGTCGGATTCCTGCAGGCAATTGCTCATTCTCCATTTTTGTGAAGAAGGGCAATTGTCCATTTTGGAACCAAAATCTATCAGATCGAGTGACAATACGGTGCGGCGTCGCGATATCTGATCAAATTCAGTCAGGTGGCCAAACCACACTATTCTCGATCCATATGACAGCAAAATTAATTAACCATATCTAAGGAAGGACGATATCGGACGAAATTAGCCGACAGATTTTTGAATTTTTTTCCCCCATAAATTGAGAAGAGAAGCACGCCTTTTGCCTGGCCTAGGCTAGCTATCTTTCTTGTCCATCTCGTCATGGGAGAAGAAGCGTCCACGCTGACACCCATGAAAGCGTTGTTCCACCTCCATCCATGGCAGCTTGGTGGCACCTTCCACCATCCGAAAAAGCGTCGGTGCGGGCCGGCACACGTACGCAGCGAGACCCTCCCGAGCACCGGCCCGAGGCCCAAACTGTGGAGAAGCTTGGAATTTGCCGGCACATGCACACGCACACGCAGCGGGTCAATGACATGGACAGGCTACCAACTCGCGGCTTGTACCACCCGTCGATTATGCTGAAATTTGGCTTGTTGTAAAAAAAAAAAGCGAACAAGGTGCCGTGACAGTGATGAGTGCAGCTTGCCGTGGCCGGCAGGTACGGCGTGGGATTCGACGAGTCGACGTCGCCTCGCGCGCCGCGGCCTCTGGGGGTCGTGTCGACACCACCAGGACCGGCTAACTGGCCATCGGTGCCCGAATCCAAGCTAGTAGCCTAGTACGTGGTAGGTTGGTGTATTGGTTATGTGCATTATGCTATATGTGCATTATGCTACTCCTGCGATGCTGGAATATGATAAGCCTGCAGTGTTTAGAGGACTGCATCCAGCTCGGTCAGGTTCTTCTTCCCTGCCGGCCACGGCCACCGTCGCTGTCTGGGGACAGACAACCCAACAACCTTAGGTTGTCCTCGCCTCCGCTGTCTGGGGACAGACAACCCAATAACCTTAGGTTGTCCTCGCCTCCTTAGTAGCTGCACTGGATTTGGTTATCCAGGGTTCCAGGCTTCCGCCAGCAGCTTGCAAATGCCGGTGTTTATCAAAAATGCTCAACCTGACTACGTAGCTGCTGGACTGCTTTACACTTGCGCCCCTAGTCATGGCACGGTGAACTTGCTCTGCTCCACTGGATTTGTCATGGAATTAGCAAGTTGTTGCGTGCCTGTGTACTCCACTTAGTGACTCAGCGCGGCATCTCCAAAAGCTGACAGCCTGTTCGTTTCGCTGGATTGTTGTGGCTGAAAGTACTGTTTGCTGGTTTGTTGTGACGGAAAAACACTGCTGGATGGCTGCTGATTCTGCTAATATGCTCAAACGAACAAGGTGTGAATAGACAACGGCAGCATAGCAGCTTCTTGGTCCTGGCCAGGCTCGTGCCCTATTGCGTTTGGTTCAAAGATAAGAATGGATGAAATGGACCCATTCTAACATTCTAGAGTGGAATGAACTCATCTCTATGTTGAGTTGAGGGAACAAGGATGTTCTCCATTTGTGTTTGGTAGGGGATGGAAAGAGATTGTATGGATGGTAATTTTTGGTCCATTTACCACCGTTATATAGGTTCTTCTTCCTTTCGTCCGACCTCTGCCCATCCGGTGGTCTTGATTGTGCCACCCTAACCGGCTGCCCATCCATGGTGGCCCGTCTAGTGCAGTGGGGCTCAGTCGCGGCACTCATTGGCCCACGCCGTCAGTTGCACCGCCCAGCGTAGCCCTCACCCATATGTGCCTCCTGTTCGGCCGCTCCACTCTAGCCAGCTCCTGCCACGCCATGGCCACCGACGTCCTCATCAGGCCCTTGCTTGGCCGTGCCCTCACCCTATCCATTCGACCAGCCTGAGCCCCACCCATCTGCGTCGTTCGCTTAAGTCTCGCCTGACCACGCGCACTCCAGCTAGCTCATGCCCGTTTGTGCCATGGCCACCGTCCGCCCAACCCCCACACCTAGCCGTGCACACCCCATTCGGTCAATCTGCACCCAACCGTGTGAAGGCTAGAGGAGACGAGAAACGCATGACGTGATCTAAGCACGAGCTCGTCCGCCTCTTTTGGAGAGACAGAGTTGCCCCACAAATTTGGGAAATATTGTTAGTGGTGGGCTAACCCTGCCTCTTCTGTTTCCTAACCAAACATCATGAAAAATGGAACATCCAAGCTTCTCGTGGTGTGACCGGTTAGAACAGTGTGCTCCGGGACTCTGTCGTCCGACGCGGGCTTGAAACTTGACACCTTCTTATTTTCAAAGACAGAGGGAAGTCTTCTCCTAGATCTAGTGTTTTTTTATGAAAACTGGAACCATCCCATTTTGTCCAACCTTTTCTTTGAAATCAAATTACACTACCTATCTTTTCAATTAAGCATCAGGAGTACTTCTAATACAAATTGATTAACATTCGTACCTTTTATATAGCTTTCTCTTTTCCTACTGCAGTACATCTCAGTCTCTTACTCGTTTCATGCACAACACACGTTTTTCACTCCTCACTAATTCCAGGGTCACTGATCCTTTGCTGGAATGCTGAATTAACGGTGCTTGTCGGCAACTAATAGGGGACGAGCAGCAGAACAGGCCATTGACAGGTGAGCAATAGCTTTCTCCAACAAAAGGCGTTAGTGCGACTGTGCGAGTCAGGCGCCGCCGACTTCCAATATGTTTGCCTCGTGACACGCACGTACGGCCTATCATATCATATACAGCTACCGAATGAGGTGGTGTTTGGTTAGTGGGTGAAAATTTTCGAGTGTCACATCGGATGTGTCGGAAGGATATTGGAAAGAATTTTTGGATACTAATAAAAAAATTATATACTAATTAATTCGTTATTAGCACATGTTGGTTACTGTAGCACTTAAGGCTTTCTATGGACTAATTAGGCTTAAAAGATTCGTCTCGCGATTTCTTCGAGAACTGTGCAATTAGTTTTTTTTATCTACATTTAGTACTCCATGTATGTGTCCAAATGCTCGATGTTACTGTAGAACCCAAAAAAATTTTGGGAACTAAACACCCCCTGAAAATGTATTGTCCCATGTTATATTTTGGACTGTTCTTCTAACAGTTTTTTTTGGCACTACAATTAATAAATTATATCCAAATGTTCTATGATATTTTAACTATACGCTGATTGTTCAGGTAGGAATTTTCCCCCATGATATATTTTGAATTGTCCCAATGATAATAAACTATTGTTCTGTTAGTACAATGCAGTCGGCCCAAGATTTTCAAAATGTTCTGTTTGGAGCTGTAGTTTGATTGTTTCGGTAGGAAGTGTTCACCATTCTTTGTTAGATTATGAATTGTTCTCTTCGCATAAAAAAAGATGATGACTTGTCCTATTGGTGAAAAGTTATTGTTCTTGAAAATTATTTTTCAGGACATGTCAATCGTTTCATGATTTTTTTATATGTTCTATGATATTTTTAGTTTATTCTCTTGTATTGTTTTGATTTCTTCATATTGTATAATTAGAAATGTTCAATAAGATATTTGTTTATAGCTCCTAAAAGAGCTACACAATTTTTTTTATTCTTTATATGGTAGAAACCTCAACTAGGTCCAGGAGTTAGATAAAATTCGAAAGAGGTGCGATTGTGTTGTGTGTGCATAGATTTTTATCATAAGGGTGCAAATATAATAAATTGATCACAACCATTGTATTTCATTTTCATGTGGGTGCGTTCGCATCCCCTACTGACTACCCCTAACTAGGGCTAAGTCTATTGCATTCATGTTGAATGCATTCATGCTAGTTGCATTTTATGTTTTTAAAATATGTTAAGAGATTGATTAGAATACTCTAGGAGTTTTCTAATTTTTTATATGTTTTTTCTATTTTTTCTATAGCTAAATCTAATTTGTGGAAGCTTATAAATGTATTTTCACGAGCTCTAAATGTATCTTGCATCCATGATGTTTTACATCATAGTTTTATTATGAAAATCTCTAAGGCATTTATTACTTCATCCGTTCCAAATTGAAGTCCTCGTTTTTTTAGATATATAGCTTTTACTGCTATATATCTTGACATAATATATATCTAGGTTCATAGCAAAAGTTATGTACATAAAAAAGACAGAACAACTTACAAATTAGAACTGTGGGGTAGATGTTTCAGATTTTTTCAAATTTGTTTTGGATATATTCCTACTTTTATTGAGCTAAATCAAATTCCTGGAAGCTTCTACATACGTTTTTGGTAAGCTATAAATATTCTGTTTAGGTTTTATATTCCAACTATCTCTAGGATTTTTCTCATAATTTTAGAAGCTAGAGACTAGAGATAACTTTTCGTGGTTTAAAAATCTTATTATTAGGTGTTTAACAAATTTATATTAGTTTGAAAATGATGAAACCGTCTAGAAAACCTTTTATAACCAGGCAGATGTAACTTGAACAGTTTTAGGAGTTGAAGACAGACGGTGGTTATTTCTTGGCAAAAATGAGTTTTCCGCTCAAAATTCTTCTCCCGGCTTGGGCCGAAGCTCAAAATTCTCATCTCTCTCAAACTGTTACTGGGTCGTAAGTCGCAATCCATCATGCCGAAGGGGCCTTCCTGTCTTACAGCCCACGCCAAATGCTCCCATTCTTAGGGTCCATACGTGTCGACGACTCAAGGCCCATCTAAAATGTTTCAAGTGGTGGAAGCAATCATTTATTTAGGCCTCCAGTCCAAGAGCGCACTAAAAGCCCATTCCATTCCCTTCTTGGCTTCTTCTTCGACCATCCCTCCCCCAAATCGAAAGGCGGGAAAAAAAAACCCGAACACCCCTCCCGACCTGACCCTCTCCAGAAGCTTCGAGAAGGGCCTTCCACGGACCGCTTCCCCGGAACCGATGGCTGCAGCTGCGTCGGCGTCGGGCGGCGACATCCCGAAGCAGCTCCTCTCCATCATCCGCGACTTCGCCTACGAGAAGTCCCACGGCGGTAAGCACCCAACCCCTCCCGCGCCGAGCACGCACGCCACTAGGTTATTCGCGCGTTCGCGGCTGATCGGACGCTCCGTTTCTCGCTTGGCGTGCGCGCAGAGCGCAGGGTGTCCGACCTCAGGCGGCGCCTCGCCGATGCGCGCGCCGCGGCAGACGCGGCCGCGGCGGAGCTCGACGCCGCGAAGCGCGCGCGGGAGGCTGCGGAGCAGGACCTCCGTGGGAGCCAGGTGCAAGCCGCGATCGCCGCCGACTCCATCCTTGCGCTAGAGGTTTCTCCTCGTCTCGCCCTGAAATTTATGAATTGTCGCGCTTGCTATGGCCAATTTTCGTGATCCGAGTTACTTTGGTGCGTTTAGGTGACGATCTCGCATCTTCAGGAGGAGATCTCGAAGTCCGGCACTGATCTGGACGCGCTCAAAGTGAGTTCTGCATTTCGCAGCGAATTTGGGCTCTTTGTTGCTTTAGTATTAATTAACGTATGTTCATCCAAATCGGAATGGATGTGCTGTTGGCGCTTGACGAATTTGCTCCAAAAGAGCAACGGAGACAGTGAGAGGTGAGTAATATGAACTCTATCTAATGCCTTGTTGCTCTACAAAATGTCCCATATGTATTGTTCTGTACAATAATTTTGTTTCTCGCTGCTGGTCATGCTTATACTTTCCCTCGCTGCTGCAGAGAGGAGTTCATTAGCAAGATGTATGAGATGAACGCAAAGATAAGGTATAGAATGTTGTGTTTTGTCTGTGATGATTTCTTTTGCTGTTTGATGCAATCATAACTCAAACTATAACTGATGTTGCATCTCCTTTTTGGCTTTGCCTCTAGCGGTGTTGGCAATAATTACCTCTAGGGATTGTTTGGGTATTCTCAAAATACTTGAGAGTGTGAGGTACAAGGGAGCACAGTGGTGACACTTTTTCATATGAAACATGTATCAGGGGTGCTCGCATGAGTCATGACATTGCACTAAGAGGGCACTTTAAGATTCTTATTACATCCTACTTTTACTGTTTTCAATTTCCATGAATTTGGCATTTCCTTGCTGGCTAAAACTTGTTTTTGTAAGTTTGAATTTTGTTACTATCATGTTAATTATCGAAAAGTAGTACTATCTTGTTCATTATCCAGAGAAATAATATTCCTCTTCTACAGGCAATTTCAACAGATGGTCTCTCTAAAATTAGCAGAGCACAATCACTGTGAGCCGTCTACAGAAGGTAAGTAGTGAAAATCAGAATGCAACATACCACTTTCTGTTCCTGAATCGTGCAAGGGGTTCCATTGAATGTGTGTTTTTCTAGTCATTTCTTGTTTATTGCTTCTTTCCTTTTACAGAACCTAAATGATTGATGATTGGAACTCTTAAGAATTGCACGTTGCACTCTGCTTGAATTTTCCCCCATAAGTTTGCAATATTAAATTATGTAAAATTTGTTGAATCTGATTGTGTACGTTATGTTTTAGAGTTTTTGTGCATTGCAAGGTGACATCTGATAATTGCTCATTTATTACTGTAAGCAAAACATGTGATTATTTAATAGCAGAGAGGAACTTCAAGATAACCCAGTTTGGTGTTGGCTTTGTACTTATGGATCTAATTTGTGTTGTTAAATTTTGTAAAACTGTTTGTCTGTTGATTTCTCATCTTGTTTCTTTAGTATGTCTTTCATAGTTAGTCTAAACATACTTTGTCCTCTCCAGTAGTCAAATGTATTGATGTTACGATCTGTTGAGTGATACTGCTCGTTTCCTTCTCTTTGACAGTATGCAATTAACGTATGGCTCAATTTATGCACTTCATTCCCTTACACTATCTGAGATGTCTCCTTTGTAGGCCAACATGTCAGAGACGAGAGTAAAAATGTGGACTCAGAAGGCAGTTTGAAAGATTTGGCAGATAAGTTGAGCAACATTGAAGCTGAGATGCAGCTCTTGGAAGAAGAGTATAAAAAAGATCTGCTTGATCATGATAAGGTGCGCTGTTCCCAAAGCATTGAATTATATTTATCTGCACAATGTTAACTGATTAAGCAGAGATCTTCCAACATCTTCTCATTTTTTCTGTTCATAAGACCATCCCGATGACAATCTGTGTCTGTGAATTATGTGATATTTGAATGACAGCTGACATGCTCTGTATTTACTAAGTTTAGACAGTATGCGAACCATTAAACTGTCTAATGCATATTAATACTAAGTTGTTGTAGTTCATCAACCGGGAAAGTGAGAAACATGATGACGATGCATAAATGCTTGTTACTGTCTGGTTAATGCATCTGAAGGCAAATTTATTAACTGTCGAGCTGTACATCAGTACATGTGTTCGCCAAAGGCTGTTCAGCATTACAAACATTAGTAGGCGACACAGTGTCAAGGGTCATGGCTGGCGTGCAGGCAGAGGATGTGTGTGGTTTCAACTGCGGTGTCATCTATTTTTAATAATCCATATTAACCATCAGTCTCTCCCTCGTCAGTTGGAAAGGTTCGGTGGTCCAGGACATTCTGTCCTGCCAATTTAACGAACCAATGATTTTGTTGTTTTGTTTGCAGGTCCGTCAGGAGCTGGCCGATGTCCAAGCAAAGAGAGCTCTTATGGAGGCTGTTATGGGAGAGACAAAGCAGCTGCAGGAGCTCAGCGAATATCCTGAAATTTATGTACAGAGCTATCTGTTTCTAACTTTCTATGCATTTCTATTCACATTTCCCCATGCTTTCGGCGAAGCTTTCTTTAACTTGGAACACGCGGACAGCTGAACTGGAGAAGGTGCACGCTTCACTTGCAGAGGAGCTGCAGCGTCGGTACACATGCCCCGGCTGCGGAGTCAACAACATGCCTGAGCTGGAGGAGGCCGCGAACTAGAGGAGGCGTCGGTTGATGTGCCGTGTACACAATTTTGTCAGATGGGTGACGTGGGGCTGTGGCTACCGGATTCTTGAACTTGTCGATGAGGGATTTGATTATACTCCTAGTGAGTACTCAGTAGAAGCCTTAGATGAGCTTGTCATACACATCGGCGAGCTGTGCCTGTGAGTTCCTGTCTGGAGAAGTTGAGCTATGAAAGTTGAGGAATGTCTGGTCCTGTCTGAACCTATATTACACATTCCTATGCTCTACCTTCGTCTGGTTGCCATCTTAATCTGTGTTTGCCTTGTGTTCCTTTTGTCGTTCCATGATAGAATCACAATTATGGGAAGTTGGGAACCCAGTTCTTCCTCCCCTCCACTCAATTCACACAATTCCCTCAATTCACACCACCTATGCAATTACAGCCTTGATTGCGGCAGCGCTTAGTCCACGTCAGGAGCGATGATCTATTGCAAGATTTGTCATGACTGATGTCGAGCCCTTACGGTATGGTGAGACCGGCGAGCAGGTTGGCACGTCCATCAGCAGCCGGCACTGCCTTGCTCTGTGTTTTTCTCTTGTTTGTTTTTTTTTTGTTTCCATACCAGTTTTTCCCAAAAAACAATCAGGAGGTTCAGCAAGTTGCAAAAGACTACGATCTGGGTATCTCAGGCAGACCAAGGAGGATAATTACACTATCCTTGCATTGTTCTTCATTTCTCTCTATATCTAACTCTCTAGAGATGATTATTTATAAATGTTGTCCATCTTAATTCACAAGGCTGAGCTGCAGTGCACTTTGTTTTTATCCAAACAGCAAACTACAAGAGGAACAGTTACAAGGGATTGCATACAGGTGCTTAAAATTTCATTTGTAAGTTGCCAAACAGGCCCTCAGCCTCAGTGCAGCTTCAGTGCGGCACGCTAAGTATAGCGAAAGAAGTATAGATTTCAGGATCCTTCTCGCCCTTGTATTTACATTTCGCAAAAAGCAAGGGAGCAAAAACCTAGATGGCTTCTATTTCTCAAGTTTCTGATGTCTTTGCTGTTTTTGCTGCGACACACACACACACAACATATGGCATCACCAGCGCCGAGATTCTGCCTACAACACTACATTGGTGGCATGCTATTGATCCTACAAAATTTTGCCTCCTGAAGGGGGGGGGGGGGGGGGGGGGGGGTCTACAAAACATTGTCAACATTATGCTAATTACCAACACCAAGCAATGGTGTAATGTCGGATCAAGACGGATCATGATGTTAGTTTCTCCAAAGTTTCTAATAGCCTGACAGAGTTCTGCTTATTTCTGACTAGGACACTGATTTCATCCAGAGCTTCTTGCTTTGCAATATAGCTCCCAACTGCTTTGACATATGGGAATTCTGGTCCAAACAAATGAGCAGCACAAGCTGCCTTAGCAGCCAGGAGCTTGCAATCACCTGTAAAAACACACAACTGTTTTTAGCCGTGATCCCATCGCACACATCTGAATATAGCATGCTAAGGGGAATATGTGCCTGATAATTCTAATTCCACACCATAATGTCATTATGTTCCAAGGAATCACCATACCACTACATATATTTACTATCGACGTTTTGGGACAGCAATCCAGTAACACTAGATTTTGGGACAGTAATCCAATTTGGGTGTAGCCCCAACATATCTTGTGTCGCTGACATGCTCACAAACCTCACCGATAAGGTTATCAATTATCATTATGTACAGCAAAGGAACAAGTTGTCACAGGAACATGGAATACCAGAGAAAACCTTTTCACACCAGTACACCGTAAAGAAGAATTGAATCAAATTGGCTTATCAGTGATCCAATACTAAACAATATGCTGCAGGGTTCTGCATACAGATACCCATCATTTTCATAAAAACAGTAACCCTAGATCAACCAAAAAAATATTCCCAGTCTCACATAGTATAATATGGAATAAATTAGAGTCAATATGGATGACACTTACTGGCCTAACTAATCTTAATTAAAGTAGGACATTATGTCATTTTATGCCAGTAATATGAATGAATGAGCAGCTACCTGATCGAGTTTCTGATGTATAAGCATTTTGGCTGAAATGATGGTGTGCCCACCATCTGCATCGGGCCTTCCATGATTCTCTGGTAAACCGCTCAAAAAAGACTGAAGACAATTTACTGGAAACCTCCAATGCTTCATCTCCATGGGTATTAGTACATGATATGCAATCCTCATAGTCAGCAGTATTGTCAGAAAAAAGCCGAAGGAAACATGATGCAAGCTCTTCCCAGATGCAGGGTTTTCCATTCACGGAATCTAAATGTAAAGCTATTGCCTCGAGTAGTTGGATGGCATTATAATATCCTGGGGGTAACCAATACAAAAAAAGGGCGAAGGCAAACATTGCTTAGCAAAATACGTCGTTTCCCAGATAAGCAGTCCATTGACAAGTCTAAAAGTAAAGCTATTGCCTCAAATAGTTGGATGGTGATCCAGGGGCAACCAACAGAAGAAAAAGTGATGAATACAAACATTTGCTTAGCGCAAAATTCTTCAAATCACCACAACCTAAATTGATGTTCAGATATTTTTGCACCATGGAAAATAGTAGGAACATCGAAACCATGAAGTCAATGTTTTGGCGTGAGGAAAAATATATAAGCTCTAGTTGATTCTTCCATATCTGAACTGCAGCAGCCTAACACCCTTTTGACTAGGAGTAGCTGTAGGCTGCTCTAGCTTATGGAGGCACGTGTGAAAACTGCGGCCAAACTAATATTTTATTCTGTCCCACTTTGAATAAAATAGGACAGGGCCTTAGACTGTCGACTAGCAATTTCTAATACGAAAAATATAAATGAAGTATTACACAATGTGAAAGTACCTTTCATGAAGGTCTACTAATACTAATCTTATGCTGTCAACCTACCTAGGGTTTTATGAATTGATTGTCCAAGTTTTTAATGTCAGTAATCCTTGAATGATATTTATGATCAGGTGATAAGGACTAACAAAATAACAAGCATTAGTTAAAAAATAGGTTAGTTGAAAGTGGAATATTTCAAATGCCTTTACCAAGGAAGCCTCAGTTTAGTGAAGTGAAAACCTGTGGATATTCTATGCACCAAAAGTCTATACATGATCTCAGATAGCCAATCATACCAGCAAAGAGTTTAACACAGTTATAAGGAAGAATAATTCATCTATCCAAGTAGTACTGTGATTAAACAGTAGAAGAATCTGGAAGAAAAGGTGTTAAGCCCAAACCTTTTCTATGCATTTTGATTAGCCTCTCCATGGAGTAGCTACATGTAGGATCTCTTCTCAAAGCCTCCTCATAGCAAGAGGAAATGGTTGATACCTGGTTTTGGTCATACTCTTCTAGCAGCCTACCTCTCAACCTGCACCAAGAAACGAATTAACTTAAACTACTCAAATCAACAAAACCTTGTTTTTAATCAGACGAGGAAAAAACAGACTAGATGATTCAAAAATACCATGATTCAAGATGACATATTGCTTTACCTGAAAGGGAGGGCTGTAGTTGAACTGAGGCAGACCTTTTCAAGCTCATTTAGTGCATCTTTCAGTTTATCACCAAGGAGGAGAATCTGTCAAAACGTATGTAGCAAATTTTTTTTTGAACAAATGGTAAAACAAAAAATCATAAAAGTAAATGAAATTCACAGGAGCATTCCATGTCGATTCAAAACAAGCAGCACATGATTAGCTTGATATGAATCAGGAATGAAATAAAACACGGATGTCAGCAACTCTACTACGGGTGTACCAGGAGAATCAAGGAAGGCGGCAAAGCGGCAAAAGACCAGGCCAGGTCTGCCTAGGAGATGGGCCGTGTGAAAAGTGGGTGTGCGTGTGTTCACAGGTGAGGCCAGGGTGACCGTGTATCTGTAAAAGAAGGAGCCGTGTAGAAGGGGGCTGGCTTCGTTTTTGGCTTGTTGCCGTGTTGACGGCGGCGCTATCCAGTGATCCAGCAGCGATTTCGATCATAGTTGTATCTAGCCAACTCATATACTTGTGATTTACCAAAGTAGCATTGGAGAGTCTCACAACGGAAGACTAGATCAATGTCATTATATCAATATGGAACCAAAGATGCAAAGGCTAAGAAAAAACTATGGTGTACCCAATAACAACTTGAAAAAGAAAATCTGGTCTCTAAAGGAATGTCTATAAAGCAATTATATAAACACTCTATAAGCGATGCGGTGCAGCATGAGTGATGTAGAGGAGAGGGGGGGTGTCCAGAAAACCAAGATGTCTCTCGTGCATTGGATAGCTTGGGCACATGTAAAAAAAATAGTGAGACAACCAACTTCCATTAGAATGCAGGTTGTACAAGTGAGGCATGGCAATCCACCCACCTCCTATGCCTAGGGTACTTATGAGTGAGGTGAAGTGAGGTCACACCATACTCTAAGAAACTGTGAGAAAATAGCAGGGTAAGAGTAAAAGAAAAGAAAGATATACAGAAAGAAGTTGGATTAGATTAGGGGTTGTAATACTGGCTTTATATAATGCACATGAATACCTCTCTTTTTAATTAATCAATGAAGAAGAATCAATCGAAATCTCCCAAAAAATCTAGTCTCCCTCCAAGCCAACTCCACCAAGCTATCATCCTGGTGATGTTTACCCCTAACGAACTAGGGCTCATTACATCTGCTTTAGTCTCGCGAATCCCATGCTATCCAAGAGAGTTCCTGTATGCATCTAATCATGTAGATCTACCTAATGAGGCCTGGAGTTTCCATTTTTCATATGAAGATAAAAGATAGCAAGCAAACCCTGCAAATAATTTCAGTTGCATGAATGTTTTCTTTTGAATTTCACTCCCTTTTGGACTCCACTCTACTGCGGTACTGCCTGAACAGTTCTGCGAGAGAAGCCAAAAAATGAAGCAGGAGATAAAGTGGACCAAGAATTAGGAGATATTCCCCGTGAGCCATATTGGTGCATGCAAGAAAATTCAGGAGCAGCCTCTACATCGGCCCTTTTCTTTCATGCTTCAGGATGGGGGTACACCTATATTTAGAGATGCGACATAATGAAAGAGTTCAAGTTAATTCCATGTCTTACTCGCAAATAAAATGAAGCCGAGATGTAAAAGGCTTCTTTCAGCACAGTATTTATGTGCACCTGCGCGTGCACATCAGGTCAACGATCAGCTAAGGTCTGCAGTTTCAGCCTATGCAGTAACAGATAAGATTCGTTATGATGATTAGATTAGGGGTTGTTAGGCTGGCTCTATATGAGGTATACACATGCCTCTCTTTGTAATTAATCAATATGAATTAGTAATCCAAGTCTCCCCAGAACTCTAGTCTCCCTCCAAGCCAAGCCCGCCTGGCTATCCTCCTAGCAGCATTCCCCTCTAACAAACGGCTCATTACAATGTGGAGGATTTGAGGGAGGGGAACCAAAAGAGAGGGCCAGAAGCAGAAAATGGTACAATGATGCACAAATTAGATGAAAATGGTGTATTAAATAAAAAGGCTAGTTCACGCAGGGCAATTTGGTTTTAGTTTGAATACAGTTGCAGAATCACGTAACTCCTAATATGCATGGGAGGAGATCAAGTACCAAATACCTGTATTAGTGGCAATAACGCAGCCATCACCGGTGGATTTGAATAAAGCGCCAATCTTAGACATTTTTCTGCATCTTCATATAAGGTATTAGGCACTGACTTGTACTTCATATATTTATCAAAACAATCATTGGAAGCCCCAGTAGCAAACTTTAGCTTTAAAGGCAGCAGGCTTTGCTCCAATCCTTCAGTGCAGATAATAGAATGTAACATTTTAGGATACAATCATGTGGAGATACAAATATGACTTCACAACAAGATCGTAAAATTAATAGATGAATATACTGGTAAGGTGGTAATTCAGCTTAATGAGGTGGATTGGTCTGAGGACTAGTCTGACAGGAAACAGAAATGAAGCTGCATCTTCGCAAACAAGCCTGTGACTTGACTGGTTAGCACAGCTCAAGTAGCACCCCAAGTCCCGAGTTTGACTGCGTGTGGTTGTGAATTTCAGGCTAGGTTAAAAAAAGGCCCTCGTTGGCTCACACTTCATATCCAATAAACACAGAAAGCTGCTGGCCTAAAAGAAGTGCCATCAACAGGACGTATTCTTGAGTGTGAAACCAACCTTTGGGGCCTTTCTAGACCGGTAAGCGTGTGTTTGATTTAGGGACAACCTGAGATGGGATGGTCCCATTCCAATTTTTGAGGATGGGATCGTCCCAGTCTTTGTTTGGTTTGAGGGATGGGACGGTCCCTATTTTTTGTTAGATTAGAGGAATAAAATGGGATGGAATGGTCCTGTCCAGTATTAGGATTGAGGGTTGAGGATAGGACACATTACCCTCTAATTTTTGTTGGTGAGGTTACCTCCCTATTTTAATTGTTTTCTTCTTGTTATCTTTTCTCCTTCCTTTCCTCATTACTATGACTACCATGTGGGCCTGGATTTCAGCAGCTTCCATCCATTCCAATTCCCAAACCTTTTCTCTTTCCTTCACATCCAGACCCAAGCGCCACCACCTGCTGCTTCTCTGCTAGGACAACGCAGCCTGTTTCATGCCTTGACCAACTACCGCTCTGCGTCCACTGCCAATCTGCCATGCCAACTGCAGCTCCGCTCACCAACGCTGCCACTCGCCCGCGCTGCTGCTCCACTCATGCCACACTCACCAACGCCACCACTCGTCCACGGTGCTCACTCGCCAGAGGTGGGGTGAAAAGGGACGGCACGTGCGTCATGTTACTGCACCGAACATCTCGTGTGCATCACGTGGAGCTGGAATGAGGAACATGGATGACCCCGTCCACCAAATTTGGAGGGACAGCGCGAGCCTGCATCATGGAGGTATATTCTCATTTGGGTGATCCTGCCCCCTAGTGTCTCCAATCCAATCCAAACACCTATAAAAGAGGAACTGGTCCATGCCATCCTCCTTCAACCATGCAACCAAACACACGCCAAGAGTCTAGGCTCTGACGCTCTGTTTTAATTAAAATGCCCGGGAGATGTCTCCTCCCGCTGGTTTAGTTTCTTTTTGAGCTGAAGCTGCATCTTCAAGCAGCATGTTCATAACAGAAGATATAAGTAAAGTAACTCAATCCTCACCACCCCAACGGCAACAAGATGCAAACAAACTAGAAATAAAGAAAATCTAGCTTGTTTTGTACCAAAATGAAGTAGAAAGCCTTAAGGAAATGCATACAAAATGTCCTGTTGTCACTCTTCTCTTTTTCATACTCATTGCGTCTTCATGATTTTAATAATAGTATTCCAATGAATGCTCCTTTGTTCTGCACTTTTTGTAAACTCATAACAATGAAAAGGATACTTAGAATCTAGACTAGATCATGCATCGAACAACTTAGAATTATTTTAGTAATGGATTCTAGAAAACCACTGCAGAGGTGCATGCAGAACTGGATGCACTAAAAACAAAATGTGGGCTAGCACCAAAAAACTCTGGTAGGTGCTACATTAACATTTAACATTTAAGCATTTTTTTAATGTACTTTAGCCCATATGATCTCAATATGGGATCGTTACATCTGCCCCTGAGTACAAATTCCTTCATGTAACTAGAAGTCTAGAACAGTTAAAGTATCTCACTTTTTAACTGAAACAGAAAGCAAAAGAACACCTCGAAGAACACAAAAGAACAACTACAACAAAATTGATACTTACCACAAGTAGGACCATCAGAGGTATCCAAAAATATGCTTCGCAAGTTTTCATTTGCTTGTGATTCAAGTGGATCCATTTCCTCCTTAGGGTGAACAAAACCAGGTTTGTTATTCATTTTTCTGTCTATATTCTCATTATTGATCGAACTTTCTGAAGAGCAAGAAGCCAAACTGGACTCATCAATATCCATGCTATCCTCATCTGAATTATCCAGAAGATCAGTTCCTTCAGAACCATTTGACTTCATGGAAATACCGCATGATTCATCATAAACATCAAAATCCTCAACTTGCATATCTTTAGGCAAGCCAGAGTACCATTTATCAAATGATATCAAACCATGAACCAGATTTAAGATTGGTTCTGTCTGCAGTTTGCCCTTGGCAATAAGGCTGATAAACAAAAGAAATTATCAAGTTCTAAGTACATCAATTCAGTCATGTGGAAAGAACTAAAAAAAGACATAGAAGGGAAAGGTGGCAAGCAACTAATACCCAAAAGCTTCAACCCTAAGCAAATAGCACAGAAACTGCACATAAGGTACTAGGAAACTTTCAGCAGAATAAATATCTAATTTAAGAAATGTATAATCTTTTGCAGTGATAGAAGTGCATACGTATATTCTGAAGCCATATTGGAAATTGCACGTCTAAACTACAACTCAAGTATCTTGTGATTCATTGACCTCAAGCGAAAAAAAAAACTATGCTAATAATCTTTGCATCCCATGAGCTTTTTCTTGGATGTCTATATAAAGGTAACATGTTTCATAAAAGTGAACAGAAAAAGTGAAGGGAACAGGCTTGTAACCCATGACCACAGCAGATCAAGAGGTCTAACAGATGGAACAAAAGAGAATACTGAATGAGTGTACATATGACGCACGTTCTTGTTGCGATGTGTGCATTGTCGATGTTGCCTTGTGAAAGGTAAAATAGGGCCAGTTCAAGTGTAACCAAGTTTTTCTGTCAAATGAAAAAAAAAATGGTCAAGTATCTAAAAATAACAATAACAATAACAAAATGGCCAAGCAGGCAGCAGAACAGAAGTTATCATGTTTTCCCATCTATCAATATTATAAAATTAAAAGCAAAAATAAGCATTCCGCAGGCAAAACGATAACCACCACATTAGTATTTAAAAATAAAAAGCCTTTGTAATCCTGATGTAGAAACACATAACCTTTATTTTGTCCTCCCAAAAAATATTCCAGATATATCCTTATATGAACCGCTAGTAGTATAACCCAAGGTATGTGTTCAGTTTCATTCATATATTTCTCATTTCAGTTATACTAGTATCAGCTACCTTGAATACTTGATAACACTAATCCCTCTAGATTACAGAAGCCTGACAGTAGAATTTGGAACTCACTTGTGGGCAAGAAGGAAACCAAATCAGCTTTCGCATCCAAACATTGAACAACTTCTGCGTTCTGAGGTAGTAGCTGCTCCTGCCGCCGTGCTGCACGCTGCTGTGCTCAGCAAGCCGCTTATGGATCTCCATGGCCACCTTTCATCCAGCATTTGCATCAGAAACGCCAACCAAAACAAAGTAACAAAATTGCAAATTTTTATCAGGCATGGTTGCTTACCACGAACATTCTGCGGGTGTCTTCGTAGGAGTCGGGCCTTCGGTTGCCGCTGAGGAGCGTCGAGACGACGCGGGCCGCGTCGCGCCACCGGTGCGCTCCCGCGAGCTCGTGGAGGATCTGGCCCAGGCGGCGGCGGTTAAGCCAGAGTGTGGGAGGCTCCGCTGCCGCGGGCCTCGCGACGGAGCGGGGGTCCCGCGACTCGTTCGGTTTCCCGGCCACCCTCCGGTGGCCCCCCACCCCGGCGTCCGCGCCGGGCTCGACCTTGACGGCGGAGCACGCGGGCGTCGGCGTTAAGCCGGCCAAGGACGCGTCCCCTGATGCCACCGACGGGATGGTCTGAGGCGTGAGGAGGGGAGGGCTTAGGGGAAGCTGGGTCGGGGTTACTGGGAGGCGGCCTCCGCGGCGGCGCTTCTTGCGGGGCGGTGGCGCCGGCGTGTAAGCGCTGGGCTCTGCGACGTCGATTTCTCTCTTGACGGTGGCGTGAGGCGAGGGAGACGGCGGCATCGTCCGCGCCATGGCGTGAGGCGGAGGCGGCGCCGCGGCGGCGTTGCACCGTCCGGGTCGAGGGTTTTGCAAGAATCGCGCCGGCTAGCGGCGGTGGAGATGGAGAAATTTCAGGCCCTGTTCAGTTCCCAGAAAATTTTGCAAAATTTTTCAGATTTTTCGTCACATCGAATCTTTACACACATATGAAGCATTAAATATAGATAAAAAATAAAACTAATTACATAGTTTAGACGAAATATACGAGACGAATCTTTTAAGCCTAATTAAACCATGATTGGACAATATTTGCCAAATAACAACGAAAAACACTACAGTGCTATTTTACTAAAAAATTCGGATCTAAACCGGCCCTCAATATTTAACCCTGATTTCGTAAGCCTCTCAGTATTTTGACATCGAATTCGTAAGCCTTTCAATATTTAACCCTGTGCATACGAATTGTTTCAATACGAGGGATTTCCGATATTTTCTATCTTTCTCTATTTCCAAATATCTCTTATCACTGTTTAGGACATGGAAAATGACCGAACTACCCCTGCCTCCTTATCCTATCCTGCAACTGATCGTATCTGAGATGCATTTGTTCATCTCCGTCGCAAGTCGCATGGACGAGCGACTTCGCTCGCATACGCCGCCGCCCGTCGCCGCCCTTTGCCAGCGGCCGCCTGCCCATTACCTCTCCGCCCGGCTAGGCCCCGTCCGCTCGCCGCTGCCCGAGCAATCCTCCCGCAGCTGCCGACGCCTGCTGAGGCCAGCGCCCGCCGCCTCGTCATCCCCACCCCCGGCCGCCGTTCCCTCTCAACCCCCGCCCCAGCTGGCCACCACCTCACCACACCTTGCCGGCGCCGCTCGCCGGACGCGCGCGCTACCAGGGATGCTGCGGGCGGTGCGGTACCTGCTAGGGTCGCCTGGCGCGAGCGTGTTCGGGTCTAGATCGACGGCGGAGGTGACCCCGGACTGGGCACGACGACGGCCATCATTACGGGCACCATGTCGGGGATACGACGCGCATGCTGGCGAAGCGTGGCGCCCGCGTGGTTATCCCGGCGTGGAGAGCTAAGGCGACGAAGGACGTGCGCGCGCATCGTGGCCGAGTGCCCCGCCGCCGACGTGCTTGTGCTTCCTCGGCTTCTCCTTTCTCTTTTTCTCCCTCGTGTTTCCTACGCCACACGTCTCTCTGTGCGCGGTGCGCTTGCTTGTCTGCTCCATCGACCGATCATGTCGTGTCGTGCGTTTGTGGGACCATGGTCACCACTCACCACACGCTGTATGTGCATGTGATGTGATGTGCATGTCTGTGACTGTGCGTGTAGAAACAATGCCGGCAAGATCTCGCACGGGCAGCTGGCGCTCTGGGAGGACGCCATGGAGGCGGGGGCATCGGCAGCCGCGGGAGGATACGCGATAGGGAGAGGAGGGTGCGAACTCAGTTCAATTAGGAGGGTAGTATCGTCATTTCCCATATTCTAAACAGTTCAAAGAGGTAGCTAGAAATAACAAATGAGAGAAATACTCCATAATCCCTCGAATTGAAACAATTCGCATGCACAGGGTTAAATATTGAAAGGCTTGCAAATTCAATGTTAAATACTAAGAGGCTTGCAAATTGAGGGTTAAATATTGAAATTTCTCGTGGAGATGAGGAGTCTGTTTCCAATGGGCCGCTCGGATTAGTTTGGTGCCCACAGTTGAGAATTTTGGATCAGCTCCACATCATCATGGTTGAGAATTTTGCTCCGGTGATGCGCTTCTTCGACATTTTCTCGAGCCGGAGCTTTCATGATGGTACAGAGAACCCATAATTACGCCTCCCCAATGTAGTCTCCGAGTGATAAAAAAATGAAAGATAGAGTCTAAGCATCACTTCACATGTTATAAACTTATAAGTAATAATGTTAGATCTAGTAAACCTTGGAGCGGTAAACGTTCTTCGGTGGCTGCCTATTTATGAGTGGAGAGAGAATCAGAAAGAACCGGTACGAGGAGGAGAGCATACAACAACTTTTGGCATGGAAAAGAGCATACAACAACCTTTGGGGCATTACTACATACTATGATCTTTGAAATATGGTGCTAATAGTGCCAACTTTTTCTCCGTAGAGTTTGATTTTTTAGAAAATTTTCTATTTGACACTAGAAAAAGTTGTGCTCTTCTATTTGACACTCAAACTTGAAATCTTTCTTATTTGTCCACTCTATCAATTTTTCTTATTTATATGACATTTCCGTCAGTTTGCTATTATTAAATCTCATGTAAAAAGATTGTTTTAGAAGAAATGTAGGTTTTAGAAGAAAAAACTAGACAAACTTAGTGTGATGCACCTAGAACTATCAATATTCATAATTCAAATTTTTAGGTTCATGCATTGCTTGCGAGAATAGTTAAAATTAATGAACTTAAGCTTTTGTATGTTGTGGTTAGGAAGGTACTTGTCTCACCTATTGTATACATGACTAATCAATGGTTAGGAGTTTTTTTATTGGTATAAGACCGCTCCTATATTTATATGAGAGGATCGTGTTCGATTGATAGGTCCATCTATCCTCTTATCAAAATCAATTTATCTTTATCTTTTATCTTCTACCTAAAGATTTTTCAACCCCCTTACTATTAAGCACGTCTCTCGGTGTTGCTCATGTTCTAGGCAGCCATGCAAATCCTAGGGCATCCCTCTATGTGTCTCCTAGATGGGTCTTCGCGGGAGATATCCGTAGGGTTTTTTCGAGTGAAGAACGAGTGTCAAATTGGCCTCATCGGCCTGCTGGCCAGCCTCGTTATTTAGACGTGTCCCTCCATTGCGTATCTGAGTCATGTGTGGCCTAAGGTGATCTATCTCCTACCAATGTGTAATCCGAATCAGCATGAACACACTTTTTGACAACTTCGATAGGGTGATCTATCTACTAAGATGGTCGACGAAAAGAAGGATGATCATACAAATCCAACTAATCCTAAGCTCAGCATCAAGCCTTCGGCTGTTCAACTTTTTGAGTAGATCTGCAAGATGCTAGAGGAGAGCACGAAGAATTGAGCTACTTTCGATCTAGAGTATGCCCTAGCATGCTTTGAGGTGGATCAGTGGGAAGCTGTCAAGAAGATTCAAGATGTCAACTTCTATTATCTTCTTGCTACATCTACATTTGAGGTAAAGAAATCAACATCCACCTAGATATGGGACAACGCATGATGAATGTGTCGTTATGGTTAATGAATATAATAGATTGGTTGGAATTCAAATGCAAGAAAATTTGAGCAACTTTATGGTTGATTTTAATAAAAGGTAGGGAAAGAAATATAAAATTATTATTATTTCCTTAAGATGCATATTGATGAATACCTATGATGGAGTTACTTAAACCCTTCACTCAACACTTCTACAACATAATTAACCCCCTGACTGATTCTACCAATCAGCGAGGGCTCTGGGACTACACCCAGCGGGTTTGCTCGCACTCCCGCTAGATACCGACCAAAGCCCACAAGGGCTGAGCTACATCGCTTGAGGGATCTGGCCGAGGAAAGCTAGCCCAAGGACTGGGCTATTTGGTCCCTCGCTATACTGGCGTCTTGTCCGACCAAACAAGGCTCGACAGTAGGCTCGAGGAAATGCCTCGGACCTCCCAACAGGTGTAGCAGAACCGTCTAATCTAATACACTCCCAAGAGTACTTGTCGTCTTCCATTAGTCGCTAAGTACCCAAGAGAGTACACCTAATTATGCAGTTCTGTCGAGCACATCCAAAGGGAAAACTCGAAAATCCACATTTTTCTAGCAGGATCATAAATGAGAGGATAAAGCTTACAACATTCTTAACCATTTCTTATATCACTTTATTACAACATCAGAGTATTATACCAATTGATTATAACAGCGGAATATAACAATGTTATCAGAGTTTCAACGGAATTAAAGTTTACTTGTAACTAGTGAACATTAAGCATAAAATTATAATTATATACATGTGGGTGTAGTAGATTATAAGTTTTTCTTTACAAAACATTATTTTGGTGAAGGTTATAAATCAACTCTATGTCCGTAACGTAAAAGAAATCCTCGTTGAACCCACCAGAAGGGTTTTCACACACAAGTGTCAGCTCGATAATCACCTGTTACCTGCAACAGGGTAGAACAAATCCTGAGTACTCGATTGTACTCCGCAAGACTTAACCGTCAGAAAGAAATAAAAGACTTCAAGAATATGTAAGGCTATCTGCCTTGTGGGTTCATTGCATCTGTAGAAAGCATTACTAAACGTGCATCCTTATATCTAATTTTATTATCAGTCATCATTAGTTCATAAACTAACCATTCTATGTAAGCACCTATGCTACTTTTAAACATGTGGTAAGTAATCAGAACAAATTTATCTTCTTCCAAGTTCTAGTTCTTACTACAGTGCTAAACCATAGTCTAAGTCGGTACCGTCTTATACAAATGGCGATTCGTGAATCAATGTATCCCAGCTACCCTGACTCCTATCGAGGGGTCTAGGTCCCTGTTGTAAGGTCCAAATAGGCTAGAGGAGGGGTGAATAGCCTAATTAAAACTTATACAAGAATTACTTAACCACACGTGTTAGTACAAAAGGTGGCAAAGCAAAATGCACTAGCTCTAACTAACTAAGCAAGCCACCTACACAAGTCTAGTACAAGGCTATCCACTAAACATAACAACAACTACAAGCTAGATACAAGAAGTAATGAGAGAAGAGCTTCGAGTGATTATACCGCCATGTAGAGGTGAGAAGTACCAATCAATCACATAAGAGAAATCCTCGGGAAGAGAATGACACAAGAATTTATCTCGAGGTTCACTTGTTTCCTGGCAAGCTACTCCTCGTTGTGGCGATACACCCACTTGTTGGTTCGCGATCTAATTGACTATCAAGAGTCGAGCCCTCGGCGGGCGCCGCACAACCGCACACAAGATGGGGATTCTCCAAGCCACGAGCTCCACTAGAGTATCAAATTTACGAACTCCCGCGGGGAAGGATCAAGAACCCCTTACAACACTTGGTGAGAGCTCCAACAATCTCCAATTGCGAGCTCAATCACCTCCGCTGCTCCAAGCCGTCTACCGTGTCGAGAAACACGGAAGAGTAACAAGAAATCCGCAGCAACTCGAAGATCAAGTGTCTCTAGAATGCAACTCTCAAGAAATGCACTTGAATCTCACTCAATCTCACCGAAGATGTGCTACTAAGTAAAGAGATGAGTGGAGGGGTTGTACTCTAGCTCAAAGGTCAGCAATAATGCAAGAGATGCCCCCAAACCCTGGCCAACTTCTATTTATAGCGAAGGAGTACGCAGCTAGCCGTTACTAGACGACGCAATGCAAAACGTGCTGACCGGACGCGTCCGGTCACTACAGGACAAGAGAGAACAGTGCGCGTTAGAAGTACCCGTTGCCGTGACCGGACGCGCTTTAGCGTTTGACCGGACGCGCTACACCCGGCGTCCGGTCGGAGTCCAGAGAGCTCCCACCGCGACCGGACGTGTCCGATCGCACGTGACCGGACGCGCCGCGCGTCCGATCGGCTCTACGCCACGCTCTTCCCCTCTGGGTGCTTGACCAGACGCTCCAGTCCCGTGAGGGACCGGATGCGCCGGTTGCAAACCCTAACACCCGCGCGCCTGACTGCTGCGTTGAACTGACCGGACGCGTCCGGTCAAACCGTGACCGTGTCCGATCGCCCTGGTGGTCTCCGTTCGCCTCCGTTTCTTTTCCGACTTCCGGCGTAGTGGAAAATAGGCGTTTCATTTCCACGAAAAGCGCTGAATCCCATCGAGCTTGCTCAGCGAGAGGGAGAGAGGACCCCAAACCCCTCTCTACCGCTCAAACTCCACCGCCTTTGCAAAAGTGCTAACACCACCAAGTGTACACCACCATGTGCATGTGTGTTAGCATTTCACAAACATTTTCAAGGCGTTATGTTAGCTCTCTACTAGATCCTAATGCATATGCTCAAGACATTGATCTAGTGGCACTTGATTCCTGAGCTAACCGTGATTGCCCCTCTTGATAGTCCATGTATCCTAAATCCGGTCAATCACTTCTCTACTCATCTTAGACCGGCAAAAGGGAAACCCTATGGTTATACCTTTGCCTTGCGCTCTTAGATCCTTCTCCTCCACTTGATCATCATGTCCATCATTTTATGTGCATCTCCACCATGATCGTTATTTCATGTCCATGCACCATCGCTTTGTGATCTTGTGGCCACCACTCCTTGCCACATACACCTTCATCACATGTGTTGCTTATGCCTAACTTAAAACACTTAACACATGGTATTAGCAACTTGGTGTCATTAATTACCAAAACCAAACTTGGGCTTTCAATCTCCCACTTTTTGGTAATTGATGACAACCATCACAAAGATGTGAAATGAAATCAATTTTTAATTTTGATAGTATTAGCTCCCCCTACATATGTGCTTCCATGAGTTTGGTTCAGTTGTGCACATATGTATGGATTTAAATTTTGGGAGAGTTACTACTATCAATTTGATGCTAAGGTATATAGAATGGACCTTTGAAGCGTGATACCAATCGGAGTTGCCAAAATATACCATCTTTAGCACCAAAGTAGCTAGACACCACTTGTAATACATCACTTGCAAAGATCACAAACACTAAAGTACCCCGTGAGATCAACATTATAAGCAAAGGTGTCTAGATACCACTTGTAAAGCTACTCTTAACAAATCCTCATTCAAGTTCTATTTCTAGCATACACCATACAATCATGAATATGAATTTAAGCTTTGCAATGCAACAATTCATCATGTTAATGCACATACAAATGCAACAAATAATTCATGAGCTTGTTCCCCTACTCGTGTGCTCAATTTTAATTGATCCCTTTTCAATGTCATATCTTTTGCTTTCTCTCCCCCTTATATCTTTTGTTTTCTCCCCTGTTGACGGTCCTTAAGTACCAAATATAGTTATCAAATAAATAAAGAAAAGGATCCAAATGCAACCAATACCTGGACTTAGGGTTTTATCTGACAGAATTCCATAAGTTTTGGTGTTTGTCTGTTTCTGCAGGGGGTTATCAGAAAATACGGAGGAAAGGCCCACACGTCGGGTTTACATAGAGATAATAACGTGTTCACCGATTTTCTATCATCTAGAAGACTCCAGAAGCCATGAGATCGAACGGGAGGCCGAACGGGCCCGGAGGCAGGGCGCCCGCCCTGCTCCCTAGGGCGCCCGCCCTGGCCTGAGAGCCAATCAGGCTCCGTCTCGCGGATTATGCTCCACCGACCTAAGGGATCAAGGAAAACCGTGCGATTAATGTCGGTTTGATCCGACGGCCCACGTTCACTTGAGGGGGCTATATAAGCAGGACCCCTGGCCCCTGGAGGAGGCACTCCCTCATTCTCAATTCCTCAAACCCTAATCTCAGGAGGAGAGTCTCTGATCAAGCCCTAGAGCCACCACATCAACTAGATCTCTAGTATAGCATAGCTACATAGGATTAGAACTAGAAGGAGTCAATCTTCGATTGGTTTCCGGATCTGTCAAGAGGATTCTTGGTAATTCCTTTACTGTTCTTCATTGTTCATCTTTGTTCTTCAATATTATGAATACAACTTTGTTCTATTTCAATATATTGATTATGACTATGCTCTACTTGTTTATGTTTGCGATTATATTGTTCTTAGTTTATCGTAGTTATACGCTTGGCTTAGTTAGATTGGAATTATATACATGTTTAGGATCGTATAGCGTTTATCCATCGGATCCATGGGTAAATGATAAATATTGTGTAGGCGTGGTGCTTAGACCATATTTATCTGCGATTGCACCTTATATGCCGGATCGTGGGGTGGTCCGCGATGGTGACAGCTTCGTTGGTTCTTATATAGTCCCCCTCCCGTGTGTAAGGCAGGCAGAGCAACATTATTATGGAGGAGTGATTGCTATGTTTCTCATCTTCCTTGATAATATCACTATGCATGGGCGTAGTCCTTTCTCGCAATGATTGCCAAGTGTACTTGTACTAACTATGATATGCTAGACTTTATAGTTAAGAATAACTTAGGAAATATCCTTGTAGTTCGTCCTAATACCATGCTAATGACTTGCTAGAATATCTGTTGAGGTGCTTATCATTATTATATGTGGCTAGCTGAACAGATTAATTATCTTTGTCACCATTCATACTTTATCTATATTTTATGTGACACTTACCCCTGTATGCAAGAGATAGATAAATGCTCTCACTTATACATGCAATGATTGATACTCATTCCTATATTCCATTCCATAATCAACATTGATGTTAGTAATCCCTTCCCAGTGGTAAAAATATAAATAATGATACCTATAATACTTCCCGGTTAAAATGCTACATCGGTATTAATCTGTGCGCTTGCAGATCTTATTTATTATTTATTTAGAAGAGCAGCTGCATATTTCAATACCGCGTCTCTCATGTCATGCTGGGGATGACAACTTGGCTTAAGTGGCATGAGGGATAGGTTCGGCATTTTTGGCGCCGTTATCAGAATTAGAAAACTAAGTCTACTTTTGGTAATGACGTTAAGAATGCCCAACAAGCATTTTTGGCGCCTTTGCTGGGGAAGGTTGATTTACTAACAAGGAATGAATACGGAATTTGAGTCATCATTCGCATCATTAAGTGATTGAGATCATCAATTCTCCCATACAGATTTACCCCTGTATTTTTCCATTCTTATTGTTTTACAGGGTGATGTATGAATAGAGGACATCTTCTAGAAAATTTTGTTGACAACCCCGAAGCATTAATCAGAGGGGCAAGAGCCAAGCTCAAGAAGTCAACACTTCGACGCAACACTTCATCCAATCCAGAAGACCACCGAAGTTTCATCTGGAATTTGTCAACAGAGTTCGCAGCCATGGCGAACAAGACGATCCGCGAGTTCTCAGCTCCCACTACGGACAACATCCGCACTGGACCTGCCGGGGCCATCGACAAGAACTTTGAGCTCAAGCCAGGGCTCATCAACATGGTACAAGCCAACCAGTTTTGTGGGAAGCCGCACGAAGATGCAAGTGCTCATCTCCAACACTTCCTAGAGATTTGCAGCACATTCACTATATTAGATGTTCCCAGAGACGCCATACTACTTCGCCTTTTCCCATTCTCACTATTGGGGAGAGCGAAGCAGTGGTTCTACGCGATGAAGGATAAGAACACTACGTGGGCACTCTGCTCTACGAACTTTCTGGCTAAGTTCTTTCCCATGGGCAAGACCAATGCTCTCCGTGGGAAGATTACAAGTTTTCAGCAACAACATGATGAATCCGTTCCAGAAGCATGGGAGCGCTTTCAAGATTACATCCTAGAATGTCCCTATCATGGAATGGAAAGCTGGCTACTTATGCAGACTTTCTATCATGGGCTCATCACTAGTGCTCGTGAGACCATGGATGCTGCAGCTGGAGGCGCATTTCTATCACTCACCATACCACAAGCTACAGCCCTTGTGGAGAAGATGGCGTCCAACCAAGGTTGGAACGAAGAGAGGACTCAAACACGCAAGAAGGGTGGAGGTATGCACCAGCTCAAGGAGGTAGACATGCTGTCCGCAAAGTTAGACCTACTCATGAAAAAGCTCGATGACAAAGCTGGAGACAAAAGAGAAGTCATGAACGTCTACGACTCTCACATGACTTGTGAGGAATGTGGAGATACTGGACACTCAGGCAATCACTGCCCTGAGATGCTTGAGGATGCAAGGTACATCAACAACAACAACAACTACAACCATCCTCAACAAAATCAAGGTTAGAATCAATAGAGGCCTAACTACTCAAGTAATTATCAAGGTAATAACTCTTACAACAACAATAATAATTTTCCACCCCTGAGAGAGTTAGTGTCTAATCAAGGAAAGCTAATGGATAACTTGTCTAAGAAATTGGCATCCAATGATAAAATACTAGAAAACATAAATAATAGAATGGATAATTTCTCTACTGCCATCAAAAACCAAATTAGCTTTAATAAAATGATTGAATCTCAGTTAAATCAAATAGCTGCTGCTGTTCCTGCTACTAACCCCGGTATACCATCACAACCGGAAGGATTAGAATCTGCAAATCTTGTAGACATGTTTGATGCAGGTAACTATTGGAGTAATCCCGCCGTCGGAGTACATAATGACCTTCTACCAGTCAAGAGAGGCGATCCAGGACGCCCCGTCATCCCGATCTCCATCGGCATGGTGGACTTCCTAGAAGCACTCTGTGACTTTGGCTCCAGCGTCAACATTATGCCCAGGGTACTCTATGAAAAATTCTTTACATATCCTTTATCAGAAACAACTATGTGTTTGCAGCTTGCAGATCGGACACTAAGCTTTCCTAAAGGAATATTAAAGAACATGTGTGTCCGAGTTGGTACCTCGTATGCTCCAGCTGACTTCGTGGTGATAGAGACCGGGTCCGATGAGAGGTCACCAGTTATTCTGGGAAGGCCATTCCTGA
Source organism: Saccharum spontaneum (assembly GCA_022457205.1). Classification (NCBI taxonomy): domain Eukaryota; kingdom Viridiplantae; phylum Streptophyta; class Magnoliopsida; order Poales; family Poaceae; genus Saccharum; species Saccharum spontaneum. The sequence continues at coordinate 16,228,834 of CM039617.1, read as the reverse complement.
ACACCTCGGGAGCTGTCATCTACGCCAGCGCTGCGAAGATCAACTTCAACATCAAGGGGAGGAAGGAGACGTTTTCCTTCAAGAACAAGATTACACAAATCCCAGAGCAACCCCAACATAAACCAAGGAAGAGGACCAACAGGAGGAACAAGCAGAACAAGAACAACCAAGGATGGACCGAATCAGCTAAGATGGTCACTGCAGTTCAAGGAGGTCAAGATGGTCGACTCAAGTCGCCCTTCCTGAACAAGAAGGACGACCCAGGTATGCCAAGCATTGAGTGCTCAATCAATGGATACTCCTTTCAGAAGGCGCTCTGCGACACTGGATCAGGCGTCAACATAATGGCCACAATCACCTATCAGCTCTTGTACGGAACCATGCCCTTAAAACCAACATACACTCAGCTCCAGATGGCAGATCAGACATCCCGAAAGGTCGAAGGTATAGTAACCGATGTCCCTATTAAAATTAACGATCATTTTGTCCATACAGACTTTCAGGTCATTGACATGGGAGACGACGAGTACGATCCACCCATCATCCTAGGAAGACCGTTCCTAGGCACCGTCAAAGCAATCATCTATATTGGAACCGGAGAAGTCCATATGCATTTCCCCCTCTGAGAAGGTACGCCGCTACTTTAATGACCCTAACTATATAGTTGAAGATTCTAAGTAGGTCAGGACAAGAAGAAGGCGACGTAACCGTAACCAAAGGAGGCAAACCATCAAGGACGTATGGGCAGACTATGAAGGAGAGGTCATAAGGCCCGAGGATACACAACAGGAGACCGAAGCACCAAGTCGGGTATGGAAAGTGAAAACAGTTACACAAGAAGAGGAGGCGCTGCCGGAACCACCGTCTACGCCACCCAAATCCCAGGACAACTAAAAAGAAAAGAAGTCCTGTTCGAAGGACTTAAAAACACCGAACGCCGTGCCAAGAGGTAAACTTGGTAGTTATCATTTCCCTTTAATTATTGCTCAGTTAATCATGTTCATTCTGTCTAAAAAAATGTTGAAAACAGTAAGTCTCATGTGAGTATGCGAGTGGCATAAAACCCATAAGTATATTCACTGTGGTGGCATAAAAAAATATAATAATAATAATAATATATTTTTTCTGTTCTATAAAAATGAAAATAAAAATAGAGAGTGACATTTATCAAGGAAGCTCAAACATGATAAAGGCTAGATATTTATGCTAACGCTTAATCAAGTTCCACGAAGCTTTGTAGTCTATTTGAGCTCCACAGAATTCAGGAAGACTAGCAGATGGAGGACATCCTAATCGTTGTCAGGGTGCTGCCGACATTCAAATACACCTCTGCACCTGCTAGCTACATCAGAAGAAATTACGTCAAGATCCAGCTTGGGGGAGAGCACCCCCATTTATCCCGATAAGTATTTTTATCTACATTTATACCTATGCTTTATTAAAATAAAAAGATGCATAATCATGAAAACCCAAATAAATATTTTGTGTTTATATATATTTGCTTAGTTTAATAAATAAATAAAGTAGCTATGCTAAACTGAATCTTGAAAATAAAACTCTAGCATGGATATGATGAATAGTTGCTCTGCCTAATTTTCAAATTTGTTCTCTCTCTAGTTTAGACATAACTGTTATAATTTAAAACTGGCTCTAAACCTGAACTAGTGGGAAGAGAACTTGATCTGAAGTCTAAGTTGTTAGCGGATATGATATGGGAAGGTTGAGCTGCTGTTTATCTGTTCCTAGAGATGCTAGAATTCTGGAGAATTTTATCTTTAAAAATCTTTAAAATGTTGCATGATGAGTTCCTGTATGATGAGAGTTTAAATTCCTACCACAGCCATATATACATGCTTGTTAGATTAAGAGCCGCACTTTTACTACTTACTGCTTATGGGCATTGAGTGTGGTCAAGCTGTGTAGACCCTTAGGAACTTGTCATGTGGTTAAAATCAAGATTCACTTGCACGTTCACTCATACATGCTGCTTCTACTTCGGAAGTACGCATCCACATATATCCACTCATTTCCATCTCCAGATTCACCCAAAATTATTCTACTCCTGACCCAGGAGAGAATAGCCAAAAACATTATCCCATTCCTGTTATTCCCTGTGAAGTTAATGCTCAAGTCATTTCTACTACCACTTGCTATATTTTCAAAAGAGGGAGATTGCTCTAAAAAAATATAAATACGAGGAAATAAAAGGAGCAAGTGCTCGGAACCTCGAAGAAAGAAAAAGTAAGACGAGAGGTAAAAATGGACAAGTGTCCGATAGTAGAATTAGGGGTACAATACCCACCTGAGAGAAAAAAAAGAAAAGAAAAAAAATAGAGCATCTCATTCCCCTCAAAAGTTTTAAAAAGCAAGAAAGGTATGTATTCCCTCAAAAAGAGCATTAGACTTTTGTTATCACCATCATCACCATACACCACTCATTCACCACACATGCACATCTTGATTTGACTTATTGACTTGTTTCTCTGGATCCATGGTTTGACTATGCAATAAATGTTCTATGAGTATGTATACTGTATCTCCCACCTATGAGCTCCAGATATCAAAGCCTTATTAGAGTAGGGTGAGAGAGAAGGCAATGTCACTACGCTTTATACCATAAATACCACATACTTTGAGAGAGAAGGCATATACCATTACTGCCTTGGTAAGGATCCAGAAATACCACAAAAGAGAGACCCGAGAAAGTCATACAAGGAATCTCTGAGTTTTATTTGAAAAATTTGCAAAAACTCCAGAGCTATAGCTGATCAAGAATAAGAGACATGGCGTTTGACTAGACCGTTCTATCTTTTAACCACTCAAGATGCAGGTGACGGTTGCAAGCCCCATGGTGAAAGGTAAAATGAGTAAGTTTTAAGTCTTGACAGTTTACTCTAACTCAGGGATGAGACCTTATTTGAAAGCATATGTACCGTCAACGTTCAAAGGCGTTGCAGCAACTTCTGATCCATAATGAGTCTATCCTTGCTCAGGGACGAGCAAGAGGTAAGCTTGGGGGAGTTTGTTGACGGTCCTTAAGTACCAAATATAGTTATCAAATAAATAAAGAAAAGGATCTAAATGCAACCAACACCTAGACTTAGGGTTTTATCTGACAGAATTCCACGAGTTTTGGTGTTTGTCTATTTCTGCAGGGGGTTATCAGAAAATACGGAGGAAAGGCCCACACGTCGGGTTTACATAGAGATAATAATGTGTTCACCGATTTTCTATCATCTAGAAGACTCCAGAAGCCACGAGATCGAACGGGAGGCCGAACGGGCCCGGAGGCAGGGCGCCCGCCCTGGCCTGAGAGCCAATCAGGCTCCGTCTCGTGGATTATGCTCCACCGACCTAAGGGATCAAGGAAAACCGTGCGATTAATGTCGGTTTGATCCGACGGCCCACGTTCACTTGAGGGGGCTATATAAGCAGGACCCCTGGCCCCTGGAGGAGGCACTCCCTCATTCTCAATTCCTCAAACCCTAATCTCAGGAGGAGAGTCTCTGATCAAGCCCTAGAGCCACCACATCAACTAGATCTCTAGTATAGCATAGCTACATAGGATTAGAACTAGAAGGAGTCAATCTTCGATTGGTTTCCGGATCTGTCAAGAGGATTCTTGGTAATTCCTTTACTGTTCTTCATTGTTCATCTTTGTTCTTCAATATTATGAATACAACTTTGTTCTATTTCAATATATTGATTATGACTATGCTCTACTTGTTTATGTTTGCGATTATATTGTTCTTAGTTTATCGTAGTTATACGCTTGGCTTAGTTAGATTGGAATTATATACATGTTTAGGATCGTATAGCGTTTATCCATCGGATCCATGGGTAAATGATAAATATTGTGTAGGCGTGGTGCTTAGACCATATTTATCTGTGATTGCACCTTATATGCCGGATCGTGGGGTGGTCCGCGATGGTGACAGCTTCGTTGGTTCTTATATAGTCCCCCTCCCGTGTGTAAGGCAGGCAGAGCAACATTATTATGGGGGAGTGATTGCTATGTTTCTCATCTTCCTTGATAATATCACTATGCATGGGCGTAGTCCTTTCTCGCAATGATTGCCAAGTGTACTTGCACTAACTATGATATGCTAGACTTTATAGTTAAGAATAACTTAGGAAATATCCTTGTAGTTCGTCCTAATACCATGCTAATGACTTGCTAGAATATCTGTTGAGGTGCTTATCATTATTATATGTGGCTAGTTGATCAGATTAATTATCTTTGTCACCATTCATACTTTATCTATATTTTATGTGACACTTACCCCTGTATGCAAGAGATAGATGAATGCTCTCACTTATACATGCAATGATTGATACTCATTCCTATATTCCATTCCATAATCAACATTGATGTTAGTAATCCCTTCCCAGTGGTAAAAATATAAATAACGATACCTGGAATACTTCCCGGTTAAAATGCTACATCGGTATTAATCTGTGCGCTTGCAGATCTTATTTATTATTTATTTAGAAGAGCAGTTGCATATTTCAATACCGCGTCTCTCATGTCATGCTGGGGATGACAACTTGGCTTAAGTGGCATGAGGGATAGGTTCGGCATTTTTGGCGCCGTTATTAGAATTAGAAAACTAAGTCTACTTTTGGTAATGACGTTAAGAATGCCCAACATCCCCCTTTCTATATTTTTATGACTTACTTCTCCCCCTTTGCAACTTAACTTTTTATCTTTGTGACTTTTCTCTCCCCCTTTGTCAACAATCACCAAAAATGTGCCAATTTTAGTGAGAGTCAAGTCAATCAATATGAGGGAGTCCAAATTATGGTTCAATCTAGATCACTTGCCTAGAATATGTAATTCGGTTTGATCCAAGCACAAGCTTCTTCATACCTCATAAAGTATAAGGGTTATCTTGAGCATGTTGAATTACACATCATGAGCTCATTTTCTAGATTCAACACTAGGTTTGCAAGCCCACAAACATGTCATATGCTACCACTAGATCAACACAAACATAGAAGCAATAGTGGTACCATATATACATTGAAATCATTTGATTTTCATGAATGAGCCTATTTGTCATGCAAATATGTCTATATGTTCTAACCATGTCCTTGGCAAAGTATGAATGGTATGTCAAAGAACTTTACCTTGCATTGTCGAAGGGGAGGCATGTCATATAAGAATGTAGGGTTGCACTCATCTCAAGTTGGAGAAGTCAAGTATGTTCAATTCATTCTTCAACTTGTAAAATCTTTTCTCATCAAGTGGCTTTTTGAATATGTCGGCTAATTGATCTTCAGTGTCAATGCTTTCAATGCTAATATCACCCTTTTGTTGATGGTCTCTTATGAAGTGATGCCTTATCTCAATGTGCTTGGTTGTTGAATGTTGAATCGGATTTTGAGTCATCTTGATAGTACTTTCATTGTCACAAAATAATGGCACATTCTTGAATTTGATTCCAAAGTCATTCAAGGTTGCTTTCATCCAAAGCAATTGTGCACAACAACTACCGGCAGTAATGTATTTGGCCTCGGCGGTAGATAGTGCAACACTATTTTGTTTCTTTGATGACCATGAAACAAGAGACCTTCCAAGTAATTGACAAGTGCCACTTGTGCTCATTCTATCAATCTTGTATTCACCATAGTCGGAGTCCGAATATCCAATCAACTCAAAATTAGACCCCTTTGGAAACCATAATCCAACATCATGAGTGCCCTTAAGATATCTCAATATCTTCTTGGTTGCTTTCAAGTGACTTTCTCTAGGTGAAGCTTGATATCTTGCACACTTGCACACACTAAACATTACATCCGGCCTAGAAGCAGTGACATAGAGCAAACTTCCAATCATAGACCGGTATTGCTTTTGATCTACCATGTTGCCACTAGCATCAACACCCAATTGATCATTTGTGCCCATTGGTGTACTCATTGGCTTAGCATCTTGCAATCCAAACTTCTTGATCATGTCCTTGAGTACTTCCCTTGACTTACAAAAGTGTCATTCTTCATTTGCTTGATTTGAAGTCCAAGAAAGTAACTAAGCTCTCCAATCATAGACATCTCAAACTCATTTGCCATCATTTTTTCAAACTCTTCACAAAAGTCTTGATTTGTTGATCCAAAAATAATATCATCAACATAGACTTGTAACACAAACAAGTCATTTCCAAGCTTCTTGGTGAAGAGAGTGGTGTCAACCTTTCCCATCTTGAACCCTTTAGAGAGAAGAAAGTCCCTCAATCTCTCATACTATGCTCTAGGTGCTTGCTTCAAACCATACAATGCCTTCTTTAGCTTGAAAACATGGTCGGGCTTCTTGTCATCTTCAAAACCCGGAGGTTGCTCAACATAAACTTCTTCATTGATGTAGCCATTGAGAAATGCACTCTTGACATCCATTTGATAGAGCTTGATGTTGTGTGCACAAGCATATGCTAATAAGATTCTAATTGCCTCCAATCTTGCAACTGGTGCATGTCTCTCCAAAGTCAAGACCCTCAACTTGAGTGTATCCTTGTGCTACTAATCTTGCTTTGTTCCTCACAACCATGCTATCTTGATCTTGCTTGTTTCTAAAGACCCACTTAGTATCAATCACATTGTAGTTCTTTGGCCTTTCAACAAGTTTCAAAACTTGATTTCTAGTGAAGTTGTTTAGCTCTTCATACATGGCATTTACCCAATCAGAATCTTTCAATGCATCTTCTATTTTCTTTGGTTCTTCAAGTGATACAAATGAGTAGTGCTCACAAAAAGATGCTAGCCTTGATCTAGTTTGAACACCACTTTGAATTCCACCAATGATTTGATCCAATGGATGGTCTCTTACAATGCTAGTAGGTTAGAGTATTGGGAGTTGGTTGCTTCCACTAGCTTGACCTTGATCTTGCACTTCATCATGAGAACCACTAGAGCTTGCTTGATTTGTATTAATTTGCACGCTTTGGTTGATCACATGAATATCATCATCATCATCAACTTGCCTTGGTCTAACATCAACAATGTCCATGTTTTTCAGTGCTTTTGCCAATTGATCTCCGCTCATATCATCAAGATTTTGAGCTTCATTTTACGATCCTTGGGTTTCATCAAACTCAACATCATGAACTTCTTTCAAGGTGCCATTTGTGAGATTCCAAACTCTATATGCCTTGCTTATGGTAGAATAACCAAGTAAGAATCCTTCATCACATTTCTTTTCAAACTTGCTCAATCTAGTGCCTTTCTTGAGAATATAGCATTTGCAACCAAACACTCTAAAGTATGCAATGTTAGGCTTTCTTCCATTCAATAGCTCATATGGTGTCTTCCCAAGATTTCTATGGCAATAGAGATGGTTGCTACAATAGCATGCCGTGTTGATGGCTTCACTCCAAAATGAATGACTAACATTGTATTCACTTAGCATTGATCTAGCCATAATAATCAAGGTTCTATTTTTCCTTTCAACTACACCATTGGATTGAGGAGTGTATGTTGGTGAGAATTGATGTCCAATACCAAGATCATCACACAAATCTTCAATTCTTGTGTTCTTGAACTCACTACCATTGTCACTTCTAATCTTCTTGATGGTAGTCTCAAACTCATTTTGCACCCTCTTGACAAAACATTTGAATAGATCATAAACATCACTCTTGTCATAAAGAAAGAACACCCAAGTATATCTAGTGTAGTCATCAACAATCATAAAACCATACTTGTTGCCACCAATGCTAATGTATGTTGTTAGCCCAAATAAGTCCATGTGTAATAGCTCAAATGTCTTAGAAGTGCTCATTTCACTCTTGCTAGGATGTGCATTTCCAACTTGTTTACCAGCTTGACAAGCACTACAAGGTTTATCCTTCTCAAAGGTGACATCCTTCAAGCCTCTAACTAAGTCATGCCTCAAAAGTTTGTTCAATTGTTTCATTCCAACATGACCAAGCCTTCTATGCCACAACCATCCCATACTAGATTTGCTAAGCAAGCATGATGTCAATTGTGTCTCACTATCATTGAAGTCAACCAAGTATAAACTACCATGTCTAAATCCTTTGAATATCAAATTTGATCGATCAACACTAATGACTTCAACATCATCACTACCAAATATGCACTTGAAACCAAGATCACAAAGTTGTGCCACCAACAAGAGATTGAAATCCAAGCTCTCAACTAGCAATACATTAGATATGCTCATGTCATTTGAGATAGCAATTTTACCAAGCCCCTTGACCTTGCCTTTCTTATTGTTGCCGAAAGTGATAGCATCAAAACCATCATTTTGACTTGTGTCAATTGATTTGAACATACATGAATCACCGGTCATATGTTGAGTGCACCCACTATCGAGCACCCAATGCCTTCCTCCGGCTTTGTAATTGACCTACAAGACAAGATCAATTCTTTTTAGGTACCCAAACTTGTTTGGGTCCTCTAAGGTTAGTGACCAAGCTCTTTGATACCCAAATGGCTTTCTTCTTTGAGCCCATCCATGGAGTACCAATGAACTTAGCATGAACACCATTAGTACCCTTGGTAAGCATATAGAAAGAATCAAACTTAATTGATGATACATTAGCATTGGATTTCTTGTTCATGCAATGTTGCTCTTTGTGACCAACTTTCTTGCAACTTTTGCAATAGCTGTCATTGTTCTTCACAAAACGAGTCTTGTGAGGAGCAAACGTGGCCTTGCCTTTCTTGGGGTTATAGCCCAATCCCTCTTTGTAGAGAGAAGCTCTTTGGCTATCTAAGCACATAAGCAAGCAGTCCTCACCACCATAAGCCTTAGCTAAGGTGTGATTTAGCTCTTTTACCTCCTTCTTGAGATTCTCATTCTCAACTATTAGTGTGGAATCACAAGTGAGACCGTCACTACTAGATGAGGATGATGTGGATATGCTACATGAAGGGTTAGTAGAAGTGACAACAATAGGCTTATAAAAGGATTCATCAATTATATCACATGATATGCCTATGTTGCAAGTTTTAGCTTTCTCAACATTAGTTGGCATGTTTTCACATTTTTCAACTAGAGAGGAATGAGCTTCTTCAAGCTTAGTGTGAGACTTTTGAAGCTTCTTACAGTCTACCTTTAGACTTTCATAAGATGCCCTAAGCTTATCAAGTTCTTGCATAAGTTTTTTCTTATCCTTAAGCAAGCCCTTGCACTCCTTTCTAGATTCTTTAAAGTGTTGAGTGCAATCTTCTAGTATAGTGATTAGTTCATCTTTAGTGAATTCTTCTTCATCACTATCACTATCACTATCATTATCATGATCACTCTCATTGTCGGATGATACCTTAGCGGCCTTAGCCATGAAGCACGATGCAGTGTCGAAGAGGGAGACCTTCTCTTGGATGGCAATGCTAGCATGTCCCTTCTTGTTCTTGTTGTCATCCTCATCATCACTTGAGGAATCATCACTATCCCATGTAGCAACATGAGAATGGACCACTTGTTAAGCGTCAAAAAACGGTGCCTCGGCTTCGATACCACTTGTAAGGTCCAAATAGACTAGAGGGGGGTGAATAGCCTAATTAAAACTTCTACAATAATTACTTAACCACACGTGTTAGTACAAAAGGTGGCAAAGCAAAATGCACTAGCTCTAACTAACTAAGCAAGCCACCTACACAAGTCTAGTACAAGGCTATCCACTAAACACAACAATAACTACAAGCTAGATACAAGAAGTAATGAGAGAAGAGCTTCGAGTGATTATACTGCCGTGTAGAGATGAGAAGTACCAATCAACCAATCACACTAGAGAAAACCTTAGGAAGAGAATGACACAAGAATTTATCCCGAGGTTCACTTGCTTCCTGGCAAGCTACTCCCTGTTGTGGCGATACACCCACTTGTCGGTTCGTGAGCTAATTGACTATCAAGAGTCGAGCCCTCGGCGGGCGCCGCACAACCGCACACAATATGGGGATCCTCCAAGCCACGAGCTCCACTAGAGTATCCAATTTACGAACTCCCGCGGGGAAGGATCAAGAACCCCTTACAACACTTGGTGAGGGCTCCAACAATCTCCAATTACGAGCTCAATCACCTCCGCTACTCCAAGCCATCTACCGCGTCGGGAAACACGGAAGAGTAACAAGAAATCCGCAGCAACTCAAAGATCAAGTGCCTCTAGAATGCAACTCTCAATAAATGCACTTGAATCTCACTCAATCTCACTCAAGATGTGCTACTAAGCAAAGAGATGAGTGGAGGGGTTATACTCTAGCTCAAAGGTCAGCAATAATGCAAGAGATGCCCCCAAACCCTGGCCAACTTCTATTTATAGCGAAGGGGTACGCAGCTAGCCGTTACCGGATGACGTAGTGCAAAACGTGCTGACCGGACGCACCGGTCAGGGTGACCGGACGCGTCCGATCACTATAGGACAAGCGAGAACAGTGCGCGTCAGAAGTAGCCGTTGCCGTGACCGGACGCGCTTCAGCGTTTGACCGGACGCGCTGCACCCGGCATCCGGTCGGAGTCCAGAGAGCTCCCACCACGACCAGACACGTCCGATCGCACATGACCAGATGCGCCATGCGTCCGATCGGCTCTACGCCACGCTTTGCCCCTCTGGGTGCTTGACCGGACGCTCCAGTCCCGTGAGGGACCGGACGCGCCGGTTGCAAACCCTAACACCCGCGCGCCTGACTGCTGCGTTGAACTGACCGGACGTGTCCGGTCAAACCGTGACCGCGTCCGATCGCCCTGGTGGTCTCCGTTCGCCTCCGTTTCTTTTCCGACTTCCGGCGTAGTGGAAAATAGGCGTTTCATTTCCACGAAAAGCGCTGAATCCCACCGAGCTTGCTCGGCGGGAGGGAGAGAGGACCCCAAACCCCTCTCTACCGCTCAAACTCCACCGCCTTTGCAAAAGTGCTAACACCACCAAGTGTACACCACCATGTGCATGTGTGTTAGCATTTCACAAACATTTTCAAGGCGTTATGTTAGCTCTCTACTAGATCCTAATGCATATACTCAAGACATTGATCTAGTGGCACTTGATTCCCGAGCTAACCGTGATTGCCCCTCTTGATAGTCGGCTATGTATCCTAAACAATGTTTTCCTAAACGCTAAACGGTAAACAGTCAGTCACCCTTCGTTTAGCGTTTAGACCGTTTAAATGGTGTTTAAACAGAGTTAAACGGAGTTAAACGACCTAAACGGTTTTGTACAATAACAATAAAATATACATATTTATGTAGGTAAAAATAAAATTTGCTAGAACCCATACATATTTACATATGTAAAAATCAAATATTCTACTAAATAATCTTGTTAGAAGAAATCTAAATCTCACAACACTTCATATAATTACAATGTTAATTAGTTTCATGTTGATTGTGATAAACGTAGTCCTTAATTTACTTAATTATGGATTAAATGGTTGTTTAGCCCATTTAATCATGTTTAATCTGATTTTGTTTAGACCGTTTAGACGGGATTGAACGGTTTAAACAGGTTTAAATGGCCCAACCGTTTAATTCACCGTTTATGGCCTAAACAACACGGCTGATTTCTGTTTACCGTTTAAACGGTGTTTAAACGGACTAAACGACCGTTTAGGCGAACAGTGATCCTAAATCTGGTCAATCACTTCTCTACTCATCTTAAACCGGCAAAAGGGAAACCCTATGGTTATACCTTTGCCTTGCGCTCTTAGATCCTTCTCCTCCACTTGATCATCATGTCCATCATTTTATGTGCATCTCCACCATGATCGTTATTTCATGTCCATGCACCATCTCTTTGTGATCTTGTGGCCACCACTCCTTGCCACATACACCTTCATCACATGTGTTGCTTATGCCTAACTTAAAACACTTAACACATGGCATTAGCAACTTGGTGTCATTAATTACCAAAACTAAACTTGGGCTTTCACCTGTCCAAACTTGGACTCCAAGTCCCCCACACTTGAGACCCGGTCTCATTATGGTGCTTAGATCTCCACCTTTCTCCACCTCCAATCAGTCGGTCTAGAAAGAGCCAAAATCCACGACAAGAGAGTAACAAGCCTTCCCGCTCCCATAAGCAAGTATGTGCTCAAGATAATAAATCTGTGACTTGACTACCATCCACCACAACGGACGGTCCTCAATCGACACAGGTGGGACAAATGCAATCCGAGACTCGCTCAGTTGCCCAACCAAGTCCAAATCCAAATCCAAAGTACGGTCTCGCTCGGTCTCCAGTTATCATTCATATATATTCCATGTGATAGTAATATGATAATAATAACAATAATATCTTTTCCTATCTCTCGACTTCTACCGGGGTCCTATAGCATAGCAAGCTACATGATCCTAGCATACTAGTAAGACTCATGGGATAAGGATATATATATATATATATATATATATATATATATATATATATATATATATATATGCAAGTGGCTTTCATTCAACTCCTTAAAACTTAATGCACAAGCATGAATAAAGTGCAAAATAATAGGGGTTATGCACCGAGGCTTGTCCGGGTAATTTGTACGCTACTAAGTTAGTATTGCTTTTTCTTCAGGATATGTCCCCCATCATCTTCAGGTGACGCCGACATCCTTAGTTGATCCATTGGCTTACCGTCGTTCCTAAATGGTATGCAAATGCAATATGCTTTTCTAAGTGAAACATGCATAAACAAGATATTAAAGAGACGAAAGAATAAATTAGAGCTTAGCTATGGCAGCAGGTAGGCAAAGATGGAGTCGTGTGCGATCGCCGGTGCGTGGAGGCGGTGGCGCGGGCGTGCCAGGTGCAAGGCGCGGACGCCGGGGTGCCGGGATGCTCACGTCGGTGCACCAAGCGGGGTGGGAGACAATGAAGAAAGGGTCTATTTCAACTTGGATGGCTCGGCTACTAGTGCTGGGCTGCTGGTGCTATAAAGAGCACAGACTTCTCGGCTGGGTGCTCTCATCAAAAATTTTGGCGAAGACCACTGACGCTGAGGCAACTATTGCTGAGGAGCTGGCTGCTGGTGCTCTAAAAGATGTCCCGCTGCTGGTGCGCTTGTTGTCATGTATGAACCCTACACCCACAGGCTAGCACTGTCTCCTCCTTACTGCACGACCCAGACCATGATACACGCGTATCGCTGCCCTACTCAGTCAAATTAGCTGCCCGCATGCCGGAAGCGCAATTTCCATCATGACCAAGACCAAGAGAAGTTGCCGACGTGTTTCTTGCTCCATGCATGCACTGTCCCCTCTCCCTTCTCTCTTGCTGTATTTACTGGTCTTGAAAGAAATTGCTAAGCAATTTCTCTAGTACCCTTCCAGGCTAGTCCTGATCGCATGCTCTCTCTCACTTTCTCCCTTTCTCTCTCTTTGCACGGCATGCAACACTCCTCTCTCTATCTGCTCTGATCTGCATGCTTGCTCGGTCAACAAAAATGGCGCGCAAGAGCCACCAGCTGAGCTGTAGCCCTACTGCACTCTCCCCCTCTACACGGTAGCAGCATGTGGTGCAACGTGCAAGCAGCGAGTGGTGCAGTACGCGTGTGAGTGTGTAGCTTGCGTGTGTGGGTGTGCATGTGTTTCTTTTTTTATTTCCATACACACAATTAAATACATATATTTAAATATCAGTTGTTAATATTTAGCTAATCCGCTACAACAAGCACTAAAACAAAAGCACAGGCACGGTTAAATTAACGTGCCTAAAAACATCGCATACACCGCAGGAATACAGAGCGTGCACGACTAGGGGCGAGGTAGGTGAGGTGAGCAGCTGAGATCGCTCGCTACAGGGCGGGGCAAGGTGATAAGGGAAACAAGGTGCAACCCTGTGCGTGACTCGGCAATACAGGCACACGACGCGAAGCGGTGGCAGCCACACCTGGCTTGGCGCGCAGCCGGCCGACCCTAGGACTGGCCAGCGGGGCACGGCCATGGCGCTGAGCCCGCCACCGGTAGCGCACCTGCTCGCGCGATGATCTTGACCACAGGGCCAATCAACTAAAACAGTGACAAGCACACTTTTAAAGAGAAGCAAAAACTGCTAACGAGCACGATTGTGGTTCAACTAATTCCGGTATCCTAAAGACAACCATACTAGCTATCTAGCGGAGCAATCACCATGATCAGAGAGCAACTAGATAGGGAGGTAAAAGAATGCCAACATGAGTTCATCACACCGAACGCCAGTTCGTGAACCGAGCACCGAATCATGGTTCACAACGCATTCTAAGGAGGTTTGGGCAATTTGTACGAGGGCAACGTGACACCCAACACCACTACGACATATACTATGCTTAAGTGCTCACTTAGAGGCAACCAACAATACAAAATCATAAAGCCAGTGTTTACATATTTTAGTTATAATCTAAATGTCAAAATGACACTGTCTACTACCTTTTTAATCTTAGAAAAATCAAGGGTTCAGTTGAACTAAACAACCATTAGCACTTTTGTCATGATTTTTAAAAGGTTTAAACTTTATTAATGTGAACCAACAAGTATTTCATGTAATCATCCATACTTCATACTAACCCATAGGAATAAAATATTAAGCACTATTTAATTATTTTGCTCAATATAATTCGTCAAAAATAGCACTCTTAAACCTAAGTTCATGTTCTTGCCGATGCAATGAAAGGACTCTTTTTTAATTTTCAGATTTGGTTTCTCACAACCATAAACATAGGTTACATAAGAGTTGTTTATCATTTCATGGGTGCTTTAAACCTAAAATCCAAGGAATTTATTTTGATTATTTCTCTTAGGCCCTAATCTAGGTGTTAAGTAGGCTCGTAACACCAGGGGTGTTACAACAGGTCCCTAACAAGCTACAGGTGCTTGACACTCACCTACGTAGAGGAGCAGGGCCATTAGACCCCTAACAGGGTATTGTTCCCCCATCTCAGCATGGCGTTGTCCGCCTATTTTGGCTAGGGGTCGCGCTCGGGGCGTGACAGAACACGATAAGGGACGTGCACTGACTCTCCCCTCGCAAAGGAGATGAGCACATCAGCCTCCCCTGGTTCTCACCCCCTTGGCATATGATAGATGCAAATGAACAAGTGGAATGGCAGAATACCAGCTTGCCCCTGCCATCTACAAAAGATGCCGCATGCAGTTTCTACATTGTTGGCCATGACCACGCCTAGAGTAGGGACACCCTCAATGCCATGAAGACTAGGATGGAGAGCACTCCCTTGACTACCAAGGAAGTTATGAAACCCACTTCTTGTACTCCCCTTGCCCTCTGAAGATAGGAGAGGCAAGGGGCCCCATAGGGGGGAATCAAATCCATTCCCAAACCCTAGATCAGAACTAACCCAATGCTCTCCTACTCTCTCTCTCATTGTAAGAACCTGCTTAAGCACTCTAACATGAAGAACTATCTTGCTAGACTTAGGGCATCAAAGCCCAAACTAGGATAAACATCTCATATCATTGAGTGTTAACCACCGAAGTCCTACACATCGACCACTAATCTCTAGTTGTGGTTACGAACCCACAACACATATGTTAGCAGGGCAACTTCGTTGCTAGACAACCACAATTGGGATGTTGTTGGCTTTTTTGAGGAACAAATGAGCTATGCATTGGCCAGCCAACCCAAATTGGCCTATTCGACGTTGGAAACTTCTAGGGCCAATTTAGGGGGGTTGGTACTACTAAACTGATGGTTACCTTTACTTAACCATCGGTTTCTACCACACATGATGATAGCAATTCAACAACACCACATGCCCCTTTTGCTCATAATATAGTGTACCAAATCCACCTAAAACACCGTAAGGATTTAGCAAGCTAATGCATATGTGAATAGTCAACAAATGAGCAATCCAGCCTCACGGCAAGAATCTTTAATCTGATTTGGAGAAAATTTGCAAAAAGATTTAGAAAAAGTATGGGTGTACATTTTAAAGCACATATGATTTATACTAGATCATATCCCTCATATCTGGATTACATGAGAAAGATCCTGTTGAAAAGTACCCAACTTTTATAAATTCAGTGGTGAAGATAATAAAAATACAAATGAGCATATTATCATGTTTCTTGCTCAACTGGGTGAAGCTAGTACCTTGGAACATATGAGAATTCATAACTTTTTGTTATCTCTTACTAATATTGTTTTTCGTGGTATTCTTCATTGCAAACTTGCTCTATTAGTTCTTGGGAAGACTAGAAGAGAAGTTTTATGAACTTTTCTACAATGAAACCAATGATCTTAAATTGTATAATTTGATATCAGTTTAAGCAAGGGTGTGATGAATCTACCATGCTTGATTATATTAAAAGATTCAGATATGTTAAAAACCGATGTTTTAATTTGACAATTTCTAAAAAGATTTTGCCAATTTGGTATTTGTTAGCTCATGGATCGTTTTCCTCAGGAGTTGGCAGCCGCTATAGTTGGAGTCTTTCTAAGGGGAAAACCCTCCACTAACTCGTGGCAGCAGGCAAGAGGAAGATCTCTAGAGATTAGCGCAGTAGAAGGATAGAACAGTGATAACCCCGCTATGAGCACCATGTTTGCAGTGATGAAGGCTTTTGATGGAGTAGAAGGTAGCCTGAGACGTGTGTTTGGTGCTCTTGGCCAGGCTCGTGATGACCGACATTAGCTTCAGAGGGATCATGACGCCGAGATTGAGAGACTCACTGCAGAGATGGCTCAGTTGACTCGTCAGAGAGATCAGGTGACCCAGAGGACTATAGTCTGAGGGAGACGTACGTGCACTGAGGGAGCAGGTTCAGCGTCTGACCACTGCCAATAGGAACGCTGAGCGCATGTTGATCCATGTGCTCCATCAGAGGAATGAAGCCTAGTCTATAGAAGATGTTCTGAGAGCTCGATAGGTTGAGCTGGAGCAGTAGCTGGCCAATGCAGAAGAGTACAACGACAACCTACATGAGGAGGTTCATCAGCTGAACAACCAGCTCCACCCTTACGTTCCTCCTAGAGCAGCAGAGATGGATCTAGATGAGGATGAGGATCCCGAAGAGCCTGAGGCACCAGCGGATGATGACAATGATGATGTGGATGGTGACAATGCCGACATCTCCATCTTAGACAGCGACCATGATGAGTAGGCTAGTAGTTGTTGCGCTAGCTACTAGGGTTTCATTTTACAATGACCTTTTGCTTGGTTGGCATGTTGGGCTTGTAATAATGAGTAGAAAGACTAAGACCTTGATGTAATGTTGGAAAACTTGGATGTTTTTGTGGCGATATCTGAACGTCAAAAGTCTAGTGTATGTATGCTGGCAATTTGGTTGTAATGGACGCGATGTGTTGCGCTTAAGTAATGTAATTAGTGATGTTGTGTTAATTGGAATGACTTATTGTGCCCCTGTTTTATTGTGTGAATTTATTCTCTCTAGTGAATTCAGTACGGTATAATTTTTCATTCACCTGCAATTGCTACAACATCGCCTAATAATTACTGTTGCTGAAATATGCAGATGTCGAACACTCGCCGTACCGTGTATGACGCTGCTGAGGCAGGTGGCAGTGCCACTGGAAATAAGAACCATGATCCACCACCTCCTCCTCCTTCACCATACACCGCGGAACAGTTATTTGCATAGTTCCTTGGAAGTCAGCGAAACATGGAGAACATGTAGCAGAATATGGAGGCTGCCTTGCGCAATATTGCGGACAACACCCACCGTGGGTTAAACAAAGGTGAACATGAGGCAAATTAGTATAGCAGTTTCAAGGACTTTATGGACACCAGACCACCAATTTTCAAGGAAGCCACAGAGCCATTGGATGCAGAAGAATGGATAAACACCATGGAAGATAAGTTTCGTGTTCTGAGGATGACAGAAGTGTTGAAGACTGAGTATGCAGCTCATCAGCTACAAGGTCCTGTAGGAATGTGGTGGAAGCACCACCGCACCACTTTTCCCCCCAATGCCCACATTACTTGGAAGGAATTCACTGAGGCTTTTTGTGGAGTTACACTCCACCTGGTCTGATAGAAATGAAGCTTGGAGAATTTTTAGCACTGAATCAAGGCACCAAGATTGTGACACAGTATCTACATGCATTCAACAACCTAAGCGGCTATGCCTCTGACATGGTGAATACTGATGCCAAAAAGATCACTAGTTTCAAGAGAGGTATGAATCCCAAGATGATGAAGCACGTGGGTACCAACACGAGAACTGGTTTCAATGACTTTGTTAGTGACCGGCGATGATAAGGAAAAAGGCAGGGGCTTGGGCATTGGGGCTCACTAGCGGTAGGGGAGGAGCTTGGTGGCGGCGAAGTGGTGCTGCAGAACGATGCCACTAAAGGAATCCGGTGCGGTGGAGATGGCTTGGCACGACATCTGCGACACAAAGGAGGCAGCATGGCCCGACGAGGTGGTGAAGGGCGTGAAGGGTAGTGGTGGTGGCCTGGTAGCGTGGCTTGGTGAGGTGATGGTGGTGGCACGGTGGACGTGGAGGCGCTACGTGGCGAGGATGAGGTCGTGCGGTTGGAGGTGGAAGGAAGAGCGGTGGCTACTTGGAGGGAGCTTGAGGGAGTGGCAGTCGAGCTCGGCGGTCGACCTCTACTGCTCATCGAAGGAGAATGACGAGGCGGAGATAGAGCGTGGCGTGAATGTAGCGGTGGCTCATGGTGAGGTGGAGCAGTGCGGCTTGGCGGCATAGAGCGCTAGAGGAGAGCCAGCCGACGAGGCGTTGGTGGTGGCGCGGTGGCTGGCTGCAGCCATGGCGGCGGGTGGAGCAGTGGCTAGGGCTCATGAGGAGGGAGCATAGGAGTTCAACGATGGCTGGGGAAATGGAGGAAGGGAGCGGCAGTGACGGTATTTATAGGTGCGGTGCTAGGGCTTTGATCTGATGGACGGCGACGAGCCTTGACGTCTCTACCAAGGGACGCGTGGCGACCATTGTGCGGAGGGGCACAAATGCCTAGTGTTGATGGTCACTAACTACTATTGTAAACCGTCAACGAAACATGAAAAAGGGCATATACCAACTTCTGAACATAGAATTAGGGTTTAAACTGATAGAATTCCATAGGTTTTTGGTGAATCTATGTTTCTATAGGGGTTTATCAGGAAAAGGAGGCAAGATATCAAGGACATCAGGGTAAAAAGCATATTCCACTGCTGAACTAAGTTGAGAAGGATCTAGAAGACATGAGAAGACAACCCACCAAAGGGGGCCCACTTGGAAGCAAGCCAGGTCGAGCAACCCAAGGGGGTCCCACCTGTTAGCCTCCTCCGCAAGTCGGTTCTCTACCGCCTTAGGGTTTGCATCTTCGTCATTGATCAAGGTTGGTTTAATCTGAGGGCTTTGGTTCATCCCACTGACCTATATAAGCCAACCCCTACCCCCTAGGTTCAAGGCATTCAAGTCATTTGATCAAGTCATCAGAGCTAGAAACCCTAGTTTCCTTAGAGCTCCACCATATTCTAGAGCATAGCTACATAGGTTAGAAGTAGAGGAAGGCAAGCTTCGCATGGATTCCGGGTCGTGTCAAGAGCACGTCTTGGTAAAGCCTTCTGTAACTTCTCTCTTTTGTATCTTTCTGTATTTATTTGCTAGTTACAATAGATATGTCATTACTCTATATATTATCTATGTTCTTGGTTATATTGTTCATTGTCTACTTTGATTATATACTTAGTATAGTTAGAATGTCTTTATATTCAAGCATAAGATTGCATAGCGCTCACTCTTTGATACCATGGGTGAGTGGTTGACATTGTGTAAGTGTGGTGCTTATACATTGTTTACCTACGAATGCACCCTATATTCCGGGCCATGTGGTAGATCGCAGAAGTGACACTCCCATTGACTCCTTTGTAGTCCACTCCTCGAATATAGGACAAGTAGGACCCGGTTGCGAAGGAAGACTTGCTATGTTCTTGATCTTCCTTAGTAATGTCCCTTGTGTGTAGATATAAAGTATTCTTGCCATGATTGCTAAGTGTAATTGCACTAATCATATTATATTCTGACATGTGATTAAGAATGACTTAGGAATATTCCTTTATTTCTACCTAAACCATGCTATTGCTATAGAAGGGAGTGCTCTGAGTAAATTACACTATTGATGACTTGACATTTATCATTCATTTATCTTATGACTTATCCCTGTTATGAGTAGATAGATTAGATATTGTATTAACTCTCCATTGCATGTACAAGTGATCATCATATTCCTATAGCCATCCCTTCCTAGTTGTAAAATATAAATAACGATCCCTAGAATACTCCTGGGTAAAATGCTACAATGGTATAATTATCTATGCGCTTGCGGATACTTTCTATTCTTGTCTTTATATTCTTCCTAGTCACATAAAATAATAAGATAACTACTTAGTAGTAATGCTAGGAGTGCCTACAATCACTTTTAGCTCCAACACTAGGGATGACAACCTGGTACAAGTAAGCTAGAGGTGCAGGTAATTAATAATGGCTACTAAAACAAGTGTCAAGTTAATAAATACCATTAAACATTTCTGGCTATTGCTAAGGATAGAATCCAAACTCTAATCTTGGTAGTGACACTAAGAAATGTCAACAAGCATTTTTGGCGCCGTTGCCAGGGATAGAATTCAAATTTTATTCTTGGTAGTAACGCTATGAAATGTCAACAAGCATTTAGGCGCTGTTGTTGGGGAAGATTGAAAGGCTATCTAAAATGAATATTGATATCACTTGTACCCACTGATGTGATCAAGAAAACCGATCAACTCTACTCAAACAGGATTACCCTTGTTTTGTCTACTTTCGTATCTTATGCAAGGTAATGTATAATTGGTTCTGATCTTCTAACAAACAACTTAGATGATCCAAAAGTACTACTCAGGAAAGCTAAAGCGAGTCTTAAGAAGGTTCTCATTCTAGAGTCAGAGGACAACCGAATAAGAAGTTTGACGCCATAGTTTGAAGCTATGGCTAACAAGACTCTCCGCGAATTCTTTGCTCCAACCACCACCAACATCCATACCGGACCGCAAATCATTGTTGGAGAAAATGGATTTGAGGTCAAGCTAGCTCTTATCAACATGGTGCAAGCTAGTCAGTTTTGTGGAAAGGCACATGAAGATGCGAGTGCACATCTCTAACACATTCTGAAGATCTGTAGCACTTTCACTATCAAAGGAGTAACCAGAGATGCTATTCTACTCCGTCTTTTTCCATTCTCACTGTTGGGAAAGGCAAAACAATGGTTCTATGCTAATAAAGACAAGAACACTACATGGGATATCTGCTCCACTGTCTTCCTATCAAAATTCTTCCCTATAGGCAAAACAAATGCTTTGCGTGGGAGAATCTCAAGTTTTCAATAGCAACATGATGAATCTATCCCTGAGGTCTGGGAACGCTTTCAAGACTATATCTCAGAGTGTCCTCATCATGGGATGGAGAATTAGCTACTCATGCAAACCTTCTACCATGTGTTGACCACTAGCACCCGTGAGATAATGGATGCTGCTGCAGGAGATGCTTTTCTATCACTTACTATTAGAGATGCAACAACTCTTGTGGAGAAGATGACTTCCAACCAAGGTTGGAATAAAGAACAAACTTAGACCCACAAGAGAGGTGAAATGCACCAACTCAAGGAGGTAGACATGCTGTTAGCTAAGATGGACCTGCTGATGAAGAGGCTCGATGACCGAGCCAGTGAGAAGAAAGAAGTCATGCACATTCATGATTCCTGCATGACATGTGAAGAGTGTGGAGGCACTGGGCACTCAGGCCATAACTGTCCAGAGATCCAAGAGGATGTGAACTATATCAACAACAACACCAACTACTGTCCTCAAAATCATGGTTGGAATCAGCGATAGAGGCCTAGCCACTCAGGTAATTACCAAGGTAATTATCAAGGTAATAATTTCAATACACCTTTGAGAGATCTAGATGCTGGTCAATCTAGATTATTGGATCAAGTGTCTAAGAAGATAGCTTCCAATGATAAACTGCTAGAAACTATCAATAATAGAATGGATAGTTTTACTTCTACCATTAAGAACCAACATATCTTTAATAAAATGATAGAATCTCAAATAGCTCAACTGGCATCTTCTGTCCCTCTAGCCGATAAAGATAAGATTCTAGGGCAACCAGAAGAATTAGAAACTATAAATCTTATCAACATATTCAATGCAGGATGGTACTACAGAGATCGACCATCAGAAGGATAAAAAGATGACTCCATGCTAGAAAAGAAGGGTGACCCAAGAACACCTGTCATCCCAATAGCCATTGGGCCAAACACTTTTGAAGAAGCTATCTGTGACTCCGGTGCAAGCATCAACATCATGCCAAAGGTAATTTATGAGAAAATTCATGGAGATCAATTATTGTACACAACTATGTGTTTGCAGCTTGCAGATCAGTCACTCTGCTACCCGAATGGCATCCTTGAAGACGTCTGTGTGCGAGTTGGACACTCGTATGTACCTGCAGATTTTGTGGTAGTAGAAACAGGTGGTGATGAGAAGGCACCTATCATTTTGGGCCGGCCATTCCTAAGGACCGTAAAAGCCGTCATCTACACAGATGATGCTAAAATCTATTTCACTATCAAGGGTAGAAAGGAGAGATTCACTTTCAAGAACAAAACACTGCAATCTCCTGCTCATCCACAAAAGGCGTACATATACAAGGATAAGACAGCAGAAAAGAAGACAAATAGGAGGAGGAATAAGACTAAGCAATCACCTACATAATCAATGAAGATGATCAACACAGTTCACACGGAGTATGATCACATCCTTATGTCACCGTATCTCCTTAAACAAGATGATCTAGGCGTACCAACAATCGAGTGCACGATCAATCAAAGAATCTTCCACAAGACCTTCTATGACACTGGGTCGAGAGTCAACATAATGGTTAAGGTAACATACGAGTATTTATTCGGTAAAGAACCTTTGTACCCCACCTATGTGCAGCTATAGATGGTGGACCAAACATTCTGATTCCAGGAGGGGATAGAAAAGGATGTCATGGTGCAAATTCATGATCACTGTGTCCCCACTGACTTCATGGTCCTATACATGGGAGAAGAAGAATACGATCCACCAATTGTGCTTGGAAGACCGTTCCTCAACACAACTCGAGCAATCATCTACATGAGATCAGGAGAGGTCTAGTTCCAGTTCTCTTTTGAGAAGGTACGCTGTTATTTAAATAGTTATACAACTTATGGATAGCCAAAGAAGAACAGATCAAGGAGGAGATGCCGTTCAGCCCAACACCGCAAGAATCAGCTTTTGAAAGATGAAGAAGAAGAACCTGTGAAGGACAAGTCCCCAACATCAAAGTCAACTTCATCAACTAAACAGGTATGGAAGGAGAAGGGATCATCCTCTAGTTCACCATCACAAGAGGTGCAACCAGGGTTGCCTTTCCGGCCTAGTGACACACCCTAGGAAGACTGAGCAAGACAAGAAGTCCTATTCAGAGGACTTAAATCACCGAACCTGCGTCATGAGGTAAACTTGGTAGTTATCCATACTTCCCTTTTAAGCATTACATAATTTTCCTTTAGTATATTTATTCTTTCACATTAGCATAATTAATTTCTGTTGCATATTTACTTTGCTACATCTGCATTAGAAAAAGAAAATAAATATTTTCTTACAACATTGCATCAATAATCTTAAGCCCTATGTGAATAATTTTATGGCATAAAACCTATAGGAATATTCACTGTGGTGGCATAAAAATAAAAATAAATAATTATTCATCTTGTTACATTTTCTATTGCATCATAAAATCCAAAAATATTGAAAAAAAATCTTGTTGCAATTATGCTTAAAAGAAACATTATATCAAACATGGAAGAGCTCTAGGCAACTGAAGCTTAGGTGGTTCACCTGTAAGACTCAATCTGGTCCACAAGTTTTATTGTCTATTTGAGTTTTACAGAATTTAAAGGATTAAGAAGAGCTGACAAGCGAGGAAATGTTCTATCCACTACTGGAGCACTGCTTCAATCATCATCAACATCAATCAACGCTCCGATAGAGGGAGTATATCTATGCTGCCAGTTTGCTACACTGCAAGAATGAACGACTACATCATCATCTAGCTTGGGGAAAAGCATCCCCCATGTATCTAGCTAAGTATTTCTTTCCTCTTTTTACTTTACTATTTTTAAGTGTGCTATTAAAAATAATAAAAAGATGCATAACCATAAAACAAAATAAAGAATTCCTTTTAAGTTCTATGTAGATTGGTATGATCTTTATGTTTGAAATAAAATAAAAAGAGAGCGTGTACAGAAGTTTGCTTTTCTGCTCAAATAAAATGAACTATGAAGATAATCTCTTTATGGAAATGATGAATAGTTGCTCTGCCGTAATTCTTTTTAAGTACCTAGTTTTCATCCTCGAGTTCTCCGAGTTTTAAATACAATTGTTTTGACCTAAAGATTTACTTTGGGCATGAAACTTATGGGTAGTGAATGTTTGATCTAAGTCTAGGTAATTGACGAATATGGTATGAGAAGGTCTAAGCTACTGTTTATCTTATTCCTAGTGACACTAAAGTTCTAGAGATTTATCTTTTGAAAACTCTTAAATGCTACATGATGAGTTCCTATATGATAGAGCTTGAATTCCTACCATAGCCATACATAAATGCTAGAATAGGAAATTCACATATACATGTTACTTGCTTTGCATTGAATGTTGTCAAGCTTTGTTGACACCTTAGAGACTTGTCATGCTTTTAAAATCAAGATCACGCACACTCCACCCAAATATGCTGCTTCTACACTGGAAGTACACAACAACATGTTTTCATTCACCCACCCAATCACCCTAATACCACCAAATAAATGGTCCAAGTTCTTGTTACTATCTCTTAAAAGTTTTGTTGCAGAAAGAGGCTTGTGGTTATGCCTTAGTTACTCTAAAAAAGAAGTGAAAGAGAGTATTAAAAAATGGATAAGTGTTCGAGATATTAAAACAATGGGTACTTCGATGCCCGCCTAAAAAAGAGAGAAGAGAGATGAATAAGATAGCCCATGTTCTCTAGCAAGTGTTTCTAAGTTCCAAGAGAGAGATATGTTTTCAAGGAACAAAAGTAGAATTAGGTTTACACCATTGTCACCATTGAGACCATTCATCCACCATATATCCACTCTACTCCTCATATCCACACACATGCACATCTTGATTTGATTATATGACTCATTTCTCTAGGTCTATTGTTTGACTTTACAATATATGCTTTGCAAGTATGTATGCGCTGTCTCCCTACCTATGAGCTCCACATGAGCCTTAGTTATAGGATGAGAGAGAGAAGGCATAATATCACTATTACCTTGGTAAGGATTCATAAAATACCACATATTGAGAGACTTGAGAGGGTCATACAAAGGAATCTCTGAGTTTTATTTTGAAAACTTGCAAAAACTCTAGAATAATGGTTGAACAAAGAGCTTGAGATGTAGTGCTTGACTTGACCGTTCAATCTTTCAATTGCTCAAGACCCAAGTGAAGGCTACAAGCTCCATGGTTGAAGGTAATATGAGTAAGTTTGAAAGTTAGAATAGTTTACTTTAATCCAGAGGAGAATTCTTGTTTGAACGCATATGTAATTTTGAGGTGTGAAAGCGTATAAATATTTTTAAGGAGTTGCTGCAATATTTTCAAAAGTCTCAAATTCCTAAAACTACTGATCCATTGCTGAGCTTAGCTTTGCTAAGGAACTAGCAAAGGTTAAGCTTGGGGGAGTTGTTGATGGTCACTAACTACTATTATAAACCGTCAACAAAACATGAAAAAGGGCATATATCAACCTTCAAACATAGAATTAGGGTTTAAACTGACAGAATTCCATAGGTTTTGGTGAATCTGTATTTCTACAGGGGTTTATCAGGAAAAGGAGGCAAGATATCAAGGACGTCGGGGTAAAAAGCATATTCCACTGTTGAACTAAGCTAAGAAGGATTTAGAAGACACGAGAAGGCGACCCACCAAAGGGGGGCCCACCTAGAAGCTAACCAGGTCAGCCGACCCTAGGGGGTCCCACCTGTCAACCTCCTTCGCAAGTCGGTTCTCTACCGCCTTAGGGTTTGCATCTTTGCCGTTGATCAAGGTTGGTTTGATCTGAGGGCTCTGGTTCATCCCACCGGACTATATAAGCCAACCCCTACCCCCTAGGTTCAAGGCATTAAAGTCATTTGATCAAGTCATCAGAGCCAGAAACCCTAGTTTCCTCAAAGCTTCACCATATTCTAGAGCATAGCTACATAGGTTAGAAGTAGAGGAAGGCAAGCTTCACTTGGATTACGAATTGTGTTAAGAGCGCGGCTTGGTAAAGCCTTCTGTAACTTCTCTCTTTTGTATCTTTCTGTATTTATTTGCTAGTTACAATAGATATGACATTACTCTATATATTATCTATATTCTTGGTTATATTGTTCATTGTCTACTTTGATTATATACTTAGTATAGTTAGAATGTCTTTATTTAAGCATAAGATCGTATAGCACTCACTCTTTGATATCATGGGTGAGTGGTCGACATTGTGTAAGTGTGGTGCTTATACATTGTTTACCTATGAATGCACCCTATATTCTGGGCCATGTGGTAGATCGTGAAAGTGACACTCCCGTTGAGTCCTTTGTAGTCCACTCCTCGAATATAGGACAAGTAGGACCTGATTGCGAAGGAAGACTTACTATGTTCTTGATCTTCCTTAGCAATGTCCCTTGTATGTAGATATAAATTATTCTTGCCATGATTGCTAAGTGTAATTGCACTAATCATAGTATACTCTGACATGTGATTAAGAATGACTTAGGAATATTCCTTTGTTTCTACCTAAGCCATGCTATTGCTATAGAAGGGAGTGCTCTGAGTAAATTACACTATTTATGACTTGACATTTATCATTCATTATCATTTATCTTATGACTTATCCCTGTTATGAATAGATGGATTAGACATGGTATTAACTCTCCATTGCATGTACAAGTGATCATCATATTTCTATAGCCATCCCTTCCTAGTGGTAAAATATAAATAGTGATCCCTAGAATACTCCTGGGTAAAATGCTACAATAGTATAATTATTTGTGCGCTTGCGGATACTTGCGGATAATTTGTGCACTCGAACTACTTCAGCTGTACTTTTTCAGCCAACACACAGTGTTTTTCTCTCACAACAAATCAGCATAAGCATTAGCGTACGCCAAATTTCAGCGAAACAACCTTGTTCGTTTTGCTTCGTTTCGCTAAAATTTGGGTTATGCTGATGCTTATGCTGATTGGTTGTGAGAGAAAAACACTATGCGTTTACTGAAAAGTACTGGTAAAGCCAGAATACAATATATTTCAGGACAGAGGGAGTAATTCATGCTCGCATGTAAAGAGTGAACTACTACTTTCTTATTCCAAGTTTCCATACGAACAACTCAAATTCACGGCGAAGCCTACAGTCCTCGCTGCAATACACAGCCCATCCTTTCCATCCGTCTGCATCACCGCAAGTGCTGCCTGCGCACAGAAGATCGCCCCACACCTATGCCATTGGCGGCAGTGATAACTTGCCCCAGACCCACCTCGTTTCATGGACCATCTCGGCGGCTGCCTCGCGGTGACATAGCACACCCCTATGTTGTGTAGACACCTACTCGTTGGTCCGCCGCCGCCGTCGCCCGCCGCCACCACCGTCGCCCGCCACCGCTACCTACGATTCTTCCTCACCCTCGACCCGTCTCATGTACCACCTCACAGTGTCATTGTCACGGGCATTGCCATTGTGCCTATAGAGTAATATGGTGACCAGATAGGCTGCCATATTGTGCCCGCCATCGGCGGCGCGGGCGAGATCATTGAGGCATGGCCGGGGCCTATGGGTTTCCTCGGATACCATTGGTATCTTGGTGAGGAAGCAAGCCTCTGGGTTGCCAAGTTGGGTTAGGCTAGAAATGAGGGCATAGTAGTTGTCGACATCGTCCCACCCCAGCCTGTGTCTGCACTGGTCCAGTGCCACGCGCCGATCGGCGATGGGGTTGCCGCAGATGCGGCGCATGGATGAGCAGGTCGCCCGTAGGCTATGGAGATCGTCCATGGGCCACTCCAAGGTCGCAGTGAGGTGGCCAATGATCTCAATGGCCAGCTCATCAGGGAGCGCTAGCAACAGTGACATGGGGGTCCACCTTGCCGCCATGATTTTCGGCGTCGACATCGCATGATGCGGAGCGCGAGGAGGCCAACCGAGGGCTCACGCGATGGCATGGATGGAGATACAACATGTGCATGGATGGAACTACGACGTGTGGATGGTGGCGAGACAAAGGGCTAGAGAGGCGAAGTGGCATGATCAACTTACGTTGATTGTGGAGGAGACAGGGGAGGCGGCCGAGCAGGGGTTACAGTAGGAGTTCTTGAATATCCTCTGCAAACTAGCATGGAAACTCGTAACAACGATACGGTTCATATTACCCCGTGGGCAGACGGCCTTGTGGAGGAGACGGTTCAGATTACCGGGAAATGCGGAGTTTTTTTTGTTCTCTTTCTGATCTGCACGTTTCTTATTCACATTTTAGTGCACACACAAGAAAGTCCGAACGCCGTTCATTTGATCTCACCGGACAGCTATGAGTAGAATTATTGCCTAGGTACGATGCCTTTTGATCTCGTCAGACATGTCTCAGTAGTAGTATCAGCAGGACGAGTGGCTTTGGTCTAATGCAACGAACCATGCAGTGACAATTTTATCTGGACAAGTCTCACCTCCATCTAATGTAGAACGGAGGAGGCATAACTGTTGAATTTTTACTGCGCACATAAGAAAGTTCGCCGACTGTACATTTCATCTCATAGGACAGTATATAGTGTCGTCTGTACATTTGAAATTCATAGCAAATTGAGTGCATTTCTTCATAGCTGATAAAAGTACTCCTGGGCCCACGTCATACATTAAAAAACATTAATTTTTTATGTGAGTAGAACTTGCCTGATTGGCTATGCTACAAACAGTAGCTGCACCGGCTGTGGCTTCATGCATGAAGTACTAAGGTACGTCAGTTGGATTCGTGAAGCGGCAACGTCAACCACAACCCAGGGAGTGCAGTCGATCTTAACCTATTAAACCATGTATAGTAGCAATCTCTAGCTAGCTACTGCCCCTCGGCTGCTGTGAGCCTGCGACTGCTGGAGTTGGAGTGCACTGTATACTTCACCGGATGACAGAAGGTCCAACCATCTAAAATATTCACTACTCAAATACTAGTAATGATGAATGTCGTGCAATCACGTCAAAAGCCTGTTCCAGTCCTGGTGTCCCTGTGTGTACAAAGCCTGGCCATGCTACCATTGTATAGCCATCTCTAGCTAGCTGACTGGCTCTGCTCCTCTGACCAAGAGAAATTGCTTAGGCCATGTTTAGATTCCAAAATTTGGAACCAAATTTTGCATAGTAAATGTCATGTCGCACTGTAGCAATTTTGTTTTTATTTGGTAATAATTGTCCAAATATTGATTAATTAGGCTTAAAATATTCGTCTCGCAAAGTATAATAAAACTGTGTAATTAGTTTTTTATTTCATCTATATTTAGTACTCCATATATGTGCCAGCATTTTGATGTGACGGGAAATAGGAATTCTGCATAGTGAATTTAGGAGACAAAGTCTGGAATCTAAACGAGGCCTTAATAGGGAAGCAACTCATCTTCACTCTTTGGTCTGCCTGACTGCCCCTCGACTTCTGTGAGTCCTCTTCACAACCACACCAGGCTTTCAAGTCTCAAGCGTGTCATGGTGGTCAAAAGCTCTTCTTTAAACACTTCTTGTGTCTAGCTTTCCTGCGCATTCACTTCACTCTCGGCAACCGCGCAAGGTCTATATGGAAGGAGCGGCCCCCTTCCCTCAAAGATTTTGAATTTTGAGCAAATATATATAGAGAAGTATTGATGATTATGATGCGTAATAAGTATCATTACATTGATCTTAAATTATACTATTTCATAATAAGCCTAATAGGAGATCTAAAGATTCCGTGTCAAACTTTGTTCAACTTGCAAGAATCTTGTAGCGAGGAGGCCTGATTGGTTGGCTTCCAACATTTGCCAAACCAAAGAATTGGCATGCCATGATTTTGGCTATTGATTGGTTTGCTACCAAAACTTATCAACCTCTCACATTCGGCTTGCCAAATCCATGGCAAAATTTTTACCTAATTTTGGATTGCTAAATCCTTGCCATGGCAAATTTTGGCCATAAACCAATCAGGCCCGGAGAGGGACACTATCACGTGTACGGTGTACCTTCTTCTGTTTGCCTTTTACTTAAATTCCTCAAAAAGGTAAAGTTGTGTCTCCTATAACTTGGGTCCAGGATCTCAGCTCCCCTCTCTTTTATAAATTGGTAGGAGTAGCCGTTGTGTTTCAAACTGGTCGCACCCCTCACCTCTCTCTCTCGCTAGCCCCTTCCCTTGGTGCAGCTCTATTGGCGCCATGTCCCATTGGATCCAATCCTCTCGTGGTAGCACTGCGTCGAATAGGATGCATGGACAGAGCAACTCTCGGACAACAAATCGGTTGTCAGATCTTGTTGGTGAAGAGAGTGGCCTTCCATTAGTGATTTGCCCCTGTTGCAAGCTTGCTAGAGTGATTGAGCGACGGTCTACGGAAGAAAACCCGAACCTTGGCCATGTCTACTTCAAGTGCCAAAGGAATGGGGTGAGCTTCTTATTTGTCACATCTTCGGCTATAACTATTGCAACGCTCGGTTTAATTTTTTTAAATAAATTTGTGTAGTATCCAAAACTCTGTGGTTACTACGTATGGCAATGACAGTATCTAGAGGATTTTAAAAAGTCAGGCATGATCCAAGTCAGGCTAATGGACTCAGAGGACGAAGAGGAGGAAGGAAGCGAAGGCCACTCGAATGTCGGAGTTGACAAGAAAGCATTGGAACTCAGCATGCAGAACCTGCAGTGGAAGTTGAACATGTTTTTTCTTTGTTGTGTTCTAGTTGTTGAATTTGGAATCATGTATTATGTTGTATTGAAGTAGGTCATCAACATGTTAGATTTGGAATGCTTTGTTTTGTACTAGCTAGGTGGATGCATGAATAATAGGAACTAATGTCCTTGGTTTGTGAAGGGTGTTTGGTTGTCTGCAGCTGTGGATGTAAGGTTAGCTAAGATTGTGTTTGGTATGTTGAATCTTAGGTTGCACGAGCGGATGCAACTTGTTGAGAAGGTGTTTGGTTGTCTGTGTTCTATGAGGAGAGTTACCTTGCATCTAAAGAAGGTGAGCTTACCCCATCTATGCTGAGATTGGTAGTGAGTAAATTTTATAAATCCACAACTCGTACCAAAATGTAAGTTTAACAACCATTAATAATATTCATGGTACACATTGCACAGACTTTAGCTTACATTACAAACAAGTTAAAGTTGCTGCAAAATAATGACAACAACCATCCAAGACAATCAAACAACATTGATCTATTTAAACATGTCATGACAGAGAGATACATCATGGAACTTTATTTACTCCTCTGCTAATGACTCCAACTCCGAGAATAAGGGAACATAGGGAAGATAGTAAGGTCTGCAGATGTTTTATGGTAGGAAATCCCATTTGAAAAACGTACTATAATATGTAGGGATGACATGAACTTTTCTGCTGCCCATGTTATATGCGACGATGTCATTTTCCTCCCCAACCCCATCAAACAGAAGCAAATTCCATTCTGGGTGAACCATTTAGTAGTACTGACCAACATCCCAGTAACCAAATTCAATGTTAGTCTCTTATGCTTTAATGTCCATTCATTAGTACCAAAGTCTTCAAGGATCCAGATGTTAAGCTTGGGCATATTGTGACCACAAATAGTACATACACACAAGTGACTCTGAGCTTGATGGATGGAACCTGTAGAACCACATGAGCAAGTAATTCCCTCCATATCCATAGCAAGTATCTGATAGCCCCACGAGTACCCCATAATGTACAGACAACCGTTAAGAACATAGTTTCTGATGATCTCTTATCTAATTTCTTATTTGTCACAGAAGTATTCCTGCCCCATTTAGACTCGTTATAGTTCTATGCTATAGTTTTAGATGAGTAGATGTCCACACCCCTGTACCAATCAAACTGCTCCTCTTCTATATATTCAATCACGTGGAAGTGCGAGGATGCTTTTGGATCAAACCCCAATTGAGTCTCACCAATAGAATGGATGCTAGGCGGCAGTTCCTTGAACTCCTTGGTTGCCAGATTGCAGACAACATAGCAGTATGATCCATTAGCCCCTCGACACCAGCATAGGATGAGGCCGTTGCAGATATCTGAGACAACTACATTAGCCAAGGTGATGGGCAAGAAGGACAAGGAGGAGTGTTCACCGGTGACCCTGGTGTAGCATCGATAGCCTTGGTCGGTGTCATAGAAGAAGCCTGCCACATTCTAGGGTAGCACCTTATGGTTGTTGTAGTCTTTGATGAGGCAATTCCAAGAGCAACAGATACATTTGTAGCAGAACAAGGAGCGGGCGGGGAGGCAGTGGAGGATCTCGACAACAGCATTGTTCATGAGGCTGGCCAGTGCGTTCCTCTTGTTGGGGGCCTCCTCCATTTTGTCTGTGTGTAGTAGGATGAGAGCTTGCTCAGTAATGAGATCACTAAAGAGGAAAATAATCCCGCAAAGATCCAACAGTGAAGTCCACAACTAATACCAAAGTGCAACTTTAACAACCATTAACAATTTTCATGGTACGATGTTACAGATCAACATGATTGTATGAGATTAAGTAAGAAAATTTTCCACCGAAGCAGATAATTTATCAAACTTAAGCCCGTATAACCCGAGATTCCGTGAAATCACGAGGGATTTCAAACCAACCAACATTCAACCAAGATCGTACTGATTTAGCAGCCACAGTCACATGCTACATAAAGTTCTCAACAAAAGTTGAATACATCGGAGTCCAGAATAAAAGTTATTACAACACCAGTTCAAATTAACATAGCGGAAGCAAGTAATTTTAAACCACACACACTTAGTTCAAATACAGTGCCAGAAGGTAGTCATAGTCCACAAAAGCATTAGATGAGACGAACGGAGTGACCATTGCCCTTGGTCCTAGTTGTCGCCCATCGTCGGATACAGACAGTTGACGCAATAACCATAATACATCTGGCCATCTGCAACAACAATGGGACCAACGCCCTGAGTACGAGAAGGTACTCAGCTAGACTTACCCGTCATAAATCAGAAATAAAAGACACCAAGGAGTATGCAAGGCCTTTATAAAGTGGACTGGCTTGACTCACTTGCGAAAAGCATAAGTTACCATAAGTAAACTAATTTAAGTATTTCTTGCATTGTTTTTATTATTACCTATTCAATCTAAGTAAGCACCTATGCTAGAGCAATCACTTGATTAACCATTAACATCACGAGTTACCATTTCAGGTTTAGTATTTCCAACATCATTCACATAACCATCCATGTTCCATCATTGTTACTATGATGCCGTAGCTCAAGTCAAGTGCTCACTATCCAGGAGTGATGGCGATTCAGATCGACTCCTAACCAGCTGGTGATTTATTCCTCACACAAACCATGCTTCCCCCCGTTAGGGTCGCTTTGATCACCAATGACACTTTTCAAGAAGCCACGGGATAACAGTCATGGACCGCACTACCCAGGGACTGCCCGACTGCCAGGACGCACCTTGGGCTCACTCTTCGCGTCCCCGTCACACCCCCTTCAGCACCAGTCTGCCAATCCGAGTTTATCCCGGCTCGAAATAGTGTCACTAGCTTTGCGGTTGAAAGGTACTTTATTCGGCCAGCTAAATGTGAGGTATGCGTTCAACATGACAAGAGGGACGAGCAACGATCGGTCCTTAATTGACACAGACGGAATCACTATAGTCCAAAACCCTATAAGACTCCGCCTGGTCTTCCTTTATCTACCAACACTTGGTTACTTTCCATGATCACCATTATAGCTAACCATAACCAGGCATCCACCTTTAGCTCGCAGGTGACAGGAAATCACCCGACTTCTACCGGTCTAAGCATGGCTAAGCAATTATTCAATCCTGACATAACAGGGTAAAAGATAACCAGGTGGACAAGGATAATAAATGCAACAACGGTTTCACTCAACTCCTATAACTTAATGCAACAATATATATATATAACTCATATAATAAGAATTACTTTTATAAAGTAGGAGACTTAGAATGCTCCGGGGCTTGCCTCTTTCGAATGAGCTAGGCTGATGGTCTACGCACTCGGGCAACTCCTCGCCTTGCTCCTCTTCCTCGGGCACCTCCTGTGCCTGGGGCTCTTGCTGATCGTTCCAAGTCTGCTCCTTCGGCACTGCTACCTGCGGTTCCTCCTGCGATCCTATATGATGCAATTACATAAGTAAACATGTAGACGGTGCATCAAATGCGGTGGAATGCTATGATGACATGATATGCAGATGAGCACATTGACTGATAGTATGGATTACAACAAAATCTTCTACAAGGTAGTCCACATCATCCAAGAACATGTACCACAAAACATGTCATCTACTCTTCTACTAGCTAGCAATTCATACTCACACAAGTGCTGTCACTATTTGCCAAACCCTAATAACTTAACCCATCAAGCAACATCAGCAAGGTATTTTGATGCTTCAAAGATACACCAAACACTTTTTATTACTTTTAATTACTCCTAAAGAATAACCTTTTAAATTCCTATTAAACTATGGTTACACATCAACACCTATTTCTATAAAAATTACAGTAGCACACTCTTACTCTAAATAGCATACTACAAAAATTTCATGGAATTTGGATAAGTAAAACTATCTATACAAAATAAACAAACCATAGCATACTAATGAGCATGAAAATACTTTGTACTAGAAAAAGTATCAACTAACAGATTTCATATTTTTCCCAAGTTAACCACAGTAAACAAGCACATCATAAAAATTATCACATGCATGTGTTATACAATTTTTGCTCTCTACCAAAAATAACAAAAATCATCAATTAAAGGCATTTGAACTACACTTCAATAATTTTTCATAGAACATGTCTCATAAATATTTTTCCTAGAAAGTACATCACTAAGAAAGACTAATGAAGCAAGAACCACATTTTTCTCATCCTTATTCTATTTACTACTCATTTTCTAAGATATCAGCATTTATAATAATTAAATAAATCTACACAGAAAAGTATCGCCAAACTAACATGCAACATTTTTAAACTGTAGATCTACTCATGAGAAACACTACAAAATTTGTTTCATAATTTTTGGAGCTATAAATCTTGAGATATAAATTTTTGAAGCTTTTTCACAATTTCTGGAAAATCCTTTTCTTTAAAACCTAAAATCCATCCGGCTCTAAACGCTACGCGTACCCAGCGCCGTGTACTCGGGTTTTCCCCCCGGTCACTGCGACTGGGCCCCTTTGCCCCACTGCCCAGTGAGACCGAGGCAGGGGAGAAGCTCCGTCGCCGACGTTCTTGCCGGTGGCGAGGTTCCCGGTGAGGCGAGCGGCTCCCGGTGATCCCCTACGGCAATGCGGAGGCGAGGGTGGAAGAAGTGGAGGCAGAAAAGCACCCTGGCAGCGGCAGCATTGGTCGCCGGCGAGCTCGGACGGACGGCGTGCGGTGGTGGAGGAAATCCGGTCACCGTGAGGGACGGGAGGTGAGGCAATCGCCTTAGTGGGGTTCAGGAGGCGTGAAGCACAGGCGAAGGCGACCCACCAGCGGCTAGAGATGTCGGCGAGCGGTGGTAGGCGGTGGCGGGCGACGGTGGAGCTTCCGCTGCGGCTCAGAAGGAGGAGAGGAGGTGGATGGAGCGCGAATGAAGGCAGTGGAGTGGAGCGGGCATTGGTGGATGACATCTTGAAGCCGACTGAGCGACCGCGGGGCCCACGGGACGACACCCGGACGCCGTCACCGGCGAGCGGCGACCACGTGGTGGGCGGGCGCTGACGCAGCCGGTCGCGCTGGCGCGGGCGAGTGCGCGCGGGCGGGGAGTACGGGCGAGCGGGGCTGGGCTGGCTTCGGCTCGCGGGCTGAAAGGGTGGTCGCGGCCCATTAAGGTAAGGAGCCCCTTTTTTTAATTAATTTACAGAATTTTCTAATTTGATTCAAATTCAAATTTGAAGATGAAAAAGGCATTTTCACAAATTGTCCCCAAAATAAAAGTTGTTCACAATTTAATCCTCTACAACTTTCGAGTAGGGCACTTTTCAAAATTCTGAATAGATTTTGAATTAATGATTTAAAGCCAAATTTTTGATTAAAAATTCACTTTTCTAGAATATTTTTAAAAGCAAAATTTGAGGAGATTTTGAATACAAAAGTTGCTCCAAAAATCATATTAATTAATTCTAGATTATCTAAAATTGTAGCTAAACAAGTTCTACCACTCTTAGCACTCAAATGCACAATTAGGGTTTAAACAATTGTTTTTCACCTTTCAATTTCAATGGACTTATATTGCATGTGATGATAAACACGTATGAGATGCTAATGCTCATGATTTGGATGATAATGCATGCTTAACACCCAGGGGTGTTACATACGACCTCAAACAAATCTAGAGTAGCACCACATAGATCTATATAACTCAAACTAGAGTAGAAGTTAATGGAGCTGTAACCATTACAATTCTAGCTAAATCAAGTCTCACTAGTACACGATTCTTTTTAGGTGGCGTTGCACTTTTCTGATTCGAGGCATGCACAATTTTTGCTCACCTCCAATGTTCCCAACGCGGCCACGCTTAGCCGGTCAACAAATCACCCACCTCGGTTAAAGCTTAACGGAGGCGGTCAGCATAAAGGAGCCACCTCCATTAATTCCACATTAACAGAGGCGGTCACCATTACACAAACACCTCCATTAATTGATTTACGGAGGCGGGTGCCATAAGGCAACCACCTCCAAAAATCCTCTATTTTCGGAGGCGGTCAACTTAAACCAACCGCCTCCGTATATCAATTTCTGGAGGTGGTCGGCTTATGAAGCCTGCCTCCATTAATAGGCCAGGCTTGTTTGTAGCTTGTCCAGCCCATCTCGGCCCGATATTGGACTCAAGTATATATACTGCAGGTTAGGGTTCCACGGTGCCCGCCTCCCTCAGACTCGCTCTTAGCCGACGCTGCCCTCCTCCCTTCGGTCTCCACTCGCTCGCACAGGCGTCGTTCTCCACTCTCTCCCCCCATTGCCTCCCTCTCTCTCTAAAACAGATGACCGCCTCCTTCCTTCCCTCTCTCTAGTGCTCGGTGGCACGGGTCCATGGTGTTGGGAGGTGCACAATGTGCGGCGGCGTGGCTCTGTTGGGCATTCTTAACGTCACTACCAAAAGTAGACTTAGTTTTCTAATTCTGATAACGGCGCCAAAAATGCCAAACCTATCCCTCATGCCACTTAAGCCAAGTTGTCATCCCCAGCATGACATGAGAGACGTGGTATTGAAATATGCATTTGCTCATCAAGATAAATAATAAAAGGGATATGCAAGCGCACAGATTAATACCGATGTAGCATTTTAACCGGGAAGTATTCCAGGTATCGTTATTTATATTTTTACCACTAGGAAGGGATTTCTAAGTATCATGGTTGATAATGGAATGAGAATATGGAACTGAGTACACATCATTGCATGTATAACCGAGAGTATTTATCAATCTCTTTATACAGGTATAAATGTCACATTAAGTAAAGGTAAAGTGATAATGGTGACAAAGATAATTAATCTGATCAGCTAGCCACATATAATAATGATAAGCACCTCAACAGATATTCTAGCAAGTCATTAGCATGGAATTAGGATGAACTACAAAGATATTCCCTAAGTTATTATTAACTATAAAGTCTAGCATATCATAGTTAGTGCAATTATACTTGGCAATCATGGTGAGAAAAGACTATATCCATGCATAGTGAATATTAGCAAGGAAGATGAAGAACATAGCAATCACTCCCCTGTAATAGTGTTGCTCTGCCTGCCCTATACACGAGAGGGGGACTATATAAGAATCAACGAAGCTGTCACTATCGCGAACTACCCCACAATCCGGCATATAGGGTGCAATCGCAGATAAATACGGTATAGACACCACGTCTACACAATAATTATCATTCACCCACTGTACACATGGATAAACGCTATACGATCCTAGGCATGTATATAATTCCAATCTAACTAAGCCAAGCATATAACTATGATAAACTAAGAACAATATAATTGCAAATATAATCAAGTAGAGAAAAGTCATAACCAATATATTGAAATAGAACAAAGTCATATTCATAATATTGAAGAACAATGATGAACAATTGAAGAACAATAGAGGAATTACCAAGAATCCTCTTGACAGATCTGGGAACCAATCGAAGATTGACTCCTTCTAGTTCTAATCCTATGTAGCTATGCTAACTAGAGATCTAGTTGATGTGGTGGCTCTAGGGCTTGATCAGAGGCTCTCCTCCTGAATTAGGGTTTGAAGTATGAGACGAGGGCCTCTCCTCCAGGGGCAGGGGCCTTGCTTATATAGCCCTTTCAGATGAATCTGGGCCGTCGGATCAAACCGACATTGAACGGACTATTTTCCTTGATCCTCTAGGTCGGTGGAGCATAATCCTCGAGACGGAGCCTGATTGGCTCCGGGGCCAGGGCGGGCGCCCTGTGTCCGGCTTCGTTACCCCTCCCGTTTGTTCTCGTGGCTTCTGGACTCTTCTAGATGTAAGATAATTACATGTTCGGTTAATATCCCGTCATTAATCCAACATGTGGGCCTTTCTTCTGTATTTCCTGATAACCCCCTGCAGAAATAGATAAACAGCAAAACTCGTGGAATTCTGTCAGATAAAACCCTAAGTCTAGGTGTTGGTTTCATTTGGATCCTTTTCTCTATTTATTTGATAGTTATAATTGATACTTAAGGACCGTCAACAAACTCCCCCAAGCTTACCTCTTGCTCGTCCCTGAGCAAGGATAGACTCAGCGATGGATGAGAAGTTGCTGAAATGCCTTTGAATTTTGACGGTACACATGCTTTCAAATAGAGTCTCATCTCTGAGTTAAAGTAAACTGTCAAGACTTAAAACTTACTCATTATACCTTTCACCATGGGGCTTGCAACCGTCACCTTTGTCTTGAGCGGTTAAAAGATAGAACAGTCTAGTCAAGCACCATGTCTCTTATTCTTGATCAGCTATAGCTCTTGGAGTTTTTTTTGCAGATTTTCAAATAAAACTCAGAGATTCCTTGTATGACTCTCTCCGGTCTCTCTTTTGTGGTATTTCTGGATTCTCACCAAGGCAGTAATGGTGTCTGCCTTCTCTCAAAGCAAAGTATGTAGTATTTGTGGTATAAGGCAGAGTGACATTGCCTTCTCTCTCATCCTATTCTAATAAGGCTTTTGATATCTGGAGCTCATCGGTGGGAGATAAAGTATACATACTTACAAGACATTTATTGCATAGTCAAACCATGGATCCAGAGAAACAAGCCAATAAGTCAAATCAAGATGTGCATGTGTGGCGAATAAATGGTGTATGGTGGTAGTGATGATAACAATGATGAAAGTCTAATTCTACTTTTGCTCTTTTTGAGGGGATACGTACCTTTCTTGCTTTTAAAGCTCTTGAGGAGAATGAGGTGCTCTATATTTCTTTTTTTTCCTCTCAGGTGGGTATCTTGTACCCCTAATTCTACTGTCGGACACTTGTCCATTTTTACCTCTCTTCTCACACTTTTTCTTTTTTTTTCATCGAGGTTCCGAGCACTTGCTCCTTTTTATTTCCTCGTATCTTTTTCTTTTCGAGGTTCCGGGCACTTGCCCCTTTTTATTTCCTCGTATAGAGCACTCATCTCCTTAGAACAATATAGCAAGTGGTAGTAACCAAAATAGCTTGAGCATTTATTTCACAGGGGATAACAAGAATGGGAAAATATTTTTGGCTATTCTCTCCCGGATTAGGAGTAGAATAATTTTATGTGGATCTGGAGATGAGAATGAGTGGATATATGTGGATGCGTACTTCCGGAGTAGAAGCAGCATGTATGAGTGATCGTGCAAGTGAATCTTGATTTTAACCGCATGATAAGCTCCTAAGGGTCTACACAGCTTGACTACACTCAATGCTCATAAGCAGTAAAAAGTAAAGGTATGGCTTAAAGTCTAGCAAGCATGTATGTATGGCTGTGGTAGGAACTTAAACTCTCATCATACAGGAACTCATCATGTAGCATTTTAAGATTTTCAAAGATAAAATTCTCCAGAATTCTAGCATCTCTAGGAATAGATAAACAGCAGCTCAACCTTCCCATATCATATCCGTTAACAACTTAGACTTTAGATCAAGTTCTCTTCCCACAAGTTCAGGTTTAGAGCAAGCTTTAAATGATAACAGTTATGTCTAAACTTAGAGAGATGACTTCAAATTTGAAAGTTAGGCAAAGCAACTATTCATCATATCCATGCTAGAGTTTCATTATTATCTAGATTCAGTTTAGCATAGCCACTTTATTTATTTATTAAAACACACTAAGCAAAAGATATAGGTATATATATAAGCACAAAATCTTTATTTGGTTTTTTTTCATAGTTATGTATATTTTTATTTTTATAGGGTAGAAGTATATATAAATATAAAGATAAAGATAGAAATACTTAGCAAGATAATGGAAGTTCTCTCCCCCAAGCTGGATCTTGACATAATCTCTTCTGATGTAGCTAGCAGATGGTGGAGGTGTATTTGAAAGTCGGCAGCACCCTGACAGCGATTAGAATGTCCTCCGTCTGCTAGTCTCCTTGAATTCTGTGAAGCTCAAATAGACAACAAAGCTTTGTGGAACTGATTAAGTGTTAGCATAAATATCTAGCCTTTATCATGCTGAGCCTCCTTGATTTTTTTATGTTGTTTTTTTTATTTTATAAAGCAGAAGAAAATATTTATGTATTTATTATATATATATATATATATTTTATGCCACCACAGTGAATGTACTTATGGGTTTTATGCCACTCGCATACTCACATGGGGCTTTAGGGTTTTTAACATTTTTATTTTCTTTTTAAGATAGTATGAATATGATTAACTAAGCAAACTATTTAAGATAAAGTAAATAATTAAAAAGGAAAGGATAACTACCAAGTTACCTCTTGGCAAGGCGTTCGGTGTTTTTAAGTCCTCCGAACGGGACTCTTATTCGTTCAGTCGTCCTGGGACTCGGTGGATGGCGTAGTCGGTGTTTTCGGCGGCGCCTCCTCTTCATGTACAACTGTCTTTTCTTTCCATACCTGTCTCGGTGCTTGGGTCTCCTCAGGACAGTGTTGGTTGAGTGGTATGTCTTCAGATCTTACCACTTCTCCTTCATAATCTGCCCATCCGTCCTTGATGACCTGTTGCTTTTGATTGTGGTTACGCCGCCTTCTTCTTGTCCTGACCTGCTTGGATTCTTCAAATACATAGTTAGGGTCAGTAAAGTAAAGACGTACCTTCTCAGAGGGAAAGTGCATGTGGACTTCTCCAGTTCCAATGTAAATGATTGCTTTGACAGTACTAAGGAATGGTCTTCCAAGGATGATGGGTGGATCGTATTCATCTTCTCCCATGCCAATAACCTGAAAGTCTGTATGGACAAAGTGATCGTCTATCTTGACAGGGACGTCAGTTACTGTACCTTCGACCTGTTGGAATGTCTGATCTGCCATCTGGAGCTGAATATATGTTGGGTTTAAGGGCATGGTTCTGAACAGAAGTTCATAGGTGACCTTGGCCATTATGTTGACGCCCGACCCAGTGTCGCAAAGTGTCTTGTAGAAGTGGGACCCATTAATGGAGCAATAAATGCTTGGCATACCTGGGTCGTCCTTCTTAGGCAAGAATGGTGACTTGAGTTGGCGATCTTGACCTTTGTGCACGGCAGTGACCATCTTAGCTGTCTCGGTCCATACTTGCTTCTTGCTCTTGTTCCTCCTGTTGGTCCTCTTCCTTGGTTCATATTGGGGTTGCTCTGGGATTTGTGCGGTCTTGTTCTTGAAGGAAAACGTTTCCTTCCTCCCCTTGATGTAGAAACTGATCTTGGCAGCACTAGCATAGATGACAGCTCCCGCGGTGTTCAGGAATGGTCTCCCTAGGATGACAGGAGTCCTCTCATCAGAACCGGTCTCTATCACTACGAAGTCTGCTGGAGCGTACGAGGAACCCACTCGGACACAGATGTTCTTCAATATTCCTCTCGGGAAACTCAGTGTCCTATCTGCAAGCTGCAAACACATGGTTGTTTCTAATAATGGTTGTGAAAAGAGTTTTTCATAGAGTACCCTGGGCATGATGTTGACGCTGGAGCTAAAGTCACAGAGTGCTTCTGGGAAGTCTCGCATGCCGATGGAGATCGGGATGACGGGGCGTCCTGGATCGCCTCTCTTGACCGGCAGACGGTCAGTACTTACTTCCACGATAGGGTTACTCCAGTAATCTCCTGCATCAAACATGTCTACAAGATTTGCAGATTCTAGTCCTTCCGGTTGTGATGGTATACCGGGGTTAGTAGCAGGAACAGCAGCAGTTATTTGATTCAACTGAGATTCAATCATTTTATTAAAGCTAATCTGGTTCTTGATGGCAGTAGAGAAATTATCCATTCTATTATTTATATTTTCTAGTATTTTATCATTAGATGCCAATTTCTTAGACAGGTTATCCATTAGCTTTCCTTGGTTGGACACTAACTCTCTCAAAGGTGGATAATTATTATTATTATTGAAAGAATTGTTACCTTGGTAATTACCTGAGTAGTTAGGCCTCTGTTGATTCCAACCTTGATTCTGCTGAGGACGGTTGTAGTAGTTGTTGTTATTGTTGATGTAGTTCACGTCCTCCAGCAACTCAGGACAGTGATTGCCCGAGTGTCCAGTACCTCCACACTCCTCACAAGTCATGTGGGAGTCGTAGACGTGCATGACTTCTTTCTTTTCTCCAGCTCGATCATCGAGCTTCTTCATGAGTAGGTCTAGCTTGGCAGACAGCATGTCTACCTCCTTGAGCTGGTGCATACCTCCACCTCTCTTGCGTGTCTGAGTTCTTTCTTCATTCCAACCTTGGTTGGATGCCATCTTCTCCACAAGAGCTGTGGCTTGAGGTATGGTGAGTGATAGGAATGCTCCTCCAGCTGCAGCATCCATGGTTTCACGGGCACTGTTAAAGAGCCCATGATAAAATGTCTGCATCAACAGCCAGCTTTCCATTCCATGATGGGGACATTCTAGGATGTAGTCTTGGAAACGCTCCCATGCTTCTGGAATGGATTCATCATGTTGTTGCTGAAAACTTGTAATCTTCCCACGGAGAGCATTGGTCTTGCCCATGGGAAAGAATTTGGCCAGAAAGTTCGTGGAGCAGAGTGCCCACGTAGTGTTCTTCTCCTTTGTAGCGTAGAACCACTGCTTCGCTCTCCCCAACAGTGAGAATGGGAAAAGGCGAAGTAGTATGGCGTCTCTGGGGACTTCAGCCATGGTGAAAGTGCTGCAGATCTCCAGGAAGTGTTGAAGATGAGCACTAGCATCTTCGTGTGGCTTCCCACAGAACTGGTTAGCTTGCACCATGTTGATGAGCCCAGGCTTGAGCTCAAAGTTGCGATCGATCTCCCCAGCAGGTCCAGTGCGGATGTTGTCCGTAGTGGGAGCTGAGAACTCGCGGATGGACTTGTTCGCCA
Organism: Saccharum spontaneum; assembly: GCA_022457205.1. NCBI lineage: Eukaryota > Viridiplantae > Streptophyta > Magnoliopsida > Poales > Poaceae > Saccharum > Saccharum spontaneum. The sequence continues at coordinate 16,185,186 of CM039617.1, read as the reverse complement.
TGGCTTCGAATTCAGTCGACAAATTTCGGATGAAACTTCGGCGGTCTTCAGATTTGGATGAAGCTTTGTGCTGAAGTGTTGATGATGTCTTCTTGAGCTTGGCTCTTGTTCTTCTGAATAAGGCTTCGGGATCGTCAACAAAGTTGTCTGGAAGATGTCTTCTATTCATGCATCACCCGGCAATAAATAATCAAAATGGAAAATACAGGGGTAAAACTGTATAAGAGAATTGATAAGCTCGATCAGATTAGTGATGCAAATGATGACTCAAAGTTCCGTATTCATTCCTACTTAGTAATCAACCTTCCCCGGCAACAGCGCCAAAAATGCTTGTTGGGCATTCTTAACGTCACTACCAAAAGTAGACTTAGTTTTCTAATTCTGATAACGGCGCCAAAAATGCCAAACCTATCCTTCATGCCACTTAAGCCAAGTTGTCATCCCCAGCATGACATGAGAGACGCGGTATTGAAATATGCATTTGCTCATCAAGATAAATAATAAAAGGGATCTGCAAGCGCACAGATTAATACCGATGTAGCATTTTAACCGGGAAGTATTCCAGGTATCGTTATTTATATTTTTACCACTGGGAAGGGATTTCTAAGTATCATGGTTGATAATGGAATGAGAATATGGAACTGAGTACACATCATTGCATGTATAACCGAGAGTATTTATCAATCTCTTTATACAGGTATAAATGTCACATTAAGTAAAGGTAAAGTGATAATGGTGACAAAGATAATTAATCTGATCAGCTAGCCACATATAATAATGATAAGCACCTCAACAGATATTCTAGCAAGTCATTAGCATGGAATTAGGATGAACTACAAAGATATTCCCTAAGTTATTATTGACTATAAAGTCTAGCATATCATAGTTAGTGCAATTATACTTGGCAATCATGGTGAGAAAAGACTATATCCATGCATAGTGAATATTAGCAAGGAAGATGAAGAACATAGCAATCACTCCCCTGTAATAGTGTTGCTCTGCCTGCCCTATACACGAGAGGGGGACTATATAAGAATCAACGAAGCTGTCACTATCGCGAACTACCCCACAATCCGGCATATAGGGTGCAATCGCAGATAAATACGGTATAGACACCACGTCTACACAATAATTATCATTCACCCACTGTACACATGGATAAACGCTATACGATCCTAGGCATGTATATAATTCCAATCTAACTAAGCCAAGCATATAACTATGATAAACTAAGAACAATATAATTGCAAATATAATCAAGTAGAGCAAAGTCATAACCAATATATTGAAATAGAACAAAGTCATATTCATAATATTGAAGAACAATGATGAACAATTGAAGAACAATAGAGGAATTACCAAGAATCCTCTTGACAGATCCGGGAACCAATCGAAGATTGACTCCTAGTTCTAATCCTATGTAGCTATGCTAACTAGAGATCTAGTTGATGTGGTGGCTCTAGGGCTTGATCAGAGGCTCTCCTCCTGAATTAGGGTTTGAAGTATGAGACGAGGGCCTCTCCTCCAGGGGCAGGGGCCTTGCTTATATAGCCTTTTTCGAATGAATCTGGGCTGTCGGATCAAACCGACATTGAACGGACGATTTTCCTTGATCCTCTAGGTCGGTGGAGTATAATCCTCGAGGCGGAGCCTGATTGGCTCCGGAGCCAGGGCGAGCGCCCTAAGGACCAGGGCGGGCGCCCTGTGTCCGGCTCCGTTACCCCTCCCATTCGTTCTCGTGGCTTCTGGACTCTTCTAGATGTAAGATAATTACGTGTTCGGTTAATATCCCGTCATTAATCCGACATGTGAGCCTTTCTTCCGTATTTCCTAATAACCCCCTGCAGAAATAGATAAACAGCAAAACTCGTGGAATTCTGTCAGATAAAACCCTAAGTCTAGGTGTTGGTTTCATTTGGATCCTTTTCTCTATTTATTTGATAGTTATAATTGATACTTAAGGACCGTCAACAGGCTCTACGGGGTCGGACGGCGCACGGCGAGTGGTGGCGAGGCTCCGTGGTGTTAGACGGCGAGCGGCGCACCGTGGCGTGGGTTCATGGGGTTGGACGGCGAGCGACGCGTGGTGGCGCAGGTCCACGGGGCCGGTCTGCATTGCGTCGTGGGGCGTGGTGGCATGGCATCACGGGGCCTGGCGGCACGCGGCATGCAATGGCGCACAGTTGGGTGATGGAGGTAGGTTGCTCTCTCCTCCTGTCTCCCTCTCTCTCCCTCTCTTCATCTCCATCACTCGTCGGTCTCTCCTCCTTGTAGATCTATAGCTGGCAGGTCCTTCTCTAGCGAGGGCGGGTCTAGATCCGACCACGGCGCATGGGGCCAGATCCGGCAATGATCGGTCGAGATTCGGCCACCGCGAGGCCAGATTTGACGAGTGCGAGTCTAGATCCAGCAACAATGGGAAGCCTAGGGCTAGATCGGGCAGCTTGGACACGACGGCGGTGGGCTCGATTGGGCTCGACGATGGGCTCAATTGGGCTCGCTGGGGCTTTTTTTATTTTTTTTAAGATGATTCATGGATGTGGGCACCCTAGCCGCCTCCCTTAATGGATTAACCGAGGTGGGCTGGGCAACCACCTCGGTTATGGCTCTATTAACTGAGGCCTTACGTTGGAGGTGGTTGGCTTTGCCTGCCTCTAAAAACCAAAAGCGACCGCTTCCTTTAAGATTTTTGTACTAGTGTCTATCCATCACACTTACCATCAGTACATGAGCTGAGAGCTTCTTTCATAGGAGACAATTACAGTAAAAAAAACTAAACATATGCAGAAAACCAAGACATCAGTAGAAAACTAACCAGTGCCACCTCCTAGTTATTTTCATCATCCTATCATTGGCCTAACCAGATCTCTAATGCTACAATGTTTCTTGCATACCTCATGTTCAAGCAAGGACCGAAACAGTGAAGCGAATAGGAAAAGATGAGAAAGGAGACCTGCGAATCAGATCTATCACCTCTGCCACGGCAGACAACAGACACAGATGCCAATGCCGCCGCGCTCCACCGGCAAGCCCCGCCGCCTAGCCTCCAAAAGGATCCTGGGGCCATCATAGCACACTGGGGATCCTCTGCCACCGCCGTCGCCACCGCTAGTCTAACATGTCAGATTTGTTTTCAGTTGAAGGGGAACATCCAATATAGGTCAACCTGTAGGGCATCTGTTGACGGTAGTTAACAACCATATTTAACCGTCAGTAAAACATGTATAGGGCACATATGAGAGCACCAATAAAGGATTAGGATTTAAACTAACAAATTCCATGAGTTTTGATGAATCTGTGATCTCTGCAGGATTATTCCAAAAAACCATCAAGGGGGATCTATTCGTCAAAGGAAATTAAGGAATTATTCCATGACATATACATGGGAAGGTTCTAGAGGACACCACGCAGAGGCGAGGCCCGAGAGGCCGCCAGGTGGGACTAGCCAATCCCACCCTCATGTCAGCCGGCACCCCATGGTGTCCCCTCTCCTTCGGCTTCCATAATGTTGCTCTACCACCTTATAGGGTTGCATCCACGCCGTTCCTTAAGTCAGTTTGATCCAAGGGCTCACGTTGGACCCTCTGGGCTATATAAGGAGACCCCAGTCCCCCTCCCTAGGTAAAGTAATAAGTGGGTCCCATAGTTGATAGAATGGATAGAGGATGATATAGAGGATGGATGGGTGCGGTAGAATTGAATATAGAGGAGAGAATCTTGCTGACTAGGACGTATAGAGGATGAATATAGAGGTGCATGAGTGCGTATAGCCCCAACCAGCCCATCACCCTGTGACACAAAAGCCCTTTATCAATTCACATTAAGATCTAATCAATCTCAAATTCATCTCATATATGCATGTTCCCAGGCACAAGTTCTTCTGATATATATACGCACAACAACACAAGTTCATCTTATCATCTCATATACACAAGTTCACGTGCCACACATATCCACGTGTACTTAGTTCATACTTCATAGATCCACAAGTTCATCTCATCAGATACTTCACAATCACAGATAGTCAGATACACAAGTTTAAACTTCACGGCCATAGGCTTAGGCCACACCACAAATTCATAGATACATGCAGAACACAAGTTCACAAAGGTCAAATATTATTTTGAGCTATTTATAGTGTTGGATGCATCATTAAAAACTGGTTCAGTCTGAGTCTTTTGGAGGTGTTTATAGGGGTAGGGTGTGTATGCTCGCAACGCCCCAGACCTAAACCCTAACGTGCCCTTGTAGACCTGAGCTGCCGCCGCTGCTACATGCGTGCCTGCGTCGAACTACGCCTCGACGTCCGTACCCCCGCACCCCGCATCTGACGCCGCGTGTCTTGTCTGTGGCACGGACGCCAAAGATCACCGGAGCCACGGGAACCCTAGCCCGCGGTGCCTATAAATGCCCGAACCGCCGCCGATCCCTTCTCCATTTCCATCTACCGCCGCCACCTTGCTCCTCTCCTCCTTCTTCTAGCCGGCCATGGCCGCCACTCTGCCACCGCTGCTGGCCACTGCAGAGCCGCAGCCAGCCACCGCGCCACCCCGGCCCACCACTGCTCCCCTACCTCCAAGTAGCCCCGACCACCAAGCCCGCAATGCCACCCGATGCCCCATCATGCCACGCCACCAAGCTCGCCATGACCTCCTTGCTCGCCTCCATTCCCTCACTGTGTTGCTACCACAGCGCTGACCACCACTGCCTCAATGTCATGCATCTCCTTGCCACCGTGACGACGTCCTCCACGTCCACCACCTCTTTCTCGCTGTTGTCCACATCGCGCTTTACCTCCTCCTCGCACCAAGCTTTGCCGAGCCCATGATGCAGAGCACCACCTCGCCCCAGCGTCCGCACCGGCTTCGACATCATATGTGGCCGCGTCCCCTCCTGTGTCCATGAGGATGACCGCGGGCGAGCCTCCACCACTGCCTCGTTGTTCCCCCATCGAGCATCTGCTCCCCCTCGACCTCGCCGTCCTCAATACCGAGCTAGAACTCCCACCATCGTGTATGTCCGCTCCTTCACCACATGGACGTTGACCCTGCTTCCTCTCCTTCACAACATGGCCACGACCAGCCTCGACCACGCCGACCATGTTCCTGCTCCACCCTGCCTCCACTGCACCTCGCCGGAGCACCTCCTCCGCTACCACCGGTGAGCTCCCGATGCCAAGTCCCCACCTTTCCCTTTTGTTGCCATGGACCTTGTCTGAATCCAACCTTTGTGCCATTGTTTCCCACCACTGCCGGGAGGTTTGCAGCCCTGCAATTCTCCTCATCGATGACCATCAACAGGAGCTGCAGCTGCGGACCTCGCCAGCCTCCTTCCTTGCCACTGGAGCCGCAAGCCCCGTTGTGCTCCACCTCCTCGCCGGTGTCATCCCACCTCTCCATCGCACCTCCTCCTCCGTTTGCACCTCGCCAAAGCTCCATCCTTCCTGCCGGTGATCCGTCAGCACCCAAGTTCCCTCTTTTCCCCTTCCTACCATGTTGTTGCCTGAATCCGGCCTTCGTGCCGCTGTTCCTCAGTACCGTAGGTGTAACACCCCGGGTGTCATAGTGCTAATTAATCTGCCATGTCATCATAATGCACTGCAAAGCATCCTTGTTAGGTTAACCTTGTTATCCATCAATGTTGGGCATTCTTAACGTCACTACCAAAAGTAGACTTAGTTTTCTAATTCTGATAACGGCGCCAAAAATGCCAAACCTATCCCTCATGCCACTTAAGCCAAGTTGTCATCCCTAGCATGACATGAGAGACGCGGTATTGAAATATGCATTTGCTCATCAAGATAAATAATAAAAGGGATCTGCAAGCGCACAGATTAATACCGATGTAGCATTTTAACCGGGAAGTATTCCAGGTATCGTTATTTATATTTTTACCACTGGGAAGGGATTTCTAAGTATCATGGTTGATAATGGAATGAGAATATGGAACTGAGTACACATCATTGCATGTATAACCGAGAGTATTTATCAATCTCTTTATACAGGTATAAATGTCACATTAAGTAAAGGTAAAGTGATAATGGTGACAAAGATAATTAATCTGATCAGCTAGCCACATATAATAATGATAAGCACCTCAACAGATATTCTAGCAAGTCATTAGCATGGAATTAGGATGAACTACAAAGATATTCCCTAAGTTATTATTAACTATAAAGTCTAGCATATCATAATTAGTGCAATTATACTTGGCAATCATGGTGAGAAAAGACAATATCCATGCATAGTGAATATTAGCAAGGAAGATGAAGAACATAGCAATCACTCCCCTGTAATAGTGTTGCTCTGGCTGCCCTATACACGAGAGGGGGACTATATAAGAATCAACGAAGCTGTCACTATCGCGAACTACCCCACAATCCGGCATATAGGGTGCAATCGCAGATAAATACGGTATAGACACCACGTCTACACAATAATTATCATTCACCCACTGTACACATGGATAAACGCTATACGATCCTAGGCATGTATATAATTCCAATCTAACTAAGCCAAGCATATAAGTATGATAAACTAAGAACAATATAATTGCAAATATAATCAAGTAGAGCAAAGTCATAACCAATATATTGAAATAGAGCAAAGTCATATTCATAATATTGAAGAACAATGATGAACAATTGAAGAACAATAGAGGAATTACCAAGAATCCTCTTGACAGATCTGGGAACCAATCGAAGATTGACTCCTTCTAGTTCTAATCCTATGTAGCTATGCTAACTAGAGATCTAGTTGATGTGGTGGCTCTAGGGCTTGATCAGAGGCTCTCCTCCTGAATTAGGATTTGAAGTATGAGACGAGGGCCTCTCCTCCAGGGGCAGGGGCCTTGCTTATATAGCCCTTTCGGATGAATCTGGGCCGTCGGATCAAACCGACATTGAACGGACGGTTTTCCTTGATCCTCTAGGTCGGTGGAGCATAATCCTCGAGGCGGAGCCTGATTGGCTCCTGGGCCAGGGCGGGCGCCCTAGGTAACTCCCCCAAGCTTACCTCTTGCTCGTCCCTGAGCAAGGAGAGACTCAGTAGTTGCTGAAATGCCTTTGAATTTTGACGGTACACATGCTTTCAAATAGAGTCTCATCTCTGAGTGAAAGTAAACTGTCAAGACTTAAAACTTACTCATTATACCTTTCACCATGGGGCTTGCAACCGTCACCTTTGTCTTGAGTGGTTAAAAGATAGAACAGTCTAGTCAAGCACCATGTCTCTTATTCTTGATTAGCTATAGCTCATGGAGTTTTTTTGTAGATTTTCAAATAAAACTCAGAGATTCCTTGTATGACTCTCTCAGGTCTCTCTTTTGTGGTATTTCTGGATCCTCACCAAGGCAGTAATGATGTCTGCCTTCTCTCAAAGCAAAGTATGTAGTATTTGTGGTATAAGGCAGAGTGACATTGCCTTCTCTCTCATCCTATTCTAATAAGGCTTTTGATATCTAGAGCTCATCGGTGGGAGATAAAGTATACATACTTACAAGACATTTATTGCATAGTCAAACCATGGATCCAGAGAAACAAGCCAACAAGTCAAATCAAGATGTGCATGTGTGGCGAATAAATGGTGTATGGTGGTAGTGATGATAACAATGATGAAAGTCTAATTCTACTTTTGCTCTTTTTGAGGGGATACGTACCTTTCTTGCTTTTAAAGCTCTTGAGGAGAATGAGGTGCTCTATATTTTCTTTTTTCTTTTTTTTTTCCTCTCAGGTGGGTATCTTGTACCCCTAATTCTACTGTCGGACACTTGTCCATTTTTACCTCTCTTCTCACACTTTTTCTTTTTTTTTCATCGAGGTTCCGAGCACTTGCTCCTTTTTATTTCCTCGTATCTTTTTCTTTTCGAGGTTCCGGGCACTTGCCCCTTTTTATTTCCTCGTATAGAGCACTCATCTCCTTAGAACAATATAGCAAGTGGTAGTAACCAAAATAGCTTGAGCATTTATTTCACAGGGGATAACAAGAATGGGAAAATATTTTTGGCTATTCTCTCCCGGATTAGGAGTAGAATAATTTTATGTGGATCTGGAGATGAGAATGAGTGGATATATGTGGATGCGTACTTCCGGAGTAGAAGCAGCATGTATGAGTGATCGTGCAAGTGAATCTTGATTTTAACCGCATGACAAGCTCCTAAGGGTCTACACAGCTTGACTACACTCAATGCTCATAAGCAGTAAAAAGTAAAGGTATGGCTTAAAGTCTAGCAAGCATGTATGTATGGCTGTGGTAGGAACTTAAACTCTCATCATACAGGAACTCATCATGTAGCATTTTAAGATTTTCAAAGATAAAATTCTCCAGAATTCTAGCATCTCTAGGAATAGATAAACAGCAGCTCAACCTTCCCATATCATATCCGTTAACAACTTAGACTTTAGATCAAGTTCTCTTCCCACAAGTTCAGGTTTAGAGCAAGCTTTAAATGATAACAGTTATGTCTAAACTTAGAGAGAGGACTTCAAATTTGAAAGTTAGGCAAAGCAACTATTCATCATATCCATGCTAGAGTTTTATTATTATCTAGATTCAGTTTAGCATAGCTACTTTATTTATTAATTAAAACACACTAAGCAAAAGATATAGGTATATATATAAGCACAAAATCTTTATTTGGTTTTTTTTCATAGTTATGTATATTTTTATTTTTATAGGGTAGAAGTATATATAAATATAAAGATAAAGATAGAAATACTTAGCAAGATAATGGAGGTGCTCTCCCCCAAGCTGGATCTTGACATAATCTCTTCTGATGTAGCTAGCAGATGGCGGAGGTGTATTTGAAAGTCGGCAGCACCCTGACAGCGATTAGAATGTCCTCCGTCTGCTAGTCTCCTTAAATTCTATGAAGCTCAAATAGACAACAGAGCTTTGTGGAACTGATTAAGTGTTAGCATAAATATCTAGCCTTTATCATGCTGAGCCTCCTTGATTTTTTTTATGTTGTTTTTTTCTTTATTTTATAAAGCAGAAGAAAATATTTATGTATTTATTATATATATATATTTTTTATGCCACCACAGTGAATGTACTTATGGGTTTTATGCCACTCGCATACTCACATGGGGCTTTAGGGTTTTTAACATTTTTATTTTCTTTTTAAGATAGTATGAATATGATTAACTAAGCAAACTATTTAAGATAAAGTAAATAATTAAAAGGAAAGGATAACTACCAAGTTACCTCTTGGCAAGGCGTTCGGTGTTTTTAAGTCCTCCGAACGGGACTCTTATTCGTTCAGTCGTCCTGGGACTCGGTGGATGGCGTAGTCGTTGTTTTCGGCAGCGCCTCTTCTTCATGTACAACTGTCTTTTCTTTCCATACCTGTCTCGGTGCTTTGGTCTCCTCAGGACAGTGTTGGTTGAGTGGTATGTCTTCAGATCTTACCACTTCTCCTTCATAATCTGCCCATCCATCCTTGATGACCTGTTGCTTCTGATTGTGGTTACGCCGCCTTCTTCTTGTCCTGACCTGCTTGGATTCTTCAAATACATAGTTAGGGTCAGTAAAGTAAAGACGTACCTTCTCAGAGGGGAAGTGCATGTGGACTTCTCCAGTTCCAATGTAAATGATTGCTTTGACAGTACTTAGGAATGGTCTTCCAAGGATGATGGGTGGATCGTATTCATCTTCTCCCATGTCAATAACCTGAAAGTCTGTATAGACAAAGTGATCGTCTATCTTGACAGGGACGTCAGTTAGTGTACCTTCGACCTGTCGGAATGTCTGATCTGCCATCTGGAGCTGAATATATGTTGGGTTTAAGGGCATGGTTCCGAACAGAATTTCATAGGTGACCTTGGCCATTATGTTGACGCCCGACCCAGTGTCGCAAAGTGTCTTGTAGAAGTGGGACCCATTAATGGAGCAATAAATGCTTGGCATACCTGGGTCGTCCTTCTTAGGCAAGAACCGTGACTTGAGTTGGCGATCTTGACCTTTGTGCACGGCAGTGACCATCTTAGCTGTCTCGGTCCATACTTGCTTCTTGCTCTTGTTCCTCCTGTTGGTCCTCTTCCTTGGTTCATATTGGGGTTGCTCTGGGATTTGTGCGGTCTTGTTCTTGAAGGAAAACGTTTCCTTCCTCCCCTTGATGTAGAAACTGATCTTGGCAGCACTAGCATAGATGACAGCTCCCGCGGTGTTCAGGAATGGTCTCCCTAGGATGACGGGAGCCCTCTCATCAGAACCGGTCTCTATCACTACGAAGTCTGCTGGAGCGTACGAGGAACCCACTCGGACACAGATGTTCTTCAATATTCCTCTCGGGAAACTCAGTGTCCTATCTACAAGCTGCAAACACATGGTTGTTTCTAATAATGGTTGTGAAAAGAGTTTTTCATAGAGTAACTGGGCATGATGTTGACGCTGGAGCCAAAGTCACAGAGTGCTTCTGGGAAGTCTCGCATGCCGATGGAGATCGGGATGACGGGGCGTCCTGGATCGCCTCTCTTGACCGGCAGACGGTCAGTACTTACTTCCACGATAGAGTTACTCCAGTAATCTCCTGCATCAAACATGTCTACAAGATTTGCAGATTCTAGTCCTTCCGGTTGTGATGGTATACCGGGGTTAGTAGCAGGAACAGCAGCAGCTATTTGATTCAACTGAGATTCAATCATTTTATTAAAGCTAATCTGGTTCTTGATGGCAGTAGAGAAATTATCCATTCTATTATTTATATTTTCTAGTATTTTATCATTAGATGCCAATTTCTTAGACAGGTTATCCATTAGCTTTCCTTGGTTGGATACTAACTCTCTCAAAGGTGGATAATTATTATTATTATTGAAAGAATTGTTACCTTGGTAATTACCTGAGTAGTTAGGCCTCTGTTGATTCCAACCTTGATTCTGCTGAGGACGGTTGTAGTAGTTGTTGTTGTTATTGTTGATGTAGTTCACGTCCTCCAGCAACTCAGGACAGTGATTGCCCGAGTGTCCAGTACCTCCACACTCCTCACAAGTCATGTGGGAGTCGTAGACGTGCATGACTTCTTTCTTTTCTCCAGCTCGATCATCGAGCTTCTTCTTGAGTAGGTCTAGCTTGGCAGACAGCATGTCTACCTCCTTGAGCTGGTGCATACCTCCACCTTTCTTGCGTGTCTGAGTTCTTTCTTCATTCCAACCTTGGTTGGATGCCATCTTCTCCACAAGAGCTGTGGCTTGAGGTATGGTGAGTGATAGGAATGCTCCTCCAGCTGCAGCATCCATGGTTTCACGGGCACTGTTAATGAGCCCATGATAAAATGTCTGCATCAGTAGCCAGCTTTCCATTCTATGATGGGGACATTCTAGGATGTAGTCTTGGAAACGCTCCCATGCTTCTGGAACGGATTCATCATGTTGTTGCTGAAAACTTGTAATCTTCCCACGGAGAGCATTGGTCTTACCCATGGGAAAGAATTTGGCCAGAAAGTTCATGGAGCAGAGTGCCCACGTAGTGTTCTTCTCCTTTGTAGCGTAGAACCACTGCTTCGCTCTCCCCAACAGTGAGAATGGGAAAAGGCGAAGTAGTATGGCGTCTCTGGGGACATCAGCCATGGTGAAAGTGCTGCAGATCTCCAGGAAGTGTTGAAGATGAGCACTAGCGTCTTCATGTGGCTTCCCACAGAACTGGTTAGCTTGCACCATGTTGATGAGCCCAGGCTTGAGCTTGAAGTTGCGGTCGATCTCCCCAGCAGGTCCAGTGCGGATGTTGTCCGTAGTGGGAGCTGAGAACTCGCGGATCGACTTGTTCGCCATGGCTTTGAATTCAGTCGACAAATTCCGGATGAAACTTCGGTGGTCTTCGGATTTGGATGAAGCTTTGTGCTGAAGTGTTGACGATGTCTTCTTGAGCTTGGCTCTTGTTCTTCTGAATAAGGCTTCGGGATCGTCAACAAAGTTGTCTGGAAGATGTCTTCTATTCATGCATCACCCTGCAATAAATAATCAAAATGGAAAATACAGGGGTAAAACTGTATAAGAGAATTGATAAGCTCGATCAGATTAGTGATGCAAATGATGACTCAAAGTTCCATATTCATTCCTACTTAGTAATCAACCTTCCCCGGCAACGGCGCCAAAAATGCTTGTTGGGTATTCTTAACGTCACTACCAAAAGTAGACTTAGTTTTCTAATTCTGATAACGGCGCCAAAAATGCCAAACCTATCCCTCATGCCACTTAAGCCAAGTTGTCATCCCCAGCATGACATGAGAGACGCGGTATTGAAATATGCATTTGCTCATCAAGATAAATAATAAAAGGGATCTGCAAGCGCACAGATTAATACCGATGTAGCATTTTAACCAGAAAGTATTCCAGGTATCGTTATTTATATTTTTACCACTGGGAAGGGATTTCTAAGTATCACGGTTGATAATGGAATGAGAATATGGAACTGAGTACACATCATTGCATGTATAACCGAGAGTATTTACCAATCTCTTTATACAGGTATAAATGTCACATTAAGTAAAGGTAAAGTGATAATGGTGACAAAGATAATTAATCTGATCAGCTAGCCACATATAATAATGATAAGCACCTCAACAGATATTCTAGCAAGTCATTAGCATGGAATTAGGATGAACTACAAAGATATTCCCTAAGTTATTATTAACTATAAAGTCTAGCATATCATAGTTAGTGCAATTATACTTGGCAATCATGGTGAGAAAAGACTATATCCATGCATAGTGAATATTAGCAAGGAAGATGAAGAACATAGCAATCACTCCCCTGTAATAGTGTTGCTCTGCCTGCCCTATACACGAGAGGGGGACTATATAAGAATCAACGAAGCTGTCACTATCGCGAACTACCCCACAATCCGGCATATAGGGTGCAATCACAGATAAATACGGTATAGACACCACGTCTACACAATAATTATCATTCACCCACTGTACACATGGATAAACGCTATACGATCCTAGGCATGTATATAATTCCAATCTAACTAAGCCAAGCATATAACTATGATAAACTAAGAACAATATAATTGCAAATATAATCAAGTAGAGCAAAGTCATAACCAATATATTGAAATAGAACAAAGTCATATTCATAATATTGAAGAACAATGATGAACAATTGAAGAACAATAGAGGAATTACCAAGAATCCTCTTGACAGATCCGGGAACCAATCGAAGATTGACTCCTTCTAGTTCTAATCCTATGTAGCTATGCTAACTAGAGATCTAGTTGATGTGGTGGCTCTAGGGCTTGATCAGAGGCTCTCCTCCTGAATTAGGGTTTGAAGTATGAGACGAGGGGGCCTCTCCTCCAGGGGCAGGGGCCTTGCTTATATAGCCCTTTCGGATGAATCTGGGCCGTTGGATCAAACCGACATTGAACGGACGGTTTTCCTTGATCCTCTAGGTCGGTGGAGCATAATCCTCGAGGCGGAGCCTGATTGGCTCCGGGGCCAGGGCGGGCGCCCTGTGTCCGGCTCCGTTACGCCTCTCGTTCGTTCTCGTGGCTTCTGGACTCTTCTAGATGTAAGATAATTACGTGTTCGGTTAATATCCCGTCATTAATCCGACATGTGGGCCTTTCTTCCGTATTTCCTGATAACCCCCTGCAGAAACAGATAAACAGCAAAACTCGTGGAATTCTGTCAGATAAAACCCTAAGTCTAGGTGTTGGTTTCATTTGGATCCTTTTCTCTATTTATTTGATAGTTATAATTGATACTTAAGGACCGTCAACAAACTCCCCCAAGCTTACCTCTTGCTCGTCCCTGAGCAAGGAGAGACTCAGTAGTTGCTGAAATGCCTTTAAATTTTGACGGTACACATGCTTTCAAATAGAGTCTCATCTCTGAGTTAAAGTAAACTGTCAAGACTTAAAACTTACTCATTATACCTTTCACCATGGGGCTTGCAACCGTCACCTTTGTCTTGAGCGGTTAAAAGATAGAACAGTCTAGTCAGGCACCATGTCTCTTATTCTTGATCAGCTATAGCTCTTGGAGTTTTTTGCAGATTTTCAAATAAAACTCAGAGATTCCTTGTATGACTCTCTCAGGTCTCTCTTTTGTGGTATTTCTGGATCCTCACCAAGGCAGTAATGGTGTCTGCCTTCTCTCAAAGCAAAGTATGTAGTATTTGTGGTATAAGGCAGAGTGACATTGCCTTCTCTCTCATCCTATTCTAATAAGGCTTTTGATATCTGGAGCTCATCGGTGGGAGATAAAGTATACATACTTACAAGACATTTATTGCATAGTCAAACCATGGATCCAGAGAAACGAGCCAATAAGTCAAATCAAGATGTGCATGTGTGGCGAATGAATGGTGTATGGTGATAGTGATGATAACAATGGTGAAAGTCTAATTCTACTTTTGCTCTTTTTGAGGGGATACGTACCTTTCTTGCTTTTAAAGCTCTTGAGGAGAATGAGGTGCTCTATATTTTCTTTTTTTTCCTCTCAGGTGGGTATCTTGTACCCCTAATTCTACTGTCGGACACTTGTCCATTTTTACCTCTCTTCTCACACTTTTTCTTTTTTTTTCATCGAGGTTCCGAGCACTTGCTCCTTTTTATTTCCTCGTATCTTTTTCTTTTCGAGGTTCCGGGCACTTGCCCCTTTTTATTTCCTCGTATAGAGCACTCATCTCCTTTAGAACAATATAGCAAGTGGTAGTAACCAAAATAGCTTGAGCATTTATTTCACAGGGGATAACAAGAATGGGAAAATATTTTTGGCTATTCTCTCCTGGATTAGGAGCAGAATAATTTTATGTGGATCTGGAGATGAGAATGAGTGGATATATGTGGATGCGTACTTCCAGAGTAGAAGCAGCATGTATGAGTGATCGTGCAAGTGAATCTTGATTTTAACCGCTTGACAAGCTCCTAAGGGTCTACACAGCTTGACTACACTCAATGCTCATAAGCAGTAAAAAGTAAAGGTATGGCTTAAAGTCTAGCAAGCATGTATGTATGGCTGTGGTAGGAACTTAAACTCTCATCATACAGGAACTCATCATGTAGCATTTTAAGATTTTCAAAGATAAAATCCTCCAGAATTCTAGCATCTCTAGGAATAGATAAACAGCAGCTCAACCTTCCCATATCATATCCGTTAACAACTTAGACTTTAGATCAAGTTCTCTTTCCACAAGTTCAGGTTTAGAGCAAGCTTTAAATGATAACAGTTATGTCTAAACTTAGAGAGAGGACTTCAAATTTGAAAGTTAGGCAAAGCAATTATTCATCATATCCATGCTAGAGTTTTATTATTATCTAGATTCAGTTTAGCATAGCTACTTTATTTATTTATTAAAACACACTAAGCAAAAGATATAGGTATATATATAAGCACAAAATCTTTATTTGGTTTTTTTTCATAGTTATGTATATTTTTATTTTTATAGGGTAGAAGTATATATAAATATAAAGATAAAGATAGAAATACTTAGCAAGATAATGGAGGTGCTCTCCCCCAAGCTGGATCTTGACATAATCTCTTCTGATGTAGCTAGCAGATGACAGAGGTGTATTTTAAAGTCGGCAGCACCCTGACAGCGATTAGAATGTCCTCCGTCTGCTAGTCTCCTTAAATTCTGTGAAGCTCAAATAGACAACAGAGCTTTGTGGAACTGATTAAGTGTTAGCATAAATATCTAGCCTTTATCATGCTGAGCCTCCTTGATTTTTTTTATGTTGTTTTTTTTTCTTTATTTTATAAAGCAGAAGAAAATATTTATGTATTTATCATATATATATATATTTTTTATGCCACCACAGTGAATGTACTTATGGGTTTTATGCCACTCACATACTCACATGGGGCTTTAGGGTTTTTAACATTTTTATTTTCTTTTTAAGATAGTATGAATATGATTACTAAGCAAACTATTTAAGATAAAGTAAATAATTAAAAAGAAAAGGATAACTACCAAGTTACCTCTTGGCAAGGCATTCGGTGTTTTTAAGTCCTCCGAACGGGACTCTTATTCGTTCAGTCGTCCTGGGACTCGGTGGATGGCGTAGTCGGTGTTTTCGGCAGCGCCTCTTCTTCATGTACAACTGTCTTTTCTTTCCATACCTGTCTCGGTGCTTTGGTCTCCTCAGGACAGTGTTGGTTGAGTGGTATGTCTTCAGATCTTACCACTTCTCCTTCATAATCTGCCCATCCGTCCTTGATGAACTGTTGCTTCTGATTGTGGTTACGCTGCCTTCTTCTTGTCCTGACCTGCTTGGATTCTTTAAATACATAGTTAGGGTCAGTAAAGTAAAGACGTACCTTCTCAGAGGGAAAGTGCATGTGGACTTCTCCAGTTCCAATATAAATGATTGCTTTGACAGTACTTAGGAATGGTCTTCCAAGGATGATGGGTGGATCGTATTCATCTTCTCCCATGTCAATAACCTGAAAGTCTGTATGGACAAAGTGATCGTCTATCTTGACAGGGACGTCAGTTACTGTACCTTTGACCTGTCGGAATGTCTGATCTGCCATCTGGAGCTGAATATATGTTGGGTTTAAGGGCATGGTTCCGAACAGAAGTTCATAGGTGACCTTGGCCATTATGTTGACGCCCGACCCAGTGTCGCAAAGTGTCTTGTAGAAGTGGGACCCATTAATGGAGCAATAAATGCTTGGCATACCTGGGTCGTCCTTCTTAGGCAAGAACGGTGACTTGAGTTGGCGATCTTGACCTTTGTGCACGGCAGTGACCATCTTAGCTGTCTCGGTCCATACTTGCTTCTTGCTCTTGTTCGTCCTGTTGGTCCTCTTCCTTGGTTCATATTAGGGTTGCTCTGGGATTTGTGCGGTCTTGTTCTTGAAGGAAAACGTTTCCTTCCCCCCCTTGATGTAGAAACTGATCTTGGCAGCACTAGCATAGATGACAGCTCCCGCGGTGTTCAGGAATGGTCTCCCTAGGATGACGGGAGCCCTCTCATCAGAACCGGTCTCTATCACTACGAAGTCTGCTGGAGCGTACGAGGAACCCACTCGGACACAGATGTTCTTCAATATTCCTCTCGGGAAACTCAGTGTCCTATCTGCAAGCTGCAAACACATGGTTGTTTCTAATAATGGTTGTGAAAAGAGTTTTTCATAGAGTACCCTGATTGGCTCCGGGGCCAGGGCGGGCGCCCTGTGTCCGGCTCCGTTACGCCTCCCGTTCGTTCTCGTGGCTTCTGGACTCTTCTAGATGTAAGATAATTACGTGTTCGGTTAATATCCCATCATTAATCCGACATGTGGGCCTTTCTTCCGTATTTCCTAATAACCCCCTGCAGAAACAGATAAACAGCAAAACTCGTGGAATTCTGTCAGATAAAACCCTAAGTCTAGGTGTTGGTTTCATTTGGATCCTTTTCTCTATTTATTTGATAGTTATAATTGATACTTAAGGACCGTCAACAATCAACTAAAACAAGTTTACTTATCTAGATTGGATGTGCTTCTCTCTGGTGTGTCTCGAACCCGAAAACCCTAATTTCGAATGCCACCGCAAATACTTAGTCCATGCCCTGCGTAATTTGAGGTGTGTGACTGTGTTGCACACTAGTGTCAAGTGTAGGTTATGAGCTTAAGTACAACACCTAAAATGAAGCTCCAAGTTTGAGTTTGAGTTGGAGACCCAAAACTTGTCATGAGTTTTCTGATTCGAATTCAAATTCAAATTTGGGGAAAAATGTAAAAGAATTTCAAAAGCTAATTTGGTCAACCAAGAGTGGCCTTTGGTCAACCATGTCATGTTGGTCCAAATGATGCCCTTGGGTGAGGTTTTGATCATTAAGTAATCACAAATCAAAGTAGCAACAAATTCCAATTGAAAATTCCTCCGAAAACCCTAAATTTCAAAACCCTGTTATACCCCTTTTGAAATAATTCAAAATCTAAGCAAAATTTGGGAAAAAGTTCAAAACCAAGTTTGTAGAACTTTTCAAGGGCTACAACTTTGGTGTTTTGAGTTTTCAAAGTTTTAGTGTAAAATGTGGAGCAATTTTGAAAATAAACAAATTTCAGATTTAATTCATTTTTGTCCCCAAACTAAGATTTCAAAATGGAGGCAGAATTTGAAAATGTTTTGAACAGCAAAGTTGTAGGTCTTGTTGAGATGTACAACTTTGGTGCTTGGAGATTTTGAAGTTTCAATATGAAATCAAAAGTAATTTCTAAATTACCAAATCTTAAAAATGTGTCCCTTTTTGAATTTAAACTTAAATTTCAAAATCCAGTTAGAATTTGAAAAAGTGTTCAATACCAAACTTGTAGAGCTTGAAATTATGAAGATTTCATAGATTGGAAGTTTTTCAAGTTGTTACATGAATTTGAAAGTAATTTGAAAAATCAGTTTGAAATTCAGAGTTTGGGGGGGGGGAGCTACAATGTCGGGCCAATGGACGTCGGCCACCGGCCGGTATGGGCGCCGGCCGATCGTCGCCATGGCCTTCCGCGGCCTTCGCGCGCGGTCAGGAATGCCAGCGCGACGACGTGAGCAGTTCAGCTCTGTAGTCGCGACCGCCTTCTATAAATACATGAGTTCACAGTGACGTTTTCCGATTTCGCCACCACCGCCACCGCAGCTCCGCCGCTCGCCGCTGCCTCCGTCGGGCCATCTCCGGCCACGCCAACCGCACCATTAGCTCCGCGCTCGGCCTCGCGCACCTCGTGGACCACAGGAGCTCACCATTTTCGCACCCAAACCTCCGCACCGTCTGCTCCCGTGCCCACCTCCGGTGACCGCCCGCCATCCTCGCCTTCCCGTGGCCAGGCCACTCCAGCCGCTCCCCGTCGCCACCGAGAGCTCCACTGCAACCGCGGTGAGCCACTGATGCTCCCCGTCCCCTCAATTTAGCCTCTACCGTTTTGTGTGCGCCGGCGTGCTGCTCCCGTGTCCACCGTGCCGCCATCGCCGTTGCTCGTGGGTCGCTAGGGCTCGAACCATGGTGCTACTTAGCAAAACGGAATCGCGGGGAGATGTAGATGGTGATGGTAGGGTTTAATTGTCGACCGAATCTCCGGTCACCGGCCGACCACCGCGGGAGAGCGAGCGAGCACGCGGGAGCAAGCGAGAGCGCGGGAGGAGGAAGATGACAGGTGGGGCCACGCTGTCAGTGAGAGAGAGGGAGAGGCAGCCGCGGGCGCGGAGCGGGCCGCCTGCTGGGCCACGCTGCTGGGCCAGCGCGAGAGCGGGCGAGCGCGCGGGCACGTGGGCCGTTCAGGCTGGGCCGGACCGGAGGGGAAGAAGGGAAGCAGCCCGGTTCGGATTTCGTTTTTGTTTTTCTTTTTCAAATAAATGAATAGTGCTATTATTTGTTTATTTCACTAAAATTTTTGTAGAGTTCCAAAATTCATGAAAATTTTTGTGTGAGCTTCTCAATGTATAAATTATCTAGGAAAAATGTTAAATCATGAATTTGAATACTTTGTGCAGTAGAATTAATTAGTTCCATTAAAGATTAAATGCAACTTCCAGGAATTTTAATAATTAATTTATTAATCCAAAAATTATGAAATTTATTATAACACTGTTACAAATCATTCTTAATCCATTTATTAAAGTTTGAGCTTGTTTAGATAAAGTTTGATCAACTGTTAATTATGCCTGTTGGGCATTCTTAACGTCATTACCAAAAGTAGATTTAGTTTTCTAATTCTGATAACGGCGCCAAAAATGCTTGTTGGGCATTCTTAACGTCATTACCAAAAGTAGACTTAGTTTTCTAATTCTGATAACGGCGCCAAAAATGCCGAACCTATCCCTCATGCCACTTAAGCCAAGTTGTCATCCCCAGCATGACATGAGAGACACGGTATTGAAATATGCAACTGCTCTTCTAAATAAGTAATAAATAAGATCTGCAAGCGCACAGATTAATACCGATGTAGCATTTTAACCGGGAAGTATTCCAGGTATCGTTATTTATATTTTTACCACTGGGAAGGGATTACTAACATCAATGTTGATTATGGAATGGAATATAGGAATGAGTATCAATCATTGCATGTATAAGTGAGAGCATTCATCTATCTCTTGCATACAGGGGTAAGTGTCACACAAAATATAGATAAAGTATGAATGGTGACAAAGATAATTAATCTGATCAGCTAGCCACATATAATAATGATAAGCACCTCAACAGATATTCTAGCAAGTCATTAGCATGGTATTAGGACGAACTACAAGGATATTTCCTAAGTTATTCTTAACTATAAAGTCTAGCATATCATAGTTAGTGCAAGTACACTTGGCAATCATTGCGAGAAAGGACTACGCCCATGCATAGTGATATTATCAAGGAAGATGAGAAACATAGCAATCACTCCCCCGTAATAATGTTGCTCTGCCTGCCTTACACACAGGAGGGGGACTATGTAAGAACCAACGAAGCTGTCACCATCGCGGACCACCCCACGATCCGGCATATAAGGTGCAATCGCAGATAAATATGGTCTAAGCACCACGCCTACACAATATTTATCATTCACCCATGGATCCGATGGATAAACGCTATAAGATCCTAAATATATATATAATTCCAATCTAACTAAGCCAAGCGTATAACTACGATAAACTAAGAACAATATAATCACAAACATAAACAAGTAGAGCATAGTCATAATCAATATATTGAAATAGAACAAAGTTGTATTCATAATATTGAAGAACAAAGATGAACAATGAAGAACAGTAAAGGAATTACCAAGAATCCTCTTGACAGATCCGGAAACCAATCGAAGATTGACTCCTTCTAGTTCTAATCCTATGTAGCTATGCTATACTAGAGATCTAGTTGATGTGGTGGCTCTAGGGCTTGATCAGAGACTCTCCTCCTGAGATTAGGGTTTGAAGAATTGAGAATGAGGGAGTGCCTCCTCCAGGGGCCAGGGGTCCTGCTTATATAGCCCCCTCAAGTGAACGTGGGCCGTCGGATCAAACCGACATTAATCGCACGGTTTTCCTTGATCCCTTAGGTCGGTGGAGCATAATCCGCGAGACGGAGCCTGATTGGCTCTCAGGCCAGGGCGGGCACCCTGCCTCCGGGCCCGTTCGGCCTCCCATTCGATCTCGTGGCTTCTGGGTCTTCTAGATGATAGAAAATCGGTGAACACGTTATTATCTCTATGTAAACCCGACGTGTGGGCCTTTCCTCCGTATTTTCTGATAACCCCCTGCAGAAACAGACGAACACCAAAACTCGTAGAATTCTGTCAGATAAAACCCTAAGTCTAGGTGTTGGTTGCATTTGGATCCTTTTCTTTATTTATTTGATAACTATATTTGGTACTTAAGGACCGTCAACAAACTCCCCCAAGCTTACCTCTTGCTCGTCCCTGAGCAAGGATAGACTCATTATGGATCAGAAGTTGCTGCAACGCCTTTGAACGTTGACGATACATATGCTTTCAAATAAGGTCTCATCCCTGAGTTAGAGTAAACTGTCAAGACTTAAAACTTACTCATTTTACCTTTCACCATGGGGCTTGCAACCGTCACCTGCATCTTGAGTGGTTAAAAGATAGAACGGTCTAGTCAAACGCCATGTCTCTTATTCTTGATCAGCTATAGCTCTGGAGTTTTTTGCAAATTTTTTAAATAAAACTCAGAGATTCCTTGTATGACTTTCTCGGGTCTCTCTTTTGTGGTATTTCTGGATCCTTACCAAGGCAGTAATGGTATATGCCTTCTCTCTCAAAGTATGTGGTATTTATGGTATAAGGCGTAGTGACATTGCCTTCTCTCTCACCCTACTCTAATAAGGCTTTGATATCTGGAGCTCATAGGTGGGAGATACAGTATACATACTCATAGAACATTTATTGCATAGTCAAACCATGGATCCAGAGAAACAAGTCAATAAGTCAAATCAAGATGTGCATGTGTGGTGAATGAGTGGTGTATGGTGATGATGGTGATAACAAAAGTCTAATGCTCTTTTTGAGGGAATACATACCTTTTTTGCTTTTTAAAAATTTTTTAGGGGAATGAGATGCTCTATTTTTTTCTTAGGTGGGTATCTTGTACCCCTAATTCTACTGTCGGACACTTGTCCATTTTTACCTCTCGTCTCACTTTTTCTTTCTTCGAGGTTCCGAGCACTTGCTCCTTTTTATTTCCTCGTATTTATATTTTTTTAGAGCAATCTCCCTCTTTTGAAAATATAGCAAGTGGTAGTAGAAATGACTTGAGCATTAACTTCACAGGGAATAACAGGAATGGGATAATGTTTTTGGCTATTCTCTCCCGAGTCAGGAGTAGAATAATTTTGGGTGAATCTGGAGATAGAAATGAGTGGATATATGTGGATGCGTACTTTCGGAGTAGAAGCAGCATGTATGAGTGAACGTGCAAGTGAATCTTGATTTTAACCACATGACAAGTTCCTAAGGGTCTACACAGCTTGACCACACTCAATTCCCATAAGCAGTAAGTAGTAAAAGTGCGGCTCTTAATCTAACAAGCATGTATATATGGCTGTGGTAGGAATTTAAACTCTCATCATACAAGAACTCATCATGCAACATTTTAAAGATTTTTTTAAAGATATAATTCTCCAGAATTCTAGCATCTCTAGGAACAGATAAACAGCAGCTCAACCTTCCCATATCATATCCGTTAACAACTTAGACTTCAGATCAAGTTCTCTTCCCACTAGTTCAGGTTTAGAGCCAGTTTTAAATTATAACAGTTATGTCTAAACTAGAGAGAGAACAAATTTGAAAATTAGGCAGAGCAACTATTTATCATATCCATGCTAGAGTTTTATTTTCAAGATTCAGTTTAGCATAGCTACTTTATTTATTTATTAAACTAAGCAAATATATATAAACACAAAATATTTATTTGGGTTTTCATGATTATGCATCTTTTTATTTTAATAAAGCATAGGTATAAATGTAGATAAAAATACTTATCGGGATAAATGGGGGTGCTCTCCCCCAAGCTGGATCTTGACGTAATTTCTTCTGATGTAGCTAGCAGGTGCAGAGGTGTATTTGAGTGTCGGCAGTACCCTGACAGCGATTAGGATGTCCTCCATCTGCTAGTCTTCCTGAATTCTGTGGAGCTCAAATAGACAACAAAGCTTCGTGGAACTTGATTAAGCGTTAGCATAAATATCTAGCCTTTATCATGTTTGAGCTTCCTTGGTAAATATCACTCTCTATTTTTATTTTCATTTTTATAGAACAGAAAAAATATATTATTATTATTTTTTTATGCCACCACAGTGAATGTACTTATGGGTTTTATGCCACTCGCATACTCACATGGGGCTTACTATTTTCAACATTTTTTTAAGACAGAATGAACATGATTAACTGAGCAATAATTAAAGGAAAAATGATAACTACCAAGTTTACCTCTTGGCACGGCGTTCGGTGTTTTTAAGTCCTCCGAACAGGACTTCTTTTCTTCTTAGTTGTCCTGGGATTTGGGTGGCGTAGACGGTGGTTCCGGTAGCGCCTCCTCTTCTTGTGTAACTATCTTCGCTTTCCATACCCGACTTGGTGCTTCGGTCTCCTGTTGTGTATCCTCGGGCCTTATGACCTCTCCTTCATAGTCTGCCCATACGTCCTTGATGGTTTGCCTCCTTTGGTTACGGTTACGTCGCCTTCTTCTTGTCCTGACCTGCTTAGAATCTTCAACTATATAGTTAGGGTCATTAAAGTAGCGGCGTACCTTCTCAGAGGGGAAATGCATATGGACTTCTCCGGTTCCAATGTAGATGATTGCTTTGACGGTGCCTAGGAACGGTCTTCCTAGGATGATGGGTGGATCGTACTCATCGTCTCCCATGTCAATGACCTGAAAGTCTGTATGGACAAAATGATCGTTAATTTTAACAGGGACATCAGTTACTATACCTTCGACCTTTCGGGATGTCTGATCTGCCATCTGGAGCTGAGTGTATGTTGGTTTTAAGGGCATGGTTCCGTACAAGAGCTGATAGGTGACTGTGGCCATTATGTTGACGCCTGATCCAGTGTCGCAGAGCGCCTTCTGAAAGGAGTATCCATTGATTGAGCACTCAATGCTTGGCATACCTGGGTCGTCCTTCTTGTTCAGGAAGGGCGACTTGAGTCGACCATCTTGACCTCCTTGAACTGCAGTGACCATCTTAGCTGATTCGGTCCATCCTTGGTTGTTCTTGTTCTGCTTGTTCCTCCTGTTGGTCCTCTTCCTTGGTTCATGTTGGGGTTGCTCTGAGATTTGTGTAATCTTGTTCTTGAAGGAAAACGTCTCCTTCCTCCCCTTGATGTTGAAGTTGATCTTCGCAGCGCTGGCGTAGATGACAGCTCCCGAGGTGTTCAGGAATGGCCTTCCCAGAATAACTGGTGACCTCTCATCGGACCCGGTCTCTATCACCACGAAGTCAGCTGGAGAATACGAGGTATCAACTCGGACACACATGTTCTTTAATATTCCTTTAGGAAAGCTTAGTGTCCGATCTGCAAGCTGCAAACACATAGTTGTTTCTGATAAAGGATATGTAAAGAATTTTTCATAGAGTACCCTGGGCATAATGTTGACGCTGGAGCCAAAGTCACAGAGTGCTTCTGGGAAGTCCACCATGCCGATGGAGATTGGGATGATGGGGCGTCCTGGATCGCCTCTCTTGACTGGCAGAAGGTCATTATGTACTCCGACAGCGGGATTACTCCAATAGTTACCTGCATCAAACATGTCTACAAGATTTGCAGATTCTAATCCTTCCGGTTGTGATGGTATACCGGGGTTAGTAGCAGGAACAACAGCAGCTATTTGATTTAACTGAGATTCAATCATTTTATTAAAGCTAATTTGGTTTTTGATGGCAGTAGAGAAATTATCCATTCTATTATTTATGTTTTCTAGTATTTTATCATTGGATGCCAATTTCTTAGACAAGTTATCCATTAGCTTTCCTTGATTAGACACTAACTCTCTCAGGGGTGGAAAATTATTATTGTTGTTGTAAGAGTTATTACCTTGATAATTACCTGAGTAGTTACCTGAGTAGTTAGGCCTCTGTTGATTTCAACCTTGATTTTGTTGACGGTTGTAGTTGTTGTTGTTGTTGATGTACCTTGCATCCTCAAGCATCTCAGGGCAGTGATTGCCTGAGTGTCCAGTATCTCCACATTCCTCACAAGTCATGTGAGAGTCGTAGACGTTCATGACTTCTCTTTTGTCTCCAGCTTTGTCATCGAGCTTTTTCATGAGTAGGTCTAACTTTGCAGACAGCATGTCTACCTGCTTGAGCTGGTGCATACCTCCACCCTTCTTGCGTGTTTGAGTCCTCTCTTCGTTCCAACCTTGGTTGGACGCCATCTTCTCCACAAGGGCTGTAGCTTGTGGTATGGTGAGTGATAGAAATGCGCCTCCAGCTGCAGCATCCATGGTCTCACGAGCACTAGTGATGAGCCCATGATAGAAAGTCTGCATAAGTAGCTAGCTTTCCATTCCATGATGGGGACATTCTAGGATGTAATCTTGAAAGCGCTCCCATGCTTCTGGAACGGATTCATCATGTTGTTGCTGAAAACTTGTAATCTTCCCACGGAGAGCATTGGTCTTGCCCATGGGAAAGAACTTAGCCAGAAAGTTCGTAGAGCAGAGTGCCCACGTAGTGTTCTTATCCTTCGTCACGTAGAACCACTGCTTCGCTCTCCCCAATAGTGAGAATGGGAAAAGGCGAAGTAGTATGGCGTCTCTGGGAACATCTAATATAGTGAATGTGCTGCAAATCTCTAGGAAGTGTTGGAAATAAGCACTTGCATCTTCGTGCGGCTTCCCACAAAACTGGTTGGCTTGTACCATGTTGATGAGCCCTGACTTGAGCTCAAAGTTCTTGTCGATGGCCGCGGTAGGTCCAGTGCAGATGTTGTCCGTAGTGGGAGCTGAGAACTCGCGGATCGTCTTGTTCGCCATGGCTGCAAACTCTGTTGACAAATTCCGGATGAAACTTCGGCGGTCTTTTGAATTGGATGAAGTGTTGTGTCGAAGTGTTGACTTCTTGAGCTTGGCTCTTGCCCCTCTGATTAATGCTTCGGGGTTATCAACAAAATTTTCTGGAAGATGTCCTCTATTCATACATCACCTTGCAAAACAAGAAAAATGGAAAAATACAGGGGTAAATCTGTATGGGAGAATTGATGATCTCAATCACTTAATGATGCGAATGATGACTCAAATTCCGTATTCATTCCTTGTTAGTAAATCAACCTTCCCCGGCAACGGCGCCAAAAATGCTTGTTGGGCATTCTTAACGTCATTACCAAAAGTAGACTTAGTTTTCTAATTCTGATAACGGCGCCAAAAATGCTTGTTGGGCATTCTTAACATCATTACCAAAAGTAGACTTAGTTTTCTAATTCTGATAACGGCGCCAAAAATGCCGAACCTATCCCTCATGCCACTTAAGCCAAGTTGTCATCCCCAGCATGACATGAGAGACGCGGTATTGAAATATGCAACTGCTCTTCTAAATAAATAATAAATAAGATCTGCAAGCGCACAGATTAATACCGATGTAGCATTTTAACCGGGAAGTATTCCAGGTATCGTTATTTATATTTTTACCACTGGGAAGGGATTACTAACATCAATGTTGATTATGGAATGGAATATAGGAATGAGTATCAATCATTGCATGTATAAGTGAGAGCATTCATCTATCTCTTGCATACAGGGGTAAGTGTCACATAAAATATAGATAAAGTATGAATGGTGACAAAGATAATTAATCTGATCAGCTAGCCACATATAATAATGATAAGCACCTCAACAGATATTCTAGCAAGTCATTAGCATGGTATTAGGACGAACTACAAGGATATTTCCTAAGTTATTCTTAACTATAAAGTCTAGCATATCATAGTTAGTGCAAGTACACTTGGCAATCATTGCGAGAAAGGACTACGCCCATGCATAGTGATATTATCAAGAAAGATGAGAAACATAGCAATCACTCCCTTGTAATAATGTTGCTCTGCCTGCCTTACACACGGGAGGGGGACTATGTAAGAACCAACGAAGCTGTCACCATCGCGGACCACCCCACGATCCGGCATATAAGGTGCAATCGCAGATAAATATGGTCTAAGCACCACACCTACACAATATTTATCATTTACCCATGGATCCGATGGATAAACGCTATACGATCCTAAACATGTATATAATTCCAATCTAACTAAGCCAAGCGTATAACTACGATAAACTAAGAACAATATAATCGCAAACATAAACAAGTAGAGCATAGTCATAATCAATATATTGAAATAGAACAAAGTTGTATTCATAATATTGAAGAATAAAGATGAACAATGAAGAACAGTAAAGGAATTACCAAGAATCCTCTTGACAGATCCGGAAACCAATCGAAGATTGACTCCTTCTAGTTCTAATCCTATGTAGCTATGCTATACTAGAGATCTAGTTGATGTGGTGGCTCTAGGGCTTGATCAGAGACTCTCCTCCTGAGATTAGGGTTTGAAGAATTGAGAATGAGGGAGTGCCTCCTCCAGGGGCCAGGGGTCCTGCTTATATAGCTCCCTCAAGTGAACGTGGGCCGTCGGATCAAACCGACATTAATCGCACGGTTTTCCTTGATCCCTTAGGTCGGTGGAGCATAATCCGCGAGACGGAGCCTGATTGGCTCTCAGGCCAGGGCAGGCGCCCTAGGGAGCAGGGCGGGCGCCCTGCCTCCGGGCCCGTTCGGCCTCCCGTTCGATCTCGTGGCTTCTGGAGTCTTCTAGATGATAGAAAATCGGTGAACACGTTATTATCTCTATGTAAACCCGACGTGTGGGCCTTTCCTCCGTATTTTCTGATAACCCCCTGCAGAAAGAGACAAACACCAAAACTCGTGGAATTCTGTCAGATAAAACCCTAAGTCTAGGTGTTGGTTGCATTTGGATCCTTTTCTTTATTTATTTGATAACTGTATTTGGTACTTAAGGACCGTCAACAATGCCCTAATTAATTAAATAGTAAATAAATGTTAATTTGAGAACTTTAAGTGTTGTGTGCCCTTTTGATTGAGTGATGTCCTTAGGTCACTACCCTTTGGTGATCTTTGGCACCTTAATTCCATGTTTGAGCTCGTTAGTAACTTACTTAGTGTTAAAAGCTGGTATCGCTAGACTTGTCGCTTCCAGTTAGTAGGTTTTATGTTTGCGACTGTACCGTGAAGGGAAGTTGTACTCAAGTCGTAACCCGTGGCATGTTATCATCAAGCATCATGTTTATCATCGAGCATCATGTTAAAGCATGTTATGTACTCGTGTAGTTTCCGCTTTCGAAGAAGCCGAAGTCATCGAGCAAGTTTCCGGAGAAGAGCGATCGTCGGTGGGTTCCGGACCAGACGTTGGAGTCCTCGAGTCTGAGTCGGTCGTCGTGTCAGAGCAAGGCAAGCCCCGGTGCATTTAAACCCTACCTTGAGTTTTTTACAAAAGTTTTATTATTTATTATTATGGTTTACTGCATTAAGTAATTAGGAGTTGAGTGATAACCTAATTGTTGCATTATCATCCTTGATTATTGCAATATCAACCTTTATACCTGTTTTACGGAAAATGCGTAGTATGCTTCGCTATGCTTAGAAGTTAAGCTTTTAAATGCAATGTTTACATAGCCATGACGGCATATTTAATAAATAATGAAGTATGAGAATGAACTTGAAAGATCGGGTGGGTGGTTTGGCCACTGCTAACATGCATTGGGAAAGGAGTCTCAATGTAGTGTTTCCGCCTTGTCAGTTAAGGTCCGTTCATTGTAAGCCTGTTGTGTTCGAGACTTTGCAACTAGCCTCATGCCTTAGGTAAGCCCAAAATATTGGTGATTCCATTACGAGAATGTCTAACCTCGCACTGGGAGTGGAGAGATGGCGGGAGTAGCGTGTACCCTCGGGGCTAGAATCGGGCCGGGTTCGAGGAGTACTGTACTCTCGGGTGGCGATGGACACGTTCTGGTTTTGGGAGATCTAAATGAGGGTTGATATATGCAAGATTCGGTTCTACATATGTCGTGAAGTTAGGGATCCCTAGCTGGGTATAATCGGTTCGAATCGTCGTTGCTCCTCGATTATGGAGACTCGATCACCTGACTTGCATCGTAGTTAAGAACTGGAATGAAAGAAAGAATGAGAAAGGTTTTGATGATAATTACTTTGATCTAGATTAGGATCACCTAGAGTTGGTTAATGAACCATCAATGGTAAAAGTAAAATGTTAAAGATAAGGATTTACTTTAGTAAGCTTTTCTGCAAAAGAAAATTTGATTCTGGATTACCCGTACCTTGATTCCCTAAAGCTAGCATGCCCTTGGAGTCTTTGTCTTAGTCGGATAAGTCTTGTTGAGTACTCTCGTACTCAGGGTTTGTTGAACCCCTTGTTGCAGGTGCGGTTCATGAACAAGTCTGCTTCGAGCCTTGTTGCATGACCGTCGTGGTTGAAGACAGTGACGACGAGTAGACTGTGTGGCCTTTGGGCAAGGCATCTCGCTTGTGTGGGGTAATAAAGTTACTACCGATACTTCTCTACTACTGGTTTGTAATAATGTTACATAAGGTTTGAAGTTTGAAAACTGGTTTGTAACCCTAAGTTATTGTAAGACTTCCGCTACTTTACTCTGTTGAATATTTTGAATAAACTGTTGTAATATTGCAATACTCCTGTGATTGGATCCTGTTCGGAGGAAAGCAGGCCTTTTAAGTTATGGTTAACATAAGTATGGCTGTCAGAGGTCATTATGGCAATGACGGGTACTTGTGGGCCATCATAATTAGTAGGTTCTGTGACAGCTGGTACCAAAGCATAATCACTTGAGTTATTGTAGTATTACTTTGCAAAACTTCAAAATGATTTGGGTCGAACAAACTTAATATTGATATTTTGGTCCAAATTGTTTTTGCTTATCTTAATCTATTCTATAGTTTCCTTAGCTCATATTTGAAAGCTTCGTAGTGAAGTATCATGTATAGTGCCCTATGTTATAAAGATTGCATGTGTTACTTAATCTTTTCTGTTAGATCGTAAGTACGATGCATGCATCATGTTTAATCAACCTGCTTAAGTTACCTTCCCTTTTAAAGTGGTTTGGGTTAAGTAAGGTTCAATCCTATTCATGCTAACCTTCAGATCCCTCCTATCTGTTCTCATCGTCCTAATTCTATCTTGCTTTAGGATGGCACGTGTGAAGACGACTCCTCACAAGAAAAGTGGACCGCAAGGAGTGCCACATCATCAGTTGGCCGTCAGAGGTGATGGAGCAAGCAGTAGCCGCAATCCGAACCCGGATTCGAAATCATAGGTTGCAAGGCTTACATCAGAGGTAGAGCGACTGAAGCGCAACATGCGTTTTTGGAAGCAGTTCCAGAACGAGTCTCTGGAAAAGGAGACAGAAGCCAAGGCTCGTGTTCGTGAGTTGGAGTTTTATGCGACACACCTAGAGCAGTACACACCATTCTGCATGAGGAAGTCCATAGGCTACATGATCTGATGAATCCCAATCATCAGCCCGAGGCAGTGGAAGATGATGTCAGTGCCGTGGTTGTTCCTGGTGGAGAGGACAATGAGGAAGAAGATCCGGAAGAAGATGAACCCATGATGGAAAGTGGGGATGATGCAAGTCATGTCACTGGTGCAAGTGCTCCAGAGGTTGAGGATGGAGTGATCGTGATCAGTGATGATGATGAGGAGTGAAGTGTTGACATGGAAGGTTATGTAACATAGTAGTCTTTCCTGTTTTCAAAGAACTGTAGTGGGTAGTTTCTTGCTTGCGAGCAAGTTTGTAATGAAAATAATGTAAGATAAGTTTTTGTGTGTGTACAAGTACTGTACTAACTACTTTTTAATTCAATAAAGCGATGTAAATGAACATGGTTTGTGTACAACAGATGGACGGTACTGGAACTTCCCAGGAAGGGGACAATACTCCGAATCCCCCACCGTTTCCACCCACCTTGGCAGAAGCTATTGCTGCACTGGTTAATGCCACTACCTTGTTGGCTTAGAATCAGAATCAGAATGGAAATCAGGGTCGTCGAGGCCGTAACAATGGAGGAGAAACCACTTATGTGGATTTCACCGATACCCGTCCACCAGTGTTTTCAAAGGCAGATGAGCCGCTAGAGGCGGATGACTGGCTCCGTACCATGGAGAAAAAGTTTGAACTTTTACAGTGCATGGAGCACCAGAAGCCCGTGTTTGCAGCACAACAACTCAGAGGTGCCGCAGGGGCGTGGTGGGCGAATCTGGTCGCCGCACGGCCTGCTGGGCACCGTGTCACTTGGCAGGAGTTTCATGATGCCTTTAGAGCACACTATATCCCAGATGGTGTCATGGCCATGAAGTTAGAAGAGTTTCTCTCGCTGAAGCAAGGGAACCAGACAGTTCTACAGTATGTGGGCAAATTCAATCATCTGTCCTAGTATGCAGCTGAATATGTGAACACCGATGCGAAAAAGAAGAGTTGTTTCATGAGAGGTTTGAGTACCAGAATCCAGGAAGCATTGGTCACCTGTTATAATGCCACGTACCATGAGATAGTCAATGTGGCTATTGCGTCAGAAGAGAAGTCCCGACTACACAAGGAGTCAAAGAAAAAGAAGCCAATGTTTTCTAGCCCGTGTGGCGGCATTAAGAAGCGCCAGAAGTTTGTTTACCACCCTCAGAACCATTTCCGCCCAACTTATCGTCCACCGCAATACCAAGCTCAGCCGCAGACGTTTTTCCATCCTGCCGCAACCCCGCAATTTCCACAACAGCCGAATGCCCCTGGTATTCGAAACCAGACTCCTGTAACCCATAACTTTCCCGGCTACAATTGTGGAAAGCCAGGCCACTTTTCTAAGGACTACCCGTATCCAAGGCAGTACAATCCTAATTATCCCAGAGCTCCCGTACCACAACAGCAGCAACCTCAGAGCAAGAATAACAATCTAAATGTTCAAAAGGGTAAGGGTGAGAAGAAGACGACCGAATGTGTATTCTACACTCAAGCAAGTGCAATCCCAGAGGGAGAACCTGTTATGATGGGTATGTTCCCTGTTGCTAATCATCCAGCAGTACTGTTATTTGATTCAGGTGCATCGCATACATTCATAAATCGCACCTTTGTTGTTAAGCATGACATTCCAATTATGGGAACACAAGAAGATTTCTTTATCCAGTCGCTCGGGGGACGACTGTGTACTAAGGAGATGGTACGTGACGTACCTATAGAGTTAGGTGGGCATATATTCCCTACCTTAATGATAATATTACAGAAACAGGATATAGATGTAATCCTGGGTATGAATTGGATGTACCAACGAGGAGCCCTTATAGATGCACTGCACAGAACTATAAGGTTGAACCTGCCAGATAATAAATCTCATCTTCTTATCCAACTTCCTATCCCAAAGAGAACAGTTGAAAGGATATGTGCAACTTTAGTACAGGAGATTTGTGATATACCGGTAGTCTATGAATTTCCAGATGTGTTTCCAGATGATCTACCAGGTCTGCCACTGGACAGAGATGTAGAGTTTGTGATTGAGTTAAAACCGGGTACTGCCCCAATATCTCGGAGAGCTTACAGAATGCCACCCAATGAATTGGCTGAACTCAAGGATCAATTGCAAGAGTTACGTGACAAAGGTTTTATCAGACCCAGTTCCTCACCATAGGGATGTCCGGCTCTTTTTGTCAAGAAGAAAGATCAGACTTTAAGGATGTGTGTTGATTATAGGCCATTGAATGAAGTAACCATTAAGAACAAATATCCGTTGCCTCGCATTGATCTACTCTTTGATCAGCTTGCGGGGGCAAAGGTATTTTCAAAGAACGATCTTCGATCATGGTACCATCAAATCAAGATTCGACCTGAAGATATTCCAAAGACTGCATTCACCACCATATATGGACTGTATGAATACCTAGTTATGTCTTTTGGTCTCACCAATGCACCGGCACATTTCATGTATCTGATGAACTCAGTTTTCATGCTGGAACTTGACAAGTTTGTGGTTGTGTTTATTGATGATATTCTGGTATACTCCAAAAGTAAAGAAGAGCATGTTGAGCATCTCAGAGTTGTTCTGACTCGTCTGAGAGATCATCAACTGTATGCCAAGTTCAGTAAATGTGAGTTTTGGTTAAGAGAAGTGCAATTCTTAGGACATGTGTTGTCAGCCAAAGGAGTAGCAGTAGATCCTGGCAAGGTGGAAGATATTCTAAATTGGAAACCACCCATCTCAGTTCATGAAGTCCGAAGTTTTCTAGGAATGGCGGGTTATTACCGTCGATTCATACCTGACTTTTCAAAGGTAGCCAAGCCAATTACAAAGTTATTAAAGAATCAAACTAAGTTCATATGGTCTCCAGAATGTGAGAAAGCTTTTAGAATTCTAAAGAAGTCATTGACAACTGCTCCAGTTTTGGCACAACCAGATATAGAAAAGCCATTTGATGTTTATTGTGATGCCTCGGGTATTGGCCTTGGTTGTGTATTGATGCAAGAAGGCAGAGTCATTGCTTATGCCTCGAGACAATTAAAGCGCCATGAAGAACATTATCCGACACATGATCTTGAATTAGCAGCTGTGGTTCATGCATTAAAAATCTGGCGTCATTACTTGTTGGGTAATACTTGCCACATGTATACAGATCACAAGAGCTTAAAGTATATCTTTACTCAGTCAGAATTGAATATGAGGCAAAGAAGGTGGCTTGAATTAATAAAGGATTATAATTTAGAAGTGCACTATCACCCTGGAAAAGTGAATTTTGTTGCCGATGCACTCAGTAGAAAGAATCATTGCAATTGCATGACTGTGAAGCCAATGGATTACAGTTTATGTTATGAATTGGAAAGGTTGAATATTGAAATAGTTCAACAAGGTCAGTTGACTAATGTCACAGTAGAATCAACAATCAAAGATCAAATTGTATCTGCTCAGAGAAAGAATTCCGGAATAGCTCACATCAAGGAAAAAGTTAGAACTGGTCAACAGACAGATTTCAGTATTGATGATGTAGATGTGTTATGGTTTAAGAACCGGCTAGTGGTCCCAAAGATTCCAGAGTTACGTCAGCTCATTCTTGATGAAGCACATAGCACAAGGTTTTCTATTCATCCAGGAAGTAATAAGATGTATCAAGATTTGAAACAGAGATTCTGGTGGACCAAAATGAAAATTGAGATCGCCAAGTATGTTGCCAGATGTGACACTTGTTGTAAAGTGAAGGCAGTACACTTGAAGTCGGCAGGAATGTTACAACCCTTGCCCATTCCATCTTGGAAATGGGAAGATATCAGTATGGATTTCATTACTGGGTTACCCAAGACCTCAAGAGGCTTTGATTCAATTTGGGTCATTGTGGACCGACTGACAAAGTCATCTCATTTTATTCCAGTTAAGGTGGACTATTCTGCTATAACTTATGCAAGAATATATATTGCACGAATCCTGAGTCTTCATGGAGTACCAAAGACCATTGTATCTGATAGAGGTACGCAGTCTGTCAACAAATTTTGGAGACACCTACATGAGTCCCTGGGTACAAAACTTCTGCACAGTACCGCTTATCATCCACAAACAAGTGGTCAGACTGAAAGGGTCAATCAAATTCTAGAAGACATGTTAAGGTCATGTGCACTTAATTATTCAGACACTTGGGACGAGTGGTTACCTTTAGCAGAATTCTCCTACAATAATAGTTATTAAGAGAGTATCAAAATGGCACCGTTTGAAGCCTTGTATGGCCGTAGGTGCAGAACTCCATTGAATTGGTCAGAACCGGGAGAAAGATGGTTTTTCGGTGTTGATCTTGTGAAACAAACAGAAGAAAAAGTTACACAGATCCAGAATAATTTGAAAGTTGCTCAGTCTAGACAAAAGAGTTATGCTGATAAAAGGCGTAGACCTTTGGTATTCCAAGTAGGGGATTATGTTTATCTAAAAGTATCACCCATGAAAGGAGTTAGCAGATTTGGAGTCAAAGGCAAACTCGCACCACGTTATATTGGTCCATTTCAAATCATTCAACAATGTGGAAAGGTGGCATATAAGTTAAAGCTGCCTGAACAACTGTCAGCCGTGCACAATGTATTTCATGTATCACAAATGAAGAAGTGTCTACAAGTATATGATCAAGTGGTTGATGTTGAGGGAGTTGAACTTGAACCGGATTTGACATATTCTGAACATCCTGTCCGAGTTTTGGATCAAAAAGATCGTGTTACCCGCAGTAGAACAACTAAATGGTACAGAATCCAATGGAATCAACATTCAGAAGAGGAAGCCACCTGGGAATCGGAGGATTACCTGTTGGAAAATTTCCCTGAGTTCTTTGCTTCTATCTAGGTTGCAATTTCTTCTATAAACTGTAACCTATCCTTTTTAAATCTTTGTAATATAGAAAACCCCTACCTGTTTTGCAGACAAGTCTTGGACGTGTTTGCTTGACACGTTTCCTTTTCCATTACCTAACTCAAGGCTTTAAAACTCGGGACAAGATTTCTTTAAGGGGGAAGGGCTGTAACACCCCGGGTGTTATAGTGCTAATTAATCTGTCATGTCATCATAATGCACTGCAAAGCATCCCAGTTAGGTTAACCTTGTTATGCATCAACTAAAACAAGTTTACTTATCTAGATTGGATGTGCTTCTCTGTGGTGTGTCTCGAACCCAAAAACCCTAATTTCGAATGCCACCGCAAATACTTAGTCCACTTGAAAGGTCTTGATGGCTAGAGGGGGGTGAATAGCCTTTTAAAATTTTCTACAAAGACAAGCTAAACAAGTTTATCAATACAACAAATAGCAAGATGCGAGTTTTGCTTAGCCTACGGGGTGTTTGCAAGCCACCTATCCAATTCACAATTCTAGTATAAAGGCACTCAACCACACAAGTCAAACCGAGAAGGTAACTACTACTACAACTAGCAAGCTACACAAAAGAGCTACTCTAGCAAAGCTAACTAGCTAGCAAAGATAACTAAGAAAGTAATGCGGAGTTGAGTTAGGAGAGTTTCACCGAGGGGCGAAGTATTGAGCCAACCAATATGATCAACAATGAATACCAAGACAACCGAACATCGGGATCAATCAATCACAATATGAAAGTGATGACACGAAGATTTATCCCGAGGTTCACGTGCTTGCCGGCACGCTGTTGACGATCCTTAAGTATCAAATTTAATTGTCAACTAAACATGGAAAAGGATCAATATGCACTAGACATCTAGAATTAGGATTTTATCTGACAGAATTCCACGAGTTTTGGTGTTTGTCTATTTCTGCAGGGGGTTATCAGAAAATACGGAGAGAAGGCCCACACGTCGGGTTTACATAGAGATATTAACATGTGCGCTAATTTTCTATCATCTAGAAGACTCCAGAAGACACGTGAACGAACGGGAGGCCGAACGAGGCCCAGCCCAGGGCGCTCGCCCTAGGGTTTGGGGCGGCCGCCCTACTCCCGTGGCCAATCAGCGTCAACTTCGCGGATTATGCTCCACCGACCTAAAGGATCAAGGAAAACCGTGCGATTAATGTCGGTTTGATCCGACAGCCCACGATCATTTGAGGGGGCTATATAAGCAGGGCCTCTCCACCCCAGGGGAGGGGGGAGAAATCATTATCAGAGGAAGCCATCAAGTTTAGGGTTTAGAAACTCTCTCTCCCGCAGAGAATTAGATTTAGCTACTCCCAATTCTTTCAAGTTTTATAGGATTGATTAGATAGAATTAGAGAAGTAGGGCCTAGCGCTCTGGATTTTTGATCTTCGTCAATAAAGATTGGTATTATTTCATATCTTTCTCTACGACTTTATTCTAATTGCATTATGTCTTTATTTATTATGTTCCTAGTTTGCTCTAGTTCTATAAGTGATATAGTTATGATTGATGATGAGTTCATGCATGAGTTTGCAAAGCGCTTAGCTCTTTTCACGTGGGAGTTAAGTGGTAGATCACATGTAGGCATGGTGCTTAGATGTTATTTACCTGCAAATGTATCCTATTGGCCGGGTCGTGTGGTAGTTCGTGATGGTGACAGCTTCGTTGATTCTTATATAGTCCACCCTCCGTTGATAGGATAGGCAGAATTTGTATTGCGGAGTAAGTCTTGCTATGTTCTGGTTTACTTTAGCAATGTTCCTTATACATGAATGAAGAGTCTTTTGTGCTATATATGATCTTGTAGATGCTTAGAGTAGATTATGACTTAGTAAATAGTAGATACTTAGAATCCATTCTCTTGCTAGTCCGACGTCACCTTACATTTATGTGGAGTAGTCTATTTCTAATCGCTGTGTTATTTACCCATGAGCTTATATTTCATTATCTTTATTATTATGGCTTACCCCCTGCCAAAGCAAGTGACTGTGTGACGAGTTTCTCAGTAGTAATCATGTTCTTGCAAGTTTATCTCTAGTCTAAGCCTTGATAGATTTTATCCCTGTTTTCGCTTTCGCCGTTCTCTTAAGCAAAATTATAAATAACGATACCTGGAATACTTATCCTAGTGAAATGCTACAATGAGGTATTTTATCTGTGCGCTTGCGGATAGAATAGATTATTTTCTAGAGAGCCTTTATGTTTATAAATACCTTAGTACGCTCTAGCACCATGCTAGGGATGACAACCTAGTATTCAAGTGGTGTTAGCTAGTGTCAACAAGCATTTCTGGCGCCGTTGCCGGG
Source organism: Saccharum spontaneum (assembly GCA_022457205.1). Lineage (NCBI taxonomy): Eukaryota > Viridiplantae > Streptophyta > Magnoliopsida > Poales > Poaceae > Saccharum > Saccharum spontaneum. The sequence continues at coordinate 16,147,537 of CM039617.1, read as the reverse complement.
GATGACAACCTAGTATTCAAGTGGTGTTAGCTAGTGTCGACAAGCATTTCTGGCACCGTTGCCGGGGAACGGTAAGGAAAGTCAGGAAGTCGGTCAAGGTTATTCAAATAAAATTTTAGACTAGACTATTGAGAAATAATTGCATAACAGCTACTATATAAATGAGAAATCATAGCAAGGCACCTCTGCTTTGGCAGGTTCACCCTGTTGTTTTCCTATGTTTATATTTTTTTACAGGGTATATCAGGATTGACTTTGGTGAATTAAATTCTTCATCATCAGAACCAAAGTAATCAAGGAAGAAGAAGCTAGCTACCAATTGTTGAAGTGATGGCACAGAAGACCTTACAGGAATTTTCTGCCCCAAGTCTTGAGAACATTCTTACTGGTCCAAGATTTGAAGTAGAAGAAGGAGTACCTGAGTTCGAGCTCAAGTCAAACCTCATCAACTTGGTGCAAGCTACACAATTCAGTGGGAAGGCACACGAAGATGCTAGTGCACATTTGCAGAACTTCTTGGAGATTGTGTAACACCCTAAAATTTGAAGAAAAGAAAAATAGGGAAAATATGGTTTTTATATTTATTTTTGTGAAGCATGCAAATTTAGAATAAGAATAACTTTATAGATTTAAAATCAAATATAAGGGTAGAAACATGATTGAGCATTCATGCTGCTGCATTTGGAGTTTTGTATTGAGTGGTTTGCATCAAATTCAAATTTGATTTGAAAATCATTTGAAAAATGGATTTGAAAATTCGGAAAAGAAAAAGAAAAGGAATTTATTTTCTTACCGGGCCGTTTTCCTTTCTCAGCCGGAGTTCGGCCCGCTAGCAGCGGCCCAGCTCTCCTTCCCCGCGAGCCCGCGCGCCGCCTCCGGATTTCGTTGGGCCGAGCCCGAGCCGCGGTTGCCGGCCCAGACGCGCGAGCGCTTTCCTGTTTTCGCTTTGTGTCGCTGACGCGTGGGACCCACCGGTCAGTGACCGTTCTCGCCTTCCTTTCTTCTTCCTCCGGCCGACGTCGCCTTCCTCCTTCTCCGATTCGAATCGGTGGTTCGAATCTCTTCCCTTCCTTAATTAGCGACGCATCCGGGCTATAAAATGCGACCCCCGCATCATACCGCATCCATCCCACCCTTTTGGAGCCGCCCTAGTCGTCTCCTCGAGCTACCGCGCGCGCCACCGTCGCCATCGCCGCCACCGCAAGCTAGCCGCCGCTTTCCAGTCCTCCTCGGGTCTTCTTGTCGCGCGGGGTGAGTTCGCTGTGAGCTTCTCGACCTCCCGGTGTTTTCCTTTCTCCGTTTGGTGGCCGGAGCGGAGATTTCACGTTCTCCGGTGATGGCGCCGCCGTGGGGGCTCGCCGGCGGCCGAAAGTTGGCCGGAGCACGCCGGCGCACTTCTTCTCTCTCTCCCCGATTCAATCCCGTCCGTTCATTTTGAATCGGACGGATCTTATTAGACGATACCGATTCGCGTGTATTTTTGCTAAAGAGACCCTGAGATTTCTGATTATATAACCCGCAGTCCTAAAGCGTAAAGTTTAGAATACGTTTTTAATAAAAGAAAACGTAATTCGTTTCGGAAAAAGAAAAATACGCTTTCTGATATTTACAGTTTTGCCACTGAGATTGTTTTAGCCGTAGAATCTTCGTTTTAACTCCGATTTGATCCATTCAAATTGCGTTAGATTCATATTTGCGAGCTCTATCTAATGGTGTAACTGTACAGTAGGTTTAGATTAATTTATTTTCGAGTTTTAATTAAAGTATTTATTTTTCTATAGGAAATCTTCGGAAATTCATAACTTTGTCGTTTTAGATCCGTTTTTCGTGATCTTCGCGTCTGTGTGATCCTAGCGAGTTGTAGATTCATTTTAAAGACTTTTTATTTTATTTTCTTACTGTTGGTGTATTGTTCTAATTATAGTCTTGTTTGTCTATGCATGATTGCCTCTGGATGTGTGTTGTTGATAATGGTTGATCGAGTATAGACGGTGAGCAATTCGTTGGAGATCAAGAGCCTTACTACGAGCAAGATCTTCAGGACCAGTTTGAGCAAGGCAAGTATAGCATGGGATTATCCTTGTTGTCCTATCCACCTTATGCAATTAAAATCATTATGCATTTATTCCTTATTAAGGATGACTTAGTGATTGATCCTATACCTTGGTACCCATTATGATGCATTGATTAGTATGGCTAGTGCTTAAACATGGACTATGATCATGTAAATTGATTAAAGGAATATGCAATAAACATTTAAAATATGATTTTGATTCTTGTATAAAGGGGATTAGAGCATGTGTGTTGTTTTGATGCTCTAATTGCTCTCCATAAGGACTCATCTATAAGCGACAATCCGGGACTTACAGTACAACTGTGAGGGCTATATGGCTCTGGCTTTAGTCATATAGAAGGACCTTTTCTAGCTTGTTAGAGGTAATCCTTTATGGCGTAAGAATGGCTTGACGAATCGGGTATAGTGCGGCCTCTGTCCTTATGTGTATAGGCTGCGTGTCATTGTGCCATTTGGAAGGGGGGCTCTACATCTGTTTGCCGAGTGAATCTAATGGCCCTAACTTGTTAGACGAACCTTCGAAAGACTTCATAGTGTTTACCCTGCCTACTCACCTTGGTAGTGTTTTTGGGAGTAATTAACCCGGGCATATGGGTAACACGACTCACAGTGAAAGTGTACAACCTCTGCAGAGTGTAGAACTGTTATAACAGCCGTGCTCACGGTCACGAGTGGCCTTGGACCCTTATGGAATAGTTGATTAATTGTTTATGTTTATGTTTTTGCTATTCATTAATCATTTCACATGGATCATATGTTTATTGTTTACATTGAGACCTATTGATGCTATTGATATGATAAAATCATGCTAACTAAAAGCTACATGCTGATAAACCCATGATTATGCCTATTTGAGCCTCATGAACCCCATGTTACACTTGTTGAGTACGAGATGTACTTACGCTTGTTTATTCTTTTTATTTGGATAAAAATCCCGGATGGGTAACAGATGGAGGTAATAGCGACTACTACGCCTACTTCCCTGAGGATTACTAGTCTTGCTGTCAACCAGTCAATGTACCTGTGACTGGAGCTACCACGAGAGAGATTTTTATTTATACTTCCGCTACATTTGTGTTAAGACTATGTGTTTAAATATCGTGATGTAATAACATTTGCCATGATACTTCTGTTATAATTTGTGAACTTATGTGTGATTGATCTCTGGGCGCACATAAGGGTAAGCATTCCATTTGGTCGATAAATGGGTGTGACAAATTGGTATCGGAGCTCTTGTTGACTGTAGGACGCAAGCCTAGTTAGCAATGGTCGAAGTAGTGTCATCTTTACACTATTTTTATGCTCACTATCTTGCTCTTGTTATTTGATAAATTTTTATGCTTCTTATGTCTCATTCTATTACGAAATTTTGCCTCTATTTTAACTTCATCTAAAAATTCTATAGATGACTCGTGACCGTAAGACTGCCCGCATCAGCATTGGAGGATACTACCCACCTCGTGCCCTGTTTGCAACTGAAGAGCCACAAGAGCCAGCACCTCAGGAGCAAGAGAAGACCCCTGTAGTACCAGTCCAAGCACCAGCACCTCCCCAGGAAGAGATTGAGCCTGAAGAAGATCCAGAAATCATTGAGATTGAAGATGGTGAGGAGGAGGATAATGGAGGAGAACAACCCCCGTCTCCACCACATGAAGCTCCTGAAGATATGCCACCTCCTCCAATGGGGTGGACTGTGAGGATCTACCATAGGAATGGAGGGGATGTTGTCTCTCATATTCGCCTAGTGGCGATGCTCACTGCTTACTTCGCGGATTGGCATCCAGCTGTGGAGTACGTTTGCTGGGAGTACACTCATCCACTAGAGAGTACGTACTGGAAGGCAAGGGCAAGCATCTTTGCACACAAGCAAGACAAGGGGGCATATCAGCTGGACAGGATGTTCTCTCACGTGGGACATCGAGCCACCATTGAGGATAGCATTGAAGATGCTGCTTTTGAAGCATGTATGGGTCTTCGCCATCTTCGCTTTAACCTCATGAAGCATGACATCCATCGCTTCCTTCCTCGTGCACACCCCGAGCTTGGTTGGGCTATGACAGATCCAGTGCAGCTAGAGCCACTACCTCGGGTGATGGTGAACTTTATCTATGACATGATGGACAGGAAGCTGCAACTAGAAGAGATGGTGAGGACACAAGGGAAGACTATCAAGAGATGCCAAGCAACCATTGATGAGCTCCGAGCAAACCAAGGCTTGCCCAAGATCTACGAGAAGTTAGAGCATGAGCCACTTCCTTAGGAAGTAGGAGTCCTTTTATGTAATAAGAACGTTCTTAGTAACGTCAGTTGAGTCAGTCGAGTCTGTCGTGTGGTTTGAACTTTGGTGTGCTAGTTGCTTTATTATTATGCTTATGTGTGAGTTGGATCTTTGTTTGAGTGTCTGGACTTGTAGGCATGTCTACAAGTTCCATTATTAAGAATAATAAGTTTAATAGTCAAGGAATAATAGTTGGGTTTGATAGTATCTCGTTTCTGTCCTTGCTGTTTTCTGGAGCAGTCTCTGGTGTTTCTGTTATAGTTTAAAAACGGTTCGTGCAACATTTATGAAATTTTTATGAGAGAAACTAGACTCAAGCATCTTTCAAATGCCACTGGAATCACCTTTTTATCTAATCTGGTTCGAGAGATATAATTTTCACAAGTTAGAGTTTCTGCACAGTCTGGAATTTGGAACAGTTTCTGTTACGCCTTATTTTTCATAGACTTAACGACAGAATCTGGTCTTGAGGTCTGAATAGAAATTGTGGATAATTTCATAAGATTTCCAACCATGTACAGCATGCCTCTTTTGGACTTCTGTAACCCGAGATATGATTGAAATACTGAACTGTCAATAATGCTACTCATCCAGAAAACTTTCAGATCTCTCTCCTAATCTTATAAGTGGTTGATAACCTGGATTTCTTAAAAGTTTGCATGTTTATGGATGGCAGATGGCCGGAAGAGGAAGAGGCAGAGGTCGTGGCAACATTCCCCCGAATCCACCACCACCACCGCCACCAACTATTGAGCAATTGCTGGCAGTACAGACGCAGTTGATGCAACAACTGGTGCAGAATCAGCAGAATCAGCCAGTTGCTGGAGTTCAACCACGTGATAAGCGTGGTGAATTTTTGAAGGGTCGTCCCCCAGTGTTCACACATGCTGCTGATCCTTTGGAGGCCGATGATTGGCTTCGTGCTGTGGAGAAACAACTTACCATTGCACAATGTGATGACCGATAGAAAGTGTTGTTCGCTTCTGGGCAACTTCAGGGAGAAGCTCAAGATTGGTGGGAGTCTTATGAGTATGGCCGTCCTGCTAATGCTCCTGCAGTCACCTGGCAGGAGTTTAGAGAAAACTTCAGGGCTTACCATATACCTGAAGGGATGATAGAATTGAAGGCGGAGGAATTCCGGAACCTGACCCAAGGGTCAATGTCTGTAGCTGAGTACCGTGACAAGTTTGCTCAATTGTCACGATATGCTCCACATGAGGTGGCCAATGACAATGATAAGCAGCGCCGCTTCTTGAAGGGATTATATGATGGACTACAGTTGCAGTTGATGTCCAATACCTATCCCAACTTCCAGACGCTTGTGAACCGCGCTATTGTGGTGGATAACAAGCGCAAAGAAATGGATGCCAAGAGGAAGAGGTTACAGGGACAAGCCTCCAATAGCAACACCCGTCCACGCACTGGCTTCCAACAGAATACTCAGCAGAGACCTCCCACTGGACAGTGGAACCGTGGTCAGACCCCATTTCGTGGACAGTTCCCTCAACGTCCCCCATTTCAGCCACAGAGTAGCAACCAACGTCCACCACAGCAGAATGGGAATCAAGTGCAGCGCCAGGGACCTTCCAACAACACCCCTACAAAGACCAGTGCTCCCAACACTCCCAACAGGTGTTTCCGTTGTGGAAAGGAAGGTCATCTGTCCTACAACTGCCCGGAGAAGCCTAACCAGCAGACTCCCCAGAGACAGAGCAGCCACCAGAAGCCCGCACTTAACTCGGGAAGGGTGAATCACTTGTCCCAGGAAACTGCAGTGGAGGAGCCAGAAGTTATGCTTGGTACGTTCGATGTCCACTCTACTCCCGCCACTGTTCTTTTTGATTCTGGAGCATCACATTCTTTCATATCACAATCATTTGTTAGAATACATAGAATCCATTTGTGTGCCATGAAGAACCCTATCTTAGTAAACTCACCTGGTGGAAGCATGCCAGCATCTTATCGCTGTCTTCACATTAGTCTCAACTTAAGGGGGGTAGAGTTTTCAGTTAGCCCTATAGTATTGAGGACAGCTGGGATTGATCTTATATTGGGAATGGATTGGATGATGCAACAACAACCAGAGATTCAGTGTAAGGATAAATCGGTTGTGCTGACTACACCAAAGGGGGATAGGATCAGGGTTGAAGTCAAAGTGCAAAAACAAGCGACCGCTATAGTGAACCAGCTCAATAATGGTGCTAATCAGGAGGACCCAGTTGTGGAGGAATTTCCAGATGTGTTTCCGGAGGATTTGCCAGGTATGCCACCAGACCGTGATATTGAATTTATTATTGAATTATTACCTGGAACTGCACCTATAGCTAAGCGTCCATATAGAATGGGAGTAAATGAACTAGAAGAACTTAAGAAACAAATTAAGGAGTTACAGGATAAGGGTTTTATTCGTCCTAGTTCGTCACCATGGGGTGCACCAGTGATTTTTGTGGATAAGAAAGATGGGACTCAGAGGATGTGTGTAGATTATCGATCTCTTAATGAGGTTACCATTAAGAACAAGTACCCATTGCCTAGAATTGATGACCTGTTTGATCAGTTGAGAGGAGCTTGTGTATTTTCCAAGATTGACCTTCGTTCTGGATATCATCAATTGAAGATTCGTGCCAGGGATATACCCAAGACAGCATTTACTACACGTTATGGGTTATATGAGTATACAGTGATGTCCTTTGGTTTGACTAATGCTCCTGCATACTTCATGTATTTAATGAATAAGGTGTTCATGGAATATCTGGACAAGTTTGTAGTGGTGTTCATTGATGATATACTAGTGTTTTCCAAGACGGAGGAAGAACATGCTGAACATTTGAGGTTGGTCTTGCAGAAGCTCAGAGAACACCAACTATATGCAAAAAGGAGTAAATGTGAGTTTTGGCTTAAGGAAGTTTCTTTTCTGGGTCATATCGTTTCAAATGGAGGAATATCAGTAGATCCTGGCAAGGTGAAGGATGTATTGAACTGGAAACCACCTACCAATGCAAGTGAGATCCGTAGCTTTTTGGGATTGGCTGGTTATTATAGAAGGTTTATAGAGGGATTTTCCAAGCTTGCAAAACCAATGACTGCATTGTTGGAAAAGAATGCTAAGTTTGTGTGGTCCGAGAAGTGTCAGGCTAATTTTGAGGAATTAAAGAAAAGATTGACTACTGCACCTGTCTTAGTTTTGCCAGACCTGAATAAACCTTTCTCTATCTATTGTGATGCATCTCGATTGGGATTGGGATGTGTTCTGATGCAAGAAGGTAGAGTTGTGGCATATGCATCGAGGCAGTTAAGGAAGCATGAGTTAAATTACCCTACTCATGATTTGGAATTAGCTGCAGTGGTTCATGCATTAAAGATATGGAGGCATTATTTGATTGGACACAAAAGTGATATATACACTGATCACAAGAGTCTCAAGTATATCTTTACTCAAACAGATCTGAACTTGAGGCAGCGTAGATGGTTGGAGTTGATAAAAGACTATGATCTAGAGGTGCATTATCACCCCGGAAAGGCCAACGTGGTCGCTGATACTCTTAGTAGGAAGAGTTATGCAAATGAAATACAAGTAATGTCTATGCCAAAGGAATTGTGTGCTGAGTGTAAGCATCTTAACTTAGGATTTACTACTAATGCAGTGGAACTAGTATTGGAGCCTACTTTGGAGCAAGAAATCCGTAAAGGTTAGCAGAAGGATGAAAAGTTGAGAGAGATAGCTGAGAACATAGCGAAAGGAAAATCTCCAGGATTTCGTAAGGATGAGAATGGTACGCTTTGGTTCGGAAACAGGCTGTGTGTGCCCGAAGATAGGGAAATACGAATGGCAATTCTGCGTGAAGCTCATGAGTCAGCTTATTCCATACATCCTGGTAGTACTAAGATGTATTTAGATCTGAAAGAGAAATATTGGTGGTATGGTTTAAAGAGAGACGTAGCTGAGTATGTTGCTTTGTGTGACACATGTCAAAGGGTGAAAGCGGAACATCAAAGGCCTGCAGGATTGTTACAACCTATGCAGATACCTGAGTGGAAATGGGAAGAGGTTGGTATGGATTTTATAGTTGGGTTACCACGGACTCAACGAGGATATGATTCAATTTGGGTGATAGTGGATCGTCTGACTAAGGTTGCTCATTTTCTGCCTGTGAAGACTACATATAGCAGTGCGAAACTGGCAGAGTTGTATATGGAAAGAATAGTAAGTCTACATGTAGTTCCTAAGAAGATTGTGTCTGATCGAGGTACTCAATTTACATCTCATTATTGGCAAAAGATACATGAATCATTGGGGACCAAACTAAATTTCAGTACAGCTTATCATCCTCAGACAGATGGTCAAACGGAAAGAATTAATCAGATATTGGAAGATATGCTGAGAGCTTGTGCTCTACAATATGGTACTAGCTGGGATAAGAGTTTGCCATACGCAGAGTTCTCTTATAACAATAGTTATCAGAAGAGTCTTCAAATGGCACCGTTTGAGGCTCTGTATGGACGAAAGTGTAGGACCCCGTTGTTCTGGAATCAGACAGGGGAAAGTCAAGTGTTTGGACCTGATGTGTTAAAGGATGCTGAAAAGAAAGTAAGAATGATTAGAGATAATCTAAGAATAGCTCAGTCTAGACAGAAAAGTTATGCTGATACTCGCAGAAGAGAGTTGACTTTTGAGGTAGGAGATTATGTTTACTTGAAAGTGTCACCCATGAGAAGTGTGAGGAGATTTAACATGAAGGGTAAATTAGCACCAAGATATATTGGACCTTTCAAGATTATAGAGAGACGTGGTGAAGTGGCATATCAATTGGAATTACCCGAGAGTCTGGCAGGTGTACATGATGTGTTCCATGTGTCACAATTGAAGAAATGTCTACGAGTACCAGAAGAACAGATTCCGATAGAGGAACTCACTGTTAAGGAGGATCTTACATATGAGGAGTTTCCGGTTAAGATTTTGGAGACTGCGGACAGAGTCACAAGAAGTAGAACAATTAAGATGTGTAAAGTACAGTGGGATCGGTATACTGCAGAAGAGGCTACTTGGGAACGAGAAGAGGATTTGAGAAAAACTTACCCGCAACTGTTTGAGTAAGTACCGGTCGAATCTCGGGACGAGATTCATTTTAAGGGGGGTAGAATTGTAACACCCTAAAATTTGAAGAAAAGAAAAATAGGGAAAATATGGTTTTTATATTTATTTTTGTGAAGCATGCAAATTTAGAATAAGAATAACTTTATAGATTTAAAATCAAATATAAGGGTAGAAACATGATTGAGCATTCATGCTGCTGCATTTGGAGTTTTGTATTGAGTGGTTTGCATCAAATTCAAATTTGATTTGAAAATCATTTGAAAAATGGATTTGAAAATTCGGAAAAGAAAAAGAAAAGGAATTTATTTTCTTACCGGGCCGTTTTCCTTTCTCAGCCGGAGTTCGGCCCGCCAGCAGCGGCCCAGCTCTCCTTCCCCGCGAGCCCGCGCGCCGCCTCCGGATTTCGTTGGGCCGAGCCCGAGCCGCGGTTGCCGGCCCAGACGCGCGAGCGCTTTCCTGTTTTCGCTTTGTGTCGCTGACGCGTGGGACCCACCGGTCAGTGACCGTTCTCGCCTTCCTTTCTTCTTCCTCCGGCCGACGTCGCCTTCCTCCTTCTCCGATTCGAATCGGTGGTTCGAATCTCTTCCCTTCCTTAATTAGCGACGCATCCGAGCTATAAAATGCGACCCCCGCATCATACCGCATCCATCCCACCCTTTTGGAGCCGCCCTAGTCGTCTCCTCGAGCTACCGCGCGCGCCACCGTCGCCATCGCCGCCACCGCAAGCTAGCCGCCGCTTTCCAGTCCTCCTCGGGTCTTCTTGTCGCGCGGGGTGAGTTCGCTGTGAGCTTCTCGACCTCCCGGTGTTTTCCTTTCTCCGTTTGGTGGCCGGAGCGGAGATTTCACGTTCTCCGGTGATGGCGCCGCCGTGGGGGCTCGCCGGCGGCCGAAAGTTGGCCGGAGCACGCCGGCGCACTTCTTCTCTCTCTCCCCGATTCAATCCCGTCCGTTCATTTTGAATCGGACGGATCTTATTAGACGATACCGATTCGCGTGTATTTTTGCTAAAGAGACCCTGAGATTTCTGATTATATAACCCGCAGTCCTAAAGCATAAAGTTCAGAATACGTTTTTAATAAAAGAAAACGTAATTCGTTTCAGAAAAAGAAAAATACGCTTTCTGATATTTACAGTTTTGCCACTGAGATTGTTTTAGCCGTAGAATCTTCGTTTTAACTCCGATTTGATCCATTCAAATTGCGTTAGATTCATATTTGCGAGCTCTATCTAATGGTGTAACTGTACAGTAGGTTTAGATTAATTTATTTTCGAGTTTTAATTAAAGTATTTATTTTTCTATAGGAAATCTTCGGAAATTCATAACTTTGTCGTTTTAGATCCGTTTTTCGTGATCTTCGCGTCTGTGTGATCCTAGCGAGTTGTAGATTCATTTTAAAGACTTTTTATTTTATTTTCTTACTATTGGTGTATTGTTCTAATTATAGTCTTGTTTGTCTATGCATGATTGCCTCTGGATGTGTGTTGTTGATAATGGTTGATCGAGTATAGACGGTGAGCAATTCGTTGGAGATCAAGAGCCTTACTACGAGCAAGATCTTCAGGACCAGTTTGAGCAAGGCAAGTATAGCATGGGATTATCCTTGTTGTCCTATCCACCTTATGCAATTAAAATCATTATGCATTTATTCCTTGTTAAGGATGACTTAGTGATTGATCCTATACCTTGGTACCCATTATGATGCATTGATTAGTATGGCTAGTGCTTAAACATGGACTATGATCATGTAAATTGATTAAAGGAATATGCAATAAACATTTAAAATATGATTTTGATTCTTGTATAAAGGGGATTAGAGCATGTGTGTTGTTTTGATGCTCTAATTGCTCTCCATAAGGACTCATCTATAAGCGACAATCCGGGACTTACAGTACAACTGTGAGGGCTATATGGCTCTGGCTTTAGTCATATAGAAGGACCTTTTCTAGCTTGTTAGAGGTAATCCTTTATGGCGTAAGAATGGCTTGACGAATCGGGTATAGTGCGGCCTCTGTCCTTATGTGTATAGGCTGCGTGTCATTGTGCCATTTGGAAGGGGGGCTCTACATCTGTTTGCCGAGTGAATCTAATGGCCCTAACTTGTTAGACGAACCTTCGAAAGACTTCATAGTGTTTACCCTGCCTACTCACCTTGGTAGTGTTTTTGGGAGTAATTAACCCGGGCATATGGGTAACACGACTCACAGTGAAAGTGTACAACCTCTGCAGAGTGTAGAACTGTTATAACAGCCGTGCTCACGGTCACGAGTGGCCTTGGACCCTTATGGAATAGTTGATTAATTGTTTATGTTTATGTTTTTGCTATTCATTAATCATTTCACATGGATCATATGTTTATTGTTTACATTGAGACCTATTGATGCTATTGATATGATAAAATCATGCTAACTAAAAGCTACATGCTGATAAACCCATGATTATGCCTATTTGAGCCTCATGAACCCCATGTTACACTTGTTGAGTACGAGATGTACTTACGCTTGTTTATTCTTTTTATTTGGATAAAAATCCCGGATGGGTAACAGATGGAGGTAATAGCGACTACTACGCCTACTTCCCTGAGGATTACTAGTCTTGCTGTCAACCAGTCAATGTACCTGTGACTGGAGCTACCACGAGAGAGATTTTTATTTATACTTCCGCTACATTTGTGTTAAGACTATGTGTTTAAATATCGTGATGTAATAACATTTGCCATGATACTTCTGTTATAATTTGTGAACTTATGTGTGATTGATCTCTGGGCGCACATAAGGGTAAGCATTCCATTTGGTCGATAAATGGGTGTGACAGATTGGAAGCACAATTAGCATCAACGGAGTTGACAAAGACGTCATACTACTTCGCCTCTTTCCATTTTCACTAGAAGGGAAGGCGAGGAAATGGTTCTACACCAATCAAGCAAACATCAAAAATTGGACGAACCTGTCAGATGCCTTTCTATCAAAGTTTTTCCCTATAGGCAAAATAGCTGCCTTAAGAGGAAATATTATCAGTTTCCAACAGCAGAAGACAGAAACCATTCCAGAAGCATGGGAGCATTTTCAAGGATACATATCAGATTGTCCTCACCATGGAATGGCCAAATGGTTACTTATGCAGACCTTTTATCATGGATTAACCCAAAAGTCTCGTGAGTGCCTAGATGCATCTGCTGAAGGATCATTCTTGGAGCTTACAATTGGAAAAGCAGAGACACTTTTGGATAAGATAGCAGAAAACCAAAGCTGGTTCCAAGACAAGACTCAACATTGTCATCAAACTGAAGAAATACCAGAAGAAGTAAAAGCACTATCAACTAAGATGGAAGATTTGCTCCATTGGATTGACCAGAGGGCCAAGTTCAAAGAAGATCAAAGGGCTATAGAGACAGTATACAAATATCAAACCACCTCAAGTCAACCCAATAGCAAAGGTATGAATTCAGGTAATATTCTCAAACAACCTTCATTAAAGGAGATAATTGCTCAACAAACTAAAACTAATGATGAAGTCAAACAAAGGCTAGATACAAATGAATCATTTTTAAAAGATATACACAATAAAATGGATTTTCTATTAACTGCCTTTGATGAGCAAAACACTCTTAATAAGAGGGTAGAGCTTAAGCTAGCTGTTGTCTTGCCTGTTGCCACTAACCTTGAGCAGGTAAAGAACATAACTACTAGAGGAGGGAGATCTACCAGAGATCCCCCACACCCAAGAGAGAAGCAAAAAACACCAGCTCTAGTGCAACCAGCAATGATAGAAGAAGAGAGACCAGTTGAAGCAGAAGATCTGCTACAACCATCAAGAACTGGAGAAATGAGGAAAGATTTTCACGACACCAACTATTTGCCATTTCCCAGAAGAAACAGAGGACTACAGTCGGATGAGCAGTTTGGTAAGTTTGTAGAGGTCATTCAAAAGTTATATGTCAACATACCTCTACTTGATGCCATACAGGTACCCACATATGCGAAGTACATTAGAGATATTCTTAACAAAAAGAGGCCACTGCCCACCACTGAGGTAATCAAGCTGACAGAAGAATGTAGTGCGGCCATCCTCAACCAACCACTAAGGAAGAAGAAAGATCCAGGATGTCCTACCATTGATTGCTCAATCGGAGACCAGCACTTTAACAATGCACTTTGTGATCTCGGAGCAAGTGTCAGTGTGATGCCAGCATCAGTCTACAAGAAGCTTGAACACACAACCCTAGAACCAACATCAATGTGCCTACAACTAGCAGATCAATCAGTTCGACACCCGATGGGCATCGTAGAAAATATCCCAGTCAGAATAAGAGATTTCCTTATGCCAGTAGACTTCGTGGTACTGGACATGAACCCCGACTCAAAAGTGTCCATCATCCTTGGAAGGCCATTTCTGAGCACCGCCAATGTCCACATTGATGTCAGTAAGGGAGAAATCAAGTTCAGCATAAACGGACAAGAAGAACACTTCACATTCAAGCCCAGACCAGAGAGAGACTCTACAGTGGAGAAGGTTCACGAAGAGAAACCACTGGAGACACCATCTCCAGAGGAAGGCAATTCAGAAGTTTAAAAAGATTTGGAGGTCCAGCTTGGGGCACCTAAAATTCCCAAACCCTCGTCGGGAGGTAATTCGGTATTTATCCACATCATTTAATTTTTTGCATAATTAATTCTTGCATTAGTCATACTCATCCATAGCATTATTATAAAAATCAAAAGTCCTATATAAATAATATTTGTGGTGTGTAAAAACCCATAATTATTAATTATTGTGGAGGCACAAAAATATTTTTCCATGATCATTTTTTAGTTTCAATTCTCATAATTTTTCCTGCATTATATTTATTTATAGCAATCTTCTAGAAGCATGACCCACATCCTTTGGTCCCATATGTCATACACTACACCTCACATACATCATAACACGTAATTTCACCCACCAACTCATCTCCACTTAACCAGACAACTTCCACCGACCAACCACCACCTATGCAGCATTATTTGGCGTAGGAGTGAAGCATGTGAGGGAGTGGGAAAGTTTCAGCCACAGAGGGCACTCAAGTGGGGCGCCCGCCCTGTTGGCCAGGGCGCCCGCCCTGCCCCCAGCTCCAACTATAAAAGGCCACCTCTCTACCTCATTCTCATCCCACACACATTCCAGAAAACATATGCAAGCTTGAGCTCTCGACTTTCAGAAGAAGTGATCTAGTGGGAGAGTGAGAAGGAGAGTGGAAAGGGAAAAAAAGAGTGGAAGAGAGTTTGGAAAATTTTTGAGATAGAGAGTGAGATCACCTAGTAATTAGTGTTCCCGCTGTCCCAAGCGGAATTAAAAGTTGTTTAGGGGGAAGTGCTGCTAAAATTTATAATTCTCTCGGACGACTAACCCCTGGACGACTGACTTCTCGGACAGCTAACCACTAACATATTTTTCTCACATATTTCCACGAGTTTCTGTTTGTCCCTATTATTCTGCAGGATGTTTAAGAAAGTAAAGAGCGCGGCCAAGTCTCTCAGGAGTGGTACGAGGAGTTCGTCTTGACTCTCCTCACGCCAGTCGGAGATGAGTGTCGATCCGGCACCTCCGCAAGCTCCATCATCTTCGTCGGGTGCACCAAACAAGGTCCTACTCAAGACAGGAGACCTTGGGCTCAGGAATCGCAGGGAGAAGGAGATTCTCCAGCAGTTGAAAAACAAGACATTCATTCACACTCCCACCATCGATTTCGCCTTACTCCAAGAGACAGGTATGGCTGCTGAATTTGACTTAATTTTTCAAATGATAGGATGGACGGATTTTTGGAATATCACTGAGCATGGTTCCCGTCTCCTTACTATTGAATTTCTTTGCACGTTACAATATTGTGAGGGGGGATTTCTTTTCGGATGTTCAAGCAGGACATTATGATGTCCTGGAGAGAGCTGAGTAATCACCTCGGTTTTCCTCCACGGAGCATTCTAGACCTTGACTCCGGCTTGCCCAATTTTGAGAAACATCAGTTTTGGAGAGAAATCTCTAGGGACGAACTCTTTTACCAACCCCGAACCAGCGACATGGAGCATCCTACACTCCGGATGTTCCACAAATGGCTCGGGTACAATTTTTTCTTTCGTGATGACTTGAGAAAGGTGTGTGTGGGAGATCTACAACTCATTTATACCGCCATAAACAAAATCCAAGTTTCACCTGTTACTCTTTTAGTTGCCCATTGGCTTGGCACACCTACTCTACAGGGACCTGTCGGGTCTACTTCACTCATAACTCGTTTAGCCGTTAGCCTTAAGTTGTTAGAAAATTCATCGTTAGAATTCATTGAGGAACCTAGATTTTATCACGGCTACGACACTTTTAGATACGCACGGATGTTAAAAAGGGAAGCGGGGATAATGTACATGCTGTATGACAACAACACCAAGGTTCGGTTACCTAACCCGGACCTTGGCATATATTCTGTTCAAAATTATTTGATTGAGACTGCAGCACCGGTGAACCGAAGAGCTCCACAGCGCGCGGCATCCGCAAGGATGGCCACCCATCAGGAACATACATGGCAAGGAGCTGATCCCGGGCCAGAAGAGGCAGCACATCTGCACTATAATGATTACAACCCCAGCCATGGGCGCGACACGTCCAGCCAGAAGAACCACCACAAGAGACATGGCCGGAGGGACAATATCACCAGTGGGAGAACCCGCCTTTTACAAGAAGGTACTCCACTGACCCATATGGAGCTTCAGGGTCTAGGCCCCAGCCCCAGTTTGATACAGGAAGATACTCCGACGCCTCCTACGCCTTCTCGGGGGACTACTACCAAGAGACTGCCGCCTTCTACACCCGCACCGACAACACTCTCCTCGACATCCGCACTACGCAAGCAGAGCACGGAAGACTCCTGGAGGAGCAACAAAAATGGAACCAGGAGCAAGCCACTAGAGTGCAAGCAATAAGGGAAGACACCACAACCTTGAACAACAACGTCACGACCATGCTGCGCTACTTCAACATTGAGTGAAGAGAGCCACGACAACAACCAGCTTGGGGGAGTTCCTCCCCAGTTACCGAGTGAGTTTTAATTGTTTTTCCTATTTACTTTTCAGTTTTTCTTTTTCTGTTTTAGATATTTATATCTTAAAAAAAACTTAGAAAACCCAATAAATATTTTCTTTCTTAATTTACTGCATTCCTAAAAAATGAAAACCAAATAAAAAGAGTGTGTAGATAAGTGTGCTTTATTTTCCTGTTTAGTTCAATCTCTAGACATAAATGAAGAAAATCCAAAAATATGTATGATGGAAATGATGAACAGTTGCTCTGTTTACTTACCTTCAAGTGCCTAGCTTTTATATTAAGAGTTCTCCCAAGACTTGCTAAAATCTAAAATTTACTATCTGTGGGAACATGAGCCTAAAACTAAAGTCCAGGTAAAAGATAAGACATGATATAAAGTTTGAGCTGCTGTTTATCTTGTTCTTACAACACTAAGTTCTAGAAATTTATTTTGAAAAAAAAAACCTGCAAATCACATGATGAGTTCCTAGCATAACATTCTTACCACAGCCATACTTGCTATAATTGCTGTATCTTTCGAGTTTCATTGAGCTGTGTAGATCCTTAGGAGCTTTTCATGTGGTTAAATCAAGATACTCACTTGCACACATCTATTACACCAATCATTAAAAATCTGTTAAAAATATTGTTATCACTCACCATCCCAAAGTATTGTTATTCTCTCTCTCCTAAAAGATCAAATCCAGAAAGAGACATGGGCTATGCAAAAATATGCGAGGAAATAAAAAGGGGCAAGTGCCCGGAACCTCGAAAAAGAAAAGAAAAAGAGTGAGACGAGAGGTAAAATGGACAAGTGTCCGACAGTAGAATTAGGGGTACAAAGATACCCACCTGAGCGGAAAAAATGGACAAGTGTCCGACAGTAGAATTAGGGGTATTTACTACCCACCTGAAAAAAAAAGAAGAAAAAAGAGATAGCCCATGTTCTCTCCCAATAAAAGATCAAGAGAGGAGGAGAGATAGCAATATGAGGAACAGTGAGCGATAAGTTTTATCATCACCATCACTATTATTTACTCCACCACACATGCACATCTTGATTTAATTGTATGTTGAGTTCCTTTGGATCCGCAGTTCGATTAAACATATGTATGGGCTGTTGAAGTGAATCATGTCTAGGAACTCTGAGCTTTATTTTGAAAACTTATGCAAAACTCCAGAACAAAGGTGAGGTATAGACAGGAGGAATAGTGCTTGGCTTAATTATTTTGTCTTTCAATTACCTAAGGCTTAAGTACAGGTGCTAATCCCCAAGACACTTCACTCTAATCTGGGAGAATTTTATATGAAAGCATGTGTGCCTGTCAGGAAAGAAAACATCAAAGCAACTCCTGATCCATCTGAGTTTTAGTTGTCTGCTCAGGGACGAGCAAAGGGTAAGCTTGGGGGAGTTTGTTGACGATCCTTAAGTATCAAATTTAATTGTCAACTAAACATGGAAAAGGATCAATATGCACTAGACATCTAGAATTAGGGTTTTATCTGACAGAATTCCACGAGTTTTGGTGTTTGTCTATTTCTGCAGGGGGTTATCAGAAAATACGGAGAGAAGGCCCACACGTCGGGTTTACATAGAGATATTAACATGTGCGCTAATTTTCTATCATCTAGAAGACTCCAGAAGACACGTGAACGAACGGGAGGCCGAACGGGGCCCAGCCCAGGGCGCCCGCCCTAGGGTTTGGGGCGGCCGCCCTACTCCCGTGGCCAATCAGCGTCAACTTCGCGGATTATGCTCCACCGACCTAAAGGATCAAGGAAAACCGTGCGATTAATGTCGGTTTGATCCGACGGCCCACGATCATTTGAGGGGGCTATATAAGCAGGGCCTCTCCACCCCAGGGGAGGGGGGAGAAATCATTATCAGAGGAAGCCATCAAGTTTAGGGTTTAGAAACTCTCTCTCCTGCAGAGAATTAGATTTAGCTACTCCCAATTCTTTCAAGTTTTATAGGATTGATTAGATAGAATTAGAGAAGTAGGGCCTAGCGCTCTAGATTTCGGATCTTCGTCAATAAAGATTGGTATTATTTCATATCTTTCTCTATGACTTTATTCTAATTGCATTATGTCTTTACTTATTATGTTCCTAGTTTGCTCTAGTTCTATAAGTGATATAGTTATGATTGATGATGAGTTCATGCATGAGTTTGCAAAGCGCTTAGCTCTTTTCACGTGGGAGTTAAGTGGTAGATCACATGTAGGCGTGGTGCTTAGATGTTATTTACCTGCAAATGTATCCTATTGGTCGGGTCATGTGGTAGTTCGCGATGGTGACAGCTTCGTTGATTCTTATATAGTCCACCCTCCGTTGATAGGACAGGCAGAATTTGTATTGCGGAGTAAGTCTTGCTATGTTCTGATTTACTTTAGCAATGTTCCTTATACATGAATGAAGAGTCTTTTGTGCTATATATGATCTTGTAGATGCTTAGAGTAGATTATGACTTAGTAAATAGTAGATACTTAGAATCCATTCTCTTGCTAGTCCGACGTCACCTTACATTTATGTGGAGTAGTCTATTTCTAATCGCTGTGTTATTTACCCATGAGCTTATATTTCATTATCTTTATTATTATGGCTTACCCCCTGCCAAAGCAAGTGATTGTGTGACGAGTTTCTCAGTAGTAATCATGTTCTTGCAAGTTTATCTCTAGTCTAAGCCTTGATAGATTTTACCCCTGTTTTCGCTTTCGCCGTTCTCTTAAGCAAAATTATAAATAACGATACCTGGAATACTTATCCTGGTGAAATGCTACAATGAGGTATTTTATCTGTGCGCTTGCGGATAGAATAGATTATTTTCTAGAGAGCCTTTATGTTTATAAATACCTTAGTACGCTCTAGCACCATGCTAGGGATGACAACCTAGTATTCAAGTGGTGTTAGCTAGTGTCAACACACGCTAGTCCCCGTTGTGTCCCTCTTCACCACGTGGTTCGGTGGCTAATCGGTCTCACACCAAGCCTCTCAAAAGGCGCCACAAGAACCTACCAAATGGCAAAAGGTTGCAATGACACGAGCAATTTACTAATGTTGCCTTTGGCGCTTCGCCGAGGTAGGCACAAACCCCTCACAATCACCGGAGGTGGCCAAGAACAATCACCAACTCTTGCCAACGCCTCCAAGCTACTCCAAGCCGTCTAGGTGGCAGCAACCACCAAGAGAAACAAGAATCCCGCAGCAAGTCAACCACCAAGTGCCAACTAGATGCAATCTCACAATGCAAATGCACTTGGATCACTCAATCTCACTTCGAATATGCAAAGAAGCAGGAGAGATGAGTGGGAGGGGAGTTGCTTAGCTCAAAGTGCTCACAAGTATGTCAAATGTCCAAGAGCGAGAGCTTTGAGCCGGCCAACGAGTATTTATAGACGTACCCCTTCGAATATAGCCGTTACGCACTTGAAACAGCTGCAGTCGCGCTGACCGGACGCGCTGGTCCAACTGATCGGACGCGCCGATCACACAACGGCTACTCGCGAAGCACCAACCGGACGCGCTGCACGCAACGACTAGACGCGCTGGGCTCGACTGGATGCGTTGGTCCCGTAACTAACCGGACGCGCTGGTCAAGCCTGAGCAGTGCACAATGAAACAGCGACCGGACGCGCTGGAGAACTGACCGGACACCACAGTGCCCGCGTCCGGTTGGAGTCCAGTAAGCTCCCTCAATGACCGGACGCGTCCGGTCGGTCATGACCGGACGCACTGCGCGTCCGATCAACAAATTAAAACTCGCGCAGACGCTGAACGCTGACTGGACGCGTCCGGTCAAACAGAGACCGCGTCCGGTCACCACTGTGACCTTCGTTCACTTCCGTTTGATTTCCGACTTCTAGCGTAGTGGAAAATAGTCGTTTCAACTTCTCGAAAACGCCTGAATCCCGCCTCGCAAGCTCGGCGAGAGGGAGAGAGGACCCCAAACCCTCTCTACCACTCAAACTCCACCGCCTTCGCAAATGTGCTAACACCACCAAGTGATCACGTCATGTGCGAGTGTGTTAGCATTTTCACAAACATTTTTTTGAGGCGTTATTAGTTCTATCCAAATGCATATGATTATGAAATGCACACCTAGAGGCACTTAGGAGTTAAATAGCCGCGTCATTCCCCTCTTTATAGTACGGCTATCTATCCTATAATGTAACCACACCCACTAGGTGTCTTGGTTACTAAAACACAACCCTTAAGCATATACCTTTGCCTTGATCACGTAGGGTTGCATCCAAATCCAAGTGTGGCCATCATGATCACCATGTCCATCTTGCCACCAACCTTGGAATGTACTAATCCTCAAATGCTACATACAACTTAGGCATAGGATTAGTACTGAGGCATTGTCACTAATTACCAACACCAAACATAGGACTTTCAATCTCCCCTTGTTGGTAATTGGTGACAACCCTTTCACAAAGATATTATGATAAAATTTTGATTGAACTCATGTCACATTGTCCAAGTATATTACCATGTGTAAGAAGTATGGACAAGTAATCATGAATTCAAATTGATAGCAATGGCTCCCCCTACATGTATGCTATATGTTTGGATTTTGGAAGCATACATGTTAGATAGGAAAGATTAGGAGCATTGAAGCGTGATACCATCGGAGTAGCGATAAACACCATCTTAGCACCTTGTGTAGTTAGATAACACTAGGAAAAACACAAACAAGACTAGAAACCTCGTGAGATCAACATTATAAGCAAGGCTCCAGTACCACTTTGAAAAACATGAAGCAAGAAAAATTTAACTACTTCCTATTCATGCTAGTACTTCAATAAAGCATTCAAATTATACTAGCAAGTCACCACACAAGTAAAGTATCGGAGAAAAAGAAATGCATAACTATGCATCATACATATGAAGTGCACATGGAAATGCAACATTCATGTTTAAGAGCTTGCTCCCCCTACTTGTGTGCTCAAAAATTTTTAGTTGATCCCCTTCTTTTATCAATTCTCCCCTTTAGGTTTTCTCCCCCTTTAGAATCTATCTTTGTGAACAACATTTTCTCCCCCTTTGGCACAATGACCACAAGGGACCAATTTTAGATAGATTATCATGTTGAATTATGGGGTGAGGATCAAGTTTGTGATTCAACCTAGATTACTTGCATAAATAAACTGCTTCGGTTTGAACCAAGGGCAAGCTTCTTCACACCTCACTAGAAGGGTTATCATGCACCATATTGAAGCAAATATTTAGACAAGTTGTCTAGATTAAACACTTAGGATCACAAGCTACTTAAACAAGTTATATGCTACCACTAGATCATACAAGTCATGGAAACAATAGTGGCACCATATAAACTTCAAATTCATTTTATTTTCATGAATGAGCCTAGAACATAATAAATCATGACTAGATGCACTAAATATGTCCTTAGTATAGAATGTATGACATGTCAACCAATTGTACCTTGGGGCTCGAAGGAGAAGCATGTCATATATGAGGTGCATCAACTCATGTTGGAGAAGTCAATTATGTTCAACTCATTCTTTAGCTTGTGAAATCTCTTCTCATCGAGTGGCTTGGTGAATAGATCGGCTAGTTGATCTTCGGTGCCCACACTCTCAATAGCAATGTCACCCTTTTGTTGATGGTCTATAATAAAATGATGACGAACATCAATATGCTTTGTTCTTTGATGTTGAATCGGATTGTTGGTTAGCTTCATGGCATTTTCATTGTCACATAGCAATGGCACATTCTTGAAATTGATTCCAAAATCCTTCAATGTTGCCTTCATCCACAAGATTTGTGCACAACAACTACCCGCGGTGATGTATTCGACTTCGGCGGTAGATAGTGCAATACTATTTTGCTTCTTGGATGACCATGAGACAAGTGATCTTCCCAACAATTGACAAGTCCCGGAAGTGCTCTTTCTCTCCACTTTGTCACCGGCATAGTCGGAATCTGAATATCCAACTAGCTCAAAGCTTGCACCTTTGGGATACCACAATCCAACATCTTGTGTATGCTTTAAGTACCTCAATATTCTCTTTGTTGCCTTCAAATGACTTTCTCTTGGTGAGGCTTGAAATCTTGCACACATGCATACACTAAACATCACATCGGGTCTTGATGCCGTCACATAGAGTAGGCTACCAATCATTGATCTATAAAGCTTTTGATCCACCATGTTGCCACTCTTGTCACTATCCAAACTTCCACTAGTGCCCATTGGAGTTGTAATGCCCTTTGAATCTTCTATGCCAAACTTCTTGAGCATATCTTTGATGTACTTGGTTTGGCTTACAAATGTTCCTTCCTTCATTTGTTTGATTTGAAGTCCAAGAAAGAAACTAAGTTCACCGATCATTGACATTTCAAATTCCTTTGCCATCATTTTCCCAAACTCATCACAATAATTTTGATTGGTTGAACCGAAGATGATATCATCAACATATATTTGCAATACAAATAAGTCTTTTCCAATCTTCTTGGTGAAGAGAGTAGTATCCACTTTGCCCATGACAAATCCTTTGGTTAGCAAGAAGTCCCTCAATCTTTCATACCATGCTCTAGGTGCTTGCTTCAATCCATACAAAGCCTTTCTCAATTTGTAGACATGATTGGGTTTCTTGTCATCTTCAAAACCGGGAGGTTGCTCCACATACACCTTCTCTTGAATGTACCCATTGAGAAATACACTCTCCACATCCATTTGATATAGCTTGATATTATGAGCACAAGCATAGGCAAGTAAGATCCTAATTGCTTCCAATCTTGTAACCGGGGCGTAAGTTTCACCAAAGTCAAGACCCTCTATTTGTGTGTAACCTTGAGCCACTAGTCTTGCTTTGTTCCTTACTACTATTCCATCTTGATCTTGCTTGTTGCGAAAGACCCATCTTGTTCCAATGATATTGTGATCCTTAGGCCTCTCAACTAGTTCCCATACTTCATTTCTCTTGAAGTTGTTGAGCTCTTCATGCATTGCATTTACCCAATCCGGATCTCTCAATGCTTTATCAATGTCCTTGGGTTCTTCCATTGACACAAAAGAAGAGTGAGCACAAAATGATGCCAATCTTGATCTAGTTTGAACTCCCCTTTGTATGTCACCAATGATGGAATCTAATGGATGGTCTCTTGCAATGTTAGTTGGTTGAAGCACTTGGACTTGATTGCTTGGATGTTGATGTTGATCATGAGTTGGAGATGATGAACTAGCCACTTATTGATCTTGTTGCACTTGAGATGATGTACTAGCTTGATTTTGCATTAGAGACCCACTAGCTTATGTAATTGGACTTTGGAGCACTTGATCTTTGTTGTCATCCACATCAATCACTTGCTTTGGCCTAATATCACCAATATCCATTTCTTTCATAGCATTAGTCAATTGAGTTCCTCTCACATCATCTAAGTTATTTTCCTCATCTTGAGAGCCATTTGTTTCATCAAACTCAACATCATGAACTTCCTCAAGTAAACCACTAGCCAAATTCCAAACTCTATAAGCTTTACTAGTAGTGGAGTAACCAAGTAAGAATCCTTCATCACATTTCTTCTCAAACTTGCTCAATCTAGAGCCCTTCTTCAAGATGTAGCATTTGCAACCAAATACCCGAAAGTATGCAATGTTGGGCTTTCTTCCATTTAAGATCTCATATGGTGTCTTTTCTAGAAACTTGTGGCAATAGAGGCGGTTGCTATAGAAGCAAGCCGTGTTGATTGCTTCGGCCCAAAATAAATGACTCATATTATACTCATTTAACATTGATCTTGCCATATCAATCAAAGTTCTATTCTTTCTCTCAACTAGACCATTAGATTGAGGTGTATACTTGGCCGAGAATTGATGCTTGATTCCAAGCTCCTCACATAGCTCATCAACTCTTGTGTTTCTAAACTCACTTCCATTGTCACTTCTCACTTTCTTGATTGTGGTCTCAAACTCATTTTGTACTCTCTTGATGAACTTCTTGAATATGTTAAATACATCACTCTTGTCCCCAAGAAAGAATACCCATGTATATCTAGTGAAATCATCCACAATCACAAAGCCATACTTGTTGCCACCAATGCTTGTGTATGTAGTTGGCCCAAATAGATCCATGTGCAACAACTCAAATGCCTTGGAAGTACTCATGATGCTTTTCAATGGATGAGTGTTGCCCACTTGCTTTCCAGCTTGACATGCACGACATAGCTTATCCTTCTCAAATGTGACATCCTTCAAGCCTCTAACTAAGTCATGCTTCACTAACTTGTTCAATTGCTTCATGCCAACATGGCCAAGTCTTCTATGCCATAACCAACCCATACTTGATTTGGTGAGCAAGCATGTTGAAAGTTGAGTGTCACTAGCATTGAAATCAACCAAGTATAGATTCTCATATCTAAAACCCTTGAAGATCAAATTGGAGCCATCAACACTAACTATCTCCACATCATCAACACCAAATATGCACTTGAAACCAAGATCACACAATTGAGCAACCGAGAGAAGATTGAAGTTCAACTTTTCAACTAGGAGCACATTGGAAATGCTATGATCATTTGAGATTGCAATCCTTCCAAGAGCCTTCACATCACCCTTGCTATTGTCACCAAATGTGATACTATCAATGCCACTATCATTTGATTTGAGAGAGTTGAACATTCTTGAATTACCAGTCATATATTGAGAGCACCCACTATCAAGCACCCAATGCCTTCCTCCGGCCTTGTAATTTACCTATAAAATAAATTAATGTTTCTTAGGTACCCATACTTGTTTGGGTCCTTGGAGGTTAGTAACTAAGCTCTTTGGTACCCAAATGGTCTTCTTCTTTGGACCCACAATTGGTGTACCAACAAACTTAGCATGCACACCTTTCTCACCCTTGGTAAGTACATAACAAGAATCAAAAGGAATGTAATCCATTTTAGCATAAAACTTGTTGTTGTTCTTGTTCATTTTATTACAATTAATCTCTAGATGCCCAACTTGCTTGCATCTATTGCAATAACAACCATTGCTCTTCACAAAGCAAGACTTTGGAGTAGCAAAGGCCGCCTTGCCTTTCTTAGGAGTATAGCCCAAACCCTCTTTGTTAAGAGAGAACCTTTGGCTACCCAAGCATTTTAGCAAGTGGGCATCCCCACCATAGGCATTGCCTAATGCGCGGGTGAGATCATCCACTTCTCTCTTGAGAGTCTTATTCTCAAACACAAGTAATGAATCACTAGTAGTAGAGATAGAGTTGGTTGTGGTGGATGATGATGAGCTACATGAAGCATTAGTAGGACCAACAAATAAAGAATCATCAATAATATCACATGTTAGTCCAATATCACAAGTGACAATCACTTGCTCTTCCTTAGCTTCCTTCATGAACTTCTCCAACTTGAGGTCCTTTTCCTTGATGAGCTCAAGTAGAGTGGAGTGGGCTTCCTTAAGCCTAGTGTGAGCAACTTCAAGGTCCTCGTGGTCTTCCTTTAGACACTCGCGAGAGGCCTCTAGCTCATCAAAGGATTTCCTAAGAGCTTTGAGCTCTTGTTCAATTCCTTTGCACTCCTTACTCTTTTTGAGAGCAACAAGCTCCTCCATCAAGGCATCATTTTCATTGCTATTGGCAATGAGCTCTTGTTCCAAGATTTTGTATTTCTTGGTTGTCCTCTTGTAACCCTTGCTTATTTGATCTATTATGCCCAATAGATCATCCTTGGAGTAGTCCTCATCCTCCTCAGTATCACTCCTACAACCATCACTAGCACAAGAATCATCATCACTATCATCATATTTTACCTTGGTAGGCTTGGCCATAAGGCATGTCGATGTAGTGTCGAAGATGGATGACTTGTTGGAGAGGGCGATGCTTGCAATGGCTCACCGAGTGGTCCTCTCATCATCACTAGAGCTTTCATCATCATCACTATCGGAGTTGTCACTATCCCAAGTGACCACATAACCACCACCCTTCTTCTTCTTGTTGATAGTGAAGCTCTTCTTCTCTTTCTTCTCCTTCTTGTCCTTCTTATTCTTCTTCAACTTCAACTCCCCATCATGATATCTTTTGTCTTCATAGGGGCACTTTGCCACTATGTGATCGGGGCTATTGCAATTGTAGCAAAGCACCTCCTTTGCCTTCATGAAGTCCCTTCTCTTCCTTGCCCCATATCCTTTCTTCTTCATGAACCTCCCCATCTTGTGCACTAGGAGGGCCATGGTCTCATCATCGAATGGATCATCATCATCACTCTCCACCTTGCTCTTGCCCTTAGAAGATGAAGCCTTTAATGCAATGGGCTTCTCTTGCTTGACCTTGGTCTCCTTCTTCTCTTCTACCTCATCTTCATCATCATTGTATTGGGCATCGGTCATTATATCTCCAAGCACATCGGTTGGTTTGACCTTGTCCAATCCCTCTCTAAAGATCATTCTTCTCAAGGTGGCAAACTTCTTGGGTAAGCACACCAAGAACTTGTGTGAGAAGTCCTTGTCCTCAACCTTCTCTCCAAGCCCCTTGAGATCATTGACAATGACTTGGAGCCTATAGAACATCTCCGGGATAGATTCATCATCCTTCATCTTGAAAGTGGAGAACTTGTCCTTGAGCATATATAGCTTGGCACTTTTTACCATTGAAGTGCCTTCATATGTTTCTTCAAGCCTTATCCAAAGCTCATTTGCCTTTTCAAGATCTTTGATTTGCTCAAATACTTTGTCATCAATGGCATGGTAGATTGTGTCAAGTGCTGCCGTGTTGCATTGTTTGTTGATGCGGTCATTTGGAGTGAGATTTTCTTCATCAAGAATGATGTATCCTTCTTTGGTCACATCCCAAACCTTCTCATGTATATTGCCTAGATATTGCTTCATCTTCCTTTTCCAAAGATCAAAGGAAGACACGCCATCAAAGAATGGAGGCTTGCCATTAACATGATTGAACATAACTTGAGCCATCTTGCACCGAGGTTGTTAAGCCTTACAAACGGTGACCACGGCTCCGATACCACTTGAAAGGTCTTGATGGCTAGAGGGGGTGAATAGCCTTTTAAAATTTTCTACAAAGACAAGCTAAACAAGTTTATCAATACAACAAATAGCGAGATACGAGTTTTGCTTAGCCTACGGGGTGTTTGCAAGCCACCTATCCAATTCACAATTCTAGTATAAAGGCACTCAACCGCACAAGTCAAACCAAGAAGGTAACTACTACTACAACTAGCAAGCTACACAAAAGAGCTACTCTAGCAAAGCTAACTAGCTAGCAAAGATAACTAAGAAAGTAATGCGGAGTTGAGTTAGGAGAGTTTCACCGAGGGGCGAAGTATTGAGCCAACCAATATGATCAACAATGAATACCAAGACAACCGAACATCGGGATCAATCAATCATAATATGAAAGTGATGACACGAAGATTTATCCCGAGGTTCACGTGCTTGCCGGCACGCTAGTCCCCGTTGTGTCCCTCTTCACCACGTGGTTCGGTGGCTAATCGGTCTCACACCAAGCCTCTCAAAAGGCGCCACAAGAACCTACCAAATGGCAAAAGGTTGCAATGACACGAGCAATTTACTAATGTTGCCTTTGGCGCTTCGCCGAGGTAGGCACAAACCCCTCACAATCACCGGAGGTGGCCAAGAACAATCACCAACTCTTGCCAACGCCTCCAAGCTACTCCAAGCCATCAAGGTGGCGGCAACCACCAAGAGAAACAAGAATCCTACAGCAAGTCAACCATCAAGTGCCAACTAGATGCAATCTCACAATGCAAATGCACTTGGATCACTCAATCTCACTTCGAATATGCAAAGAAGCAAGAGAGATGAGTGGGGGGAGTTGCTTAGCTCAAAGTGCTCACAAGTATGTCAAATGTCCAAGAGCGAGAGCTTTGAGCCGGCCAACGAGTATTTATAGACGTACCCCTTCGAATATAGCTGTTACGCACTTGAAACAGCTGCAGTCGCGCTGACCGGACGTGCTGGTCCAACTGATCGGACGCGCCGATCACACAACGGCTACTCGCGAAGCACCAACCGGACGCGCTGCACTCAACGACCGGACGTGCTGGGCTCGACCAGACGCGTTGGTCCCGTAACTGACCGGACGTGCTGGTCAAGCCTGAGCAGCGCACAACGAAACAGCGACCGGACGCGCTGGAGAACTGACCGGACGCCACAGTGCCCGCGTTCGGTTGGAGTCCAGTAAGCTCCCTCAACGACCAGACGCGTCCGATCGGTCATGACCGGACGCACTGCGCATCCGATCAACAAACTGAAACTCGCGCAGACGCTGAACGCTGACCGGACGCGTCCGGTCAAACAGAGACCGCGTCCGGTCTAGCGTCCGGTCACCACTGTGACCTTCGTTCGCTTCCGTTCGATTTCTGACGTCCGGCGTAGTGGCATTTGGTCAACCATGTCATGTTGGTCCAAATGATGCCCTTGGGTGAGGTTTTGATCATTAAGTAATCACAAATCAAAGTAGAAACAAATTCCAATTGAAAATTTCTCCGAAAACCCTAAATTTCAAAACCCTGTTATACCCCTTTTGAAATAATTAAAAATCTAAGCAAAATTTGGGAAAAAGTTCAAAACCAAGTTTGTAGAACTTTTCAAGGGCTACAACTTTGGTGTTTTGAGTTTTCAAAGTTTTAGTGTAAAATGTGGAGCAATTTTGAAAATAAACAAATTTCCGATTTAATTCATTTTTGTCCCCAAACTACGATTTCAAAATGGAGGCAGAATTTGAAAATGTTTTGAACAGCAAAGTTGTAGGTCTTGTTGAGATGTACAACTTTGGTGTTTGGAGATTTTGAAGTTTCAATATGAAATCAAAAGTAATTTCTAAATTACCAAATCTCAAAAATGTGTCCCTTTTTGAATTTAAACTCAAATTTCAAAATCCAGTTAGAATTTGAAAATGTGTTCAATACCAAACTTGTAGAGCTTGAAATTCTGAAGATTTCATAGATTGGAAGTTTTTCAAGTTGTTACATGAATTTGAAAGTAATTTGAAAAATCAGTTTGAAATTCAGAGTTTGGGGGGGGAGCTACAGTGTCGGGCCAATGGACGTCGGCCACCGGCCGGTATGGGCGCCGGCCGATCGCCGCCGTGGCCTTCCACGGCCTTCGCGCGCGGTCGGGAATGCCAACGCGACGACGCGAGCAGTTCAGCTCTGTAGTCGCGACCGCCTTCTATAAATACATGAGTTCGCAGCGACGTTTTCCGATTTCGCCACCGCCGCCACCGCCGCTTGCCGCTGCCTCCGTCGGGCCATCTCCGGCCACGCCAACTGCACCATTAGCTCCGCCTCGGCCTCACGCACCTCTTGGACCACTAGAGCTCACCGTTTTCGCACCCAAACCTCTGCACCGCCTGCTCCCGTGCCCACCTCCGGCGACCGCCCGCCATCCTCGCCTTCCCGTGGCCAGGCCACTCCAGCCGCTCCCCGTCGCCACCGAGAGCTCCACTGCAACCGCGGTGAGCCACTGATGCTCCCCGTCCCCTCAATTTAGCCTCTACCGTTTTGTGTGCGCCGGCGTGCTGCTCCCGTGTCCACCGTGCCGCCATCGCCGTCGCTCGCGGGTCGCTAGGGCTCGAACCATGGTGCTACTTAGCAAAACGGAATCGCGGCGAGATGTAGATGGTGATGGTAGGGTTTAATTATCGACCGAATCTCCGGTCACCGGCCAGCCACCGCGGGAGAGCGAGCGAGCACGCGGGAGCAAGCGAGAGCGCGGGAGGAGGAAGATGACAGGTGGGGCCACGCTGTCAGTGAGAGAGAGGGAGAGGCAGCGGCGCGCGGGCGCGGGCGCGGAGCGGGCCGCCTGCTGGGCCGCGCTGTTGGGCCAGCGCGAGAGCGGGCGAGCGCGCGGGCACGTGGGCCGTTCAGGATGGGCCGGACCGGAGGGGAAGAAGGGAAGCAGCCCGGTTCGGATTTTGTTTTTTTTCTTTTTCAAATAAATGAATAGTGCTATTATTTGTTTATTTCACTAAAATTTGTGTAGAGTTCCAAAATTCATGAATATTTTTGTATGAGCTTCTCAATGTATAAATTATCTAGGAAAAATGTTAAATCATGAATTTGAATATTTGTGTAGTAGAATTAATTAGTTCCATTAAAGATTAAATGCAACTTCCAGGAATTTTAATAATTAATTTATTAATCCAAACATTATGAAATTTATTATAACACTGTTATAAATCATTCTTAATCCATAGAAAAAGTTTGAGCTTGTTTAGATAAAGTTTGATCAACTGTTAATTATGCCTAATTAATTAAATAGTAAATAAATGTTAATTTGAGAACTTTAAGTGTTGTGTGCCCTTTTGATTGAGTGATGTCCTTAGGTCACTACCCTTTGGTGATCTTTGGCACCTTAATTCCATGTTTGAGCTCGTTAGTAACTTACTTAGTGTTAAAAGCTGGTATCGCTAGACTTGTTGCTTCTAGTTAGTAGGTTTTATGTTTGCGACTGTACCGTGAAGGGAAGTTGTACTCAAGTCGTAACTCGTGGCATGTTATCATCAAGCATCATGTTTATCATCGAGCATCATGTTAAAGCATGTTATGTACTCGTGTAGTTTTTGCTTTCGAAGAAGCCGAAGTCGTCGAGCAAGTTTCCGGAGAAGAGCGATCGTCGGTGGGTTCCGGACCAGACGTTGGAGTCCTCGAGTCTGAGTCGGTCGTCGTGTCAGAGCAAGGCAAGCCCCGGTGCATTTAAACCCTACCTTGAGTTTTTTACAAAAGTTTTATTATTTATTATTATGGTTTACTGCATTAAGTAATTAGGAGTTGAGTGATAACCTAATTGCTGCATTATCATCCTTGATTATTGCAATATCAACCTTGATACCTATTTTACGAAAAATGCGTAGTATGCTTCGCTATGCTTAGAAGTTAAGCTTTTAAATGCAATGTTTACATAGCCATGACGGCATATTTAATAAATAATGAAGTATGAGAATGAACTTGAAAGATCGGGCGGGTGGTTTGGCCACTGCTAACATGCATTGGGAAAGGAGTCTCAATGTAGTGTTTCCGCCTTGTCAGTTAAGGTCCGTTCGTTGTAAGCCTGTTGTGTTCGAGACTTTGCAACTAGCCTCATGCCTTGGGTAAGCCCAAAATGTTGGTGATTCCATTACGAGAACGTCTAACCTCGCACTGGGAGTGGAGAGATGGCGGGAGTAGCGTGTACCCTCGGGGTTAGAATCGGGCCGGGTTCGAGGACTACTGTACTCTCGGGTGGCGATGGACACGTTTTGGTTTTGGGAGATCTAAATGAGGGTTGATATATGCAAGATTCAGTTCTACATATGTCATGAAGTTAGGGATCCCCAGCTGGGTATAATCGGTTCGAATCGTCGTTGCTCCTCGATTATGGAGACTCGATCACCTGACTAGCATCGTAGTTAAGAACTGGAATGAAAGAAAGAATGAGAAAGGTTTTGATGATAATTACTTTGATCTAGATTAGGATCACCTAGAGTTGGTTAATGAACCATCAATGGTAAAAGTAAAATGTTAAAGATAAGGATTTACTTTAGTAAGCTTTTCAGCAAAAGAAAATTTGATTCTGGATTACCCATACCTTGATTCCCTAAAGCTAGCATGCCCTTGGAGTCTTTGTCTTAGTCAGGTAAGTCTTGTTGAGTACTCTTGTACTCAGGGTTTGTTGAACCCCTTGTTGCAGGTGCGGTTCATGAACAAGTCTGCTTCGAG
Organism: Saccharum spontaneum; assembly: GCA_022457205.1. Classification (NCBI taxonomy): domain Eukaryota; kingdom Viridiplantae; phylum Streptophyta; class Magnoliopsida; order Poales; family Poaceae; genus Saccharum; species Saccharum spontaneum. The sequence goes on along the minus strand of CM039617.1, from coordinate 16,115,352 downwards.
CCTTGTTGCATGACCGTCGTGGTTGAAGACAGTGACAACGAGTAGACTGTGTGGCCTTTGGGCAAGGCATCTCGCTTGTGTGGGGTAATAAAGTTAACTACCGATACTTCTCTACTACTGGTTTATAATAATGTTACATAAGGTTTGAAGTTTGAAAACTGGTTTGTAACCCTAAGTTATTGTAAGACTTCCGCTACTTTACTCTGTTGAATATTTTGAATAAACTGTTGTAATATTGCAATACTCCTGTGATTGGATCCTGTTTGGAGGAAAGCAGGCCTTTTAAGTTATGGTGAACATAAGTATGGCTGTCAGAGGTCATTATGGCAATGACGGGTACTTGTGGGCCATCATAATTAGTAGGTTCTGTGATAGTAGGGAAGCAGCCGACCTTGCAGCACCTTTCGCCAACCCCGTCGCCCCTCCGGCCGCTTGCAGCTACATCCAGCCAGTCGGTAGCTAACTACAGCAAGTCGTAGCCAGCCGTAGCCAACCAACAACAAGCTACGGCTCACCGAGATGAGCTGCAGCAGCCCTCCACCTTCCTCGCAGCAAGGTCGAGCCCTTGAACCTAGTCGAGGCCATCCCCGGTGTCAGCAAGCTCTTGATTTTATTTCATACTCGTTCCTATACTTGACATAGACATGATCTATGCATGATATCTATCCTATGCCTGTGCCATGCCTTCGTGCCGGTCTATCTCTTGCGCTTTGGATATGTGCTACTCCGTCTGTCGTTGTTGTTGCGTTGTGGTTCCTTTGTGTATTGTTTGTGGGTCATCTAGGGATCGTGCCTTTGAGCCGGTCAAGGGATCGTACTTCGTTCGATAGTTTCGGTCGTGGGTTCATCCCACCCTGGTCGTAACGCCGAACGTAACTTGCTCCCTCACTTCTTGGTTGGCTTTGTAGTACTATGATCACTAGCTCCTATCCACGTCCCTAGGACAAGGCCATTATGGACTTGATGTCGATATCGACGCAATTCTTACCCACACATTTCTAGGCCTATGTGACTTGTCTAATGGGATACTGTTGGGCATTCTTAACGTCATTACCAAAAGTAGACTTAGTTTTCTAATTCTGATAACGGCGCCAAAAATGCCAAACCTATCCCTCATGCCACTTAAGCCAAGTTGTCATCCCCAGCATGACATGAGAGATGCGGTATTGAAATATGCAACTACTCTTCTAAATAAATAATAAATAAGATCTGCAAGCGCACAGATTAATACCGATGTAGCATTTTAACCGGGAAGTATTCCAGGTATCGTTATTTATATTTTTACCACTGGGAAGGGATTACTAACATCAATGTTGATTATGGAATGGAATATAGGAATGAGTATCAATCATTGCATGTATAAGTGAGAGCATTCATCTATCTCTTGCATACAGGGGTAAGTGTCACATAAAATATAGATAAAGTATGAATGGTGACAAAGATAATTAATCTGATCAGCTAGCCACATATAATAATGATAAGCACCTCAACAGATATTCTAGCAAGTCATTAGCATGGTATTAGGACGAACTACAAGGATATTTCCTAAGTTATTCTTAACTATAAAGTCTAGCATATCATAGTTAGTGCAAGTACACTTGGCAATCATTGCGAAAAAGGACTACGCCCATGCATAGTGATATTATCAAGAAAGATGAGAAACATAGCAATCACTCCCCCGTAATAATGTTGCTCTGCCTGCCTTACACACGGGAGGGGGACTATATAAGAACCAACGAAGCTGTCACCATCGCGGACCACCCCACGATCCGGCATATAAGGTGCAATCGCAGATAAATATGGTCTAAGCACCACGCCTACACAATATTTATCATTTACCCATGGATCCGATGGATAAACGCTATACGATCCTAAACATGTATATAATTCCAATCTAACTAAGCCAAGTGTATAACTACGATAAACTAAGAACAATATAATCGCAAACATAAACAAGTAGAGCATAGTCATAATCAATATATTGAAATAGAACAAAGTTGTATTCATAATATTGAAGAACAATGATGAACAATGAAGAACAGTAAAGGAATTACCAAGAATCCTCTTGACAGATCCGGAAACCAATCGAAGATTGACTCCTTCTAGTTCTAATCCTATGTAGCTATGCTATACTAGAGATCTAGTTGATGTGGTGGCTCTAGGGCTTGATCAGAGAATCTCCTCCTGAGATTAGGGTTTGAAGAATGAGAATGAGGGAGTGCCTCCTCCAGGGGCCAGGGGTCCTGCTTATATAGCCCCCTCAAGTGAACGTGGGCCGTCGGATCAAACCGACATTAATCGCACGGTTTTCCTTGATCCCTTAGGTCGGTGGAGCATAATCCGCGAGACGGAGCCTGATTGGCTCTCAGGCCAGGGCGGGCGCCCTGCCTCCGGGCCCGTTCGGCCTCCCGTTCGATCTCGTGGCTTCTGGAGTCTTCTAGATGATAGAAAATCGGTGAACACGTTATTATCTCTATGTAAACCCGACGTGTGGGCCTTTCCTCCGTATTTTCTGATAACCCCCTGCAGAAACAGACAAACACCAAAACTCGTGGAATTCTGTCAGATAAAACCCTAAGTCTAGGTGTTGGTTGCATTTGGATCCTTTTCTTTATTTATTTGATAACTATATTTGGTACTTAAGGACCGTCAACAGATACGAATAAGGGGACAACCTTCATAGAACTATCGGAAGCCAACTCGTTTAGGTGAAGCTCATGGTCACGAGTTGCCTCGCCAAGACTAGCGGGCTTTACCTCTTTTGCTCGCTTGTTTGTCCTAACCACCTCATATGCTTGTACCACTTTGACCATAGAGTTCCTTCAGATCTAGCGGTGACAATTGCATCGCTACGGACCTTAGGGATAACCTTGTGCTGATTTCGTTGCACGGTCGTGGTGCCCTACGAGTGGATTCGGATTGTGGGATTGTGTCTACTTCCTTCCAACCTTTGTCTGTTCCATGATGAGTTGGTTGAAGGAGTGCGGATTCCATTCTTCTCTCCTCTCTCGTTCTCAATCCTCGTTGATCCAGTAAGATGTGGATTGAGCCCTCCGCTTGTTTGGTGTTTATTGCCCTCCTGATTCCATTCCTTTGATTCCCATCCTTTGCTATGGCGAGTGGACCAAAGGAAGCTGAATCCCGTGTCCCCCTCTTTTGGTTCTATCGTGCTTAAGCCCTCGTATGCTTGTACCTAAAAGGAAGCTGAATCCCGTGTCCCCCTCTTTTGGTTCTATCGTGCTTAAGCCCTCGTATGCTTGTACCTATTTAGACTGTAGCATTTCTTTGGTTCTTGCAATGACAACCACACTGCTAAGAACCCTAGGGATGTCGTAGTGCATTTAGTGCACCTAGGTCATGGTACCCTACAAGTAGTTGGGCACTCATGTTCTCTTGTGTGTCACTCCTTTCGATGCCCCGTCTCTTGCCATGGCGTGTGGATTGGAAGAAGTAGACCACCTCCCTTCTCTTCTCTCCCCCGTTCCACCCTCTCTTGGTTCTCATCAATTATAATGGCATAAGGATTGAGAGAGACCGGAACTGCTTCCTTTCCCCCTTAGCTGCTCTTTTCGATTCCCATCAATCTCCATGACGCCCGGATTGGAAGACCGTGAGCCATGGTATTCGCGTAAGATGAGCTAGGGTCTATGCCATTTTTCTTGAAGTCGTACAGGTCGACACGATTGGCCCAAAAAGTACTGGCTAGGCTATGACTTGAGCTTGTGCTTAGCAAACAACCACTTCTGTTTCTTTTCGCTCAGGGATCGGACATTCGCCGAGAGGGCTAAGTCATTTTCCCTTGGTGTACTTTTGGTGTTGTTCGATCTTCTGTGTATTGTTGCCTTTTTAGAGTACTGATTACTTTTTGCCTTGTCTACCGCTCTATCGAGGTAGTTGCATCGAGGATAACATTGATCGGACCGAAACCCATTGGAGGAAGGAAACATGGATGGCAACAGGACTTGGAGGAGAATGACTACGAATACACGGAGGATCTCGGAGATGACCAGTCAACAGGTGCCACGTCCCACCCAACCTCATATAATCCTATTAGACATGCAACAATATAGCTGCTAGTGCTTTATTTTATGCAATTAAACGGTGATAGGTTGCATGGTAGAATTGTTTGAAAGCCTTTACCTTGACACAACCTTTACCCCTGCACACCCACTGTTAGGATAGATGCTCGCATACTACTTATTACTTGCTTCTACTACGCATTATATCTGTGATGTGATGCTTGGTGGAGGATTGTTTGTGAGTGGCTAAGGCACATGGTGCCGATAATATGGTAATAATGTGATAACAACTTGGGGAGATCTTGGTGTGCGTCTTGGGTATGTGGTGAGGGTTGAGTCGACTAGACAGGATTCTACGATGAGTCTTTGGACAAGTCTTGCTAAGGGGATGCGACCTAGGCATTCCCTATGAGAGGTACCTATGACGGGTACATGTGAGATGAGGAGATCCCAGGGTGGAGTGTCTTTGTGGGATGAAGCCCCGGGATGGAGGTGCCATCGAGGCACAGGGCGTTGGTTGGCCCCTTGAGAAGATGTCCTGTCTGGTCCCCCTAAGGATTGGTATGTCGAGAGAACCAGATCATAGGACCTTTCGTACAGACCACTCTCAGGCGGGGGACGGATGTTGACCTACTAGGGTGGTCTCACTACTATTAGGTTGATATCAGATAGTGTAGGGAGGTATGGGCATATGGCCTACAACCTCCTAAGACAGTGTGGTGACCTTTGGGGGCTCGATACTACGTCTCACAGTTCTCAGCGTGCCGATGGACTTCGAGGTGGCTCAAGGCTAAGTGGCAAGGTGGTATCGCACTAGTTGGAAGACAGCCCGTATCAGCCTAGACGGGGGCCTCCGTCGATGATGGTGATCTTGTGGTTCTAGGTGTACACGCTCTACAGTGTAGAGTGGATCTGAGCCATTTGGACTCTAGGGCGTTACAAAGGGCTGCCCATGTATTTTACTCCTTCAATTACATTACACCTATAGCTTGGTCAGCATTGTCATCAAAGCTAGATAGGCCTTTTTTATACAAATTATGTTGCACTTGAATTTTGCCTTGCTCCTACTCTTTTTAGCATGACAACATCTCCACCATCTTTGGGGTGAAATTACAACACCAATCCTCGCTAATATATAGATAATATGATAAGTTAGTTTGTGCTCCTACCACCAGATAAGTATCTTGAAGTTGGCATCACAATGTGTGATGGTATCGCTATCAAGGTAGGATCACGGTTCAAAAATAGTTGCATCTTCTGCAAAGGCTAAAGCATATGCTACTTTCCTTAGCAATGTAGAGGAAGAAGAGGAACCTACAACACCAAATATAGAACCATGCAGTTTTCATATTAGTAGACGAAGCTATTTGGCTAGAAAGCCTCTATAGTCTCATTGAACAAAGTTGGTTTTCATAGTTATAAAATGTATTAATTAATTTAGTTCTGACCTCATTTAGGTCCTCAAAGTAATATGCTCCAAGGGATTAGATAGAGGCTGAAGAACATCGTTAAAACCTCTCATCTTAATTAGCTCTAGGATCCAAAATGAATACAAATGGACGTAGCTGTTGGGCATTCTTAACGTCATTACCAAAAGTAGACTTAGTTTTCTAATTCTGATAACGGCGCCAAAAATGCCGAACCTATCCCTCATGCCACTTAAGCCAAGTTGTCATCCCCAGCATGACATGAGAGACGCGGTATTGAAATATGCAACTGCTCTTCTAAATAAATAATAAATAAGATCTGCAAGCGCACAGATTAATACCGATGTAGCATTTTAACCGAAAAGTATTCCAGGTATCGTTATTTATATTTTTACCACTGGGAAGGGATTACTAACATCAATGTTGATTATGGAATGGAATATAGGAATGAGTATCAATCATTGCATGTATAAGTGAGAGCATTCATCTATCTCTTGCATACAGGGGTAAGTGTCACATAAAATATAGATAAAGTATGAATGGTGACAAAGATAATTAATCTGATCAGCTAGCCACATATAATAATGATAAGCACCTCAACAGATATTCTAGCAAGTCATTAGCATGGTATTAGGACGAACTACAAGGATATTTCCTAAGTTATTCTTAACTATAAAGTCTAGCATATCATAGTTAGTGCAAGTACACTTGGCAATCATTGCGAAAAAGGACTACGCCCATGCATAGTGATATTATCAAGGAAGATGAGAAACATAGCAATCACTCCCCCGTAATAATGTTGCTCTGCCTGCCTTACACACGGGAGGGGGACTATATAAGAACCAACGAAGCTGTCACCATCGCGAACCACCCCACGATCCGGCATATAAGGTGCAATCGCAGATAAATATGGTCTAAGCACCACGCCTACACAATATTTATCATTTACCCATGGATCCGATGGATAAACGCTATACGATCCTAAACATGTATATAATTCCAATCTAACTAAGCCAAGCGTATAACTACGATAAACTAAGAACAATATAATCGCAAACATAAACAAGTAGAGCATAGTCATAATCAATATATTGAAATAGAACAAAGTTGTATTCATAATATTGAAGAACAATGATGAACAATGAAGAACAGTAAAGGAATTACCAAGAATCCTCTTGACAGATCCGGAAACCAATCGAAGATTGACTCCTTCTAGTTATAATCCTATGTAGCGATGCTATACTAGAGATCTAGTTGATGTGGTGGCTCTAGGGCTTGATCAGAGAATCTCCTCCTGAGATTAGGGTTTGAAGAATGAGAATGAGGGAGTGCCTCCTCCAGGGGCCAGGGGTCCTGCTTATATAGCCCCCTCAAGTGAATGTGGGCCGTCGGATCAAACCGACATTAATCGCACGGTTTTCCTTGATCCCTTAGGTCGGTGGAGCATAATCCGCGAGACGGAGCCTGATTGGCTCTCAGGCCAGGGCGGGCGCCCTAGGGAGCAGGGCGGGCGCCCTGCCTCCGGGCCCGTTCGGCCTCCCGTTCGATCTCGTGGCTTCTGGAGTCTTCTAGATGATAGAAAATCGGTGAACACGTTATTATCTCTATGTAAACCCGACGTGTAGGCCTTTCCTCCGTATTTTCTGATAACCCCCTGCAGAAACAGACAAACACCAAAACTCGTGGAATTCTGTCAGATAAAACCCTAAGTCTAGGTGTTGGTTGCATTTGGATCCTTTTCTTTATTTATTTGATAACTATATTTGGTACTTAAGGACCGTCAACAAACTCCCCCAAGCTTACCTCTTGCTCGTCCCTGAGCAAGGATAGACTCATTATGGATCAGAAGTTGCTGCAACGCCTTTGAACGTTGACGGTACATATGCTTTCAAATAAGGTCTCATCCCTGAGTTAGAGTAAACTGTCAAGACTTAAAACTTACTCATTTTACCTTTCACCATGGGGCTTGCAACCGTCACCTGCATCTTGAGTGGTTAAAAGATAGAACGGTCTAGTCAAACGCCATGTCTCTTATTCTTGATCAGCTATAGCTCTGGAGTTTTTGTAAATTTTTCAAATAAAACTCAGAGATTCCTTGTATGACTTTCTCGGGTCTCTCTTTTGTGGTATTTCTGGATCCTTACCAAGGCAGTAATGGTATATGCCTTCTCTCTCAAAGTATGTGGTATTTATGGTATAAGGCGTAGTGACATTGCCTTCTCTCTCACCCTACTCTAATAAGGCTTTGATATCTGGAGCTCATAGGTGGGACATACAGTATACATACTCATAGAACATTTATTGCATAGTCAAACCATGGATCCAGAGAAACAAGTCAATAAGTCAAATCAAGATGTGCATGTGTGGTGAATGAGTGGTGTATGGTGATGATGGTGATAACAAAAGTCTAATGCTCTTTTTGAGGGAATACATACCTTTCTTGCTTTTTAAAACTTTTAAGGGGAATGAGATGCTCTTTTTTTCTCTTTTTTTCTCTCAGGTGGGTATCTTGTACCCCTAATTCTACTGTCGGACACTTGTCCATTTTTACCTCTCGTCTCAATTTTTCTTTCTTTGAGGTTCCGAGCACTTGCTCCTTTTTATTTCCTCGTATTTATATATATTTTTTTAGAGCAATCTCCCTCTTTTGAAAATATAGCAAGTGGTAGTAGAAATGACTTGAGCATTAACTTCACAGGGAATAACAGGAATGGGATAATGTTTTTGGCTATTCTCTCCCGGGTCAGGAGTAGAATAATTTTGGGTGAATCTCGAGATGGAAATGAGTGGATATATGTGGATGCGTACTTCCGAAGTAGAAGCAGCATGTATGAGTGAACGTGCAAGTGAATCTTGATTTTAACCACATGACAAGTTCCTAAGGGTCTACACAGCTTGACCACACTCAATGCCCATAAGCAGTAAGTAGTAAAAGTGCAGCTCTTAACCTAACAAGCATGTATATATGGCTGTGGTAGGAATTTAAACTCTCATCATACAGGAACTCATCATGCAACATTTTAAAGATTTTTTAAAGATAAAATTCTCCAGAATTCTAGCATCTCTAGGAACAGATAAACAGCAGCTCAACATTCCCATATCATATCCGCTAACAACTTAGACTTCAGATCAAGTTCTCTTCCCACTAGTTCAGGTTTAGAGCCAGTTTTAAATTATAACAGTTATGTCTAAACTAGAGAGAGAACAAATTTGAAAATTAGGCAGAGCAACTATTCATCATATCCATGCTAGAGTTTTATTTTCAAGATTCAGTTTAGCATAGCTACTTTATTTATTTATTAAACTAAGCAAATATATATAAACACAAAATATTTATTTGGGTTTTCATGATTATGCATCTTTTTATTTTAATAAAGCATAGGTATAAATGTAGATAAAAATACTTATCGAGATAAATGGGGGTGCTCTCCCCCAAGCTGGATCTTGACGTAATTTCTTCTGATGTAGCTAGCAGGTGCAGAGGTGTATTTGAATGTCGGCAGCACCCTGACAACGATTAGGATGTCCTCCATCTGCTAGTCTTCCTGAATTTTGTGGAGCTCAAATAGACAACAAAGCTCCGTGGAACTTGATTAAGCGTTAGCATAAATATCTAGCCTTTATCATGTTTGAGCTTCCTTGATAAATGTCACTCTCTATTTTTATTTTCATTTTTATAGAACAGAAAAAAATATATATATATTATTTATATTTTTTTATGCCACCACAGTGAATGTACTTATGGGTTTTATGCCACTCGCATACTCACATGGGGCTTACTGTTTTCAACATTTTTTTAGACAGAATGAACATGATTAACTGAGCAATAATTAAAGGGAAAATGATAACTACCAAGTTTACCTCTTGGCACGGCGTTCGGTGTTTTTAAGTCCTCCGAACAAGACTTCTTTTCTTCTTAGTTGTCCTAGGATTTGGGTGGCGTAGACGGTGGTTCCGGCAGCGCCTCCTCTTCTTGTGTAACTGTCTTCGCTTTCCATACCCGACTTGGTGCTTCGGTCTCCTGTTGTGTATCCTCGGACCTTATGACCTCTCCTTCATAGTCTGCCCATACGTCCTTGATGGTTTGCCTCCTTTGGTTACGGTTACGTCGCCTTCTTCTTGTCCTGACCTGCTTAGAATCTTCAACTATATAGTTAGGGTCATTAAAGTAGCGGCGTACCTTCTCAGAGGGGAAATGCATATGGACTTCTCCGGTTCCAATGTAGATGATTGCTTTGACGGTGCCTAGGAATGGTCTTCCTAGGATGATGGGTGGATCGTACTCGTTGTCTCCCATGTCAATGACCTGAAAGTCTGTATAGACAAAATGATCGTTAATTTTAACAGGGACATCGGTTACTATACCTTCGACCTTTTGGGATATCTGATCTGCCATCTGGAGCTGAGTGTATGTTGGTTTTAAGGGCATGGTTCCGTACAAGAGCTGATAGGTGACTGTGGCCATTATGTTGACGCCTGATCCAGTGTCGCAGAGTGCCTTCTGAAAGGAGTATCCATTGATTGAGCACTCAATGCTTGGCATGCCTGGGTCGTCCTTCTTGTTCAGGAAGGGCGACTTGAGTCGTCGGTCTTGACCTCCTTGAACTGCAGTGACCATCTTAGCTGATTCGGTCCATCCTTGGTTGTTCTTGTTCTGCTTGTTCCTCCTGTTGGTCCTCTTCCTTGGTTCATGTTGGGGTTGCTCTGGGATTTGTGTAATCTTGTTCTTGAAGGAAAACGTCTCCTTCCTCCCCTTGATGTTGAAGTTGATCTTCGCAGCGCTGGCGTAGATGACAGATCCCGAGGTGTTCAGGAATGGCCTTTCCAGAATAACTGGTGACCTCTCATCGGACCCGGTCTCTATCACCACGAAGTCAGCTGGAGCATACGAGGTACCAACTCGGACACACATGTTCTTTAATATTCCTTTAGGAAAGCTTAGTGTCCGATCTGCAAGCTGCAAACACATAGTTGTTTCTGATAAAGGATATGTAAAGAATTTTTCATAGAGTACCCTGGGCATAATGTTGACGCTGGAGCCAAAGTCGCAGAGTGCTTCTGGGAAGTCCACCATGCCGATGGAGATCGGGATGACGGGGCGTCCTGGATCGCCTCTCTTGACTGGCAGAAGGTCATTATGTACTCCGACAACGGGATTACTCCAATAGTTACCTGCATCAAACATGTCTACAAGATTTGCAGATTCTAATCCTTCCGGTTGTGATGGTATACCGGGGTTAGTAGCAGGAACAGCAGCAGCTATTTGATTTAACTGAGATTCAATCATTTTATTAAAGCTAATTTGGTTTTTGATGGCAGTAGAGAAATTATCCATTCTATTTTTTATGTTTTCTAGTATTTTATCATTGGATGCCAATTTCTTAGACAAGTTATCCATTAGCTTTCCTTGATTAGACACTAACTCTCTCAGGGTGGAAAATTATTATTGTTGTTGTAAGAGTTATTACCTTGATAATTACCTGAGTAATTACCTGAGTAGTTAGGCCTCTGTTGATTCCAACCTTGATTTTGTTGAGGACGGTTGTAGTTGTTGTTGTTGATGTACCTTGCATCCTCAAGCATCTCAGGGCAGTGATTGCCTGAGTGTCCAGTGTCTCCACATTCCTCACAAGTCATGTGAGAGTCGTAGACGTTCATGACTTCTCTTTTGTCTCCAGCTTTGTCATCGAGCTTTTTCATGAGTAGGTCTAACTTTGCAGACAGCATGTCTACCTCCTTGAGCTGGTGCATACCTCCACCCTTCTTGCGTGTTTGAGTCCTCTCTTCGTTCCAACCTTGGTTGGACGCCATCTTCTCCACAAGGGCTGTAGCTTGTGGTATGGTGAGTGATAGAAATGCGCCTCCAGCTGCAGCATCCATGGTCTCACGAGCACTAGTGATGAGCCCATGATAGAAAGTCTGCATAAGTAGCCAGCTTTCCATTCCATGATGGGGACATTCTAGGATGTAATCTTGAAAGCGCTCCCATGCTTCTGGAACGGATTCATCATGTTGTTGCTGAAAACTTGTAATCTTCCCACGGAGAGCATTGGTCTTGCCCATGGGAAAGAACTTAGCCAGAAAGTTCATAGAGCAGAGTGCCCACGTATTGTTCTTATCCTTCGTCGCGTAGAACCACTGCTTCGCTCTCCCTAATAGTGAGAATGGGAAAAGGCGAAGTAGTATGGCGTCTCTGGGAACATCTAATAAAGTGAATGTGCTGCAAATCTCTAGGAAGTATTGGAGATGAGCACTTGCATCTTCGTGCGGCTTCCCACAAAACTGGTTGGCTTGTACCATGTTGATGAGCCCTGACTTGAGCTCAAAGTTCTTGTCGATGGCCGCGGCAGGTCCAGTGCGGATGTTGTCCGTAGTGGGAGCTGAGAACTCGCGGATCGTCTTATTCGCCATGGCTGCGAACTCTGTTGACAAATTCCGGATGAAACTTCGGCGGTCTTCTGGATTGGATGAAGTGTTGCGTCGAAGTGTTGACTTCTTGAGCTTGGCTCTTGCCCCTCTGATTAATGCTTCGGGGTTGTCAACAAAATTTTCTAGAAGATGTCCTCTATTCATACATCACCCTGCAAAATAATAAGAATGGAAAAATACAGGGGTAAATCTGTATGGGAGAATTGATGATCTCAATCACTTAATGATGCGAATGATGACTCAAATTCCGTATTCATTCCTTGTTAGTAAATCAACCTTCCCCGGCAACGGCGCCAAAAATGCTTGTTGGGCATTCTTAACGTCATTACCAAAAGTAGACTTAGTTTTCTAATTCTGATAACGGCGCCAAAAATGCTGAACCTATCCCTCATGCCACTTAAGCCAAGTTGTCATCCCCAGCATGACATGAGAGACGCGGTATTGAAATATGCAACTGCTCTTCTAAATAAATAATAAATAAGATCTGCAAGCGCACAGATTAAAACCGATGTAGCATTTTAACCGGGAAGTATTCCAGGTATCGTTATTTATATTTTTACCACTGGGAAGGGATTACTAACATCAATGTTGATTATGGAATGGAATATAGGAATGAGTATCAATCATTGCATGTATAAGTGAGAGCATTCATCTATCTCTTGCATACAGGGGTAAGTGTCACATAAAATATAGATAAAGTATGTATGGTGACAAAGATAATTAATCTGATCAGCTAGCCACATATAATAGTGATAAGCACCTCAACAGATATTCTAGCAAGTCATTAGCATGGTATTAGGACGAACTACAAGGATATTTCCTAAGTTATTCTTAACTATAAAGTCTAGCATATCATAGTTAGTGCAAGTACACTTGGCAATCATTGCGAGAAAGGACTACGCCCATGCATAGTGATATTATCAAGGAAGATGAGAAACATAGCAATCACTCCCCCGTAATAATGTTGCTCTGCCTACCTTACACACGGGAGGGGGACTATATAAGAACCAACGAAGCTGTCACCATCGCGGACCACCCCACGATCCGGCATATAAGGTGCAATCGCAGATAAATATGGTCTAAGCACCACGCCTACACAATATTTATCATTTACCCATGGATCCGATGGATAAACGCTATACGATCCTAAACATGTATATAATTCCAATCTAACTAAGCCAAGCGTATAACTACGATAAACTAAGAACAATATAATCGCAAATATAATCAAGTAGAGCATAGTCATAATCAATATATTGAAATAGAACAAAGTTGTATTCATAATATTGAAGAACAAAGATGAACAATGAAGAACAGTAAAGGAATTACCAAGAATCCTCTTGACAGATCCGGAAACCAATCGAAGATTGACTCCTTCTAGTTCTAATCCTATGTAGATATGCTATACTAGAGATCTAGTTGATGTGGTGGCTCTAGGGCTTGATCAGAGACTCTCCTCCTGAGATTAGGGTTTGAGGAATTGAGAATGAGGGAGTGCCTCCTCCAGGGGCCAGGGGTCCTGCTTATATAGCCCAATCAAGTGAACGTGGGCCGTCGGATCAAACCGACATTAATCGCACGGTTTTCCTTGATCCCTTAGGTCGGTGGAGCATAATCCGCGAGACGGAGCCTGATTGGCTCTCAGGCCAGGGCGGGCGCCCTAGGGAGCAGGGCGGGCGCCCTGCCTCCGGGCCCGTTCGGCCTCTCGTTCGATCTCGTGGCTTCTGGAGTCTTCTAGATGATAGAAAATCGGTGAACACGTTATTATCTCTATGTAAACCCGACGTGTGGGCCTTTCCTCCGTATTTTCTGATAACCCCCTGCAGAAACAGACAAACACCAAAACTCGTGGAATTCTGTCAGATAAAACCCTAAGTCTAGGTGTTGGTTGCATTTGGATCCTTTTCTTTATTTATTTGATAACTATATTTGGTACTTAAGGACCGTCAACAGTAGCATAGGTATCTCAGTGCTTAAGAAATTTAAACTTCATGCGAACACATCTTTAAGCAATTGTCATTAGTTGTTCAAATGTGTAGCTATCTCAATAATATGATGTAAGATCAATGGATATGTGGGATATTAAACTCCAGATAGAGCAACGGTATAATCACATAATAGCTCCAGTAGTTCTAAAACTTTTTTATTAGTATATATACTATTGTGCTTTAGCAAGTAGGGTCTAGGTGTCTAGCCCACATGCTAGTGATAGTAAGCATGAGATAAGTGGAGTTTCATGCCACATCCAAACTAGTGCAAACCAAACTTATAAGGGAGTAACCACATACTAATACAATAGCTTTCTTATGTAGTAATATGTTGGTTTGAAGAGTTTAATAAAGAAATTGCATGCAGTCTGAAAGTCTCAACATAAGACTTCAAGCGTTTCAAACTAAAATTATCAGTACATTAATTATATTATCAATAGATGAATGGTATGGCATGCACAACACTAATGTAGAAAATGAGAGCCAACATAACCACTAAACATAGGTGTGAGAATGTCCATGGTAGTAAAATTAGCATGAGCATTGTCCAATGTAATAGAAAAATTTATCAATTCAACCAAGCTCATTTAACACAGAGGCAACAAACTTAGTTATGTTGACACCTAAATGTCACACATTGTTGGTATTTATTAACTTGTCACTTGTTTTAGTAGCCACCTATTAATTACCTACACCTCTTAGCATTACTTGTACTAGGTTGTCATCCCCAGTGATGGTGCTAGAGATGCTTGTTGGTAATACCTAGCATTACTACTAGAATAACACTAAGTAGTTCTTTATCATTTTATGTGACTAGGAAGAATATAAAGATATATGAATGAAGAGGATCTGCAAGCGCACAGATAATTATACCATTGTAGCACTTCACCCGGGAGTATTCCAGGTATCGTTATTTATATTTTACCACAGGGAAGATATAGCATGGACATGTATTGATAACTATAGTATTGATGGAGAAACAAACCATAACCAATAATCTACTCATAATAGGGGTAAGTCATATAATAAGAGATATATATGATAAGCATTGATCGAGTATAATGATAAACTACTCAGAGCACTCCTATCTATAGCATTAGCATGGTCAAGTAGAATATTAGAGGAATAATTCCTAAGTCATTCTTAATTACAAATCAAAGCATACATTGATTAGTGCAATTACACCTAGTAATAATGGCTAAGATCATCTTCATATCTATGCTTAAGGGATATTACTAAGGAAGATTAAGAACATAGCTTGCTCCTCCTTCGCAAATAAGATCCTACTTCTATGGCCTATATTCGGGGAGTGAACTACAAATGACTCAACAGGAGTGTCACATCCACGAGTGCTATACGAACTTATGCACCACACTTACACAACGTTGACCACCCACCCCATGTACTTTGGAGCGAGCGCTATACGAACTTATGCATAAACATAATGATAAACTAGATATACTAAGTATATAACCAAAGTAGATGATGAACATTGCAACCAAGAACATGAATAAGATGAATACTAATATTATCATAACAATTGTAGCAAACATATAAAAATAATGGAGATACAATGAGAGATGGGTACAAAGATTATACCAAACCACGCTCTTGACAATGTCGATGAAGACTGCTTGCCTCCCTCTAGACCTAGCCTAACTAGCTATGCCCTAGAATATGGAGGAGCTCTGAGGATGGATTAGGGTTTCTATCTTCTCAAATGACTTGATCTGCCTCAGGGGGGTAGGGCCTGGTATATATAGCCCAGAGCGTCCAACATGAGCCCTTGGATCAAACCGACTTAAAGAACAGCATAGATGCATCCTAGGAGGCGATGGGAAACTGACATAACAAGGAGGATGATAGGTGGGGCCCACAGGGGCCAGGCAACCTCTAGGTGGGGCTGGCTAGCCCCACATGTTAGTGGGTTGCCTCCTTCTTCGGTGTGGAGTCCTCTCGAGTCTTCTGGAACCTTCCCACGTTGGTTTCGCGGCAGAATTGCGTAATTAATCTGACATGTAGGTCCGCCTTGACGGTTTTCTAATTAAACCCTGCAGAAATCACAGATTCACCAAAACTCGTGGAATTTGTTAGTTTAAACCCTAAACCTTTGTTGGTGATCATATTTATGCCCTTATATATGTCATGTTGACAGTTTTATAATGTTTGTTAACTACCGTCAACACACATCAATAAGCCAAAGCCCTATAACCCTTTTTAATTTTTAATACTCATTCATCGTTAAGAAAATTGAGTAGACACACTAAGGTGATCCTTCTTAGCATTAATGGACCAAATATTAGAAGCAAGCACAATAGAAAAAATAGAAAATTGTAAGGTTTTCAAAAGATTACAAGGTGCTTAGTGAAATATTTCACCAAATCTCTAGTTGTGTTTGGCCTAGAAAAAACAAAAAGAATCTAGGATTATGAGCACACATAATGTACTCCTTGAAGGCATTAGACTGACCAAATTGAAGTGGCAAATCTTCTCTAGAAATGAAGCGACAAATTTTAGTACCTCAATGTTGTAATCCCATTGATGGACAGTGCAAATAGGATTGACCTAAAGTAGGCACTAAACCCTAGGCAAACTATGTTGGCTTTCAATTTTTATGCATTACTAGTGTCGAATCAAATGGCTAGTACCACCAACAAAATGAGTAGTAGATTTGCATATGTCACACTTAGAATCAACTATTCTTCTAGCCACCTTCATTTTGAAAAAAACTTCCCAAAGTCATTTAGACATCAAGGTGGAGGATTTGGTGCTCTTCTAGCCATTAGTTCTTACGCCTATTCCCATACTCATGCAACCATTCTCAACTGAGGGATTGCCATGAGGACTAGTCAAGTTGATTAGTTTGGGTGCGTTGCTTCCCAACAAGGCATCATGTCCAAGCCATCTTCTTTGGTGTCCCCTTGGGGCCTATAGTCATGGTCGATTGAGGTTGGATTGAGCTCCTCCTCCATTATTGGCACTCTACAATACTTCAATGGCCCGCACCACACTAGCACAATGCAAGTACTGGCTAATGATCTATGAAACACCACAAACAAATAGGAAACATAAAAAGTTGGAACAAACCCTAAACTGAAGATCTAGTCAACTATGAACCTTCAAAGGGGAAAACAAATCGAGGGTTTGCAAAAAAAATGAACCTACCACTACTAGAAATATCACTTCTATGACGAAAATCTTAATGATGAATCCAAAAATGTCATAGAAGATCGCTTTTTATGATAAATATTTTCGTTTCATCATAGATCAGTGGTGACGATCCGCAAACCCTCCCTATCTATGATGAAATCAGATATCATCACAAAAAACATCATGGAAGAGAACAGGGTTTCGTCATAGATCACTTGCATGATTGTTCCTGCTCATCTGTGACGATCTTCTTTAAGATTGTGACGAACAGGGCTTCGTCATTAAACTAATTAAACATATGTGACAAACAATATTCGATCTGTAATGAACGGTACTTCGTCATAAATCTCCACACGATCCTTTCTCCATCCGACGTGTACATGTGGGATCTGCAGTTACTCATCCATGAAGCTGGCAATTCGTCATAAAGTCTCTTCTCGGTCCTTTCTCCATCCAACGTGTACCTGTGGGACCTGCACTTACTCATCTGTGACACTTGCAATTCATCATGAAAGTCTCCGCTCAGTCCTTTTCTCCATCCAACGTGTACCTGTGGGACCTTTCTCCATCTCCGTCCGACCTATGGGACCCGATGTCGTGTACTTGTGGGACCCTTCTTCATCTGACCTATGGAACCCAATGGCTTGAGTGTCACGTGTACTTGTGGGACCTTTCTCCATCTCCATCTGACCTATGGGACCTGACGTCGTGTACCTGTGGGATCCTTCTTCATCCGACCTGTGGGACCTGACGGCTTGCGTGTCACGTGTACCTATGGGACCTTTCTCCATCTCCATCCTACCTGTGGGACCCGACGACTTGCGCGTCACTTGTGGACCCTTCTCCATCCGACCTGTGGAACCTGACGGCTTACATGTCATGTGTACCTGTGGGACCTTTCTCCATTTCCATTCGACCTTTGGGACCCGACGGCTTGCGTATCACTTGTACCTTGTGTGTCGTCGGGGTTTAATAAAATCTAATTCAAATTCAAAAGAAACATGAGACCTGGGAATCGAACACAGGACCCATAGCAAGGAATGGACCGCCTTCACCATTGCGCTAGATGCATGGTTGTGCTGACATATCTTTGGAGTCCTTATAGTAGTATATATTCTCTGTGTGGATGCCCTACAGGTTGACCTATATATTGGATATCCCCTGCATGACACGTGAAATAGCCAGGGCACGACACGTGGGCTATTAAAATTATGACATGTGGAAGGACGCATGGTCAAATAAGAAATGGCCACGTGGACCAATAAAAATATAATACATGATTCAATAAAGAAGTGACACCCTAACCGCAACACGACACGTGTGCCAATAGAAAACTGACATGTGGAACAACAAGGACCTGACACGTGGTCCAGTAAGAACCTGAAACGTGCAAGAACCAGAGATGGCCACGTTGTGCAATAAGAAGGTGACACATACCCGAACTATCTCCAATGCAACCGGATATAGCATGTACACATGGAAAACATCTCCAATGGAAGCACCCACCAGTGTGGCAGCCCCATGCGACGCATGCCAAAACAGTTATATGACGGTCTGTTTTTCATCACAGATCAAGCTTGACGAGTTGCTTAGATTCTTCATGAAAGTTCAAGTATGACACGACTTTTGTGACGAACCCTTTTTTGTCATAAATTTGTCATAAAATTGAAATTATGACGAATTTGACTTCTTCAGTAACGAAAGTTGTTTGTCATGAAAGTGCAGATTCCTAGTAGTGTACACAACTAAAGTGCCCAGAACTACCAAATGCCAAGACTAAATATAAAAGTCTATATTTGGGGAAACCATATATGTGGTTTAGATAAGTAGGCTAGAGCTAGAGAGGCAAAGAAGCAG
This sequence comes from Saccharum spontaneum, assembly GCA_022457205.1. Taxonomy (NCBI): domain Eukaryota; kingdom Viridiplantae; phylum Streptophyta; class Magnoliopsida; order Poales; family Poaceae; genus Saccharum; species Saccharum spontaneum. The sequence continues at coordinate 16,096,482 of CM039617.1, read as the reverse complement.
ATAGGTTAGGGGCAAGAGAGGAAGATAGGAGACGATAAGGACAAGATGGAGTCATGGCTCCATGGTGGCAAGATGGCAAGAGAAAGATAAAGCGAGAACGGCAAAGTGGTGCGAGATGTGAGAGAGACCAAGGGGTCGGGCAAGAAATGGAATATGAGGATAAATGGTTGAGAGGCATTTTGGATTAAGGTATATATATGTGGGAAGGGTATGGATCATGCCCATACTGCTAAATGGGGTGAGACACTAGACGAAGCACAAACATGGCACAATTGGTCGGACGAAAATTATGGGTCACAATGCCGATCTAACCATTTATAATTATTGCCTATAGCCTTAGTTGTACTAGGAAAGTATCTTTTGTATCACTCTCATCACCGTTTGCTCTATCGTCTTGAGATTCCTAGCGAAGTGAAACAAGAAACGATAGAAACTAACTATTTTCTATCATATACACCATCCACATTCAGATTTGAAATTTTGTTCATGTAAACTTAGCATATATGTGCTTTTTTAAGACTCATCATACTTTCTTGTACTAATATGTTCTTGCAAAAATACGTATACCTAGATATTTTTTCATGCCTAAAATCGACTTGAACTTAGAAAAATTAGGCTACGCTTAGGCCAAAGCCCACAAGGCCGAGATACACATGAATAGGTCCGCACACCTAGCGCAGTAATCTGCATACACATAGATTTCCTTCAATTTGGCATCAATCAAAAAATCCCTATGTTTTAAAATGGAATTAAAAAAGCTCAAAACCTTCAAAGCCATGGACCAAATTATATTAATGATAGGACAATAAGTGTGCATAAGCTTAGGGTTGAAAATCCATGCCACTATATATGTACCGTGTTCCACAAAATAATGTACCATTATTATCCAATCAAAATTGAGTGTGCAATACAACTTCTTCCCATGTAGTTGATCGATCCATATCCTATTACTCCCACGGTTCCAAAATGTTAGTCGTTTTATTTTGTCCTCAGTCATACTACTATAACTTTCACCAGGTTTATAAAAATAATGCACGAACTTCTATATAACATTGAATTTGTTTTGTTAAGTCCACCATGAAATATTCCTAATATTGTGTTTATTTGGTATTGTATATGGTAATATTTTACTATAAAAACTTTCTCCAACTTGGAGAAGTTAGAATTAGAGCAAAAACTAAAAATGACTTATGAATGGAGGGAGTATCCATGTTGAGTTTCATTTGGTTGCTTTACAACCCAGTTCTTACATTATGTTGTTGCATATACATAGTTACCAGAAGAATTGGATATCAAAAGCACAACACACCTAAACGAAGGAAACATTTACATAACGAGTACTACACCACCTTCAGTGGTGAAACTGTACCAGCAGCAGTTCCAGAAAGACTTGTCACTGTTTCTTAAGCTGCGCTCCAAAAAACTTTCACCTGGTGGGCAAATACTGCTGACTTTACTAGGAAGGAAGAACAGAGATCCATTCCATGGAAATCTCAACCATGTTTATGGATTACTTGGGCAAGCTAAGCAGTCTCTTGTAGCAGAGGTACATAAACATATATATTATGTATGATATACATAATGTCTAATTTTTGTGTGTCTAATAATTACTATTTTATAGACAGTGTTTCAACAATTAGATAAACATCATGCAACACACATGCTTTGATGTTATGTGCATTATCAAATTGTGGTGAATATTTACTGAAGTTGTACGCACGTACATGTGTAGCAAAGTAGGTCTTATTTTAACTTTAAAGTGGCCTTGAGATTAAATAAAACTAGCAAACTTTATTATATTTCGGTCACTTTTTTCATCCATTAGATCATCAACATATATCAAACAACTCACATGTCTTGTTTTCATGAGGTGTCAAGGTAGTAAACCTTACTAAAGCTGCATATGTGCAGTACTACCATTTTTATAATAGTAGTGGGAAATTTTAAGTGACCGAGAAATAAAAATATTTGTTTGAGAACTAGAGAAAGCGATTATATATAAACACATCATCTAGTTCATGGCATGTGATAACTATTTTCAAAATTAAAAGTTGTATCTGCAAGTTCTTTTAACAAACAAAATGTAAGTGAAAGAGTAACCCTAGTCTTCTACTTGTGACTAATTTTGGAATCATTGTTAGATGCCACCAACATTTTTGAGTTTGTTGGGAATTTTTTTAAAAGTTTAGGAAGCAAAGGGGTGTGACTAAATGTGTTGCAAGAGCAGACAAAATATCATACCATACCATTTAAAGTAAAATAATGTTATATCTCTTTTTTTCGTAAATCTTGGAAGACAGATTGACGAAGTTCTTGTTGGGGTCTGTGATACGTAAACCGATTGAACAATATGTTCTTGTAACCATTTGCTGCAGGGTATAGTGGACAAGGAAAAACTGGACTCCTTCAATCTGCCCATTTATGGACCATCAGCTGATGAGGTGACAAAAATTGTTAGGCAGAGTGGGCTGTTCAACATCGGCCACATCCAATTGTTTGAGTCAAATTGGGACCCGTACGATGCTAGTGAAGGTGATCTTGTACCGGATAGTATTCAAAGTGGAGTGAATGTTAGGAGCCTTTGAGCAGTTATGGAACCTTTGTTTCCAAGCCACTTTGGTGAACAGATACTTGATGAACTCTTCAAGAGGTATGCATGTAATGTGGCCAAACATCTCGAGAAGGAGAAGACCAGGTACTCAGTAATTGTCTTGTCGCTGAATAGTAAAGGCTAGGTATGTATTCATTGGGCCAATGAGTCCTACAAGGCATTTGTCTGTTGCCGAGTGTAGTAGTCCAGAATAATGTTCTTATGTTGTTAGAATGTGAAAGTTAATATTGTGTCGGTTGATCCAGTGAAAGATTAGATTTTGGAGTTCAAATGGAATCCAATTTATTTAGTGGTTTATCTATACAACCTCTATTGCGAGAAGTTTATTTAAATCTTACCCCATCTCCCTCCCCGAACATTCCAAAATCCAACTTCTATACCTAAACATGTGAAATTGTCATCATATTCGAGTTATCAAAGCCCGGTGTGCATACTACCACTGTTGTGCCACACTATGACTGTATGAAAAGGTCTATTTTACTATCCTGAATAATTCAGTTTCTCCATTTGACCTCATGAATAAAATTTTAGCTCAATTCACGTATGAGTATCTTTTCTTTGCTCCGTATACAGGTTGGATTTTAATTTCCAATTTTGCAAAAAAAAAAAGTCAAGGACATACACAATGGAATTGCTTATTGGAAACAGTCGGAATTCATACCGCCTCTAGAAACCATTTGAGTGGTCCAACAAGAAAAATAAGTACACATGCGGAGCGGTTGTCAGCGCTTTACTTGCAAGATCGGTGGAAAACAACCAGGTCACGCGTAGATTGGGATTTGGGAGTAGCTTTTTTTTTGAGCAAAGGATTTGGGAGTAGCGATTTTTTAGCAAAGGATTTGGGAGCGAGTAGCCGGGGGAGGAGGAGCTGACTTTTGTATGGACTTTTTTCTCTTTCCTCATATCATAGGTAATAACAGGCAGGGTTTTTTTTACCGACCGGTCATCCCAAACCGCCGGCCTCCGGTTCCGGTTTACCGGTCCGGTTTACCGGTAACCGGTCGGTAACCGGTCGAATTTGAATTTGAATTCAAACGCGCCTTCGGTTCGGTTTGTCACCGGTTTACCGGGCGGTTTGGAGCGGTAACCGCTCGGTTTGAGCGGTTTACCGCTCGGTTTGAGTTTGGAATTTTCTTTTTTCTTTTTTTTCAAACTTCTATACGTATAAATAAATACTAAACGAACTCGAATTTGAAAAAATTTTACACCATTGGCTTCTATAAATCATGAACTATTTTTAGGAATTTTTTCAGCATTTTTTGTTTTTTTCAAATTTTAAAATTGAATTTGGGGGCCTTAACGGGCCGGGACCGGGATTTTTTTCTTTTTTTCAAACTTCTATACGTATAAATAAATACTAAACGAACTCGGATTTGAAAAAATTTTACACCATTGGCTTCTATAAATCATGAACTATTTTTAGAAATTTTTTCAACATTTTTTTTCAAATTTTAAATTTAAATTTGGGGAATACCTAACCGGACCGGACCGAAACCGGTCCGGCCTGGTTAGGCCGGTAACCGCGGTAAACCGCGGTTTACCGAGAGGTTTTTTTAACCCTGATAACAGGTGCCCCTGGCGTTCACGGACCCTCTCCCTACAAAAAAAAAAAAAGAGACTGACTACACATCTTCTGGCAGATTTTTTTTGTCCCGAAAAAAAACGTTCACGGACCCGAAACAGCCCACGAGCGCCCACGGTGCCTGGAATTTTGAGTCCAGTATCCATTTCTGCCCACAATGCCAGCCCACGTATCAAACCCTAGGTGTCAAGTCCAGCGTCAACGGGCGAACGGTGTGACCTAGCCGCGCGCCGCCCGCCCGCTCCCTCCTCCAGACTACCCGACCACACCGGGGTACGCCCGCACGCCGCCGCGCCCCTCGCCGGCCGTGGAACGACGTTCTTCCGCACTCCCTCCCCCGTCTCTCCGCCCTCTGCTGGTACTGACCGCACTGGCTTCCAGCAGTTGTTTTTCTTACCCGGCTTCCCCTCGATTGCTACGTGAAATTGAGAGATGAGGAAGCTCAAGTTCCATGAGCAGAAGCTTCTCAAGAGGACCAATTTCTTGGAGTACAAGAGGGAGGGCGGCCACCGCGAGGCGCTTGTCACACAGCGCTACGGCCTCGTCGAGAGGGACGACTACAAGAAGTGGGGTTTTTTTTCCCTATCCCCACTGTCTCCTGCTTGCCTGTTTAATCAGCTCTGTAGTTTGTATTGAATCAGTAGTAGGATTGCTTTATGTTGATCTCTAATCGAAGCATTTGGTCAAGGATGCACTGAAAATTTCTGACTGTCGGGTGGCAGGTACAACGGGATATGCTTAATGGTGCAGAAGCTCGTTAACATCATAAAGCAGATGGACCCAAGAGACCCTTTCAGAATCGAGATGACAGACATGCTTCTCGATAAGCTGTAAGACTGCTAGTCCACTACCATTGATTATGTAAATTTTTAGCTGTACTATTAAGGTTACATCCTCAAGTACCAAAACCTTACAATTTCGCCTCCTGTGTAGCTATTGATTGTATCGTTGACTGCTTGTAGAGTTAACAGTATGAACTTCACCTGTACCTGTATGTAGTGTGTCAAGGAAGGGCAGATGTAGTCCAACTAGACTACTGTGTCCTTTACTACCTCTCATATGGGATAATTTTATGAATTGGATTCTTGAGTCCTGCGTTTTTCATGTGAAATTAAATTGATTGACTGGTTGCTCAGAACTTACTGCAGTGTAAATGTGCAAAGATTGCTTGGATATCTGAAATCCTGAGATTCTAATCGTATTTTTTATTCTCCCTATGTCTGGTCATACAATCCTATATTGAGCTTCACTTGTGGTAGTACTATCAACATTTTTACATCTGCATTGGGCTTGATTGCCACTGGCCCATCATCTGTACTAGTGCTTGTTCCCTGAACATAATGGATTGACTTTTTTTCAGAAACCATTATTTTCATTTCCAGACTCTCCAGCACGGGTCACGAAACATGCTATGATGTTGTTTTCTTGACTTAATCATTGAGATCTAAACCTATTTCATTTTGACTAAATCATAATCATATAATATCATACTCATCAGATCTCTAGTATTCTGGTGTTTTTTAATTTGTCATACTTTTTTTTGTCTGATGGAGCTACTTAAATTTCAGGTATAATATGGGTGTAATTTCAACAAAAGAGAGCTTGATAAAGTGTGAGAAACTTTCAGTGAGCGCCTTCTGCAGGTCTCCCCCTCCCTCTCCCTCTCCCTCTCTCCTCCCTAGTATGTTTGTTTTCCTTTGTAGGATGTTGCATTCTATAGGTCATCTTACTTGAGTTCAAGTGTTTTTTCTTGACTATATCCTACTATTCATTTTGGTAACCGCATGCATGGTAATAGTAGAACAAAGTAGGAAACAATATGACATATGCAGTTCTGTTTACCTTGCTTACTCAATTATTGCAGGCGGAGACTTGCAACAGTTATGGTGAAGCTCAAGTTTGCAGAGCACCTTAAGGAGGCTGTGACATACATCGAACAGGGGCATGTGCGTGTCGGTCCAGAGACAGTCACAGATCCAGCCTTTCTTGTGACCAGAAACATGGAGGACTTCATCACTTGGGTGGATTCCTCAAAGATCAAGAGGAAGGTCATGGAGTACAATGATGCATTGGATGATTATGATGCCATGTTCTGAGAAAGTCATTCAGCAGAAATTTCTGTGCCCATCTGTGTAATCTTAAGCCAGCCACATATGGCTTTTTTTCTGAACAAAATCTGTGGCGGTTGTTTTCTGCAGGGCTACTTGCATTTGCATTGCAGATGTGATGCAATTTTGTGGCTGGTTGAAGGCACTTTATAATTTATATCTGATGTAGTTGTGCAATTGTCTTTGTTAAAGAGCTTGTTTATGATACATCACGGGGTTTACCCGGTTTTCCCCATAGTCTGAAATTACGGTGCATTTGCGCCTCCCAGCAGTATTACATCTAGAGATTAATTTAGTGCCACCATTTCAATAGATCCTTAATAAGGGCGGCAGCAACGCCGGCTGTTACAGCCATAGGCTTTCGTGCTGTAAATTAACACCAGGTCGTAAGGTGGCTCTGATTTCTGAACATCACGCTGCACCTGCAAGACAGACTGATAACGAAAGCTTTGGCAATTGACGTGAATTTGCGCAATACTGCTATATACGCCTTGACGGTACAGCACTGCTTGTGAACTTTAATTTTGAGTTTATAAAGATTATCACAATTATAAAATACAATGCAGGGAGCTTTGCCTTACAGAATGAAACCATATCTTCGGTCCTACAGGATTCCAATTATGCCACCGAACTTTAAAATCTTATGCCACAAAACAGGCAGTTCAGACACGTCCATGCGGTCAAATGCTGATTCAAACTTGAAAGCTTGTACCCTGCATAAGGGACCGCCATGACCATTTTTGTGTTCCCACACCCTGTAATTGAGCTTACGAAACAAAGTTTCACAAATTCCAGGCTTCATCGAAAGCCAAACACCTCATTTCTTATCATTTCAGAGTCTATTCGGATAAGGGTGCTGCCCCGGGTATTATGTGGACTTGGATCCCAATCTCCTCTATCAGAAAGTCCAAACTATCAATATTGTACATATCGATTCAGTTTGGTCAATATATCTCAGGATGTACTGTTTCCTATACACAAACATATGGAAAAACGATAACGACGCATACAACAAAGTGGATGACCTGATAATGGTGGATTTACAGCAGCCGTCTGTCATTGTTGATCAACTAGGGGTAGTCCTGGAGCCCAGAGCTCTTGAAAGCTCTCTAATAATGACAGACTTCTCCTTTGCTTCTTTATCGCCTTCTAAATGCCATTTTCGGGACATTTCTTCAGCCTGCAGTTACAATACATGGAATGGTAAGTCAATATTGTCACAGACCCACAATACACCACAGCTGACAGCCCCAAAGCAAACTTGAACAAAACTGAAGTACAATGCGCTGAAGGGAAAATACAATAAGCAATTGTTTAGCCAGAACAAGAATAGCAGAAGTTCACTTACCCAGCTTCTCAATGGTGCTATTTGTTCTTTAATCATATCAGCTCGTGGCTGCAGTGCATCTTTTCCTTTAGTTTTCACGTCACCTACCTGAAAGGAGAAACAAGAGTTGTTTCAGAGGGGCTACTTGACACTTGGATTTTTTATCCTGAATGCAGGAGGTTTCATCTTCTTCATTGCTCCTCCTATTAAGGATTGAGTTAATATCAAATGTTCAAGAGTTTGATAAATAATATGTTTTGGCCATGAGACGAAAGAAATTCAATTTGGCTGGTTCATACAAGTATAATGGCAAAGGAGAAACTTGATTTATCATTGCATTATCCATGTGAAACCATATTATTTCAAATTTCCAATTCTTGAGACTAGTATCACTACCGTTGAACTTAAGAACCCCTTGACAGCCTCAAGGCTAACATCCAAAGTTTCATCACATAAATATATCCACAGCTTATTTCAACAATAAACTCCTAGGCAAACTATTTCCAACATGAATTTGCTAGCTAGGGCCCCATGCCCCCATTGGTGGCACAGAACTTTGCTGTTCTGCAGATAGCTCAGACCTTATTTTTAAAACTGAATTTCGCTTTCCATGGTTGAGTGGCAAACAGAACAGTCTAGCAAGGGCTCCTATGCCCTATTGCTATTCAGAGTGGCAAGGAGGATGTTACTTAAAGGATTAAATAATAAAAAAGTTCCACATTGACTCTGCATGATTATGGATCACTAAAGAATGCTAGGAACCATTTTTCTCATCCATTTGCAATGAAAGTTTGTAGCGTAGTGAGAACCATACAAATCAGCAATTTCAAAATGAAGAGAGCAGCATTCAAGAACTAAAGATAGAAAGGCAAAAGAAGTAACTAGGAATCAAGAGATGACAATGAATAAACAGACAAAACCCTGACACAACTCATTGGGTTTACACAAAGCAAATGAAGAGCATGCTCTACCCTCTAGGCACAAGCTTAGCATTGTTATTTAAATTCTGGCACATTGTACTTTTCTTTTCATTAAAAGGTCCTACATTCCCTCAGATATGTTGTTCAGATTACATGACTTACTGAATGCAACTGTAGCTTATCTGCTGTGTACAACATCACAGCTGTTGCTCCTCCAAACACCAAAAAGGTTGCAGCAATGAATGCCTTCCCAACTGTAACAATCCAAAATGAGAACAGAAGATCTTCAAGAACACTTGAACTCAAATTTTTTAGGCAAGAAAATATACTCTGTGAGTATCCAGCAATTACGGCTTTCAACTTCTCAGGGTCCATGGGAGGTGGGGTCCTATCTCGCCGCCTTTCATTGGCTGTTGACGCCAAGTAGTTAGGTTGTTCATTCGGAAGCTGCCATCTGTAAAAAAAAGAACATACAAAAGCAAGTGAAAACACATTAGTAAGTTGAAACCACAAGTAGGTCACAGGATGCATGAGCATAAGAAATACACACATATCAATTTGGAACTACAACAAATACTTAAATGCTATACATTAGAAAATGTTTCTTTACAGATCCTGTAGCAACACATGGTAAAACATAAGAGTCATCCACGAGTTAGCATCCAAGCTTCAGCTGTTATATGGTTCATTCACATATTTCTATTAATATGAATCTGTGTAACATCCCCTGATATTAATCAGCATTATATCTAAGTTATAAATATTTTGCATCTCCTCACTTATGAATTTATAAGCAGACAGGTGTGGGAGAACACAACTTATAGAAGAGCATTACCCCTCATATTCATGATTTTAAAGACAGATATAGGAGTGTAACAGTGTGTCTGGTTTCTTGCTTGAAAGATAACAACTCAATTGATACACCAGATAATGCAGAAGTGCGGTGCCCTTTGAAGTTATAATCAGGTTGAGAAACAAGTGATAGCTCAGTTAGAACAGCCTCCAGCAGAGAGGCTGCCCACCCAACCTCGAATCCCAGTGCTCAGAGGTTGCATGGTTACCTCCCTGTCCCTGAGAACAGGTTTCAGCAAGTTTTCCAGCTAGCCAGGGTTCAGTATTCCCTCACTCAAGATTCAAGACACAGCCAGCCAGGATGTCTTCTCTCCATGGTCGAGTTTTTTATTAAAAAAAAACATGTTAAATTCAGATATAATCTGAAGAACTCCCTCTGTTTCAAATTATAAGGCGTTTTGGCTTTTCTAGATTCATAGCTTTTGCTATGCACTTAGATATACGCTATGTCTAGATGCATAGTAAAAACAGTGTACCTGAAAAAGCCAAAACGTATTATAATTTGGAACAAAGGAAGTACTTTAAATCTCTATAGCTGTATCAGACTAACAAATGAAAACGCCTTTTCTAACTGAGACCTGTGCTCGTGATGAATAGTTGCTTTAATCAATGTTAATACTAACTAACTTTCTTTGAATATAGCAAATTCGTGCAGTGTATTTTTTCTGCTGTTATCACACATGTTGGACATGTAACCGATAGATCAAATTATATACTCTGAACTGGCCCATACAAGATAGCATGTAGATCAGTGCATCGGATGGTATATATAACTATTTGAAAATCATTTCCATACGAAAGCAAAAGCCTGTTTACACTACATTGTGCATAATGTTGCTCCAGATGTCAATATTTTTTCTGATAGTTACTGGCACGGTTGCACCCGTATCTAGCATTCACAACTCCTCAATTGAAGAACTGATTGCGCGTGTATCCAAGTTCCAAGCATGAAGCATGGACAATCGGGTACAAAAATTAACCAGTTCAGTACATTCGCGTACGCGTGCACACCCGGAATGCGAGAACTCAGAAAACTACTCCGAACGACGAATTTCAAATTCCGGAAAAGGCACGAGTGGGGAGGGGCGTACCTTTTGGGGCCGAAGGTGGCCTGCGGCAGCGAGACGTAGGAGCGGAGCGGGTTGAGCGCGTCGGGGTGCAAGCCCGCAGCCTCGGCGCCGCCCGGCGGGAGGGCCCAGCGGGAGGACGCGGAGAGGGAGGCTTCGGACGGGGGCGGCGTCCCCTTGATGGGCACGGAGTGGCGGAGGATCTCCGGCAGCACGTCGGGGGAGGGCTGCGCCGACGCGCCCCCGGGCGCCGAAGCGGACGGCGGGAGCTTCTCCGCGAGGCGGCCGACGGCGGTCTTTGACTCCTGGAGGAAGTACGCGCCCTCCTTGGCAGCGAGGCGGCCGGCGAGGAAGCTCATGGACGGCGGCGCGTTGGGCCAGGGGTTCGGGCGGGCGCAGCCGCGCAGGCAATTGATCGAGCAGGAGAGCAGGTGGTCTGCGGCGAGGTTTGGATTTGGGTTTTTGACTCTTCCCCGATTGAGAAAGGTCGGAGGGTCTCCGAGGTTGTAGCTGGTATATGATCGCTCGTGGGACACCGGACACGGCGGCAGCGAACGTAAGGAGTGACGTGGAGGGCAGCGTGTTTGTATGATTGTATCTGTGCCGCCGCAGGCTTGCATTGCAACTGCTTATTTTCATTTTGTTTTCTTGTTTTCTTTTATGTCATCCTCTACTTCTCTTGAGCCTAAATTCAACGGCGTAAAAGGTCTGTTAAGAATACAAGAGCATGTCCCAGAGCTTTTTTTAAAACCCACTCTCTAAATTATCATTTAGAGAACCGTCTGAAAAAAAAATACATTCTATATCATTGGAAAAAGTCTAATTGACCCCCCAAACTATAGGGGTGGTCTAGTTTACCCCTGAATTATGAAATGGTCTAATTTACCCCCTGAACTTTGCAAAACCGGCCAAATCACCCCCTCGGGCGGTTTTGGGCGGTGGTTTTGCTACAGTAACATCGGTTTTGTCTTTTTCTTTTTTATTTATTTCGTCTGAATCTTTGAAAAATCATAGTAAATCACAGAAAAATTATAAAATGGAAAATCTAATTTTGTTGGACTCCACATGAGTAGATCTACACAGTGAATATATAATATAGTATGCTTTAGTACAAAGTTTTTGCTGTAAATTTTGATCTATTTTTTTCTGTAATTAATTTGAATAATTCATACAGCAAAAACTTTGTACTAAAGCATACTATATTATATATTCACTATGTAGATCTACTCATGTGAAGTCCAACAAAATTAGATTTTCTATTTTATGATTTTTCTGTGATTTATTATAATTTTTCAAAGATTCAGACGAAATAAATAAAAAAGAAAAAGACAAAACCGCTGTTACTGTAGCAAAACCGCTGACACTGTAGCAATACCACCGCCCAAACCCGCCCGAGGGGGTGATTTGGCCGGTTTTGCAAAGTTCAGGGGGTAAATTAGACCATTTCATAGTTCAGGGGGTAAACTAGACCACCCCTATAGTTTGGGGGGTCAATTAGACTTTTTCCATTTGGATAGCCATTTTAAGAAGCCATAGCCTTTTGACCAAAATTTCTATTCTTAACAATTAGGTAGAATATAGAGAATCTCTTGGAGTTTCTCTAAGTGTCCTATTTAGGGCTTTTGGCAATAATAATAATTTCTGGATAGTCCATCTATCTCTGACAATGTAATTCTCATTTGCCAATAATTAAGGACTCCTTCGTACCCACAAGGTTTCACATTAAAACAAAATTATTTAGATGATTGAAAGCTCGAAAGGAAACACATTGGACCATTGTTTATATACACGATAAGAATTTTATCTAAAAATTCTAAGACAAAAAAAGAGATTCAACATGAAAATAGGGATTATGTTTTTCTTCCGACGAAATTAAGTTCTTACCACTTGTTTATATACAAGAGAATGTTTGGATCCAACTTTTAATAAGTGGTTGGATAGTGAGTTAAAAGTGCATATAAACTATTAGCAACTCTAAACTAACTACTGAAGTTAATACTAAATCTGTTTCAAATTATAATTCATTTGACTTTTTTGACCCTAAGTTTGACCACTCGTCTTATTCAAAAAATTTGTGCAATGAATAAGACGAGTGGTCAAACTTGATGTTAAAAAAAGTCAAATGAATTATAATTTAGAACGGAGGGAGTAGTTAGCAGTTCATCAACTAATAATTAACTAGTTTTTAGTGCTAATGGATCCAAAGAGGCTCTTACATGAGGCCCTGTGTGCCTCTAGTTAGGTTCGTGCGTGATACGAGTGTTGTGTACCTGTGTATTGAGTGTTGTGTACTTGTGTGTGCTGTACGTGTTAAAAAAATATTCTCAAAAACAAAACTGCAACTCCTGAAAGGAAATTCAGAAATAAGAAAAGGAACAAAATAAAGAGAAGTGTGTCTAACCATATGTCTTGGGAAGCAAGTCGTTCCAGCTAACCCCTTACCTTTCTGCAAGACTGCATTACCAGTTTCTTTGCCTTGGTCAACAAGTCCATTGCCACAACAGTCAACTATTGCTCATCTTATGATACTGGTACTATATAGATTAACGAGCGATAGCTTCTTCAACTATCTAAGCATCTTGAGTTATGCAAGGCTGATCTTTAGCAGTAGGCATGATGCATGGAACACGTCAAATGTGACTCCCTGGCCAGGGCTCTATTTCAGATCAGAACTGTAATTATCAATCCAAAGGTAGATACAAAATGCCTTCCAATAACATTCATCACAACACCAGAAATCAGGTGGTTCTAACATCACACAGCAAATCACGAATGTGACTGAGAATCATTCGCAGTTTCAGGGCATTGCCAAAGAAAATTTGGAAACCAAAGAACATAGTCAAAACATTAATATACAAGAGTGCCCTTGGATGAGCACATATAAAGCATGCACAAAAAGAACATTTCTCTCGCTGATAATGAAAGCTTTCAGTTGACGTAAACTTACAACCAAACTATATGTATCTCTTATGGTACAGTGAACAAAAGAATGGTTAAAAAAAGAAGTCAAGATGCCACCTGGCTCCATCACACGATAGCAACAATGGAGATGGCAATACACCGATGGCAGAACTCTGCAGCATGATTTGTTGAATGGTAACACGAGTACAATGAGGCACGATAGCAATAGCAACAATAAGAATGTTGTTGCTCAGTTTGGTCAATATATTACTTCCAGTCAGCTGCAGATGATGCACCTTAATTCACAGAATGATTTAGCTGACCCCAATCAAAAATATGGCCGCATGTTGTCCAGATGCAAATTTAGTCCCTGGTCTACTCCATCAAACATGACACAATTCTGCCAAATACTCCAATCCCAACATGATGCCTAGCAGTAGATCAAGAGAATGGATGAGCTAGTCAGCTATATTGCTTCTCTGATACAAACAAGAGCTCAATCACTGTATTTTCTTTTTTACAGTTTGATTCTTAAGTAGTTCATGGGCAAGAGATATATCCAGATTTCAGCCGAAGCACAAAAGAACTATCTTTGGCGATCTCATTGGTATAGTCTTATCTCATTGGTATAGTCTTTCTTCTGAAAAAGAAGTATTGGTATAGACACAAGAAACTATCAAAAATCTTAGTGCTCTGTTCTGCACATGCATTCTGGACATCGTGGATGTCTAAATATGCTTCTTGCAACAGGCCTCTCATGAACTTGCTTAGTTTGCTGTATGAGTTTTCTTACTCTACTTTCAAATTCATTCCACTCAATCGTGGCATTCTTCACAAGTATGCTGGCTAGCCGGCGCTTGTTTGGCCTTATTGTGGGAAGGTCCCCACCACCATAGTACATGCGGTAACCTTGAACAAGAGAAGAGAATTGACTTCCTGGGTCAGTCATAGCAAATGCATCGGCAGCTGCACATGCAATGAAGTCCAGGGCTGCCAACTGCAAACCAGAGGAACACAAAGAAATTATTCAATTAAGTGTAGCCATAGTTCACAAGATACTAATGTAAATCAACCATTTTCTTATCCTTCATGTCACTCTTGCGGTTACTGGTTTGCTGCTCATATGAATTAAATCTAAATTGAGAGCAGGCCTCTATGTATGTGACAGCAGTTTGAGGACATAATCTATTCAGTCAATCTACAAACAAATAATCAGGTAGATACTACCTGAATTTTCCATTTGGGCACTTATTTTCTATGTTTTTACATGCTAACACTGTCTATATATTATATCTTTTCTATGCAAGAAGAGATCACATGAGATATCTCACGGAAATTTACCTGAGATGATAAGTTCCTAAATGGTTCAAGCTCTGATGGAGACAGAAGGGTTTCTTTAGTTACTAAAGCAGGATAAAGACGACTTATGGCAGCCATCCTATCCTTCCCTCCATAAATTTCAGCGCCTGCAATGTATATATTTGTGCTACGCTTGAAACCAATAGCAGCAAGCATAAGCACAGCCTCTTCAGGAGCAAGGGGACATTTGCCTTCAGACCGTAAGAAAGCAGCAGAGGGCAACCTAACAAGATACGGTTCTGTTAGAAATGCTCGTTGATGAAAAATAGGCAGCAACAGATCAACATTAGGATGCCATTTTTGTTTAATATGGTTTATTGTCATGTAATGTAGAACTGCAAACATACTTTGTCGTCTTCTTGAGTTCTGACAGAACAGGAAAGTGAATTTGACGATAAGCTTCTAGTTCGTCTTCCTCATCTTTGCCACCACCAAAGTAACACAATGAGTATGCAACCATATCAATCTCAAACCGGAGATGAACAGCCAGATATTTGGATGCATCACTCTTGTTCGCACTGGGGTCAGACGTGATGGCAAACTGGCCTAAAAGATTATCCTTCAAAGGCGACGAAGAGGCCCTATGGCCATGCAACCTCTCTACAAGAACTGCACCAGTTTCTTGAATTTTGTGTACAAAGCGAAGAGCATGAAAATTACATCTGCATCGCAATCTCTGTGGAACAGTACCCATATAGTCAGAGCATGCACTTGTTTTTTTTTCCTTATGGGAGGAACAGAACAAAGAGAAGAAAACAGCAGCACAGTAACCAATATTCATCTGTAATACTGTGAGCTGAGTTATTCATATCTTGACAGTTCATCATATAAGTTAGACTAGTGCACTAAAGGATTCTATAACACTGATGCCAAAATTAGCCTTCAAAAAAAAAACACTGATGCCAAAATAACCATTCCCCGTCCCAGTAATAGTGTAAATGCATCATAGAGTTTAGTGTCAAATAATCATATCTTGACAGATCATCAAGTAGGTTACACTAGAGTACTACACGATTCTGAACAATGATACCAAAATAACAATTTCCTATCTCACTAAGAGTGTAAACACATCATAGTGGGAAACAATTCAAGAAAATTAACAAAATCTGATATGAGGATAAATGGTATTGGTAGCAATCAGCACAATATAGCAACTCCAGTAAAAAGTACTCCCTTGGTCCCAAAATAAGTCCCCATCTCGCATTTCAAGGTGTCAAACAATCTCAATTTTGACCGAATATATACAAAAAAAGTACTAATATTTGTGATACCGGATAAATATCATTAGGTTAGTTACGTCATATATTTTCATAGTAAACCTATTTGGATTTTGGAATGCAAATTTTGATACTATTTTCTATAAACTTTGTTAAAGTTGAGATTGGTTGCCTCCTCGAAATGCGAGTTGGAGACTTATTTTGGGACGGAGGGAGTAAGAGTGTACTAGAAGTCTAGAACAGGTGAAGTTGAATATTTTCTTATGACAAACAATTCATTAT
This sequence comes from Saccharum spontaneum, assembly GCA_022457205.1. Taxonomy (NCBI): domain Eukaryota; kingdom Viridiplantae; phylum Streptophyta; class Magnoliopsida; order Poales; family Poaceae; genus Saccharum; species Saccharum spontaneum. The sequence goes on along the minus strand of CM039617.1, from coordinate 16,080,256 downwards.
GAATACATAAATAGGTCAATAATGGTACTGCATAGTAGATTTGTCTCAGAAAATACTTTCCTACTGTCACAATTTTATTAGATTCTACAGATATATCACAAATAAATTGGCAACCCAAATGATGTTAAAGAGAACATTTCAGTGTCCAAAATGAACTAACATCACATGACTAGTTGGAGTAATACCTGAAGGTCAGAAGGTATTGGGTCAAAAGATAAGCGATTGCCAAATCCTATAAAGTGGACAACTCTGTTTCTCAGTAAAATTGGCAGTATTTTTTTAACGTATAAACTGGGCTTTGCCTCTTTCATGACATCTGTATCATTAACCTGCAGAGGAAAAGTTAAACAATAATGAATTACAAATTCATCTTTCTACCAATGTACTTTCTATAACTGACAAAACTGAGGTTAGTTACTTACAAGGCTACCGATCGCCTCCAAATCTAATGACTGCAGCTCTACTGGAAGATCCTTTACAATCTGAATATCAGATTTCAGATATTTGATAAAATAATCCTCCTGATATATATCGCCAAACTGACTAAGATATTGAACTCAATTTGTCATTTATGGAGAATATAATAATCAGTTATTGAAATCAGCTATCTTAAACATTAAACGTAAGACAGAGTTGTATTTTTTTTAAAAAAAACGTGTACCTTTTGTCCAGCCACACATTACTGTACAAGAACTTTGGGAGGACAAGAGTAGCATTGAGCAACCGCGAGATTGTAACTGCATTACAAATCTGTTAAACAGAAGAAGGAAAAAGAAGATTGAAATCAATGGCATAACTGCAAAACCGATTCACGCACCAAAAAAATGAATTACTTGTCCAAGCAGATTTGCTAAGATTGCCAGCAATGTTAAGGATGTTAGTAGATTACTGAACTACTCACCGCAACCCTTTGCTGGTTTATGCCACCATTTGCACTGATCATGATGTAGCCATTGGTTCCCTCTTCAATTACGAAGAATAGATGTCAAAGAAACAAGGCACTGGATCAAACATATGCTGGAAATATGAAAAATAAACCAATGCCACTATCAAGATAAATGCACACCGATAACATCAAGAAATATAAATCAGCAACTACCTGAGGCTTTCCAATCCCTTTTGTCAGAACACGGTCTCCACATAGTAGCATTTATCGGCTCTTCCCACAGATCCTTAGGTTCAGGCCTGGTCTCTGCCTAGGTAATTAGCATCACACATTATGTCATTACCAATGACATATTTCAATGTGCATGTATGTGCAATATATGGCCAGTTTAGAATATGTAAAGACCATGTAGCTGCATTTATGAATGTTACCTCTGCCAAAGCATGGCCTGCCAAAGCAAGCAACCGGGTAAGCATAACCCTATGTGCCCTCTTCCCCTTAGCAGCACCAGCCACCTCTTCCTTAAAACATTTCAGTAATAAAAACCAAGTGTTAGAAATAATGCACGTAAACACCAAAAGCGGGCAGCGGTTGCCATGGCACCCAAGAATTACATTATCATAATACATTACTCTCTGTGACCATTAATTTACCGTACAATATATTATCAGTTACTATAAAACCCAAATCATACTAAAAGACAAGTGAAGTATGAATCTATTGATGCATCTGCCCTAAACATGCAAATGTTCTGACAAATCGAAGGTCAAAATAATATTTAACTTTGTTTTATTCTAATATGCCCAACACTTTGAATGGAGCGAGTATTGACTTTAGGTGCAAGATAACATCATAATATCATGCCTTGAAGACTTTGATGTTACTGGAGAGTTAGCTTGAATTAAATTATTAAAAGCTAGATGTAATTACAAAATTGCAACTGAACAATAAAGCAGTACTATCTTTTATGGCTAGTTGACTACAAATTAACACAGCTTAAGAACACTCCTGGTCTCCCCCAGCGCAAAAATAACTTAAAAAACCAAGGGCAGAAGCGGAAGTAAGAAATGGCACACTCACTCTCTTGGCTAAGCTAACCGTTCGAATTGGTAGCTACGGAGTCATCACCCTATATCAATCGCCCCAGCAAACTAATCACATCAACCTCACCGGATGACAGCTACTAGACACTCATCGGTCAGTAAAGGAGGCCAACCACGGCATTACCAGAGTCACGAGCGACGAATTGGCAGTGGCGGGCGCGCGGGGCGGGTGGCGCCTCAGCCGGAAGTGCGGGCGCGCCGAAGGGTCCTGAAGTCGGGAGAACATCCACCAGTTCATGATGAAGAAGAAGGCCACGAGGGCGCCCCAGACCAGCAACCTGCGCGGGCGCCGCCACCCCCTCCGCTGCTGCTGCTGCCGCCGCCTCGCCCGCGGCAGCGCGGCGGCCGCCGGGGAGCTCGCCGCCGCCAGGAGCGGCAGCGGCGGGGGCGCCGCCGCCTCGGGCATTCCGGCGCTGGATTTGGATCTCGACAGGCGGGGTTCGGTGGGAAGCGAGCAGAGGAGCACGAGATGCCGGGTGGCTCGTCGGATCCTGCGATCGCCGTGCGATTAGTTTAAGCTGCAGTTTGATGGAGGGGTTAATTTTTTATTCGTATGTGCGGCCTGAGCTCGGCAGATCGGAGCAGAGGTGTCGATAGTCGGGGGCGGGAGGAGTGGCAACTGGCGAGGAAGTGCCGGCGAGCCGCGGTCGGTCTCGGTCATGCGCGGCGCGCGTGTGAGGCCGTGTTTAGATCCCAATTCGGGGCCGGAATCTGGACAGTGCGCATTAAATACGCACAGTAACAATTCGTTTGTATTTGGTAAAAATTGTCTAAACTTTGACTAATTAGGCTCAAAATATTCGGCTCGCAAAGTATAATAAAACTGTGAATTAGTTTTTAATTTCATCTACATTTAATACTCCATACATATGCTGATATTTTGATATGATGAGAATCTTCTTTTTGCATAGTAAAATTTGGGGTTGAAATTTGGGAACTAAACAAGGCCTGATTTTGGTTTCCCCTGGACTCAAGGGCCCTGTTCGGCAGGCTGTTTTTTTGGCTTATAAGCCGGCTGTGGCTGATTTGCTGTGAGAGAAAAACACTGTTCCACAGCTGATAAGTCGTGCTGATAAGCTCAGCCGAATAGGGGGAAGAATTGCAAGTGTCAGCTGTCAGGTGAATGTATGCTGGAGTGTCTGTCCAAGGCAGTAAAATACATTCCTTTTTTTATTATTTCTATAGTCCCTGAATTTATTCTGGACTTGGTATTAGTTCAAATGTGTCTAGACCCGCTCCATATGCCCATATGGCATGTTGATTCAGTACTAACAAGAATTTGACATATTGAGTTCCATATTTAAACTTACATGGTGATGCCATTTATATATCCTAAACTTCCAAAAGTACATATTCGGGTTCCCAAACTTAATATTCGGACAACACAAGATAACTAAACATGCACGATGGTAACATTCATAACTTCCAAAATTACATATATCCAGACCTTCAAACTTGCAAATCAGGACATGTGAGGTCCGAATTGCTATTTTTTTTATAAACCAACTACGTGGTTATTGACCGCACACGTGGTATGTGGGGCCACATGTCGTCCCTCGTTCTTATCTTCTTCCTCACTCCCTCCATGTTGTCGCCACCACTCTCTCTCTCTCTCGTGCCATCGTAGCCCGAGCATTAGCACCAACAACAACTAGAGCGCCTCCGAGCAGTAGAAGCAGCACCACCGCTATGATCAAGCGATGATGGATGGTCTCTACACACTCCCTCCTATCCTCTACACGCTTGTCGAGCTTGGCCACGACCAAGGCCCCATGGTGGTCGCCCATGGGTGAGCTAGCAGGCTTCTCGCGGGTAGCTAGATCCACGCTAAGACAGGATCTTGATGTGCAAGGTTGTCTAGACACCATTGGACTAAGGGCAATGAGCGTTGTTGGGACGGGGACAAGAGAAAGTGGAGAAGGGGATGAGAAAGAGGGATGCCGTGTGGGCCTGCACAGGAGGGATTGGGAAGGAGATGAGATATAAATTGCATGTGGACCCACATGCTAGGTGCACCGGTCAACATCCATGCAGGCGGTTTATCGGAAATAACTGTAACTTAGACATCATGTGGCCCGAGCAGTAAGTTTAAGGACCTGGATATATAATTTTGAAAGTTAGAGACCTAGATGGCACCGTCATTCAATTTTTTATACCTCAAGTGGCCCATTTTGAAAGTTTGAGATCTAGATGGCACCATCATGCAAGTTAGATACTAGACCCACCATGTTAGATCCATGCGAACACTAAAGTCTGCATGCCATGTCAGTGTATGCAGCGGGTCAACCAATTTGAGCTAGTACTGGACCCCTGGTAAGTTTATGGGCCTAAAAATTAAAAAAAAATGAAAGTATGGGATCTAGATGACACCGTCTCCTAAGTTTAGGGACTGTCAATATATTTTATGCTTTTCCTATGCCTATATAGAGCTAGAGAGATAAAGGGCACACTTGATTTCTTTGCTAGAAACTGAATTTCCTTGCCCAGCTAGGATAGGGAGCATTGCCGGAATGATGAGCAAGATTTTCTTAGAATAAACAAGATTTGGACGTCTATGAACTTAGGGCCTATTTAGATCCCCTAGAGGTAACAATTAGCTGCTAAAATTTAGCTGAGGTTTCATTTAGGTCCCTAGCTAATTGTCTAATTAGTGTCCTACCTATCACCTAGCTAACAATTATAGCTATTAGTTGATTTCCTCTAACTAACGCTGCTAATAGTTAGTTGAGAGGATCCAAACTGGATAGCGCAAACGAGCAGAAACAGCTTTCCCGGACCGACAAGCCAAAACTTATTCGCACACACAAGCAATCAAAGCTATGAGGCATGCCCCAAGGCAACAACAAAAGAATGGAGGATGAGAGAGACTCCACGTTAGGGGCAATATTGATGTATAGTGAATTACCCACCTAACTATCAGCTTAAGTTTTTGCGTTGGAGTGGCTGATGCATATAAGGGCAACCACAATTTATTTGAAACAAGCAGTCCATATACATGGAACCACACAATTAGTCCATATAGTTGGTATTATTTTTTTCACAATGTTCAACCAAGGAGTAGTCTATAAGGTAGGTCTCTAGAAATTAAAAATAAATCCATTCGGCCATCTCCCTCGCCTCCTGTTTCTCTCTCTCTCTCAATTTCATGCCTCACTCTCTCCCTTTTCCGTCATTGTTCATCTTCCCCATCGTCGGATGCCCGATGCCACTGCCCATGTCCGGAGATATGCCACCCCTGTCCCCACAAGGATGCTCGGGCACCACTATCGTCCTTGTCTCGAGGGACACCGCCCCTACTTGGAGGGAAGCCGCCTAGATGCTGCTCAGAGGAAAGCCACCCAGAAGCCGCCGCCTCTACTCAGGGGGAAGCCACCCTCGGCCCCGACCAAACTCCACTGCCCAGCCCAGACATCACCGTTCAAAAGTTTATGGATATCTTTGTAACACCCTAAAATTTTGGAAGATTTAAAAATAGGTAAATATGATTTTTATGTATTTTTGTGGGCATACAAACTTAGAAAAGTAATAATTTTTATTAACTTAAAATCAAATATAAGGGTAGGAACATGTTTGTGTACTCATGATGCTGCATTTCAAATTTTGTATTGAGTGGTTTGAATTAAATTCAAATGGAAATTCAAAATCTTTTTGCAAAATGCTTTGAAATATTGAAAAGGAAAAAGAAAAGGTATTTCTTCTCCTATTCGGTTTCGGCCCAGCTCAGCAGCAGCCCGGCAGCGCGCCCCGCCCTCCTTTTCCGTGCGCGGCCCATTCTTCTTTTCCTATCCCCGCGTCCGCCTGGGCCGAGTCCAGCGAGCCGCCGCTGGCCCAACTCACACGCGCGCACGCTTTCCTTACCTCTCCGACGCTGACACCGTGGCCCCACGTGTCAGGGTTTCCTTCTTCCTCCCCACGCCGGCCGGATTTCCTTTCCTTGTTCCACCGAATCGAATCCGCCTCCATATCTCTCCCCTTCCTTGTTTAGAGCACCCCAGGGCTATAAAAACTGGATGCCGCACCCCTCCGCTCTGTATTTCACCGAAGCGGAGGACCGACATCGTCCCGAGGAGGCCACGCTTGTAAGGTCCAAAAGGCTAGAGGGGGGTGAATAGCCTATTTAAAATTCTACAAGCTTCACTAAACAACCACGTTAGTATAAAAGATGGCTAAGCTAATCTAGCACTAGCTCAACTACACTATGCAAGCCACCTATACAGTTCTAGTGAAACAAGGCTATGATCTCTAATACACACCAACAAGACTAAGTCACTAAGCTACTTACTCCTAGTGATAAAAGCTACACTAAGCAAACTACACTAGGAATAGTACAAGAAAGTAAAGAGCAAGTGACTTGATTCTTATACCAACGATGTAAAAAAGTAATGCACTTGAAGAATCGATTACAATAATCAACCACAAGAGAAATCCTCGGCAAAGAGATGACACAAGATTTTTTACCGAGGTTCACTTGCTTCCCGGCAAGCTACTCCTCGTTGTGGCGATGCACCCACTTGTCGGTTCGCGAGCTAATCGACTATCAAGAGTCGAGCCCTCGGCGGGCGCCGCACAACCGCACACAAGATGGGGATCCTCCAAGCCACGAGCTTTACTAGAGTATCCAATTTGCGAACTCTCGCGAGGAAGGATCAAGAACCCCTTACAACACTTGGTGAGGGCTCCAACAATCTCCAATTGCGAGCTCAATCACCTCCGCTGCTCCAAGCCGTCTACCGTGTCGGGAAACACGGAAGAGTAACAAGAAATCCGCAGCAACTCGAAGATCAAGTGCCTCTAGAATGCAACTCTCAAGCAATGCACTTGAATCTCACTCAATCTCACTCAAGATGTGCAACTATGTAAAGAGATGAGTGGAGGGGTTGTTCTCTAGCTCAAAGGATGTCTCTAGGTCTCAAAATGTGCAAGAGATGCCCTCAAACCCCGGACATCCTCTATTTATAGCGAAAGGGTACGTAGCTAGCCGTTACTGGACGACTCAGTGAAAAACGCGCTGACCGGACGCTCCGGTCAGGGTGACCGGACGCGTCTGGTCACTACAGGACAAGCGAAAACAGTGCGCGTCAGAACTAGCCGTTGCCGTGACCGGACGCGCTCAACCGTTTGACCGGACGCGACAGTGCCAGCGTCCGGTCGCGTTCCAGTAAGCTCCCAATGAGACCGGACGTGTCCGATCGCACGTGACCGGACGCGCCGCGCGTCCGATCAGCACTCCGCTGCACTCTGCTCCTCTGGACGCCTGACCGGACGCTCCGGTTTCGTGAGGGACCGGACGCGCCGGTCGCGCGTCCTTCTTCTGCGCACAGGTGAACTGACCGGACGCGCTGGTCAGGCCAGACCAGCGTCCGGTCACAAACCCTAGTGCCCGCGCCACGTTGAACTGACCGGACGCGTCCGGTCAAACCATGACCGCGTCCAGTGCAGCGTCCGATCGCCGTTTTTCAGTGAAAAACAATTTGGACTTACGCCACCTTTTCTAGACTCCGGCGCAATAGAAAATAGGCATTTTATTTCCTCGAAAACGCCTAAATCCCGCGCTCGCAAGCTCGGCGGGAGGGAGAGCGAACCCCAAACCCCTTACTACCGCTCAAACACCACCGCCTTCGCAAATGTGCTAACACCACCAAGTGTACACCATCAATGTGCATGTGTGTTAGCATTTTACAAACATTTTTCCATGCGTTATGTTAGCTCTCAACTAGATCCTAATGCATATGCTCAAGACATTGATCTAGTGGCACTTGATTCCCGAGCTAACCGTGATTGCCCCTCTTGATAGTCGGCTATGTATCCTAAACCCGGTCAATCACTTCTCTACTCATCTTAGACCGGCAAAAGGAAAATCCTATGGTTATACCTTTGCCTTGCGCTCTTAGATCCTTCTCTTCCACTTGATCATCATGTCCATCATATTATGTGCGTCTCCACCATGATCTTGCTCATCATTTCATGCACCAAATCATGTGGTCTTGTGGCCATCTCTCCATGCCATTTCCACCTCCATCACATGTTGCTTATGCCTAGCTTAATCACACTTGACACAATAGCATTAGCAACTTGGTGTCGTTAATTACCAAAACCAAACTTGGGCTTTCAACGCTCGAGCCGTAGCCACCGCCATCCGCCTCTCCAAGCCGCACGCCTCCCTCGGTTCCTCATCGGGGTCGTTTTTTCTCGTGGTGAGTTCGCCTTGGTATGCTCTACCCACTGGTGTTTTTATTTCGCAAGATAACGCTCTGTAGCGCGAGATAGACATCTCCGGCCATGGCGCCGCCGCGGAAACGCCGTCGCATCACTATTCCGGCTGGAGCGCCGCCGCCCGTTTTCCCCGATCCGATCTGAGCCGTTCATTTTGAATCTAACAGTCGTAAATCAAGGATACCGGTTCGGCCGACAAATTTGCTAAAGAGCCCCTGTAAGTTTTAAATATAGAACCCGCAGTCCAAGGCGTAATCCCGAATTATGTTTTCTTTTTCGTAAAACGTATTTTGATCGCGGTAACTTCAGAAATACGTTTTCCCTTATTTACAGTTTTGCCACTATGTTAATTCATGCGTATAATCTCCGTTTTAACTCCGATTTGACCCGTTCAAATTACATTAGGTTCGTATTTGCGAGCTCTACATGTTAGTAGTACTGTACAGTAAGTTTGTGATATTTTATTTTCGAGTTTGAATTAAAGTAATTATTTTTCTATAGGAAATCTTCGTAAATTCATAACTTCGTCGTTTTAGCTCCGTTTTTCGTGATCTTTGCGTTTGTGTGATCCTAGCGAGTTGTAGATTCGTTTTAAAGATTTTTTATCTTATTTTATTACTGTTGGTGTATTGTTCTAATTATAGTCTTGTTTGTTTATGCATGATTGTTTCTGGATGAATGTTGTTGCTGTTGTTGATCGAGTATAGACGGTGAGCAATTCGTTGGGGATCAAGAGTCTTTCTACGAGCAAGATCTTCAGGACCAGTTTGAGCAAGGCAAGTATAGTATGGAATTATCCTTGTTGTCCTATTCACAATAAACAAATAATATCATTATGCATATATTCTCTTGTTAAGGATGACTTAGTGTTGATCTTATACCTCGACACCTACTATATTGCATTGAGTAGTATTGCTAGTGCGTAATATGAACTATGATCATGTAATTTGACTAATGGAATATGCAATAAACATTAAAAGATGACTTTTGATTACTGTTTAAAGGGGACTAGAGCATGGGGTTATTTTTGATGCTCTAGTTACTCTCCTTAAGGACTATCTGTAAGCGAACATCCGGGATTTACAGTATAACTGTGAGGGCTATATGGCTCTGGCTTTAGTCATATAGAAGGACCTTTTCTAGCTTGTCAGTGGTAACCTTTTTGGCGTAAGACTGGCTTGACGAATCGGGTATAGTGCGGCCTCTGTCCTTATATGTATAGGCTGTGTGTCATTGTGCCATTTGGAAGGGGGCTCTACATCTGTTTGTCGAGTGAATCTAATGGCCCTAACTTATTAGACGAACCTTCGAAAGACTTCATAGTGTTCTCCTACCTGCTCACCTTGGAAGTGTTTTGGGAGTAATTAACTCGGGCATATGGGCAACACGACTCACAGTGAAAGTGTACAACCTCTGTAGAGTGTAAAACTGTTATAACAGCCGTGCTCATGGTCACGAGTGGCCTTGGACCCTTATGAAATAGTTGATCATTAATAATGAATATGTTTTTGCTATTCGTTAATCATTTCACATGGATCATATGTTTATTGTTTACATTGAGACATCTTGATGCTATTGATATGCTAAAATTATGCTAAATAAAAGCTACATGCTGATAAACCAATGGCATGCCTTTGAACCTCATAAACCCCATGTTACACTTGTTGAGTACGAAATGTACTTATGCTTGTTTATTTTTCTTACTTGGATAAAAATCCCGGATGGGTAACAGATGGTGCAAATAGTGACTACTACTCCTACATTCCTGAAGATTACTAGACTTGCAGTCAACTAGTCAAAGTGCCTGTGATTGGAGCTACTACGAGAGATTTATATTTTTACTTCCGCTACATTTGTGTAAAGACTATGAGTTAATAATCGTGATGTAATAACATTTGTGATGATACTTCCTTTATAATTTGTTAACTTATATGTGATTGATCTCTGGGCACACATAAGAGTATGCATTTCATTTGGTCTTTAAATGGGTGTGACAATCTTTCACTTCTATGGACCGGTCTCACAATATTTTAGCTAGTTGGTGGGGATAATTTTAATTTCTATAGACTGCTTTTGAATAATATTATGGTTGCTCTAATCCAATACTCATTTTTTTATTTAACGGCTCTATTTTTTCTGTCCTATGGTGACTTTGTTAAGCTTAACATATGCCGGCTCATTGCTCTTATACCAATAAGGTCTGTGTCTGTTCGTTCATTTACATTCTATTTCATATTCAAAGTGATTGCTCGCCGCGCCTATGCATTTATAAATATGTGAATATATGTGTCTGTGCTATGATTAAAACAAAATTACAGAGGTCCACGTGCATTCTCCACCAACCACACACGTTTCAGGGCAGACAAAAGAGGGAACCAGAAACAAGATCCATCTCACATCTCGGTGAAGTGATCTCCACGTCGGCCAGCACCTGGAGACCGTTTTGGGAAAGTGTGCGCGATGCTGTCCCTGCTTTGTCATCTCACTTATCGTGATCTTTATCGACTAAAGTAACCCAGCACTCCATGTGTACAAATGGCATCTTATCCGGGGGTTGATAACTAATCAGGTTTCTGCTATGATGCACCTGGAAAAAATTTCTAGTAAATTTCCAGAAAGTAATACTTTTCTTGGCCAATGTCGACATTTCATCTTTAAGATCAAATCCTAGTGCTAATTTCATTCTTAATAAATGAGATGCCATATAGATAGAACCATAGAACTGAAGACATGCATTAGAGTTATGAAGAAGAGAGAAATAAAAAGAGGTTTCACCCGTATGAACAGGGGCCGAGCCAAGATTATACAAAAGAAAGCTCAAAACTATAAAAAGAACAGTAAATATTATATAGAGAAAGTGAACAAAATTAATTAGCTCTAGGTCTCTAACCTTTATCCGATCAGTCTAATTCTTAGACCAAAAATAGATCACCGTAACAAAACATGAAGACTAATCCTAACAGTATAGATGTCATTGGAGATCCATTCAGAAAGAGCAAACAAACAAAGCAATAACTACAAACTAGCTAATTAGAGGGTATATCGTAGGACGATCGAGGTATTTGATAGGCTATAATAAAAAGAACAAAAGAGATGAAAAATAAAAGAAATACCTAATTTCCAAAACAAAAATAATAGCAGTAACTAGTTAATTAAACTATTAAATAGCTAATTGAAGAGTGGTTGGGCGGGAAAGAAGGGGAGGGGGTGGAAGGGAGGAAGGGCATAAAAATGTTGAGGGATGCCAGGCCCCCTCAGCCCCCTCCCTCCGCCAAGGGCCAGAGGTGTTATTACATTGGACTACCTCAATCACATGAGTCGCAACTTAAACAAGATAATCACCCTAAGAAACATCAAACGTGTTTAATTTGTCAATTCAAAACACTCTAGATAATGTAGCACTATCAAAAACAATAAAAATAAAAATTTCCCTTACGATTGGCCTTAATAAGAGGCATGTGGTGAGTGGCGACATGATATCCATATATACTACAAGACGTCTAGTGAACTGTCCTAGGACACATTTCTTGTCCTTCTGGTACCATATTTTTGCAATTGCAACGACTTTTCATCGTTCAAAATTTAGATATTGAATTTAAATTCTTCAAAGCATTAAATGGAAAAGACAATTTGTAAGTAGGAAACCAAATTCCAGTTAGGAGGAATTAATAATTCAACAGCACATCCTTCTCGTGAGAAGGAGTCCGAACTCCGAAATTAGGTGAGATGAGTGCTCAATATAATTCAGGTTTGTTTGGGCTTTTCCTTTGCATCGGTGGAGGTTGACGATTAGACTCTGATGGAGCATCACACAGGATTTTTTTTGAAACAAATAGAGCATCACACAGGATTGGGTGGCATCATGATTATATATGTTGCAAGAAACAGTTAAAAGAGAGAGTATCCACCTACTTCAACAGTCAACACACGGGTTTCACCGGCCGCGCCTAGCAGAGTAGCAAGTGTTGTGGGAACCACGCACAAATTGTCAATATCAACAACAATTTCTCGAATTCTGTCTGATTCATCGGCGCAAGAATGCAACGGAGCCGCCGAAGAAACCGAGGCCATCTTCACCTTGGAATAGGAATCCCCAGACAGACATTGACATCGTCGCTCAGACAACTATAGTCGAGTACTCCAAAGGTGGATGATTATATGTTTTTCGTCAAAAACAAGTATATGTTTTTCGTCCTTTCACAAGTACATGTTTTTCGTCAAAAACAAGTATATGTTGCGACGTCCTGAAAAAGATCGAGGTCATTTTTTAGCTTTTTCTTCCAATCGTGTGTGTTTTGCACTAGCACGAATGTACTAGTAGCAGCAGCCCAGCCTGACCAGCTGGCTCGTTCCTTTGTCGGTCTTGTGGAGAAACCACCATCGCCACGCAAGGGGCCATCGCCATCCCCCTGCTGAGCAAAACGAAACTCCTTTTGTTTTGCTGAAAACTGAAAAAGCCAGGAGGAGGCCGGTCCGGCCGGTCACTTGTGTTGGCAGTGGTGGATTCCACTTCCTCCGGCGCGGCACGGCTAGCCGTAGAAGCTAGCGTACCCCCGGAGGAGACTGTCGTCGTCGTCGTCTCATTTATTTGCTAGCTTTTGCGTTTGTTTCGTCGACGTCGCACCGAGTGCGCGATGTGTAATAATGGAGAGCAAAAAGAAGCTGCTACTGCCGTCGACGACTCGGCGGTCCGTCGGATCGCGCGGGCGCTATAAGTACGTGATTCCCACAGGAATAAGCCGACCGACGAGTCGCCAGTGTGACGACGTCTGGTTCGCCGCGGCGGCGCGACGAGCGAGCATGTCGGAGAAGACGACGCCGACGAAGGCGACGCTGAGCCGGCCATGCGTTCTGATCATAGGTAATCAACAATGCCACCTGCTTGAAGTACAGTAATGTGGTTCGAGATGAGCCTGCCTGTTGATCGGTGACGTTGTGATCGATGTGGCAGCCATGGCGGGCGTGGAGAGGTTCGCGAACAAGGGGGTGGGGTCGAACCTGGTGACGTACCTCACCGGCGTGGTGGGGATGAGCACGGCGGCGGGGGCCAAGAGCGTCATCGCCTGGAACGGCGTCAGCTTCTTGCTGCCGCTCGTCAGCGCCATCCTGGCTGACTCATACTGGGACCGCTACTGCACGATCGCCGCCTCCTCCTTGCTCTACGTCTTCGTAAGTCCATGATCGTAGCCTGCTAACTCATTTCCACGCTCGACGATCGTTGATGATCGATTCCGGCAAAAGCCTCTCGATCGGATCGGAGACACCGATTAATCGTGTTCGTTCTGCTGTTGTGTTTGTTGTTTAATGGTACTAGCAGAGATGCACGTGTGACACGCACGTGGAGGTCGTAACTTAACAACATTCTTATTCACATGATGTGATCGATCAACCGCTGATCTGCCCGAGCTTCCGTTTCATTTGCCGCTTCTGATTTTTTTATTATCAGATTTAGTTTTCACGCTTTTTGGTTGCACATGTTCCTCCGCACCTGTGGGTTTTTGTTTTTTTCCCATCTATATGTGTATCTCTTCTCTACTCTCTACTATCTCTATTTTTATCTCTACTCTCTATTTCTGTTTATATTCTCTATCTCTACCTAATAATATTATTAAAGAGGAAAACTTTTCTTTGAACAAAGTGTGCAAGAAGCGTACCACTTTCTGCTGATGAAAACCAGTCGAACAGACATCCATCCATCCATCCACAATTCGCACCAAAACTTTCAGAGTTAGAAGCTCAACTCACACAGTTTGCTTTGCATAGACTTCCCACAAACTGATCTATCTATTGATCTGCCTACTTGACATCAAACTGAATGTGCCTACCGCAGCAGGACGAACCAATGTAAATGTAATGTAAGCAAGGAGGAGGCGCAGTTCAATCCTCGAATGCCCAGGAGTTTTCCCTCTTGACCTCGGCCTCCTGCTCGGCATGTAGTCGTTCTCGATGTCCAAAGCAACGCGGATCTCGTCAGGCGTCTTGCCCCTCATCTTGTCCGCTACGGCTGTGCAGCCCAGGTCGACCAGGTCCTTGATGGCCATTAAGTTGGCAACCTACAGCGTAGAACCACACAATTCATCACAGATGCTACAGCCGTGGTTGCTCAAATTCAGATTAAACCCAAGGCAAGTATATCAATTTCGTTTCATCTAACCACAATACCACTCCGAAGTTCGATCAACGAAAAGTTCGCTCCGAAGAAGGAAAGCATCGATCGGTGCGGTGCGTTACTTACGATGATGAGGTTGAAGAGGGCGGAGTTGTCGGGGAGGTTGCCGATGAATTTGCGGTCCCAAGCCTCGAGGCCGTGGTGCCGTGCGGGTCGGGGTCGAGCTGGGTGATGGGCTTGACGGCGTACGAGGCCGGCGTGAAGTCGATGGGGAAGGGCAACAACGGGTCGCAGAGCTTCGCCTCGGAGGCCACGGGGTCGTAGTGCGGCGCGTGCTTCTCGCAGTAGGCCGCCACCAGGCGGAGGATGCCGGCGTCGGCGCCCTTGATGGGGATGCCGCCCTCCGCGCAGCCAGCCTCGATCATGCCGAGGAGCGTCGCCGACATCCACGCCGCAGAGCGTGACAGGCGCACCTCCATGCCACACTCCTCCAGCAGCCGTAGGTCGCCGCCGCCCTCGACGCTGCCTTCCCCTCCCGCCGCGTGTTGCTCCTGCTTCGTCGTCGCCAACACCATGTGCGTAAGTGAGTAGATTGGGGTGATGCAAACAAGCTAATCTTGAAGTAGCCCGTGTTGTGCTTCACATTAACTTCCTGCATGCGGTGTACAAGTTAGCATTCAATACGTCACGTATGAGTGTCGTGTGGAGTCCTGGAAGAAGATAATTTGGCTTCTATGTACGTTGGAGTCAAATACGTCGTTACTATTATGGGCAAGAACTCAGGAAGGTAATTAAGATGTTAGACAATATAATGGATGGCTCATATAACATAACGTCTAGATCGAACGGTTAGAAGAAATCTTACATCTTACATGGAAGATCTCAGATGACGGATGGCTCAAATAACATGAGGTCTAGATCCAACGGTTACTATAGAGGAAAAGCCCCCTCAAAAAAACTCGCTCTTTTATAGTAGAATTAGCTGGCTTAGAGTGCCAATCAGGAATTCTGGCCAATAAATATGCAATCTTGTATTAATCAGTAGAGTATGTCCATTTCTGAACATTGTAATTATGGAACAAAAATGAGCAAATGCGTCATCTGAAAAAAAAACAGTTCTGAACCTTGTGATTGCAGTCAAGGAACAGACGTGCTCAGAAAAAGCGCAAGCGCAATGTACACACATAAAAAACATTGCTTCAAAGCCAGTAGCTATTGCAATCTCCAGATACAGATATTTGGCATAGTTTCTGATGATTCAGGACATAGACAGCTGCCGAGTCTAACGAACAGTTCAGTGACAAAGTATGACACTCTTTGGTCTGGGATTATAATGGATATTCATTTGTTCTAAGTCAAACCATTCTAAATTTGACCAAGTTTGTAGAGGTTATTATGAAAATACATTTCATAATAATGTATCTAATAAGGATCATTTGATATTGTAAATATATTGTTCTTTTTCTAAAAATTTGGTTAAACTTAAGATGGTCACTATTTCATCACATAAAAATGGCCATCATTGATACTTGCCAAGTGTCATTTTTTGTTAAAAAAAACAGTTTACTGTTTCTCACTGACACTGTTCCTCCTTGGTCAGGGAATGGTAGCACTCACCACATGGGCACTGCTGCGGACACGGATGCCGCGCTCCACGCTCTTCTTCCCGCTCTACCTGATGTCCATCGGGCAAGGTGGATACCAGCCTTCGCTGCAAGCCTTCGGCGCCGACCAGCTTAGCATCGGGGATGACGACGACGATGACACCGAGCCCAGCGCCACGCCAGAGGAGAAGGCCAAGGTGAAGAGCATGTTCTTCCAGTGGTGGTACTTCGGCATGTGCAGCGGCAGCCTGCTGGGGAACTCCACCATGTCATACGTCCAAGACAACTTCGGCTGGGGCCTCGGTTTCGCCATCCCCAGCGCCGTCATGGCCCTGTCCGTCGCGGCATTCTTCTGCTGCACCCCTCTGTTCAAGCAGCAGACGAAGGCAAAGGGCGCCAGTAATAAGCCGTCTCCGAATAGCGTCTTCAAGGTCCTCAAGTCGATTCTTGCTAGCCGAAAGATCAGTCTGCCGTCAAGAGACGACAATGGCGACGTCACTTCTGAGCTTGAGTATGTGTGTTCGATCTTGTTATCCCAGGAGCATTTCTTGTAGCTGTAGCAGTACATGCTAATCGTGCAACATCTGGAACGTTGCAGGTTGCAGGAGAAGCCACTGAAAGCTGAAGCAGCAGATACAAAGGAGTCGTCCCTGGATGAGGCTGCTCCCGGCGTGGCCAAGGTCATACTCGGCCTCCTGCCAATCTGGGCGATCCTGCTCGTCTTCGCGGTGATCTTCCAGCAGCCGACGACGTTCTTCACCAAGCAGGGCATGCTGATGGACCACACGGTCGGCGTCGGCTCTGGCTCCTTCGTGATCCCGCCAGCGATGCTCCAGAGTTCGATCACCGTCTCCATCATCCTGCTCGTGCCCATATACGACAGGATGATCATCCCGCTGATCAACGCCGTCACCGGGGGCAGCGACGGCATCACAGTGCTCCAGCGGATCGGCGTCGGCATGGTCCTCTCCGTCGTGGCCATGGTCACCGCGGCGCTCGTCGAGTCGTGGCGGCTCCGCGTGGCACCTGTCCGGCTGAGCATCTTCTGGCTCCTGCCGCAGTACGTCCTGCTGGGGATCTCGGACGTGTTCACGGTGGTGGGGATGCAGGAGTTCTTCTACACACAGGTGCCGGCCTCCATGAGGACCACCGGCATCGGGCTCTACCTCAGCGTCTTCGGCGTCGGCGGCTTCCTCGGCGCGTTCCTGATCACCGCGCTCGAGATGGCCACGGCGAGGCCCGGCAACGCCCGGGGATGGTTCTCTGACGATCCGCGGGAGGCGCGCCTAGATAACTTCTACTGGTTCCTGGCTCTCCTGTGCTTCATCAGCTTTGTGATCTTCACGCACTTATGCAAGTACTACAATGGCAAATCTGCATCAGGGAGGTAGGTTCAGACTTCAGAGTAGGTGGAGTGGAGACTAGGACGATTGGCTGTTCGATTTTGATTTTGCTTGACAGGTGTGAAAATTCCATACTTCTATTTGCAGGATGATTTCAGGGGTAGTAGTTCAGGTGTGTAATGTTTTCAGAATGAGAGTACAGGACTTCAGACGTGTTCTGTTCCATGAGACACTTGTACAAAGCTTGTACCCTTCTGATTTGTCAGATCAAAAGAAAACACATGCCTGGAAAGAAAAGAACATGCTAAATACGTTTCTTTTCACATTTTAAATAATTTTCTTTTAAAACGAATCAGGCAGGAAAGCAGCCGACTATATTAAAAAGAAGATAAACCTAGACTGAGCACACATTTTAAATAATAAACCATGTCGCATGTGGATCACATGGGTAAACATTACTTTGAAAAGTTTTTCTTGACGGGTTTACTTTGGAAGGTTTTAGGCCATTTTTGTCCATGTGCATGATTTTAAAGACGACTCTCATATATACGGATGCACATTCACTGATGAAGTCACCACAGACCGTTTTCGGTGATCCCATGATTTAAAATTTAGCCATTAAAGTTTAGCTCTGAAGGCTCTAAATAGGTATAGGCTAACATGAAGCCTAAAGTTTAGTCAACTTAGAAGAAGTATTAGTTCATTAAACAATGTAATTATATAAAAATAGTCTGAAGTTTAGCATCCAACTAAACTTTAGAATAAGGATTCCAACGTAGCCTAAGCTCACAAATAAACTAACAATTGCCAAGAAGTTGTGTAAGACTAGACAACAATTAAACGTGGAGTTGAATAGATTCTTCGGACTTGCTAGCGCCCGAACGTCCGATCTAGGGCGCTAGCGTCGGACGATGCTCCTGCGCCCGCGCATGCACCTAACGCATGCAGCTCCCTCACCTGCACCATCCTGTGCGGAGGCCGCGTGGGCCCACGTAGGCATAAGGACCACCCGAGCCCGCTACGTTTCGTGCGCCTGCATGCACACACCAGCAGGCACGCGCGGTTGTAAGGTCCTAGATGGCTAGAGGGGGGGTGAATAGCCTATAAAAAAATCTACAAATACCACTAAGCAAACTTGTTAGAATAACAAACGGCGTAAAGCGAGTTTTGCTTAGCCAAAGGTTGTGATGCAAGCCTCCTATCCACAAGTCTAGTAGATTAAGATCTCTAGTTCACACAAGAGCTATGTCACTAAAGAAACACAAGAGAACAAGCTAACAAAACTACTAGCAAAGCTACTACTAGAGCTACACAAGATAAACTAGTGAAAGTAAAAGCAAGAGAGAGGATTGTGATTATTATACCGACGGTGAAGTGAAGATGTTGCCAATCACCAAGATGATATACAATCAATCAATATTGACAACAACACAAAATGAAGACCAATCACCGGGAGACAAGAGACATAATATTTGTTCACCCGGTGTTCACTTGTGCACCGACAAGCTACGTCACCGGTTGTGTCGACCAACACTTAGATGGTTTCTCGGTGTGACCCTCAAGTCACTTGCCCCTCAAGGCACGCCCCGCAAGGCACCGCAAGACACCACTCTCAAGTGAGGTAACTCAATGACACACGGATTCCACTAGAGTTGCTTTTGGCGTCCCGCCGAGGAAAGCACAAGAACCTCTCACAATCAACCGGAGGTGGCCAAGAACAATCACCTTCTCTTGCCAACGCCTCCAACAATCTCCAAGCCGGCTAGGAGCGGTACTCTCCAAGAGTAACAAGAAATCCACCGGCTAAACCACCCACAAGTGCCACTAGATGCCCTCAAGCTATGCAATGCACTTTGGGATCACTCAATCTCACTTTTGATTTGCAATCAAGCAAGGGAGATGAGTGGGAGGAGTAGCTCTAGCTCAAAGGATGCACAAGGGTGTTAGAAATGCCAAGCCTCCTCCCCAAGGGCCGGCCAACAAGTATTTATAAGCATCCCATCAAAAAAGAGCCGTTGCACTCCACTTGTCCGTTTTTCGCGGGACCACCGGACGCGCCGGTCGTAACTGACCGGACGCGCTCAACCGCGTCCGGTGTCTCTGCGACGTCCACGTGTCCTCTGATTTCAAATTCGTCCGTTAGATCCTCCAACGGTCACAACGCGCCAACGGTCAAACGAGCGACCGGACGCGCTGCTGTGAACCACCGGACGCGCCGGTGCGCACAGCACCCGCGCCCGCGAAGCAACGACCGGACGCCACAGTACCCGCGTCCGGTGGGAGTCCAGTAAGCACCCTGGACCACCGGACGCGTCCGATGGTGTGTGACCGGACGCGGACCGCGTCCGACGTCCTCGGTTCCCTCAGGGCGCATGACCGGACGCGCCGGTCCCGTGGGTCACCGGACGCGCCGGTGGCAAACCCTGGCTCGCGCGCCTGACCCCGACGCTGTACTGACCGGACGCGCCGGTCGAAACTGACCGCGTCCGGTGCAGCGTCCGGTCACCTCTGTGACCGCGTTCGCCTCCGTTTCTTTTCCGACTTCCGGCGCAATGGAAAATAGGCATTTCATTTCCCCGAAATCGCCTGAATCCCGCGCTCGCACGCTCGGCGGGAGGGAGAGAGGAACCCAAACCCCTCTCTTCCCGCAAACGACAGCGCGACCAACGCCACCTTTGTAAATGTGCCAACACCATCAAGTGTACAACTCCATGTGCTTGTGTGTTAGCTTTTTCTCGATCATTTTCAAAGGTTTTCCAGTTAGCTCACTAGGCCCTACATGCAATGCACTTCATGAATTCACCTAGTGGCACCCATGCGTCGAATAACCGATAAGACTTCCCCTCTTAATAGTTCGGCTATCGATCCTAAACCACTCACACCCTCTATGGTGTCTTGAGTGTGAAACAAAATGGCCCTATGGTTATACCTTTGCCTTGAGCCCATTTTGTTTCTCCAAAGGATATGATCCACTTCATATCATCACATGACCGTCTCGATCCATCGACCTTGACTTTACTTGCTCTTCACCGTTGCATCGGTCCATCGGCGCCAAGTCTTGCTCAAGCTTCACCATCGCATGGTCCTTCGCTTCGAAGCCTCAACTTGCCCTTCACCTTCACAACCGGTCCATCGAGCCAAGCCTCATCTTGGTCTTCACCATCTTGGTCATATGAGTCAATGTCATGTCTCATATTCAACGACCACCTTTATCTAAATCATCCACTTAGATACAAAGGTTAGTCCTGGGTTTCATCAATTAGCCAAAACCAAACTAGGGACTTTCAATCTCCCCCTTTTTGGTAATTGATGACAACCCTCACAAAGATGATTTTGATAATAAAAGTTTTGAACTTGTCATACTTGTCCAATCATTTTGCTCATAAGTAAAGTTTGGACAATTATCACAAGCTCGGTTTTGGTAGCATTAGCTCCCCCTACATATGTGCATAGAGTTTGGATTGAAAGCTTTGCACATATGCATGGATAGAAGTGTTGGGAGAGTAATTCTACCAAAATGATGCTAAGGTGTAAGAAATGGACCTTTGAAGCGTGATACCAATCGGAGTTGCCTTTTACACCATCCTTAGCATCATGAAGTAACTAGACATCCATCAAAACTCAAGAACCCCGTGAGATCAACATTATATGTAAAGGTTCTTGGACCACTTGAAAAAAAAAACTTTAGGCAAGTCTAGATACCATATGTAAAACTATTCCTATGCATGCTAGTAGATCATTTCATCATCCAAGTTCTATACTAGCATTGCACCACACAAGCATGTATATTGAATCTAAATACATGTGCAATGAGCAAGTCATATGAAAATGCACAAACAAATGCAACAACTTTGTTTATGAGCTTGCTCCCCCTACTTGTGTGCATCAAAAATTTTATTTACCCCTTTATCATGTTGAATCATCTTTTTCTCTCCCCCTTTGTCAACAACTTACCCAAAAATGGGATCAAATTGTGGAGAGAAGAAAAATGTTCGATGGAGTAGGTTAAAATTCATCAATTTTGGTTCAACCTAGAACACTTGCCAAAGATATTTAATTCGATTTGAACCAAAGACAAGCTTCTTCACACCTCATAATAAGGGTTATCTTGCCTATGTTGAATTAAACACTTATAGCAAATCTTCTAGATTCAACGCTAGGTGTGCAAGCTCACAAACATGTCATATGCCACCACTAGATCAAATCAAACATAGAGGCAATAGTGGTAACATATATCCATCAAATTCATTTGATTTATCATGAATGCTCATGCATACCACTTATTATGTCTATATGCTCTAGCAAGTCCTTAGCATAGGATGAATGACATGTCAATCAACTTTACCTTGCAATGTCGAAGGAGAGGCATGTCAATAAGTGAGTGGGGTGCATTCAACTCATGTTTGAGAAATCAAGAATATTCAATTCATTCCTTAGCTTGCAAAACCTCTTTTCATCAAGTGGCTTAGTGAGAATATCGGCAAGTTGATCATCGGTGCCAACACTTTCAATGGCAATATCTCCCTTTTGTTGATGATCTCTAATGAAATGATGCCTTATGTCAATATGCTTTGTTCTTCCATGTTGAACCGGGTTTTGTATCATCTTGATTGCACTCTCATTATCACATAGCAATGGCACATTCTTGAAGTTGAGGCCATAATCCTTCAAAGTTGATTTCATCCATAGCAATTGTGCACAACAACTCCCCGCACTCACATATTCGGCTTCGGCGGTAGAGATTGCCACACTATTTTGTTTCTTTGAGGACCATGACACAAGTGATCTTCCAAGTAATTGACATGTGCCACTTGTGCTCTTTCTATTGATCTTGCAACCCCCATAGTCGGAGTCCGAATATCCAATCAATTCAAACTTTGACCCCTTGGGATACCATAGTCCAACATCTCTTGTTTGCTTCAAGTACCTCAATATTCTCTTTGCGGCCGTGAGATGACTCTCTCTAGGTGAGGCTTGATATCTAGCACACATGCAAACACTAAACATGACATCCGGCCTTGATGCGGTGACATAGAGTAGACTTCCAATCAAAGACCGATATTCCTTTTGATTCACCATATTGCCATCAAGATCACTATCCAAATTTCCATTTGTACCCATTGGAGTTGAAATTGGCTTTGCATCTTGCATTCCAAACTTCTTCAACATGTCCCTTATGTATTTCCCTTGACTCACAAATGTCCCATTCTTCAATTGCTTCACTTGGAGACCAAGGAAATAGCTAAGTTCACCAATCATAGACATTTCAAACTCTTTGGCCATCATAGCACCAAATTCTTCACAATAAGCTTGATTGGTTGATCCAAAGATGATGTCATCAACATATATTTGCACTATGAATAGATCATTTCCAATCTTCTTGGTGAATAGAGTTGTATCAACCTTGCCCATCTTGAATCCCTTAGAGAGAAGGAAATCCCTTAGCCTCTCATACCATGCTCTAGGTGCTTGCTTTAAGCCATATAAAGCCTTCTTTAACTTGTACACATGGTTGGGTTTCTTGTCATCTTCAAATCCGGGAGGTTGCTCAACAAAGACTAACTCATTGATGATCCCATTGAGAAATGCACTTTTGACATCCATTTGATATAGTTTGATGTTGTGTGCACAAGCATAAGCTAATAGAATCCTTATTGCCTCCAATCTTGCCACGGGAGCATATGTTTCATCATAGTCAAGACCTTCTACTTGAGTGTAACCTTGAGCAACTAGTCTTGCTTTGTTTCTCACTACAATGCCATCTTGATCTTGCTTGTTTTTGAACACCCACTTGGTTCCAATCACATTGTAGTCATTTGGCCTTTCTACCAACTCCCAAACATCATTTCTTGTGAAATTATTAAGCTCTTCTTGCATAGCCATGATCCAATCGGCATCCCTCAAAGCTTCTTCTATCTTCTTTGGTTCTATGGTTGACACAAATGATGCATGCTCACAAAACATAGCCAATCTTGATCTTGTTTGCACACCACTTCTAATATCACCAATAACACTATCAATAGGGTGATCTCTTGCAATATATTGTGGTTGGAGTACTTGCATTTGATTGCTTGAGCTTGGTTGATCACTTGATGTATCTTGATGAGAAGAACTAGCACCTTGATCTTGCACTTGAGAGTCACTAACTAGCTTGAATGGTGAGTTGAGCACTTGATCTTTATCATCATCTTGAATATCAATTACTTGCTTTGCTCTAATGTCCCCAATGTCCATGTTCTTCATTGCTTCCACTAATAGAGTTCCACCAATATCATCTAGATTTTCTTCTTCATCTTGTGACCCATTGGTTTCATCAAATTGCACATCATGGACTTCTTCTAGAATGCCACTTGAATTGTTCCAAACTCTATAGGCTTTGCTTGTAGTTGAATAACCAAGTAGGAACCCCTCATCACATCTTTTGTCAAACTTCCCCAATCTAGTGCCTTTCTTCAAGATATAGCATTTGCAACCAAAAACCCTAAAGTAAGAAATATTGGGCTTTCTTCCATGAAGTAGCTCATATGGGGTCTTCTCTAGCAAAGGATGACAATATAGTCTATTGATGTAGTAGCAAGCGGTATTGATTGCTTCATCCCAAAATGATTGACTCACATTGTACTCATGAAGCATTGATCTAGCCATATCAAGCAATGTTCTATTCTTCCTCTCAACTAGGCCATTTGATTGTGGAGTGTACTTGGCCGAGAATTGATGTCCAATACCATAATGATCACAAAGTTCTTCAATTCTTGTATTCTTGAACTCACTTCCATTGTCACTTCTCACTTTCTTGATTCTAATCTCAAACTCATTGTGAACTCTAGTGAGAAATGTCTTGAAGGTGTCAAACACTTCACTTTTGTCACTAAGAAAGAATACCCATGTGAATCTTGTGAAGTCATCCACTATGACAAAGCCATACTTGTTGCCGCCTATGCTTGTATATGTTGTTGGTCCAAATAGATCCATGTGCATCAACTCAAATGCTTTGCATGTGCTCATTGTACTCTTCTTTGGATGTGAGCTTCCAACTTGCTTCCCGGCTTGACATGCACTACAAAGCTTATTCTTCTCAAATTCAACATCTTTCAAACCATTGACAAGATTGTGAGGTGTAAGCTTCTTCAATTGTTTCATGCCAACATGACCAAGCCTTCTATGCCAAAGCCAACCCATGCTCGATTTGGAGACTAAGCACGTTGTCAAAGAAGTTTCTCTAGCATTGAAGTCAACTAGGTAGAGATTCTCATATCTAAAGCCCTTGAATGCCACATTTGAACCATCCACACTAATAACTTCCACATCATCAACCCCAAAGATGCATTTGTAGCCTAGATCACATATTTGTGCCACGGATAGAAGATTGAAGTCCAAGCTTTCAACTAGTAACACATTGGAGATACTCATGTCATTTGATATTGCAATCTTTCCCAAGCCAATAACCTTGCCTTTCTTGTTATTGCCAAATGTGATAGAATCAACACCACTATCATTGTCATTGATTGAGTCAAACATTCTTGATGTACCGGTCATGTGTTGAGTGCACCCACTATCAATAATCCAATGCCTTCCTCCGGCTTTGTAATTGACCTACAAGCAAATTAATGAAGTTTAGGTACCCATTTTTGCTTGGGTCCTTGTAGGTTAGTAACTAAGCTCTTTGGTACCCAAATAGCCTTCTTCTTTGGGCCCACAATTGGTGTACCAACAAACTTAGCTTGCACACCCTTCACACCCTTGGTAAGCACATAGCAAGAATCAAAAGATATAGCATTAACAAGGTTCTTGTTTTGGTTCTTTTTATTGCAATTATGCTCTAGGTGCCCAACTTGCTTGCATCTATTGCAAAACCGACCATTGCCCTTCACAAAGCTAGGCTTTGG
Organism: Saccharum spontaneum; assembly: GCA_022457205.1. Taxonomy (NCBI): domain Eukaryota; kingdom Viridiplantae; phylum Streptophyta; class Magnoliopsida; order Poales; family Poaceae; genus Saccharum; species Saccharum spontaneum. The sequence goes on along the minus strand of CM039617.1, from coordinate 16,055,112 downwards.
AGTTGCAAAGGCCGACTTGCCTTTCTTAGGGGTGTAGGCCAATCCCTCTTTGTTAAGAGAGAACCTTTGGCTACCCAAGCACTTAAGCAAGCGGGCCTCACCACCATAGGCCTTGCCTAGGGCGTGAGTGAGCTCATCCACCTCTCTCTTGAGAGTCTCATTCTCAACCATTAGTGAGGCATCACAAGTGAAACCATCACTAGTAGTGGAGGTAGAGTTAGTGGTGGTGGATGAAGAGCTACAAGAAGGGTTAGCATTTGACATGATGATAGGTTCATTAAAGGATTCATCAATTATATCACATGTAACACCTATATCACATGATACAACAACCTCCTTCTTTGCTTGTTGCTCAAGTAGCAATGCGTGAGCTTTTTCAAGCTTGGAATGAGCCTTATCAAGATCCTCATGGTCTTCCACTAGACTCTCATGAGTGGTCTTAAGCTCACTAAGAACTTTCTCAAGTATTGCTACTTTCATTGAAAGCTTCTTACACTCTTTGTCCTTGGCAATAGCTATGTCTCTAGTTTGTTGCATCAAGTCATATAGTTGTTCTTTAGTTGGTTCATCATCATCATTTTCATTATCATTATCATTATCACTATCATGAGCATATTCCATTTCACTTTCATCATCACTCTCATCATATAATACCTTAGCTTCTTTAGCCATGAAGCATGAAGAGGATGAATCAAATAGTGATGGCTTCTTGTTGATAGCAATGGAAGCAAAAGCCTTGTTGGATGATTCTTCTTCTTCTTCATTATCTTCACTTTCCCAAGTGATCACATAGGCACCATTTTTGCCTTTCTTGAATGTCATCTTGGCCTCTCTCTTCTTCTTCTCAAACTTGTCCTTTTTGTTCTTCTTTTTATCATAAGGACATTCCGCTTGAAGGTGCTCGGTGCTATCACAATTGAAGCACTTTCTTTGTTGCTCATTTCTTTTGAAGTTGTCATTTCTCTTCTTAAAGCCTCTTCTCTTGATGAACATGTGACCCATCTTCTTGACTACAAGAGCAAGTGCCTCATCATCAATTTCAAATTCCCCATCTTCATTGTCATCTTCTTCTTCTTCAATGATGGTAGCTTTGCCCTTGGAGGAGGTGGCCTTGAATGCCACGGTCTTCTTTTTCTTCTCATCTTCCACCTTCTCTTTGTCATCAACATCTTGATCATATTTGTCATAAGTCAATACTTCACCAAGCAAATCATTTGGCTTCATTGCTTCAAGCCCATCTCTTTGCAACATCATGATCAACATCTTGAATCTTCTAGGTAAGCTCAATAAGAACTTGTGACAAAAATCTTGATCTTGAGTCTTGTGCCCTAAGCTCTTGAGATCATTGACTATCACTTGCAATCTATGAAACATTTCAATGATTGTTTCATCATCCTTTTTCTTGAAGTTCTCAAACTCACTCTTGAGCCCATATAGCTTGGCACTCTTCACAACCTTAGTGCCCTCATATGTTTCACTCAACCTTGTCCACACTTCATTTGCCAAATCTAAATCCTTGATGCCCTCAAATACTTTTGTGTCAATACCATTGTAAAGTGTATTGAGAGCCATTCTGTTGTATGTTCTATTTGCTTTATCTTCATCGGTGAGATGATCGGGATCAATGATAGCAAAATCATTCTCGGTGACTAGCAATACTCTCTCATGAATAGAACCAAGGTACATAGTCATTTTTCTCTTCCAATGAGCAAAAGAACTAACACCATCAAAGAACGGTGGCTTGCCCCCAACATGATTGAACACAATTTGAGCCATTTTTCACACCGAAGGATGTTAAGCCTTGATTAAAACGGTGACCACGGCTCCGATACCACTTGTAAGGTCCTAGATGGCTAGAGGGGGGGTGAATAGCCTATAAAAAAATCTACAAATACCACTAAGCAAACTTGTTAGAATAACAAACGGCGTAAAGCGAGTTTTGCTTAGCCAAAGGTTGTGATGCAAGCCTCCTATCCACAAGTCTAGTAGATTAAGATCTCTAGTTCACACAAGAGCTATGTCACTAAAGAAACACAAGAGAACAAGCTAACAAAACTACTAGCAAAGCTACTACTAGAGCTACACAAGATAAACTAGTGAAAGTAAAAGCAAGAGAGAGGATTGTGATTATTATACCGACGGTGAAGTGAAGATGTTGCCAATCACCAAGATGATATACAATCAATCAATATTGACAACAACACAAAATGAAGACCAATCACCGGGAGACAAGAGACACAATATTTGTTCACCCGGTGTTCACTTGTGCACCGACAAGCTACGTCACCGGTTGTGTTGACCAACACTTAGATGGTTTCTCGGTGTGACCCTCAAGTCACTTGCCCCTCAAGGCACGCCCCGCAAGGCACCGCAAGACACCACTCTCAAGTGAGGTAACTCAATGACACACGGATTCCACTAGAGTTGCTTTTGGCGTCCCGCCGAGGAAAGCACAAGAACCTCTCACAATCAACCGGAGGTGGCCAAGAACAATCACCTTCTCTTGCCAACGCCTCCAACAATCTCCAAGCCGGCTAGGAGCGGTACTCTCCAAGAGTAACAAGAAATCCACCGGCTAAACCACCCACAAGTGCCACTAGATGCCCTCAAGCTATGCAATGCACTTTGGGATCACTCAATCTCACTTTTGATTTGCAATCAAGCAAGGGAGATGAGTGGGAGGAGTAGCTCTAGCTCAAAGGATGCACAAGGGTGTTAGAAATGCCAAGCCTCCTCCCCAAGGGCCGGCCAACAAGTATTTATAAGCATCCCATCAAAAAAGAGCCGTTGCACTCCACTTGTCCGTTTTTCGCGGGACCACCGGACGCGCCGGTCGTAACTGACCGGACGCGCTCAACCGCGTCTGGTGTCTCTGCGACGTCCACGTGTCCTCTGATTTCAAATTCGTCCGTTAGATCCTCCAACGGTCACAACGCGCCAACGGTCAAACGAGCGACCGGACGCGCTGCTGCGAACCACCGGACGCGCCGGTGCGCACAGCACCCGCGCCCGCGAAGCAACGACCGGACGCCACAGTACCCGCGTCCGGTGGGAGTCCAGTAAGCACCCTGGACCACCGGACGCGTCCGATGGTGTGTGACCGGACGCGGACCGCGTCCGACGTCCTCGGTTCCCTCAGGGCGCATGACCGGACGCGCCGGTCCCGTGGGTCACCGGACGCGCCGGTGGCAAACCCTGGCTCGCGCGCCTGACCCCGACGCTGTACTGACCGGACGCGCCGGTCGAAACTGACCGCGTCCGGTGCAGCGTCCGGTCACCTCTGTGACCGCGTTCGCCTCCGTTTCTTTTCCGACTTCCGGCGCAATGGAAAATAGGCATTTCATTTCCCCGAAATCGCCTGAATCCCGCGCTCGCACGCTCGGCGGGAGGGAGAGAGGAACCCAAACCCCTCTCTTCCCGCAAACGACAGCGCGACCAACGCCACCTTTGTAAATGTGCCAACACCATCAAGTGTACAACTCCATGTGCTTGTGTGTTAGCTTTTTCTCGATCATTTTCAAAGGTTTTCCAGTTAGCTCACTAGGCCCTACATGCAATGCACTTCATGAATTCACCTAGTGGCACCCATGCGTCGAATAACCGATAAGACTTCCCCTCTTAATAGTTCGGCTATCGATCCTAAACCACTCACACCCTCTATGGTGTCTTGAGTGTGAAACAAAATGGCCCTATGGTTATACCTTTGCCTTGAGCCCATTTTGTTTCTCCAAAGGATATGATCCACTTCATATCATCACATGACCGTCTCGATCCATCGACCTTGACTTTACTTGCTCTTCACCGTTGCATCGGTCCATCGGCGCCAAGTCTTGCTCAAGCTTCACCATCGCATGGTCCTTCGCTTCGAAGCCTCAACTTGCCCTTCACCTTCACAACCGGTCCATCGAGCCAAGCCTCATCTTGGTCTTCACCATCTTGGTCATATGAGTCAATGTCATGTCTCATATTCAACGACCACCTTTATCTAAATCATCCACTTAGATACAAAGGTTAGTCCTGGGTTTCATCAATTAGCCAAAACCAAACTAGGGACTTTCAGCGGTGACCCACGACGGTGCACTAGCAGCAGCAACATGTGCTTCCCCGAGGTCTATTGAAACATCCAAATAAAACATTTGCAACATACGTCTAAAACAGATGAAACACTTCAAACATACGCTTGAAATACGCGTGTATAGCCTTAGAAACATATACAACATACGTCTGATGAAACACTTGAAACATTTGCAACATACGTTTGATGAAACATTTGAAACATGCGTGTATAGCCATTGCAACATTTGCAACACCAAGATCTACTTTTGAAACATCCAGATGAAAACATTAGCATCATACATCTGAAACAACTGAAACACTTGAAACATAGGCTTGCAACATGCGTATTTTATCATTGCAACATGTGCAACATACTGATCTACTTTTGTAACATCCCGGTCTACTTTTGCAACATCAATATAAAACACTTGCAACCTACCTCTGAAACAACTGAAACACTTGAAATATACGTTTTCAACATGCTCTTTCAACACAAACATCTCCTTGCTGCTTCGTAAATGGAGGCTCGTCGGCGCGTGGAGGTCACCAATTGCTCGCCGACGGCGTGGAGCTCGCCGGCTACGTAGAGCTGAACGGCGGCACACAGAGGGCGGGTGTGGAGGCAGCACGGGCGGCGGTGCACGCAGCGGGCGAGCGGGTGGGTGACGCATGGAGGTCATTGGTGAGCTCGCCGACAGCGCACAGAGGGCCCGGTGTGGGTGGCACAGGCGGCGTAGAGGGCGTGTGGCACAGAGAGTGGGTGCAGCATCCGGACGTCGGACGCTCGGGTTGGAGCATTTCCGAAGATTCTTTGTTGTGGAACTTGTACACTAAAGACCTGTTTGGCTTACACCTCAGTTCACCAAAGCCGCAACGCGGCACTGCCGAAACTACAACGCTCAATTTCGTCCCAAACATTTGGCAAGCTCTGACACAAACATTGAACTAGTAGCTGCAGCGGCTGCCAAAGCTTTAATTTGGCATAATGTGGCGTAGGCGTTTGGCATTTGCGGCGTGCCGCACCCGCGGCGCGGCGATCTTCGGCACGAGTTGTACGCGAGTCAAACAGGTCCTAAGTTCAAGGGCACTCCCCTTTTTAATCTTCCCGAGTAATTCTTATTCTTTATGTAGGCAACATGTTCTTCGACAAGATACGATATCTTGACTTAATTTATGCTAGCCTGCTAGTCTCTCCTAATCATGGGTTTGAGACTTTGAGTGAGTGTATATAAGCAACTTCATCTACACTTTTTTTTCCAAAAAATATGAGCAGAAAAATACAAGTATATAAATATCCTTTTATGTACTTCGAAGTAGCAAATTCAGTAATCAGCAGACACCAGGTACGATGAAACTACTCTACAACTGCAACAGCAGCGAGATCAGATGATGATGATCACCGGCCATAACCTATATGCAGTATACTATTCACTCACACACCAACAACAAGCAGAAAAAAAGAATTTGTTGTCTACCGGGAGCGGCAGCTAGCGTGTCGAGGCAGAGCAACGCTGATCTGATGAGGTGGTCAGTACCCCGGGACCTCGGAGCCCTGCTGCTTCTTGCCGCCGCCGCCGCCGCCGTTCTTCCGCTGGCACTTGTCCTTGATCCACTGGAACCCCTGCGCCGTGCCCTCCTTCACCTTCCTGATCCCGGTGGCCGCGGCCGCCTTGGTCTTCTCTCCCACGCCGCCGCCGGCGGCCTTTCCCCCGTGGGCGTGGTCGCGCGGCGCCCTCGGGCTCGGGTCGCCGCCGTAGTCCCACTGGTCCGCCCACGACGTCCCGAACGAGTTGTTCCGCTGCATGCCTGCCGCTGAGAAGCACAGGAGAAGCCGAGGAGAGCTGCACGGCGCGAGACAAAAAAAAACCCTCCTCGGGAATGAAGGAACGGGCGGTGGATTACTGGAATTGGTCTCGTGGTCTCCGGCTCCGGGAGTTTTAAAGGCGCAGCGAGAAACGCGTCGCCGTCGGTGACAGCTCAGGGGAGGTAATCTAGATGGGGCGGCGACGGAAAGGGAAGGGATCGATTCAGAAAGAAAATCGTGAGGCGCCCATGGCCTCACGCGTGATGCGTATACTACGCTGCGACGCGTTCTAGAAGCGTGTCGCTGCGACTTTGGGAGCCGGAGGTGACCAGGCGACGGCGGCACACGGGCACGGGCAGGGAAGCTTCCGGCCGCTGTGGCACCGACGTGTGGGGTCGAAGAGGGACGATCTCCGGGCGGCTGCGAGAGGTGGGAGGAGGAGAGCAGTCGGCATCTGGCCTGAGATGACGTGGGAGCAGATTGCGACGGGACCGGAGAACGGGGTCTAGTAGGCATAGTAGATACTCAAATTCATCCTTAAATTCCATTATAAAAAAAAATTATCCATCGTATCAAAATGTCAGCATATATATGAAGTACTAAATATAGATGAAATAAAAAACTAATTGCACAGTTTTATTGTACTTTGCGAGACGAACATTTTAAACCTAATTAATCAAAGTTTAGACAATTATTACCAAATAAAAACTAAAAGCTACAGTAATTCAGCACAGTACATCGGGCGCCCGATTCCCGATCTAAACACGGCCTGGATTGGATGCTGGACCTGGGCACCTTCGCGTTTGGCACGCATTTTCTTTTTCAACTCCTCATGCGTGGATGGAAAGGAAAAAGAATTCCGATTGGGACGACACCAGCGGACGGTGGTCGGTGGCCGTCCGGCAATGGACAGCGTAGCGAGAGACGGATGAACGTGCACGGCCAAAACCGGGCCAGGGCGCCGAAAAGCGCACATGGCTACCGGTCGTTCAAGCTGCTGTGCTGTCTGCAACTAGCGAGTTGGAGTGTTGGACAGGTAAAAACTACTGGTCATCCATTGTCAAGGTGCTATATCTAAATCGATGTGGACTTGTTAGTCTCTAGGTCAACCATCAATTTATAAGAACTTATGAATTGTGATCTCCCGCTCCGAAAAGTTTTTTTTTAGAATTACACAGTACAACGTAGACGCCCACACACGCATCCTTATGAACACATATAGGTATCGCCTGCCACCGAAAGCATAGCGCTTTTAAATTCTGTAATAAATCTAGGAAAATGCGAGTTCCCGTGCCAAGTTGAGGACTTGAACCCAGGTGGACAGGTTCCACCACAAGGAAGTTCGCGCTCGGAAAAGATTTTGCGCAACCCTAGAACAAATAGTGGTGAGAGCGATCCTAAAAGTTTCTTTATCTCCTTTCGTATCGATAGGTATATAGAATTTATATTTATAGAAAAAAATCCCTTGAAAGGTTTTGTTAAAAAAATTCTCTTGGATAGCTCCTTCGACTAGATCTCTAAATATTTTTATCTTCTATCACTGCTTTCACGCTCACCGAAAATAGAGAGTGAAGCTAGCTCTCCAAAATGCCAAACAAAATATAGACATTGTTGGAGGGTGGAGAGATATAGAGAGCCCTGTTCGTCTGGCTTATAATCCGTCTTATTCGACTTGTTTTTTCAGCCGGAATAATATTTTTCTCTCACAAAAAAACAGCCAACAGTGTTTTTCAGCCGGCTTATAATTCCAGCCGAACGGCCCCAACAATTTTTATTAGAATAGTTCTCTAAATGAGGATTTAGAGAATATGTTTATTAAGGAAGACTATTGGAGATGATGTGAGACTTCCTTTTCTGTTAGGCGCTACGATGGTGGGAACTAGAGTATAGGTCATCGTGTTGAACAGAAAATGTTCATCTATTTAGCCATTTAATTAGGCCTTGTTTACAACACGAGAAAAATTTCATGTCCTTGCGTGTTTCTTACGAATTGAACTGATTTCTATAAAATTCATGCATGTTAATCGTTTTTTAGAGGTGGGCCCTTAGAATGTTTGCCTCTATTAATAATAAGTTTCAGAGATGGGCTTCTTCTATTAATTAATTAACAAACACGGATTGTCTTAGATGTCCACCTCTATCTATTAAAAGTCGATTAACAGAGGCGGGCTTTTTCCTAGAGGCTAATCATTTACAGAGATGGTCTCTAGATGTGCTCGTCTCTGTTAATCAAATTAAGCATCAGTCTCTTAAAATCATTTTTGCAATATGCATCCTAAGAAGTCAACATCCGTTAACGGATTAATGAGAGACTGACGCTTAAAATCATTTTTGCAATATGCATCTTAAGAAGTCAACATCCGTTAATGGATTAATGAGACGGACGTCATAGAGCGATCACCTCAGTTAATAGTCGATTAACAGATGTGGTCATCTTAGAATCCTCACCTGTGTTAATGACTAATTAATAGAGGAGAGTGTTTGCTTGGGCGAGTCCAATTATTTACAAAGACGACACCATAAGATGTCTGTTGCTGTTAATAAGGGGCTGTTTTCAAAAATCCTTTTTTTTATAGTGAAAAGAACTGTGGAATGTACCAGAGATCGAATTCGAAACCATATGACATTATGACTAATCATCACTATTTCTTATTACAAATTGAACATAATATAAAATAGAATTAGCCATTATCTAAAATACAAATTCAGTGAATGAGTACAAATTCAGGTGGGGTTCCTCTCCCCTCCGGTGACCTTAAAAAAATATATCTAAAATAAAATAGAAGTAGCAGATTGCAGAGTTTTTCTTCATCGAGTAGAAGTAGCTTAGCATTTTGACTCGTCTCTCATCTAGCTCAATTTTCATTTATTTGGAGCTAAAAGATTGGGGCGACCACCTTGTTTTTTTTTTTTTGAACGTAAGCGACCACCTTGTTTGCCATCCGGGGTTTTTTTGAATGGAAGGAAGTCTATTCCATCCATATATGGTTGTAGCACCTTCGGAATCTGAACACCGTCCTCTCTCTCTGGTGTGTCTCCAGAACACAGCAGAGAGTTCTCTCTGTTGCAGTCAATGTAGAGTTGAGTGTGTGAACATACTTGTTGGACTGTTCACCATGCTTTCTCTGGCCATAGGTCATTCCGAGCCTCCTTGCTTGATAGTCTGTACAATTTGAGCATGACACTAGTTCCCTGTAGGTTTTGGATGCTGGAAACCATCCTTCTAGGTCGTACTTCTTCGCCGCAGAGTTGTTAAGAGCACCATACAACATTGACAACATGGCCTGCTATGCCAAGCTCCTTGTAGAAATCTTCTGCGTTCCTAATCATCTTTTCGTGCATTTCCCATGAATCATTGCCATCTGGGCTTGTGATGCAGAACTGTTCAACCTTTTCGAACTCGTGCGTTCGGAAGATACCAGCCGTGTCTCGCCCATGTGAACCAGCTTCTTTCCGAAAGCACGTTGAGAAGCCAACGTACCTAATTGGCAACTGATCAGGATGAAACTGCTCACCTTGATGAAGGACGGCCAATGGTTGTTCCGCCGTGGCGATAAAGAACTTGCCTTCTCCTTCCACTTTGTAAAGCTCCTCGTCATATTGTGATAGCTGAGCACATTTTCCCATGGCTTCCTTCGTCATGATATGTGGAGTACGGATCGCCTTATAGCCTCGTTTTCTCAGGAAAGCTATGCCGAATCTTTGCAGTGCCTCATTCAGGAGGGCACCTTCCTCTATCAAATAGAAGCCCCTTCCACCTGAAGCTGCAACACCCTTCTTAAACTCGACAATGTCAGTTGCTATGCAAAGATCCACGTGGTTCATGACTTTTCCACCCACCCTCCTCTCTCCAAATCCACGCACGAGAACATTGTTGGCCTCGTCGTCTCGCTAACGGGCACAGACTCGTGCAAGATGTTGCCAATCGTCATGAGCTTGGCTTCAAGCTTGACCTTTGCCTCCTGCTCCTCGGCTTCCATGGCAGCCTGCCGCTTCTTGATCTCGTTCGTGCCATCCTTGAGCTTCTTCGCCTCCTCCTCTTGCTTGCCTGTCCTGAGCTTTCCGATCTTCTTGCTAGCGACGTCGAGCTCCTGCCGGTCCTTGTCCAAGTCGAACCGCAATTGGCGCCATGCTTCATCGAGGGCAATGACCTCATCAACTAGCTCGACGAAGGCAAAACGATTCAGCTGAGACAGGCGGACAAGATCCGGCTTGCCGTCGCATTTGTTCTCTCCCGTGCGCAATAGATTGATGTCTACCATCTTCGCGGATGACTTTTTGGACGGAAAATTTGTTGGGTGCAGGCGAGGCGTGATGATCCAGAACCGGGAATGTATATACACCGGCCGGCAGATCGAGGAGAACTTGCTAGTCGTTCGCCGGTGGAGGACTCACGGCAACCTGAGGAGGCAGAGGAGAGGGGCGCGCCGGCAATATATATACACCGGCAGATGAGTGCAAGTTCTAGTCGGACTGGGCTCCGACGTAGATCGGAGTTTCCGGTCTTTTGCTGTTCAATTCCCGTGTCAAATAAGGTAATCGGAATCCAGACTGCCTTCTTGCGGACGCCAGGACTTCAAGGCCCGCAACGTTTCTGTACCGGGCTTTGAAAAATGCCTAATACTACTCTACTATACCTAGGCCATGTTAAGATCCCAAATTTTCTCCCAAATTTCACTATGCAAAAAAAAGATTCTACGTCACATCAAAATATTAGCACATGCATAGAGTACTAAATGTAGATAAAATTAAAAACTAATTGCACAGTTTTGTTGTACTTTGTGAGACGAATATTTTGAGCCTAATTAATCAATGTTTGGACAATTATTACCAAATAAAAACAAAATTACTACAGTACCCGGGGCACTATTCATACCCGAATTCAGGTCCGAATTCGGACATCTAAACAGGCCCCTAGTGTTTGTATCTGCTCAAAAGAAAAACCTAGTGTTTGTATAATCTGGCTGGGGTGGGGCCCATCAAATTGGGGACCAGGGCGGCCGCCTCCAGGGTCGGCCCTGCTCTGAGCTGCCTATTTAAATAATTTTAGATAAAAGTAATCCTGCCTGACATTAGATATCTTCCAATCCTTCTAAAAAAAAGTCTTCCAATCCTGGTTCTAAAGGGAGAAAAAGAGTATTGCATCGGCCGTGCTGATTGTGAATGATGTGGTGCCTCTAAGTGTAGTGTGCAGGTGACACGACCTACGTCTGAACCAAATTCTTAGTCGGCGTGCGTTTGTCGCTATCCCAAATGACGCACATGCAAGGATGGCGGCGAATCCGAATGGGAAGGGGGCGTGTGGTGGGCGGGACGACCGGCGGCGAGGTCGCCGTAGGCGGTGGAGGAGGAGGCGGCGGCGGCAGTTAGGGTTTTCAGAGAAGCTGTCCGTGGCCAGCGGAGTTAGAAAGAGAAGGGTCTGACGGTGGTGGTGGGTTGAGGGGCAGGCAAGTGAGGCAGGGGTGGTGCTGCTGAGCGGGTGGTGGGAGACAACCGGTGGGCAGGTGGTGGGCAGTGCCCACGGCAAGGGCGAGGAGTAACCGGACAAACTCTCCGATTGAGATTAGGTAAGGACGGAATGGTTCGATGGGGGTGGGCGACGGGCGGAAAGGTCACCGGTGGGCCGGGCGGTGGTCGAGGCGGGGCTGAATTCAGGAAGGAAGAAGACGTTCCAAGGAAGAGGAAGACTGTGCGTCTGCGTGATAGCGAACGTGAGGCTCTTCTTGGAGCGTGGCCACGCCGGGGACCCGGGGAAGTAGAAGAAGAGGCTCAGCATCTGAATGGTATCTTTTAAAATAAGAAAGCATGGCAGAGGTGACCTCCGACTCTGCGAGCAGTATAAGCAGTTGGCCCGTAGACCTTATGCCCTAGCGCCGCTGCCGCTGCCGCCGCCACCGTCGCCGCCGTCCCCCGCCGTCTACCACCGTTGTCCCCCTCCTTCCCCTTCGGCATCTTGTCAGGGCAGAAGGGAGTGGGGATCCATTGTTTTTAATAAGTTTTTCCTAATAGATCGAGTCATTAGGGTTAGTGTTTCTCTATACCAAATTTCTTGGTGTTGGAGTTTTATCTCCTCCTTCTCCTCCTCTTCGGCGACGGTGAAGGGGAAGGGTGGAATCGTCTTCTCCATGTTGGCTCCATTGAAGATGATGGCGACAATTTCGGCGTCAGCATCTTCATCAACATGATGACATGGAGACTTTTATTTTCGGACGGCGGCATCAAGGCGGAGACGATGTCGCTGCCATGGAATAATTTTCTCCGGTCTCTTCTCCGTTTTGTTGTGGTTATATCTGGCCACGATGAAGGACTAGGGAGAATAATTTTCAGATCAGTCTTCCTCGCTCTTCGGTGGCAGAAACAAGAAGAAGGAGGACACCAGAAAGAAGAAGTTCCTCAATTTCGCCTACAGGAATGTTGGCCGTCGTTCGTTGGGCATTTGTTCTTAGGCCATTTGCCGAGTGTTTGCCTGTACGGTATCCATACTGCAAAGCATCTGGTAGGTTAGGTTTTGAGTTGTGCTATTCACAGCGTGAGTACTATTTTGTAATTCAGAATGCTTTGTGATGTGTTGATGTACCCAGCTATCATATAATATAATTCTTCTTTCATCGCAAGGAAAAAAAAAGACATGACCGCATGGGCCACGGTGGACGACACTCACCAACCATAAGTTGAATCGCACAAGAAACACGGACGGCAATTGGACGACGAGTTGTCTCACGCGGACGCGTTCTGCGCCGATCTCGATGTCACCAACCCCCCAAAACTCAGTCATCATTCACCAACGATAGTGCCACCTCACACATAATTTCTTCGGTCCTGCTAGCGCCCGGACGTCCGGATCCGGGCGCTAGCGCCGGACGCCACAGCGAGCAGTACTAGCCCCGCACTCTACGGGAAAAAGAAGAAGAAAAAAAACGCGACCCTTCCCCCCGCTCCGCACGGACGCAACCCCCGCCCCGTCCCCGCATGGAGAAGAAATGCGACCCCGCCCCTCCGCCCTGCACGGACGCGACCCCCCCGCACGCACAGGTCTACCCCCGCCCCCAAACTCGCCGATCCCCCGCACCTCCGCCCCCGCCACCAGCTCACCACCATAGTCCACCCCCGCCCCCCAGCTGCAACAAAGGGAAAATGCTATTGCAACAACGAAGGACACCCTAATGCAACAAAACGAAACGAGCTGATGAAACAAACGAAAAAAGCTATTGAAACATCGAAAAAACAACTAATGCAACAAAATAAAAAAATACGAACTGCAACACCAAAAAAAGTCTAATGCAACATTCAAACACATCCACTGCAACAGCGAGGTGAAACTACTACAACAAGGAAGAAAAAGTAATGCATGCATATTGAAACAAAGTGACTTACTCGTTGAAACAGCAAATCAAAATAACTGAAACAAACATAACAAAACTACTACAACATCCGAAAAGTGCTAATGCATACTTGTGCAACAGCAACTCAAAGCTACTGCAACAAACTGTAATGTAAGAATGAAACATCAGCAAGAAACTAGTGAAACAAAAAGAAGAAAAAGCTTGTGCAATAGCAAAAAGACACTACTGCAACAACATAAACAGGCCTGGTGCAACAAACTCAGATCCAATAGAGGAGTTGAAGGAGCAGAAGGAGGAAGGCCAGATCCAGATGAGGAGGAGCCAGGAGATCTCAGATCCAGAGGATAATGGGGGGAGGAGGAGGGGATGGCTGCAACATCAGAGAAAATTATGCAAAAAGCATTTCACATCATCTGTTGCATGTAGATCTGAATCGCCACAAACCCTAGCCACCATCAAAACCATAGATCCAGAAAGAGGAGGGAGGAGGAGGAACAGGAAGAGAAGGGAGAGTAAGAGGAGGGAACAGATCGAGAATCAGAGGGGGGAGGAGGAGGAGTCATGCCTCAGATCTAGATCCCTCCCTACCTACCTCGTCGGAGCCCATGGAGCTAGCGGCGCATGAGGGCGAGAGCACCAAGGAGGGAGGGGGAGGTGCGTGGGCTCACCGGATGTTGCCGCCGTCGCCCCCAACTCCGGTGGCGAGGAGGACGTGCATGTCACAGCAGTGGGGAGGAAGAGGGGGAAGGAGGGGAGGGGAGGGAGGAAGGGAGGGGGAGGGGAGGGAGGAGGGGAGGGGCACCAGACGCGCGCGGGGGGAGGAGCGCGCCAGCGTGGCGCTGGAGGAGCGCACACGCGGGGGAGCGACGGAGACGAAGAGAAGAGAGAAGGCGGAATGGAGGAGGAGGCGAGCGAGTCTACGAGTGGAGGCAGGGAGGAGGCGAGCGAGTGAAGCGCGGGGCGTCCGACGCGGGTCGGACGCCCTGTATGTATCATTACCGTAATTTCTTACGCAATAGGATTAGATTCTATGTGTCCGTATGTATAACAAGTATATAAATTACAAATGTATCTACTGATCGATCTGAACACCAGAATTAAAATCAGCTAAGGTAATAAAAGTAATAAAAAGAAACACAGAGTAAAAAGGTCAGCCTAAAAACTGCCGATCACTACAACGCTACCACCACTAGCCCAGCAGCCATGGCTACGGCGCCGACCAGCGCGCTACAGGGTCGGGAGCTTGCGCCGGCGCCGCTGTCCATGTCCCGGCTGCTGGTGGCCGGCGGCGCGACGCCCTTAAAGTTGGGGTTGCCCCCGTACAGGTTCTGGATGCCCGCGACGTCGTCCTCGGCCAGGTCCACCTTCCTGGTGCGCGAGGTGATGGTCGGGTACATGATGGCGCTGGGCTCCGCCGAGTGGCCCAGTCCGAGGAGGTGCCCGATCTCGTGCACCGCCACGGACTCGAGGTCCACGGCCACGTCCGAGGACGCGCGCGACACGTCGCCGGTGGCGACCCACGCCTCGGCCGCGTCCAGGTGGAACCGCCCGTCCGTCGGGGAGAAGGCGTGCGCCAGCGTGCCCAGGGGCCCGTCGAACGCCTCGCCGTCGCCGTGGTCCCCCGCGTAGAAGCCGATGGTGATGTCGGCATCCTTCCCCGATGCGGTCTCCGTGAAGTTGAGCGTCGTGGCAGCGGACCACTGCGCGAACGCGCGCGCGAACACTTGGCTCAGCGTCGCCCGGTCGATGGACGTCAGGGAGGTCTGCGTGATGGCGTACGTGAGGCTCTTCTTGGAGCGCGGCCACGCCGGTGACCCGGGGAAGTAGGTGAAGAGGTTCCGGCCGTGGACGTGCGACGACGAGGCGCCGGAGGTGGCGCCGCCCATGGTGGACGTGCCGTTGATGATGTCCGCGACGCCGCACCGCGGAGCCATCATCTGGGCCACCGTGGACGCGTCCATCACGCCGGTGACGTCGAGGCCGAAGTTGCGCTGGTACACCTTGATGGCTTCCTCCAGGTCGGCGTCGAAGATGTCATTGAACCCGGTCGACTCGGGGAGGTAGCCGAAGTGGGAGAGGTAGTCCTTCACCTTGGCGAGGCCCTGCTGCTGCTCGCCGAAGTGGCAGCCGGTGAGGTTCTGAAACGCCGACCATGGATTTGGGATCTTGGACGTGATGGAAGCAAAACCAGACGGCAAGTCGGCCGACGAAACTGGTGTGACGACAAGCATCGCCACTGCCACGGCGGCGAGCAGGAGGAGGAGAGGAGAGGTGGTGCTGGCCATCGCAACCTTTCGAGTTTCGGGGAGAAGGGAAGCTGTGAGGAAGAATGGATGAGGCGGGACAACTGGGCGATGTTTTTGAAGGGTGACGGGTCGTCCAAAGACGACTACTTGGTCAGCCGGCAAGAGCCGGCTAAGATGGAAGAACAGGAACCCTTTTTTGTAGCATTTTGTCAAAAAAAAAACCCTTCGTTGTAGCATGATTGTTGGTGCGGAGTTTGGTTGGGTCAAGCTGGGGAATGAGTCTCGTGTTTGTTGTGTGTGTAAAATGGTTATTATGTTGGTGACAGGGCCAATGTGAGGACTTGTTCCTGGGAAAGTATATGTGAAGAAGCTTCCTTGTTTACTCAAGTAATAATCAAGTTGGTATAGCGCTACAGACAAAGAAAAATGTTTAGGAGAGAGCAATGATAGTGCCCATGTGCATGAGTTGTAGCAATTAGTGTCTGATAATGTTTTTTTTTTGTAGGTAATAACACGGACGGATTCGTTGAAGGGGCCCTAGTCCAACTAGAAAGAAACCAGAAAGAGTCATTGAGATATGGACAAGGAGCCGTAGCACTTGAAGACTACGGCTACGGCTCCATGTCCTGGTACAACTATTATTATTATTATAGTTATAGATATATAGATAGAAATCCTTAACACCTCATTTGCTACATTCTTATCCCACAAATATATCCCTATCATCACCAATATATTCCACCACTGGAATTTTTCCAGTTCCGACAGTTACAAGAGCAGCAGTAAACTTCTTAGCGTCATACAGTTTAGTGGTTACTTAACACCAACCCAAGCAAACATAGCGAAAAAGGGGGGAGAACAGCACATTGGAACAAAGAAATGTTAACAGCTACTAGATTCCAAGGTGGTTCAGACACCCATCCTTCTAACAAAGACATCTTCCAGTAGATGACCTATGAACTAGGCCACAAATATGGTCTTTAATTGATGGAAAAAGTCTACAACAACAACAATAACACGCTTCTCATAATGGCATCTTAGAAGGAGTACCTGGATGGGACCAATGGATGTTTCAGATTACAGAAATTTCTAAAATGTGATGCTTTTCATGGTGGCACATGGAAATACCTGGAAGGCGCGGGTATTTTTTTGGAGTGGCATGTTCTTTGACATATATAACAGCTGTTCGTTGACCATGAGGTCCCATTGATTCAACTGAGAACAAAAAGTTTAACATGTTACCAGCTTTATGTTTGTTGCAACCTGAAAGGCTGGAAGATGTTACAGCAAAATAATGATGTACTCCCTCCGTCCCAATGAATATGCAATTCTCATGTCCCGAGAAGTCAGCCATCACAAATTTTGATTAAAATTATATAAAAAAATGCTAACTCTTATGAGACAAAATAAGTACCGTTAGATTGGTTATGAGATATATTTTCATAATAAATTTATTTCGAGACATAAATGTTAATACTTTTTGCTATAAATTTGGTCAAAGTTGACATAGTTTGAACGGCACGTTTCCCATAATTGCATAATCAACCGGACGGAGGGAGTACAATAATGAGCACAGGAATGAGGTCAACATTTGTGTTTGACTTCAACTACCATCTCATTCCAGAATTTACTGACAAAATGATAAAAGGCTTAAAAAAATGCAACTAAAGGAAATCCATCACTTAGTCAAGGAGGGGAAATCACTATAGGCAATATGTGCTATTAATTCAACAACTACTTTTTATTTATTTATTTTGGTCATGCAGGACACTGAATTTTTATGATTTTTTTTTGTGGAAACTTTTTTGTCTGCAGGACACTCATTTTGTCTTGTATAGGACACTAAATAGACTATGGAGTTTTTTCTGGACCGTGTTGTGCACACCAAGTCACATTTTATCAGTGTCCTACGATACGACCAATGTCCTTTTTTTACAAGAGAAAGGGGGAGAATAAAATTGCAAGAACACAAAATCCTTCTGCACACTTAAAAGCAGGAGACAATACCATTACATAACTCAAGCATGGAACCACCCAATTTCCGTACTGCACCTTCAGCATTTCTTACTTCTTCCTGTACCAAAAAAAAAAGGATGAAATCAAAGTGCTGAATCCAATTCCGAGCAAGCAATATATATTTTTGGAAACTATGTGGATAAGTGTTTGCAGTGTACAATGGTATCACAGCTAGTAAGACAAGAAAATCCAAGACTTACATCGGGATCATGTCCTTTTGCAGCTATAAACAAACCACCAATGCGAACCAATGGGATGCAATACTCCGCTGCAAAAGAGAACTCTAGATAATTTGCTAAAACATGTCTAGTAATACAAATTCAAGTATCGCATACCAAGAACTTTCAGTTCAGCAACAGCTCTTGCAGCTACTATATCATATCTTTCTCTGAAATCAAGACTTTGGCCAACTTTCTGTCCTATAAAGCCATGTAAATAAAATGGTCATTTTTAACAATGCAGATAGATTCCTCTGCATGATAAAGAGCAAGCTGCTCATCTCAAACTTCTTTTTTACCTCTATGAGAATATGTCTGGTCTTAAAATTAACTTCGCTAAGAGTGAGGTCATTATGATAAGTCAAGATGACACTAAAAGCCTGGAATTTTCCAATATGTTCAATTATGCAATTGGTAAATGGCCCATTAAGTACTTAGGAGTTCCTGTGGCTGGCTCTAGACGACTAGACTGCATGTGGCAGATTGGCTTCCTATTAGTGAGAATGTTCAAAAGGCTTGATGGTTGGAAGGGTAGCGTTTTAAGTTTGGGAGGTAGGCTGATTCTAATTAACTCTTGCTTAAGTAACCTTCCTGTCCATGTTTTGGCTGCCTGTGTCAGTCATTAACAAGAAGGACACTGCCAGAAAAAGATTTTTTTTTGGCAAGGGAGTAATATGAAGAAAAATATCATCTCATCAAGTGGGTCAAAATTACAAAGCCAAAAAACAAAGGAGGCTTGGGGATCAAAGACTTCAGAAGAATGAATATAAGTCTGCTTTGTATGTGGTGGTGGAAAGCTGAAAATGGTGTTGGCATTTGGCAAGACATTATTAAAAAGAAATATCTTAAAAAGGGCCCAATTGCCTTACTAACCAAGAACCCCAAAAATTCCCCTGTTTGGAATGATCTGTTGAAGGTGAGACATGTGTATCTGAAGGGTAGGGCCATGATTCTGGGCAATGGTAAATCTACCAGCTTCTGGCACGATAGGTGGTGTGGCCTTGTCTCCTTAGCAGACAAGTGTCCAGGGTTATATGAGATCAGTGAGGAACAAATGAGCTCTGTTGATTACATGAAACTTAAAAAATGGCGCCTTTCTTTCAGGAGATGGTTGCATGAAGACCTTCAATGTCAACTTAGGAGATTACATGACATTGTTTACCGGTATGGTATTAACTCTGAGAATGATAGAGCAGTTTGGGAATGGGAGAAATATTGGCTTGTTTTCCGTGAAATCTACTTATAATCATTTGTGTAGTCGTGAGCATGGTCCCAGTTTTAAGAAAATTTGGAAAGCTAAGATACCTCTGAAAATCAAGATTTTTATGTGGCTTGTTTCTCAGAATGTGATTCTCACTAAAGATAATCTAGTGAAACGAAAATGGAAAGGGTCAACTACCTGTGCTTTCTGTAATGAGAATGAAAGTAGCCAGCATCTGTTTTTTGAGTGTCCAACTGTCAAATATGTTTGGAGTTTGATTGCTTATTCCCTGGGCTCGGATTGTAGACCCAGCAATTTGAACCAATTCTGGCTGTGGATTCAGAGGATCCTTCCTCAAGCCCCCAGTCTACATGCAGTTGGGCTGGTAGCAGTTTGCTGGGCCATTTGGCGCACCAGAAATGCTGTATGCTTTGAGGATAAAAGGGTGAAATCTCCTACTGAGATTATTTGCTTGACCTGCACTTTTCTGTCATACTGGGCAGGATTACTCAAGGAGGACCTGAAGGAACAGATGATCCAAGGAACTGAGGTGATGAAGATGGCGGCCCTCTTCTTTCACTCTCAAGGCCTGCAGGCGCATTCTCAGGGGGAGCGTCAACTGGTGTCGTTTGCTGGATAGCTCTAGTAATATCAGCTGGTTGTTTTTGTGATCCTGGGCATGGCGCCCTGTAATGGAATCGCTTCTGGTTGCCTTAGTTAGGCCTGTTGGATGTTATCATGAGTATGGTGGTAGTGTTAGTGCGTTCATGCATATGTTCCCTTGGTGATCATGTGCGTGAAGGCTTGCTGTTCTCGCTTTTGGTAACGTTGGGTCTCGAACTGATGCACTGTGTAATTTCGTTGCCTTGGTAATGAAATTCGGGTTTAACATTGTGGAAAAAAAAAGATAGATTCCTCTGCAGGTAACATAACAACAATGTAAGCATGCCATGGCTAGTTTCATGGTAGGCAAGAAATGTTTCCACAAAATCAATCTCTTCACCAGGAAACAAATAAAGGCATATCTACTCAAGGAGTAATAACAATAGTAGAATCAGCACAAATGAATTGAAAACCTCATAACTATAGTAGTGCAACAAAAGAAAACAATTTTCTTAAAACAACCAAAAGTGCAATCTAGGACCACGGTCCCAGGCATTTCCCAAAAAATTCTAGTACCCCCTTTAAAATTTTTGGCCCAATTAATCTGGCGGTCTGGCCCTAGGCGTGGCCCAAGTACATGTCTCAGTTCTCCCAGCCCAGCAAACTTCAGCGACCTGTGCAGCTGCGCCTATCTACGTCTCTCAGCCTCTCACATGCATGCGCCCACAGTGATGCCCTCCTCCTTGTCTCTTGTCCTGTCCTCTCGTTCTTGTCCCTGCGAAACCCGAGCAGAGAGCTGGTGGCAGCCAAATCGACAAGCGTGGACCGGCAAACAGTGGTGCGCCAGCATGGCCAAATTGAGCACTGGGGTAGCGAAGGCAGACCGCCAGACGTCGGAGGCTGGCCATGGCCCATTGGATGGAAGAGAGTACAGCAGGTCACAAGCCTAGGTGCAGCCTTGCAGGTGGCATGCAGCATTTCCCCAGTCTGCCCTGGCTCTATTTCAGTCCTGAACTCCCCAATCCTAGGAGCAGAGAAGGGACTCTATTTGAGCATGTTATCTAATATCTATCAAAAGCTTGTTTGTGTGCCTGATGGCTGATGTCACTCTCTCACTCATAGCAGTTGAACGCTACCACACTATTGTAGGGAACCAGTTCAATTTCTTAGACTTCTAACACTGAACTTGGCCTTCAGCCTCACGACCGTGGTTTCTTATCTTTCAAATGTATGACAATGTTCCTTGATCAATAACCATCATGTGTTTATACTGTAAATTTTAAAAAGGTTTAGAAGGAACATGAAAGCTATTACCACTGTGTTTTCACAATATTTTAGTAGCTCCAAATTCATATATATATAACCAAAAGGATGAGAGAAGCGTTGCTTGATTAAGTCAAAGCAGACTAGATGAATTTGGTGATGCCATGATTTCGACTTCAAATAAATATACCCATTCATACTACAAGAAATCTGATTGATACCTCACCTTATGTATTGAAGTTTTAGGTATTCTTACTGTAGATTTCTCGTGGTTGCTACAGCACTATCTTAGTTCCTTGGTTAGAATTTGACGCTAACTAGATTTTGTGTTATGTGCAACATTGAATGTTTTCTTTGCGCGGTCTAATTCACACATCTTTTTAAAAACTTTAGTCCTATATTCATTGCATGAAATGATCTATTTGTTAAACAAACACTGCTACACTGGGGTGGTGTCCATGAATTTATTTTGTACTGCAGCATGTTTTTATCATGTTTGTTGTACAATCAAACATGGAATCGATATATCTTATAAATTATGCATTTTGTCCTTCGTTTATATGAACTGTTGGTATGTAGGCCACGATGGGTCCTAGGCATGAAGATTCACCAGCTCCGCCACTGATTTTACAGACTAATGAGAATAGTATTTCACAGCATAACAGCATATGCTAGTCTTAAAACCATCTTACCTCAGCTCGGTCACACACCACGTCTACATTTGACAACTCCATGGCTTCAATAGCACGCTCCAAGAAGGTGCATCGTTTCTGCATCGACTCCAACAGTGTAAATTTCCAGCCTGAAACCAAGGAAACAAATCGAGATTGCAACAACCAAATCAACCACAACTCGTTTTCCCAGCCACATTACAACACCAGTTAACTGAAAAGGAGGGGTGTTTACTCGGCCGCGCAACGGCAAGGATCAGGCCTGGGAGCCCGGCGCCGGAGCCGACGTCGATAAGGCTGACCCCGTCGATGGCGCCGCCAGTGGAGGTGGAACGGCCGCGGTACGCGCGCTCCAGCGGGGGCAGCATGGCGAGGGAGTCCGCCACGTGGCGCGTCATGACCTCGGCCTCGTCGGTGACGGCGGTGAGGTTCATCCTCTGAACAGATTCGAGAGAGTGAGAGACGCACGCGCAGGGTAGCGCGTCGCCGTCGGAAGCGCTCCGTGCCTAGGAGTGTCAGGTGTGGTAGCTGCAGAGCTCAGGGGTTCGGGACGGACCTGGTTCCATTCAAGGAGAGTGTCCACGTAGATGGTGACTTGGCGCTGCTGCGGCGGTGAGAGGGAGGTGATGGCGGCGGCGGCCGAGGAGGAGGCGACGGTCGTGGTGGTCCGGAGGTTGAGGAGCGGGTGACGTGGAAGATGGCGCCGGCCGAGGAGGAGGCTGGAGAGGAGAACGCCGCGGCCGGCGGCGGCGCTGCAGCAGCAGAGCGACATCTCTCGCGGCGGCGGCCTCAGGTGCGGCGGGGCCGCGGGGCTTTGGATGGGGTATGTCAAGTGGATACGTGCTTCAGCAGAGAAAACGTATTTCTCACATCCAGAGACGCTTTCTGCTCGCCTCGACTCTCGTGTATCGTCTTTCCTCACGGCGGGACCACAGGTGGACACTTGGACGAGCACGACCGGCTACGGGTGGGCCCACTTGGCAGCGACTCGCACAAGTCGTCAACTGAGACGGCCGGTCGGTCGCAGCTCCCCCGATGCGATCGCCGATAGCCAACCTGCTCCAAAGACAAGTACTCGCTGCCAACCGGAACCGGGCCACCCCCTTCGCCTACCCTCCCCTGCCGGCACTCAGATCCGCCGTCCCGCCCGCGCCGGCAGCAACCACGACAAGCGGCCCGGCGCGCGGCAAGCTCCCACCCTTCCCACCATGCCGGGTCTGGTCGCCTACTCGGGCGCCGGGCTGGGCCTGCTGGCCCTCGCCGCGCTCGAGTCCCTGCCCCTCCGCGTCCCGCCGCTCCGGTTCCTCCCGCGCCGCCTCTCCACGCCGCTGCACCTCCGCCACCTCCTCGCCGCGGCCCTCTCCGCGCTCTGCCTCGTCTCCGCTCTCGTCTCCGCGCACCACCTCTCGCTCCCCACGCTCGCCGCCTCGGCCCTCTTCCTCCTCTACTCCCTCGCGCCCTTCCTGCCGCTCGCCGCGCCGCTGCCCTTCCCCCTCCTCGACCTCCTCCTCGCCGCGGCCTTCGGGCAGGAGCTGCTCCTCTTCGCGCACCGCCGCCCCTCCACCGCGGCCGGGATCGAGAACCGCTACTTCGACCTGCTCCTCGTACCCATTGCGCTCTGCCTCGGCGCCACGCTGCTCGCCGCGCACCGGCCAGGGGAGGCCACGCCGCGGCTCGCCCGCGCGGCGGGCCTGGCGCTGCAGGGCACGTGGATGCTGCAGATGGGCTTCTCCTTCTTCACCAGCGCCATCGCGCAGGGCTGTGCGCTCCACGCCGCCAGCCGCGCCGACTACACCATTAAGTGCCGCACCCACGAGGATTACCACCGCGCGCGGTCCGTCGCCACGCTGCAGTTCAACGGCCATCTCGCGCTGCTTGTGATCGCAGGCACGGCCGCTTATGCAGCAGTCCTATCCAGGGCAAACCGGCCCCCGAGCGGGTATAGTGTTCTGGGCAAGGAGGTGCAGATGGAGGGGATACCGATTATGTCACAGTTCACACTGGATTCGGATGAGGAGAAGGAAGACGAAGCGATCACCTCTACAGCAGCTCCAGTGGCAAATGGCGCGGAGTCCCATGAAGAGATCCCACTGCACGAACCCGGTTCCAAGTGACAGATGAAATTTGGGCGCTGTTCTTCTGTTGATTAGCCAAGTGGAAGAGGATGTCGACAGAGCTCCAGCACACTGGGGCTCCATGCTTGTGTGTTTTGGTACATCATTTTCATATGGTTTTCACTTTCTGATATTTGGTTATATATGTGGAAAGAAATCTTGCTTAGTTTGATCTGCGTAGATTAGAGTTAATATCTGTAAAATATTGTAATTTGTTGGGTTTAGATAGATCTTTCAGAAATAAAGTTAACACGTGTTCAACTTTGAGATCAATTTGTGTTCTCCACTTACTTTATTGTCTAACAATTGACAACTGCTTCAGTTTATTTAATGATATTTTTAAAGTCCTGCGGCATAGATGTATCTGTTCAGAGTTACATTTACATCATTCTTTTTGCTGCTAGTGAAATGATCAAATTATTCTTTTTAGAATTTAGATTAGTTGACATTGTTCTACTCTGTGAATTTGGATGGAAATTGGTTGCTATAATTAGCATGTCATTGCCCCAAATCCTCCTCTCCTACGTCAGTCCCTTTCCCCATTATGGGCTCATCATCCACTCTGTGAACAATCTCAGGGCACACCAAAATTTCAGATCTAGATCCACTAACAGACAATGGATCCATATCCATATGAGTAAGTCGATTATAATAGGCAGCCAGTCAGCCACAAGAACTAGGCTAACATCTGTGTTTAGTAAGTGACTTTGTACCTTCTTGTAAATGATGTGTTTCAAAAAGTTTCATGAGAATGATTTGCGGAAAATAATCTCCAGCTGAGTTACTTTAATTCTGTGAACAGAATGATTTAGACTATGATGGCAATTTCTTGGAAAAGTGTCTGTGTCCAGATGGTAGCACCATAGCAGTCAAAATAAAATCAAGTTCTGAATCCACTAGTCTTCAGTGCGCATCTCATTCATGGATACATTCTAACAGGAAGTTTATCGCTTATGTAGAAATATCTATACACATATGCAGATGTAAACATTATACCTAATATGGATTTTCTTGTCATTTTGGGAGTACATGCTTTTTCCTTTTCTTCTTAATCCATTTCCCCACTTTGCAGCACTCATTCTTCCACCAATGGTGAACGTGCAATATCACCCTGGCTGTGATCTACTGATGTGTTCTGTTGCAGGCCCACTAGTCATAGGAGTAACAAGGTCACACAAGGGATGTAAATGGGAACCCCATGGGTAGTTCCTGATCACCCCCTTAATTCATTTTCTTCTGTACTTTTCTTGCTTTGAATCCAGGATTAGTTCATTTATTCTGGTGCATGGCTGGGGCTAAAGGTCTTGGAAATATTTGGCCATAGTGTGGTGTTTAGGTCGCTAGTCGAAGTTCCTTGTTTCTCGGTTAGTAGTAAATCGTGCCCTAATGGGATTATGATTTCTGAGTCTTGTTAGACTCCTATCTTCTTTTTAATATAATGATAAGCAGCTCTCTTGTGTGTTCGAGAAAAAAAAATTATTGAGTCTTGGGTCGTGACCTATTGAGAGAACAAAACTTGCATTGATATCCCCTCACCTGCACTTTTATAGCGACAGCACAGTACCATTATTACTGTCCTTTGGTTTGAGGCGAAGCAGTTACTGTCCTTCATAATACTAGACAACAGACAACTGTATCATGCGCCAGGAAAATATAATCATTTCTCATTGGCCACATCAATATGACAATTGACAAACTCACAGTCAGCATAAACTACAGTGAAATAAAGTGTTATTTCAATCCTACCAAACCGGAGATCATGGTTTACAGATGACGATTTGATTAGATTACTGCATAAACCTCAGTGTGAATTATTTGAAGCGTCACAATAGATGAAAACATTGGACTCATCTATATCACCATTGTCCTCTTGATCTATCAAAAGCAATCCACAAGTTTCAAACCAGCTACAGACAGGCCTTGGGCAAGCTGTACCACCAGTTGTGTGGTTTATCTGCCAATCTTTTCCATGTTATCTAGCATGTTGTCCTACTGTTATTTAATCACTCGTAGTTAGAAGAAAAGGAGGCTATAAGTAGGCAGAAAGGAGGCCCTCCTATATCTAGCTGTGTTGTCTGCTTCATACGTGTTGCTTTCATGGAGAGAATTTACATGTTAAGAGCCAAGCTTGATCAACAGTGGCATCTTTGAAAATTCAGATGGATACAAAAGGAGTGTCTCAGATTTGGTAGGCAGTTCTGCTGAAAGATCAGCCTTAACACTACTTCTCTCAAGTAGCATGGTATGTTGTTCTTACATTACCTATTGTTGGGTTCAAGTGTTCAACCGTTGGTCTTTGGCTTCAGTTGCTGCTTACTGTGATGTCCATATATGCATTTCTGCTTTTCTGAACATATATAATAAGGCTCTTAGTTTTTTAGGCTTGGTGTCTCTTAAGGATGAATCTTCTGTGCTATTTCATGCATTAGAAGTTACTGTTAGACCCAACACTAAACTGGATCAACAAGCATCGTGGTTTTGTTTCTTGCACTAATCTTGCAGAATTTCCTCTAGAATGCTCCCATATGTGCACTTTCGATGCGTCCTCGTTGATTGTATTTTGATTAAATTGAGTAGATTGGTTTACCATCCTATGCATCGTGATCTGCATGCACACACAAGTCAACATTTTTATTCACTGTTACGCGCAAAAAAAAACATTTTTATTCACTGTTGAGCCTCAAGACCTCGAAATAATACTGAATCATTTAATCTCATAACTCATGGCGCTAGAACTGAGGGTCACGGTGGTGCTACAAGCTGTTGCAAATGAATTTGTCCTGTGGTGCTTGGCTGGAGCTAAGGGGCTTCCAGGTCCTTCGCAGGGGGCAGCTAATCTTGTCCCTTGGTATTCTTTTGGTTACTTTCTTTTCTTTGTTTATGTGGCAAATTCTTAAACCTTTCTTCTTGTCGTTTGGGTGAGTTTTGGTGTGGAGTTGGGTGTGCGTTCGGTCTTTGTAGTGCTGGGGTTTTTCACCCCTATCCCATAGTTTCTGTCCTTTCTTTAATGAAATAATGCTCGGCTCTCTTGCATGTTTGAGAAAAATATGTGCTTACTTGTCTTGAAAAGAATATCAGTTTGGAATTCTCAGATCTAAAGTTTTAGTAGAAATAGTAGTGGGTAATCCTGGCCATTCAGTTCCTTCTGATTAACTCCATACTCTCCTCTTCTATGAACTTTATTTTTGTCGAGTTAGAACACACAGCTTGTTTGCTCTGGATGCACTGGGCTTTCATGTAGCTTTAACAGTGTCTATCTTATCGATGTTGCTGTTACATCATGTCTTTCGGTCCTTGATAAGCAATGGATAGTGCCTGTCTGCCTCTTTGCGCTATTAGATATTGATTGGGCTTCTCAAGTGGGTTTTACCCAAGCTAGAGGACGATTCTTCTCACAATCAAGCTATTTCTTTTGAACTTTGCTCCTTGGTAACTCGTTTCTTTTGACACACAAGACCTTTAAAGTAGCCAATAATTTTTTTTAGGGATTTGAAGTAGCTACCTTATTCCTTATCTTTGGGATATGGCTTTGCATTTGAGAATTCTTTTGATTTGTAGGACAGAACATTTGCAGTTTTAATAGCTTTAATTATGGGGCCGTGTGATTTTTTTCTCTCTTTTGGAGGGGGCGGCCGTATGCTTTAGGCAGCTGATTCTGAGTGAGGCTGAATATAGGAACTGTGGCATACACTTCCATCAATGGTTTTCAAGAAATAAACACCAATACTATGTTGTTCGTAGCAAGTTTACGCTCAAATATTATTTTCGAATTGTACGTGGACTGTAAATAGGCACTGAATCATTGATACATGATCCCCGTGTCTTTTCATATCTTCCATCACACTCTATGTCACCCCGTGTCTTTTCATATCTTCCATCACACTCTATGTCACTGACTCACTGGAACTTGTTTGTGTGAGATAATTGCCAGATTGATACTCCTCACTAAGTAGTACTCTCTCCATTGTATTCCAAATTATAAGTCACTTCATTTTTTCTTAGTCAAAATTATCTAACTTTGACCAAGTTGATAGAAATATATATTGGCATCTATAAGATACCAAATAAGTGCACTCTTAAAACATTTCACGGTGGATTAAAGGAAACTAATTTGGTGTTGTAAATGTTGGGGTTTTATTATAGACTTGGTCAAGCTAAAGAAATTGGACTTTGGACAAAATAAAAACAACTTATAATTTGGAACGGAGAGAGCAGTTGTTGTCAGGTGCATTACCTGTCTGATTTGTGGGCATCTCTGTAATTCGAGGAATTGATGTATGCCAAGTTGAGATAGCTAAACTCCGCCTATGTTGACTGGAAGACTTTCTTAAGTCGTCTCAATATAGCCGGTCCCAAGCCCGGGTAAAGGAGGAGGGTGTGTTAAGGTCTGACGAACCAACAGTAAAAAACACAGCCACTCTCATGGATTTGAAACCCACAAGAGATTCGTTGGGGCGTAACCCTCTTAGCGACGCGCTACATCGGAACCCGGGTGTGGTGTTAAATGGACAAGGGCCGGGTCGTCATCCCCTTAGTGGCGCGTCGTATCGTGACCCGGGTACGATGAAAAATGAGCAAGGGTCGGGTCGTCGCAACCTTAGTGGCGCGCTACATCTACGCCCGGGTGTAGTGAAAAATGAGCAAGGGTCTTCGCACTTCCCTCGACGGGTGCGAAGGGTAAGGAAGCTAGCCGAGCCAACTAGGATTCGTCTAGGTAGCTGGAACGTAGGGTCCCTAACGGGTAAGCTAAGAGAGCTAGTCGATGCAGCAATTAGAAGACGTGTAAATATTCTATGCGTTCAGTAGACTAAATGGAAGGGCCAGAAGGCGAAGGAGGTGGAGGATACTGGCTTCAAACTTTGGTATACGGGGACAACATCGGGTAGGAATGGTGTAGGCATCTTGATCGATAGGAGCCTTAAGGATGGAGTCGTTGATGTTAGGAGGCAAGGCGACCGGATTATCTTGGTCAAGCTAGTAGTTGGAGATTCGGCTCTAAATGTGATCAGTGCCTATGCCCCTCAGGTAGGTCTTAGCGAGGGCACCAAGAGGCAGTTTTGGGAAGATCTTGATAGCATGGTTAGTACCGTGCCTATCAGCGAGAAACTCTTTATAGGAGGAGACCTCAACGGCCATGTTGGTGCGACTAATGTAGGTTTCGAGCGGGTGCACGGGGGGTTCGGGTATGGTAGTAGGAATCAAGAGGGGGAGGATGTTTTGAACTTCGCGCTAGCCTATGACTTGTTGATAGCGAACACCCTCTTTAGGAAGAGGGAGTCTCATCTAGTAACCTTTCATAGTAGACAACACTCGAGCCAGATCGACTTTATCCTTACAAGGAGGGAGGATAGACGTGCTTGCTTTGATTGTAAGGTGTTACCTGGGGAGTGTGTTGTCCATCAACATAAGCTTGTGGTGGCGGACTTTCGCTTTCGGGTACGTGTCCACCGGGACAAACGGGCCAAGATTGTGAGAACGAAGTGGTGGAAGCTTAGAGGGGAAGCAGCGCAAACGTTTAAGGAGAGGATGCTAGACGAGGGGCCTTGGGAAGAAGGAGAAGATGCCGACGACATGTGGCTAAAGATGGCAACATGTGTCCGGAAGGTGGCTTCGGAAGTGTTTGGCGTGAGTAGAGGAGGCAAACGGGAAGCGAAAGACACATGGTGGTGGAATGACGAGGTGCAAAGGGCTATTAGGGAGAAGAAGGAGTGTTTCAAACGTCTCCACCATGACAAGAGTGCAGCCAACATCGAGGGCTATAAAATAGCGAAAAGGGCTGCAAAGCGAGCTGTGAGTGTAGCAAAAGGTCAGCCGTATGATGGCCTTTATCAGCGGCTAGGCACGAAGGAAGGGGAGAAGGACATTTATAGGATGGCTAGAATCCGCGAGAGGAAGACAAGGGACATCAACCAAATAAAATGCATCAAGGATGGGACAGATCGACTTCTGGTGAAGGATGAGGAGATCAAGGACAGATGGAGAGAGTACTTCGATAAGCTGTTTAATGGGGAGAATGAGGGTCCTACCCTTGAGTTGGACGACTCATTTGACGATACCAACAGACGCTTTGTGAGGAGAATTCAGGTGGTAGAGACCGGAGAGGCTTTGAAGAGGATGAAGGGAGGTAAAGCAATGGGCCCTGATGGTATCCCCATTGAGGTGTGGAGATACCTAGGCGCCAGAGCGATAGTATGGTTGACTAAGCTTTTTAACCTTATTTTTCGATCTAACAAGATGCCTGAAGAATGGAGGAGAAGTATATTAGTACCTATCTTCAAGAACAAGGGAGATGTTCAAAGTTGTACTAACTACCGTGGGATTAAGTTGATGAGCCATACGATGAAGCTCTGGGAGAGGGTTATCGAGCATCACCTAAGGAGAGTGACACATGTGACCCAAAATCAGTTTGGGTTCATGCCTGGTAGGTCGACCATGGAGGCGATTTTCTTATTACGACAATTGATGGAGAGATATAGGGAGCAGAAGAAGGACTTGCACATGGTCTTTATTGACCTCGAGAAGGCATATGACAAAGTACCGAGAAATTTCATGTGGTGGGCCTTGGAAAAGCACAAAGTCCCAACTAAGTACGTTACCCTCATCAAGGATATGTACAGGGATGTGGTGACGTTTGTCCGAACATGTGATGGCGACACCAGTGACTTTCCAATTAAAATAGGACTGCATCATAGGTCAGCTTTGAGCCCTTATTTATTTGCTTTGGTGATGGATGAGGTCACAAGGGACATACAAGGTGGTATCCCTTGGTGTATGCTCTTTGCTGATGATGTGGTGCTAGTTGACGACAGTAGGGCAGGTGTTAATAGGAAGTTAGAACTATGGAGGCACACGTTAGAGTCGAAAGGGTTCAGACTTAGTAGGACTAAGACCGAGTACATGAGGTGCGATTTTAGCGCGACTAGGCATGAGGAGGGAGACGTTAGCCTCGATGGGCAAGTGGTGGCCAAGAAGGATACTTTTCGGTATTTAGGGTCGATGCTACAAAAGGACGGAGACATTGATGAAGATGTTAGGCATAGAATTTCAGCCGGCTGGTTGAAATGGCGTCAAGCTTCTGGCGTCCTCTGTGACAAAAGGGTGCCTCAGAAGCTGAAAGGTAAGTTCTATAGGACGGCGATTCGTCCGGCTATGTTATACGGTGCTGAGTGTTGGCCTACAAAAAGGCGACATGTCCAGCAATTGAGTGTAGCAGAGATGCGTATGTTGCGTTGGTGTTGTGGGCACACAAGAAGGGATAGAGTCCGGAACGACGATATTCGGGATAGGGTTGGGGTGGCACCAATTGAGGAGAAATTGATTCAACATCGGTTGAGATGGTTTGGACATGTCCAACGGAGGCCTCCTGAGGCGCCGGTGCGTAGTGGAGTTCTAAAGCGGGCCGATAATGTAAAGAGCGGTAGAGGTCATTGTTGGAATTTATATGGGCTTGGCCCAATAACCAATTGTGAAATTCCTAATAAATCTCAAAGGTCCATTCATGTGAGCAAGAGGGGATGTGGGAACTCTTTAGTACCACCTTGCTTGTGGAAGTGGAGGTAGTCATACTTAAATATGGAAGTCCTCCCCACTTCCTCAAGTCTAGTGTGAGGAGGAGTAAGAGAAGTCCACACGCGCGCGCTCGCTCGCCTCGCCTCGCCGGGCCGGGCGGGGCGGGGCGAAGGGCGCGGGTGCGCGGCACCTGCGTGAATGGTCCGCCGAAATCCGGCTCCTCGCCTTGCGGGAGCGCGGTCTCCTTTTGCTGTTTTCGTTTTTTGGTTTCTTGGCCTTCAAGTTGCATGAGTCCTAACCGGTTACAAATTAAGAGTCCTAAATCAATTTAGATCGTGATCGCGACACGAGATTGGTTGGACAGGACTATATAAGCAACCTGCCGGTCACGCCAAAACGCATCCAGTTAATCCTAGGGTTTTTGCCTCTACTCGCTATTGCGCCGCCGCTGTAGCTACTCCAGTCCGATCGCTTGCGTGCACCAGCGACCGGGTGAGCAGGTCTCCGGAACCCTCGTCTTTGCGATCCTGCACCGGGAGAAGACGAATAAGGTTTTTGGGAAGCGTTCTTCGCGCGACTGCTCCCAAAGCTTCCACAACGGCTCGACTTCCGAAGGGTGCATCGGCGCGTCGGCTTCGTCGTGCTAAAGCTCGCAGGGTCGTCATCAAGAATACTCCTCCGCCTCTCATCGACGACTTTGACGACGACTTCAACATCGACGACATCGACATCAGCGATCTCGCTCCATCACCATCGCCAGCAACATCTTCAACACCATCTACTACTACAACTGAAAGGTATAATTCTCTTGATCTAATTTTGACGTTCGTACAATCTAATCTATCTGCTGGACTATCAATGCTTGTCATGTTAATGCTGTGGAATATGCTGATCTGCTATACTAGTATGCCATACATGTTTAATCTAGTTCTTATACTTATCATGATTTATGTTCTAGATTTAATCATGCTTTTAATCTGGAAATTGCCTAATTCTTTAACAATCCAAAAACCTTATTATAGGCTGTTTCCAGAATTATCTATGGCTAGTTTTGTTGACGCGCTGAGGCCGGAAAAGTTTTCTGGTGCGCATTTTAAAAGGTGGTCTGTCAAGGTCACTGATTGGCTTACTGCCATGAAAGTTTTCTGGGTCAAAGATGGCATGCCTGAGGGAAACATCTCTGATGAAGATCAGAGAAAATTCCAGGAAGCTAATGATATCTTTGTGGGAGCTGTGCGTAATGTGCTTTCAGATTATCTATTTGATACTATGATGCACTTAAGAGACGCAAAGGCTTTATGGGATCATCTGAATGCTACTTATGGTGCTTCAGATGCAGGCAAAGAGCTGTATACCATGGAGAGCTTTAATGACTACAAGATGGTTGCTAACAAATCAGTAGTCGAGCAAGCTCATGAGATCCAGCGCCTGGCTAAGGAACTTGAACTCCTTAAATGTGTCTTACCCGATGAGTTTGTGGCTGGGTGCATTATTGCTAAATTACCTTCTTCATGGAGGAATTTCGCCACAAGTCTCAAACACAAGAGACAGAAAATATCAGTTGAAAACCTGATAGCATCTCTTGATGTCGAGGAAAAAGCTCGGGCTAAAGATAGCATTGAGAAGGGGAACGAGGAAAAATCTAGCGCCCACTTTGTCCAGAGAAACCATGGCAAGAACAAGGGAAAGCCTAAGCAACCTGCTTTCAATGCCAAACAAAATACTGCCTTCAAGAAGAAGAAGAAAGACAAAGCAGAGCTACCTTGCTTCGCGTGTGGAGAGCTTGGTCATTTTGCTAAAGATTGTCCGGAGCGAGCGGACAAGAAAGAGAAAAAGAAAATTCACCTCGTGACTGCTAGCAGTGCTGATGACGGGTATGGTAATTTTCCTACTGTACTTTCAGTGTTTCAATCTCCAAGTTGGTGGGTTGATACAGGTGCTAATATTCACGTGTGTGCTGATATCTCTTTGTTTTCTTCTTACCAGGGGCTCCAAGGTTCCTCCGTCCTGATGGGGAATGGGTCACATGCTTCTGTTCGTGGTGTTGGCACGGTAGATCTGAAGTTTACTTCGGGAAAGATCGTGCAGCTGAAGAACGTACAGCATGTCCCTACTATTCGCAAGAACCTTGTTAGCGTCTCCCTTCTATTGAGAGATGGGTTTAAGGTAGTGTTAGAGTCTAATAAAGTAGTCATGTCTAAGCATGGACAATTTATTGGTAAAGGCTATGATTGCGGAGGCTTGTTCCGCCTATCTTTAGCAGATTTTTGTAATAAGTCAGTGAATCATATTTGTGGCACGATTAATGATAATTCGAGTGTTTGGCATTCTCGCTTATGTCATGTTAACTTTGGATTGATGTTACGTTTGTCTAGTCTGAATTTAATTCCAGATCTCACTATTGTCAAAGGTTCTAAGTGTCATAGTTGTGTGCAATCTAAGCAACCTCGAAAGCCTCATAGGGCAGGAGAGGAGAGAAACTTGGCACCTCTAGAACTCATACATTCTGATCTTTGCGAGATGAATGGTGTGTTGACAAAAGGTGGAAAGAAATATTTCATGACTTTAATTGATGATGCAACTAGATTTTGCTATGTTTACTTGCTTAAAACTAAAGATGAAACGCTAGACTACTTTAAAATCTATAAGGCTGAAGTTGAAAATCAACTAGAGAGAAAAATTAAACATCTAAGGTCAGATCGTGGTGGTGAATATTTTTCTATATTATTTGATGAGTTCTGTGCGGAACATGGTATTATTCATGAGAGGACAGCTCCTTATTCTCCCGAATCTAACGGGATTGCCGAGAGGAAAAACCGCACGCTGACTGACTTGGTGAACGCCATGTTAGACACTGCTGGTCTATCTAAGGCATGGTGGGGGGAAGCTCTATTGACTGCGAGTCATGTCCTGAATAGAATTCCAAACAGAAATAAAGAGACAACTCCATATGAGAATTGGATTGGAAGGAAACCATCACTTTCATACTTGCGCACGTGGGGATGTTTGGCGAAAGTCAATGTTCCAATTTCTAAGAAGCGTAAGCTTGGACCGAAGACTGTGGATTGTGTCTTTCTAGGATATGCTCACCATAGCATTGCCTATAGATTTTTAGTAGTAAAATCTGAAGTTCCTGATATGCATGTTGATACAATATTTGAATCTCGTGATGCTACATTTTTTTGAAAATATATTCCCTATGAAAGATATGTGTAGCAATGCTAGATTTTCCTCTGAGATAGCTCCTGATTTTACGGTACCTATTGAGTCTTCTATTGAATCATTTGAGCAACCACCTGAAGAAGTCTTTGAGGAGAATGACAATGAAGTTCCTGCGAGGAACAAGAGACGAAGGATTGCAAAATCCTTTGGTGATGATTTCATTGTGTATCTTGTGGACGATATTCCTACTTCTATTACAGAGGCATATGCATCTCCAGATGCAGATGATTGGAAAGAAGCTGTTCGTAGTGAGATGGACTCAATTCTTTCTAATAGAACTTGGGAGTTATCTGAGCTACCTTTTGGTTGTAAACCAATTGGATGTAAGTGGGTGTTCAAAAAGAAGCTTAGGCCTGATGGTACTATTGACAAGTACAAGGCTCGGCTTGTGGCTAAGGGTTATACCCAGAAGGAAGGCGAGGATTTCTTTGATACTTATTCACCTGTTGCTAGAATGACCACTATTCGAGTGCTACTTTCTCTGGCTGCCTCGTATGGTCTTCTCGTTCATCAAATGGACGTGAAGACAGCTTTCCTTAATGGAGAGTTGGATGAGGAGATTTATATGGATCAGCCAGATGGATTTGTGGTAAAAGGTGAAGAGCAGAAGGTGTGTAAATTACTGAAGTCTTTGTATGGATTAAAACAAGCACCTAAACAATGGCATGAGAAGTTTGACACTACTTTAACGGGTGCGGGCTTTGCTGTTAATGAAGCTGATAGGTGTGTGTATTATCGACATGGTGGGGGCCAATCTGTTATATTATGTTTATATGTTGATGATATTCTAATCTTTGGAACAAACATTGATATTATTAATGAGGTCAAGTCTTTTTTTGTCAAAGAGTTTTGACATGAAAGATCTAGGAGAAGCTGATGTAATTCTAAACATTAAGCTGATTAAGGAAGATAGTGGGATTACCTTGTCACAATCTCACTATGTTGAGAAGGTCTTGAGCCGTTTTGGCTTTATGGATAGCAAGCCTACTTCAACACCTTATGATCCTAGTGTGACATTGAGAAAGAATAAGAAGATTGCTAGAGATCAATTGAGATATTCTCAGATAATTGGTTCACTCATGTATCTAGCTAGTGCAACCAGACCAGATATCTCTTTTGCCGTGTGCAAGTTGAGTAGGTACATGTCCAATCCGGGTGAAAATCATTGGCATGCACTTGAGAGGGTCTTGCGTTATCTCAAAGGTACAATGAGTTTTGGGATTCACTATTCTGGGCATCCAGCTGTGCTAGAGGGATATAGTGATGCGAACTGGATTTCTGATATTGATCAAATCTATGCTACTAGTGGGTATGTGTTTACTCTTGGAGGTGGCGTAGTGTCATGGAGGTCTAGTAAACAGACTATTTTGACTAAATCTACCATGGAAGCAGAACTTACTGCTTTGGATACAGCTTCTGCAGAGGCAGAGTGGCTGCGTGAGCTCTTGTCAGACTTGCCGGTGGTTGAAAAACCAATACCGGCTATCCTTATGAACTGTGATAACCAAACAGTGATCACTAAAGTAAATAGTGCTAAGGATAATACGAAGTCAACAAGACACGTTAAAAGACGTTTGAAGTCTGTCAGGAAGTTGAGAAACTCCGGAGTAATCACTATGGCTTATGTGCAAACAGACAAGAACCTGGCAGATCCTTTTACCAAAGGACTATCACGGAATGTGATAGAAATAGCATCAAGGGAGATGGGTTTGAGACCCATATGAGTTTACAGTAGTAGTAACCCAACCTTTTTGATCGGAGATCCCGTGACTTAGGATCTGGGAAGAACAAACTATTGGTAAACTGAGGAGAGTATAATTATAACCCTCTCTATGTGAAGATGCAATACTCTCAAAGCGTTGAGGCACTGTATGGTAGGTTGGCTAATGCCTTAACATGTTTTATTGGCTTTAACAAGCGAAGATGCTGTCCTACAGAGCATTCTTGAAAGAACATGCCTATATGATTTTGACTGTAGAACGTCGCAGTCTATGAGACTTGGGTGGTCTCTAGTAAGATCATGAAGAGACCAGGGAGTACGACGTATATGCTCCACCCACGGAGTAAGGCTACTAGTAGCCAAGTACTAGTTTGATTTTGAGCAAAGCTTATTCACACAAAACTTGCAATTCAAGGCATAGTCCATTGTTCAAGTTGTGGATGAGTGTAGCTTGAGATTCTAGGCGGAAGTTCAACTTCACAGTCTCTGCCGAAACACTGGTATATCAAACAGTAGTGAGAACAGGCAAATCTCTAAATGGGTATTTGAGATCTGGTGGGGGATTGTTGGAATTTATATGGGCTTGGCCCAATAACCAATTGTGAAATTCCTAATAAATCTCAAAGGCCCATTCATGTGAGCAAGAGGGGATGTGGGAACTCTTTAGTACCACCTTGCTTGTGGAAGTGGAGGTAGTCATACTTAAATATGGAAGTCCTCCCCACTTCCTCAAGTCTAGTGTGAGGAGGAGTAAGAGAAGTCCACACGCGCGCGCTCGCTCGCCTCGCCTCGCCGGGCCGGGCGGGGCGAAGGGCGCGGGTGCGCGGCACCTGCGTGAATGGTCCGCCAAAATCCGGCTCCTCGCCTTGCGGGAGCGCGGTCTCCTTTTACTGTTTTCGTTTTTTGGTTTCTTGGCCTTCAAGTTGCATGAGTCCTAACCGGTTACAAATTAAGAGTCCTAAATCAATTTAGATCGTGATCGCGACACGAGATTGGTTGGACAAGACTATATAAGCAACCTGCCGGCCACGCCAAAACGCATCCAGTTAATCCTAGGGTTTTTGCCTCTACTCGCTATTGCGCCGCCGCTGTAGCTACTCCAGTCCGATCGCTTGCGTGCACCAGCGACCGGGTGAGCAGGTCTCCGGAACCCTCGTCTTTGCGATCCTGCACCGGGAGAAGACGAATAAGGTTTTTGGGAAGCGTTCTTCGCGCGACTGCTCCCAAAGCTTCCACAACGGCTCGACTTCCGAAGGGTGCATCGGCGCGTCGGCTTCGTCGTGCTAAAGCTCGCAGGGTCGTCATCAAGAATACTCCTCCGCCTCTCATCGACGACTTTGACGACGACTTCAACATCGACGACATCGACATCAGCGATCTCGCTCCATCACCACCGCCAGCAACATCTTCAACACCATCTACTACTACAACTGAAAGGTATAATTCTCTTGATCTAATTTTGACGTTCGTACAATCTAATCTATCTGCTGGACTATCAATGCTTGTCATGTTAATGCTGTGGAATATGCTGATCTGCTATACTAGTATGCCATACATGTTTAATCTAGTTCTTATACTTATCATGATTTATGTTCTAGATTTAATCATGCTTTTAATCTGGAAATTGCCTAATTCTTTAACAGTCGACCTAAACTAACTTGGGACGAGTCCGTTAAGAGAGATCTTAAGGAGTGGAATATTTCTAAGGATTTAGCTATGGATATGAGCGCTTGGAGATTGACAATCAACGTGCCGGAACCGTGACCTCTTTTGTCTCCCTTTATGTCCTTTTTGTGTCTCTCTGTTTCTCGTCTCTTTTGGGTTTCATCTCTAGCCTACCCTAACTTGCTTGGGATAAAAGGCTATGTTGTTGTTATTGTTGTTGTTGTTGTTGCAAGTTGAGATAGCTAATCATCAATACTGTATCCTTTAGTATTTTTGCAAGAACCAGTAACGATGAATCACCGTGAAGTCTGAAACGAGCTTCATATGGAGATCGGATCAAATTACTTTCTAGTGAAAATTGCAAACTAGCTAACCTTTGGTGCAAAATGTGCACGTTGGAAAGTGGGGAGCAAGAAGCCGAGAAAGAAAAGGAAGCGGCATGGACTCCCAACAGGCCAACACGGCAAGGCTGGACAGATCTTGCTAAGGCATCGTTCGTTTACGGGGAAACAGAGCCACGGAACTGGTCCTACCAGAAATGGTAGTCAAATTTATATAACCGTGAATGAGTGGAATAGTTCCTGGCCAGGAATCTCCCTAACCGAACGGGCCCTAAGACTGTTTCGCCACCTTTACCTGTTTCATGAATTATCCGATGAAAGCTAATCGATATAGCGCATAATTTTACCTTTGAATGAATGCATGCAGCCATCTTGACACAGACGTTTTACCAAGAATCTTGTCCCCATAATCTAAAGCACTAGACTGTCTTTCCCCCCACTCATGTACCTGTCAGCTGGATCTTTTTGCACTGCGTTCTCATCTTTCAGGTCACCTACTATAAAGATAACCCACTGTGTTTGTTACTGATGCTTATCATAACCTTCTTTGCTTCCATGCAGGTTGCATTACTGCAATGAGCTCTTGTCTCTGATAGATAGATGGCTGGATTTCCATGAGTACTAGTTCTACCAGTAGACAAGGGGAAACCCAAGCTGATCAGGTTGTGTTCGAGGAACAAACCACATTATTCCCATCTCAACCGAGTCACCCTTCGTTCCAGTATCCCCAGAATCCAAACTTGAGCCCGTGCCTAGCCACTCTCAAAGGCAATTCATCCTACGTCTCCGGAATCGTTTTTGACAGCGATTCGCTCTACGTCGCCTCGTCGGATGGGCACATCAGGCTTTGGCCGTTGGACATGGCCATGGCCATGGACGTGCAACGAGCCGAGCAGTCTACCTCCACGGTTGCAGCCACCAGCAGTCCCATAAAGAGCATTATCGCCACCAGCAACGGTGGCCTCGTCAGCTCGCACCAGGACGGCAAGATCAGAGTGTGGCATGCCGGCCGGAGGAACGGCGGGAGCAGCGACCACCTCTCCCTGCGCCTGCGCGCCGTCCTGCCGACCGCCGCGGACTGCCTGCGCACGTTCCTGTTCCCGAGCAACTACGTGGAGGTCCGGCGGCACCGGAGGCGGCGCACCTGGGTGCACCACGTCGACGCGGTCACCGCGCTCGCGCTGTCCCCGGACGGCGCGGAGATGTACTCCGTGTCGTGGGACCGCAGCCTCAAGGCGTGGCGACTGCCGAGCCTCCGCTGCGTCGAGTCCGTCGCGCCCGCGCACGACGACGCCATCAACGCCGTGGCCGTGTCGGCGGACGGGCACGTGTACACCGGCTC
Organism: Saccharum spontaneum; assembly: GCA_022457205.1. NCBI lineage: Eukaryota > Viridiplantae > Streptophyta > Magnoliopsida > Poales > Poaceae > Saccharum > Saccharum spontaneum. Next base: position 16,015,778 of record CM039617.1, on the reverse strand, counting down.
GGCCGACAGGACGATCAGGGCATGGAGGCGCCAGCCCGAGCCGGGGCGCGGGGGGAAGCTCGCGCTGGTCGCTACCATGGAGCGCCACAAGGCGGCGGTGAACGCGCTGGCACTGGGCGCCGACGGGCGGGTGCTCTACTCCGGCGCGTGCGACAAGACGGTCCTCGTGTGGGAGCGTGCAGGTGCAGGAGAGAGCGTGGCCGCCACTGCCACCGCCACGCTCAGAGGCCACACGGGTGCCGTACTTTGCCTGGCCGCCGCCGGGCAAGTGGTGTGCAGTGGCTCGGCCGACAGGACGGTGAGGGTGTGGAGGAGGGGAGCGACAGCGGCGGCGCAGGCGGCGGGCTACATCTGTCTCGCCGTGCTGGAAGGCCATGCTGCAGCAGTGAAGAGCCTGGCGTTAAGAGGGACAAGGCGGCAATGCTAGGACGTCATTGAGCACGTCCACGTTAGCAAAATAAATTTCCACCATCTGATCTCCATCTGTCGGCTCCGGTTACCCCCACCCTCGCTGTACTGTTTACCGTCCCCGCGTCGTCGTGCCTCATGCTCTCCAACAAAATATCTCCGCTCCCTGTATCGTCCCCTTCGTCGCCTCTCCTCACCTCCCCGTCCGGCCTCCACCTCTCCTCCCCTCCCCGTCCGACCTCCACGCGGCGTCGCCAACGGCTGCGCCCACCACCGGCTCCCTGCTGTGCTGTGCTCTGCGCCGGCGGCGTCTCCGCTGTCTCGCGCGCCGCACGCGTCTCCCTCTCCCCCTCTCTCCCTCTCCCGATGTGCCTCAGCGTGGATGGATCCCCACTATGGCGTGGCCGGCGCAGGGCACACATATGGCCTCAAGGTCGGTCGTCCTCATCTTCCCCCTCTCTCTCCCACTGTGCCCGCGCATAGTCGCCGGACCCGGTGCGGGTGGGCCTGGACGGTGCCGGGATTCGTAAAGATCAGTCGCAGGTGCTCCCAGACCCAGTGCCCCCGTTTCCTCTTATTTTGTGATTTTGCTTTTCTCTATCTGATTTCTTCCTACGTTGACTGCCAATCATGTTCTATTGTTTGGCCTATAATGCCTGGATGCGTCGGTCTGCCATTTTTTTCCCTTCTTCAGCCTGTGATGATTCCATACCCATTGCTGAAGAATATAATCTGATGTCCATTACCTTGTGAGGTACTAGGCATGACCTGGTACTTATATTATGCAATTCTTGAGGGTAACCCAGTTGTCAGCATGCCTTGAAGCTCCACGTTGATGAACAAATGATGATTGGTATGTTTCTGAGGCCTTAAAAAGATTCTGTCTTCATTCTACACATCCATTTGTATGTGCCCCCAGCTTGAGTTGTTGCAATTGATGATATTCTCAGCGCATGTCATTGTGCCTACCTATGGTGTCAACAGTTTCATTTCACCTTATGTTGTGCTAATTTCAAGGGCATCCATGTTTGTAGGCGAGTCATAATGTTTTCCTGACTTTTCTCTCTCTTTGCTTCCATGTATATTATCTGTCAGCCTGTTTTTCTGTTTCGAGATGTCATCTGTTCTTAGATTCATGCAATCCAGTGTTTTTTCGATCTGGTATGTGGAGTGGGCTGCAGGCTGTAACGATTCATGATTTCGATATTTGGTGATGCCTGGGGTCGAAAGAGGAGATGGTTGTGGTAATTTTGATTTGGACATATGGATTTGGTGTGTGGATTAGGACGTGCTGATTTTTTTTTTCATTTGGATTTGGTGATGACAACTTTTGTATCAAAAAGTATGGCGTTGATGAGTGATGACGACAGTGCAGGATGTGTGCTTCTTAAGGTTTGTCAGCTGGTAGAATTTTGAAGCTCATTCCTCAACCTCAAATGATATCCTTACATTTCTTCTACCAATACTCCAGTCATTTTTCCTTGTTTTTCATTGTATATGCATTATATAAGTTACTGGATATTTTTGTCCTTACCTGTAAATAGGTTGCACATGTGCTAAGTGATTGGAGCTTTGAAATATCAGGTTTCATATAGGAGTTTGGGTATCCATGATTTCAGTGCTTCACTTATGCTATCTCATATCCAGATTAATGAGTACCGTGCTCATGTGATTTTGGTGAGTTCCGACAAAATGCTTTGTGTTTAAGATCACTTATGTAAAACATGGATCCAGTCCTAATTTATTTCTACCACATTTACCTTAGGCTAACACAACGGCTTACTCAGCCTGTTACAAAATGCATAAAAGTTTCACATATGACTGCTGTAAAGCTATGGCCACTGAGCCAAATAAACATACGTGCTATGACTTCTTATGCACCCGGGACTATACAGAGACAAGCAGAATGTAATGTACACCACAATTTCTCAGCCTTAGATCAATATTATGTCCCTATTATTGCACACTGTTAGTACGACAATAGTCTAGCGGCGCGAAATGTCTTCCTAAAATCTTGGCAAAAAATACATCTTCAGATTATGGCAGCAAACTTTGAAAACAAATTGCGTTCTTAAATACACTCAGTTCTATCTCTGATGCCTACTTTAATGATTGTTCTTTTTAGAGACTGAAATACCCATTTAACATTAACCTCATCTCAGTTCAATCTCGCTGTTCCTAACAGCAGTTGATCAGTGCACTGGGTTTAAATTTGGCAGCTGAATCAATAGACTACATCTGTCAAGCTCACATCCTCTTGTTTCCTTATGTTAAAGTACATCTTCCCATTCTAATTGTGCTAAAGATTACCAAATAAATTTATATACTAATTTGCCTCAAGATTGTGTTATGAATTCAGACTTACATACTTTTTGAAATCTGGTTTCTTTATATAGAAAATACATCTCCGCCATTGGTCTTCCTATAGCAAAGGCTGCATCACTGCACAACCTATCCACAACAGCAGGTACGTCTTTCTCTGTTCACTAACTAGCCATCTATAAATGCCGAGTTTATATAGCTTTCCCAGCAGCTAAAAAACACTTGAGCATATCAGATATTACTATTATCTGCACCTCTAATACACACACCTGCTACTCCAATAGAATGCAATTTCTTCTTATTTAAAGTTAGTGGTACCATATGAACAATAGCTTTACATGTACACTTATATTTGTCATCGCCTTTGTCCATGCCAGGTCTGTTCTGTGTTGCATACATATGTGCAGAGGCCTTCAGACAATTTATATTTGGGTTCAAGTTCATTGGATCTGCGTTGAAGTTCGACAAATACATTGATAAGGTGAGCCAACTAAATTAGAGACTGACATGAACCTATCTTTTCCCATTCAGCCCATCTCAGATTTTAGGCTCTAAGTTTACCTTATATTGTACCGAAGATGGTGTGCATTTCAAAACCTGGTTATCTAGGTTCTATCCTGCCACATGTTGGATGATTTATTCATAGAATACATTCGGTGTCAACACCTTTTTTTTAAAAGAAGGTTTCTAAACTGTGTACTATGTTTTCCTTTCATTTTTTCAAGGTGACCAAGTGTCCAGTTGCAGCAATGGCCAGAGCCACAGGCCCTCAACTAGATTTCTCCTTATACGCCTTCTAATCCTAGGTGATTGATATTCCCCCTTGATCCACAGATAGTTCAATTATTTTGTAACCTACCTATAATTCACCTGCCACTATGTCGCAGATGAAGATCCACACTTGGGACAGCTACATCCACAGCCTGATTGAGACAGTTTCCACAACAATTTTGCTTCTTCTATTCAACGAGCCAAGAGGTCAGCCAACCAAACACGTGTTCAGATTTTTTTCAGGGTATGTGTTCGAAGATTTTACAAAGTTGGCAGGCCCGCTGTTTAATCAAATCTGTGCAGCCTATATTTTCTTGTACCAATTAAACTATTAAGGATCAATTTGTAGTGCCTAAAAGCTTACACATTTTTGGTCATGTCGGTTCTAACAACCTGTACATGGCCTAAAACGTTATCTTGGTGGTTTCAATTCGTCTACGAATTTTTTCTTGACAAAATCTCACTTAGAGTAACCACGTATTCTTCATTGGCCATGTTTTCACAGGCCAGTTTAGAGTAACCAACTTTTTGATTCAGATCGTCTTTCACATTAAAGTTCATGTAAGAGTGACCAGTTTATTTGTTGCTTAATTATTTTGCAGGTTTAGCCCTATGCTTTCCTCAATAAGTTTACAGTTATCACGTTAACATGCCTTTTCCAGTATAGACTTCAACATATCCACTGCCTATGTGTGCGCATTCTCCTTTGGATGGCAAGTGGGACAAGAGGTTCATACTTATTGTTTTCATGTTGTTACTTGAGGTAAAAAAAAATTCACCATGGCCATTGAGATTATTGATTAATTACATTCTATTTATTTGTAAGTAAGGGTATCTGACACATTAACCAGCCATATATGCAGTACAAGCTTGTTTTGGTTGTGGACTCATGGCTCATGGATGCAGCGATGTACCTGCGTCCAAACATGACCACCACCTCTTTAGTATGATATGGATGGAAAATCTTTGTTTTCATATCATGCTAGCAAAATGATCATATGCTACCTATTTTCATGTTAGATGTTTCGAGGAGTTGCCCTTGGATTTGTGGTCAGGCTTCTCGCTATGTGCCTGAAGATTTAGAGAGCTGCAAGCCCCACTGTCAAATCAATTCTAACCTATTTTTTCTTACAAAATAAGCTATTAGCATCCATTTATATTGCCTATAGGGTTACACATATTTGTCAGTTGGATCTTGGTAGTTTTTGTTTGCTCTCTTTGTTCACGTGTGTTTCGTGCTGATCTAATGGTCAGAAAAAGTTTATTACCACATTTACTTTCCTTGCTTACTATGTCCCATGTACCGTTTTCTTGATTTCCTGATGTCATGTGCTATTGTGTTCCACCAGGGAAATATTTCTACGACAAACTATGCTCTTGGTCACGCCATGCTGCTGCAGTGTGGGCTTGGTTTGGTCATACATACATATTGAAGCTCAAGTTGCAGGTTCAGTTTAGATTTCAATTTTGCACCATCGAGAACCTTCAATTCACCAGTATTATGCATGTGTTCTGTTCTGTTCTTTAGATACACATCTTCTATGATTGCATGGAACTCCTATGTTAGATTGATGCATACATTGGAAAATTGCTTTGCTCTGTTCATTTCAGATAGTTCTGGATGGATATGTAGCTCCTGTGACCTGTATGATATTGGCTATATAACATATACACGTCCTCTACGTATCTATGTATCAATGATCTACGGATCTTATGCGTATAAAACTAAGGGCGTGTTTAGATGCCATCCAAATTCCAAATTTTTTCACTCTCTCTCCATCACATCAATTTTTAATCGCTTGCATGGAGTATTAAATGTAGGTAAAAAAATAATTAATTACACAGTTTAGTTGGAAATCACGAGATGAATCTTTTAAGACTAGTTGGTCCACAATTAGATAATATTTGTCAAATAAGACGAAAATGATACTATTCATCGGGTTCACTTTTTTTGCAATCTAAACCAGCCCTAAATATCCTCACTTCCACTCGGCGCACAGGCCACGTCCACTCGGCGCGCAGGGGCGCGCCCCTTCCACTAGTTGGTGAACAAATCGGGAGGTGATCACGGCGATTCGTGCGACGAGTGCTGCTGCTGCGGCTGCCGCTGTGCAGCATTTGTTTGTAGCGGATCGCTGGACTGTGACGTCAAGATTTGGAGCGTCGTTGTTTCTTGCTTATGATTTGCTGTAGTAGCCGTGCGCGCTCATGGATACTTCTGCAGCTGAAAATGCTGGGTCAACTTTTATTGTGGGTTCACTGAGGATTGGGATCAAAGATGTAAAATGCTACTTCCTCCATTCTAAATTATAAATCATTTTAAAAATCTTGGAGAGTCAAAACATTCTTGGAATGACTTATAATTTGAAATGGAGGAAATAGTATTTTCTCGGCGCGTTTCCTATAGTATAGTACGTCAACCGGGTACATTACCATAAAAAAATCAATAATGCTAGATCAGGACGTCCGTCCCTGTCCATCCGGACACGGGCCCTAGATGTGCAGTGGACCGGCTCAACAACCCCTCAAATCTCGTCCGTTTCTAATTTTTTTTTAAAAAAACGTTCATCGCTCTTATCCGCTCATTGCTCCTATCCACTCGTCTGCCGCCTCTAAGAAGCGGCGCTCGGCCATCGGACTACGGGCCCTGCCTTCCAGCCACGGTGCTCAACTGCAGGCCCTGCCTACCAGGCGCGACGCTCGACCATCAGACTACCAGCCCTGCCTGCCAGGTGCGGCACGTGGCCACCTCTGAGTCGCGGTTGTCCTCTGCCTCCATGCCACGTCGTGTGGCTGATGCGTCCCTGCCGCCGGTCTGCCGCCTACAAGCGCCACCGAGTCACTACCTCCAGTGAACTCCACACGCCGACGGGCCTTCATTCTCCCAAGCAGCAAGGAGATGTTGCGATGTGCTGAAAATTCATGTTGCAAGCGTATGTTTCATGTGTTCCAGGTATTTTATATGTATGTTGCAATTGTTCATGCGGATGTTGTAAAAGTAGATCGAGATGTTACATATGTTGCAATGATTGTACACATATATTGCAAATGTCTGTTAACAATGTTTTATTTGTGTTTTCGGATGTATGTTGTAAGTGTGTTTCATCTGGATGTTGCATACGTTTCACACATATGTTGCATGCATTTTATCTGGATATTGCTTATGTTTTGCAATGGTTTTCAAGTGTTTTTCAGGTGTTTTTTTTGCAAGTGTTTCAGAAACATATTTTATCTGTCTTCAGACGTATGTTGCAAGTGTTGCATTTTGATGTTTCAAAAGTAAATCGGGTGTTGCATCTCTCCTCTCGCTTTTTTGCTGCCTCGTCTCAGTGTCTTCTCCTCCTCCGGGCGCTGGCTGGTCATCCTCCGCACGCCTACTCCTCTTTCTGATGCTGGTGACATTCGGAGCAGCGCGGGAAACTTACGCCGGGAGTGGATGGGGAGGGCGCAGGACGTCCCCGTGTGGCATGCGCGTGCTGAAAGCGGAGGGGGTGCAGGCGAGAAGCAGGATGGGGCTCGAGTGTCCGGACAGGGAGGTGTGGAGGGGGGCGCGGGCTCATAGGTGCGCATGGACGGATGTCCATCCGAACGTCTGGGCGCCAGTAAGACTACCCGCAGTGGGAACTCTAAAACGATACTCTAAAGCTTTAGAGTATGAATATAGAGTAAAAACTGCTGCACTGGGTACTCTATAACGATACTCTATCCTTTCTCTCACTTTATATTTAGAGTAGTACTGTGCTTACTCTATACTCTATAGTGGCGGGCCCCAGTAACTAAATAAAGGAAAAAAATGCTATAACTCACAAACTAAAAATCCAAATTAAATTTCGATTTCACCATTAAATTCGTCTCAATAAATCCTTCAAAACTAGATCACATATGGATATATTTAGATAAAGTTACAAGTGGGTCCCATAGTGGATAGAGTGGATAGAGGATGATATAGAGGATGAATGAGTGCGGGAGAATTGAGTATAGAGGAGAGAATCTTGCTGACTAGGACATATAGAGGATGAATATAGAGGTCTATGAGTGCAGGTAGTCTAAGGCCATAAAAATTGCTACGTATATGAAAGCATCTCCAACCATTCCTAATAAATCACGTTTTCAAAATGAAAATTTCAACTTGAAAACAAAGAATAGAAGCAAATTTATTATCTTTAACTGTTTTCAATAATTTTATTAAAAACAAATAAAACTTTTTCCACCGTCAACAGCAGCCGGCTCCGGAGCATCCCATTCCCTCGATCTAAGACTGTCTCCAACAATGGAGACCTAAACACGATACCCATTCCAAATTTTGGGTCACGCACAGAAAAGGATCACAAACCCAAATCTCAACCCTCTCCAACAGCATAGATGCCTTCACGTGGGTGCATCGTCCTTATCCACTCGTTTGCATCCCTTCCACCGAGAGAGAGAGAGCGGAGAAAGAGAAGGGGAAGAGAGGGGGAGAAGGAGGGTGCAGCAGGTGGATTGCCCAGCTCCAGCGGCGCGGTGGTCCGGGCGGCGCTCGGCTTCAGCGACCCGGCGAGAGGAGGCGTTGGTTTGATGGTGGTGGCTCGCGGCGAGGTCTGAGGCGGCGTCGTGGCCGAGTGTGGCAACAGCTCAGGCGGCGTTGCTTCAGAGCAGTGTTGGGGGTGCTCGGCGGCGGCTTCGGCGTCGACGGCGCTCAGCTTCCGCGCGCTCCTACTCCCTCGCGGCGCCAACCGCGCACCGCAGCGCCCGGCTCCCCGCTCCTCGCCGCGCCGGTGGCTCCCCGCAGCCGTTCGGGCCGCGCCGGCGGCTCCTCGCCACGGGTCCACCACTACGGGCGCCAGACATTTGCGTCCCTCCCTCTCGTCGACGCTTATTTGTCTCTCGGCTCGCACGGTACGCAAAATGAGTCTTCCGTCTGCGTCTTCTGTTAGAGACGATTTCGGATAGGCAAAACACTGTAGATTACCGATTTTTGGGTATGGGTGGCCTTGTTGGAGACCGTCTTTAGCAGATATTTGCTCGGAGCCAACCGCAGTCGTTGTCCCTCGGACTCAGAATCCACGTACTCCCTCTGGTAAGAAAAACAATTCTAAAATAGTACTATGTGTTAAGTAAAGTATATCAAGTTTGACTAAATTTATATAAAAATTAATAATATTTATCCTACTAAATAAATACTATTAGAATACTTTCATAATATACTTATTTGATGTTATAAACATTAATATTTTTATCTATATATTTAGTTAAACTTTAGGCACCTTAATTAAGAATTGTATTTTTTTTTTGCAAGGAGCTGGGAGTTTTCTTTTTTTTCTCCTTTTATTTTTTCCCTTCTTGTTTTCACATAAGAAAAGTAATCACTATTTGGTTTTTTAATCCTGTAAACCAATGTTCTACTTTTGTAACTAAATAAAAGGAAAAGTATATTTTATACTCTTTTTAAAATAGCACTTAATCTACTCAAATATAAAATTAAAACTAAGAGCATCTTTGTTAAACTCTTTTTCCTCTTTCTCTTATAAATTGTTATAAGAGGTTGAGAAAACAGAATTCTAGGTTATTGGGGAGGGTTGGTACAGGCTACAGGAGAAAACTCTTCCTCTTTACTATGTGAGATTCACATATCAATGCTCAAAAATATTCTTTCTTCTTTTCCTTCTCTCTTTCCTCTCCTTCCTGCTCTCTCGGGCGCCCGGTGCAACGGCGAGGCCCACCCGAGGCTTGCTTGCTTGGCACGATGGATGCCGGGGCGCCCCGACAGTGCTTGATTTTTTGGCACGACTGGGCCTGGCATGGCGGGCTACCATGGCGCCCCAACATAGCAGCAAACCTGATTTTGGCGCGTGGAAATGAAAAGATGACAAGTTTCTCTCCCTTTTTTAAGGGGCTGAGGGGTTGTTTTTCTCAACTGAGAAAAAAATAAGAAAGGATATGTTCGAGGTTATTTTTTCGCCAAATCTCCTTTATCCCTAGATGTAGGGAAAGATGATCTCTTTTAGTCAATTTGATGGAGATGCTTTAGGTATTCTATCTTTTCAAAGCCCATGGGTATTTAGTCATGAAGAATTATGTTCAGTCTTCTGGTTTTCTAAGGTTTCGGTCATATAAAATGATGACCAAAATACATTGCAAAATAATACTGAAAATTGAGTAATTCATTTTGGTTATTTTGGTTTATCTTGTGTCTAGACCGAACTAACATGATAGTTTTAGGATATGTTTTGGCAGTAAATCTTGCCACCAATTTTTCTATCTCAAAGCATGTCTTAACATTAAAAATATCACAAGATAAATGTAAATGACATATAACACAAAGTACCCATATAGTTGTTACAATGAAACATAAACATTCAATCGTTGAAGGTTCAAACACAAATACTTATAAACAATAATTCATCAAACAAATAACGACTATTTCGATTATTCAGATATCCGATGCCTAAGACCGGATTACCTGAAAAAATTTTGGTTAGTTAAATCCGATTACCGAATTAGTAGTCGGCTCGGTCTCTATCAGTACGGTCGTTTCGTCGGTTTTATTGTCATAATAATCACCGTAAGCCTGAACTATCCTCAATCCCATTTTAACCTTGTGATTGCGACCGGCTCCTCCGACCCTATCCACATCTTAGCACGGAGGAAAATTCGCTACAAAATACCGAGGCATCGATCGACTCCCACACCAGCACGAAGCTAGCTGTAGTTGGCAGCCAAACCCAAGAAATCGCCATGCTTTCCCCTGCTCACCTCGCCTTCGCCGCCGCCTTCCTCCTCGTCGTCCGGTCATCGGCGCCTGCCGCTGCCGCCCGACCGATCTTCGCTGGCAAGCCCTCCCCCTCTGAGGCCACCGCCACTGCGAGGTGGCTCGCCGCCCAGAACACGTGGGGTGTCCTCAGGTTCTCTCCACTTCATCCCGAAACCCTTCTTGGCCCCCGCGATTTGGCGCTGGAGCTAGTTCCTTAGCAACGGGTGTCCTTAGGGGGTAGCAGCACGTGTTGGTTCGATCGAATCGGGCAATTCCCGGCGTTAGTAGGAAATTGTCGCTTTCGACTTTGGACTTTGGAATCGATGTTGTTATCTTGTGGAGGTAATAAGTGCCGAGAGTGGCTAGAAATTGCTTGAGGGTTCGTAGCCTCGAGAAGTTTTTGTGATTGCATACGAGCTGCTTGCTTTTTAGTTTGGGGCGCTGTGTAGATGCCAGGGGCGGAGCTAGAAATTTAGCATCGGCTGCGCACAAAGCACATGGGTCGAACAAACCACACTCATTCAATTCATCCCTTAAGCGGTAACAATCGTATAATACATAGCTTAAATGTCACATCATTTTAATCTTATGCTTAAATGTTCATCTTCATATTTCAACACTATTTCTGAAATATGAACCATACATTTAGAGCTTCAATTTCTAAGTGTTTTCATAATAAAATTTTGAAGCGCGGCGAAATCAATAAGTTTAAATTAGGAGTTAATCGTTTCAGCTTTCTGCTTTTGACTGCTGCTTCCTTCCAAGTTGGACCTAATGGTGAAACAATGATGGTCCTGATGGGATATCGACGAGAGGCCTCCACATGCTAATCGGCTGGTGATAGTTGGCTGAATGTTGAAATAAAGAACGCTCCCAACTAATGTGAAAATATAGAACTGCTTCCTGCTGATGTAGTGGCATTTTGGTTGTGCCTGGGCACACCAGGCACCCAAGTTGACTCCACCAATGATAAATGTCCAAAATTTAAGACTGATTTGGGAGAAGTCACTACCCTGATATGTGAACTGTACAGAGACAGACTCATAATTCATGACTTAAAATTACACTGTATTCACGAGGCATCATGTCAATAAGTCCAGTTTGTTAGTGAGCATGTTACCAGTGAATTGCAGAATTGAATTCAGTAAATATGTTCAATTCTGTTCCTTTCTCAGGTAATTGTAGATCAATTTCCGTTTGGTTGGTTACTGATCAATACTTGAATATTTCATTTGCAGCACAATATCAAGTGACCTAAGTGGAGCTCCATTTGGGTATTCCTTCTTGTCTCACTGCTGCAAACAGCTGGCATATACTCTTTTCTGACTGGTGAATTTGATTCATGGCTTCTTTTATATATAGCAATGTAGTTTCATATAGTGATGGAGTCCCAGGCGAGGGCCGTGGAATCCCCTACTTTTATCTGACAACACTGGATCCCACTGCAAGAGACGCACTGGAGGATGAAAGGACCTCCTTTACCCTTAGTGAGTTCCCTCTGGGGACATGTGGGGAAGTAGATCCTGAAAACCCCACTTGTGCAAAACTTACTCTTAATGGAAAGGTACTAAAAAATTACAGCCATGAAAAGATGATTGATGACTTGCTGTTTATATCCATTTAGCCTGTTTGTTTAGTTGTGATTGAATCATTTAATTGGCAATGATCTATTTGGGCTTGAACTGGTTTTCTACCTACAAATTTGACAACTGATGTTTCTGTAAAATGAATACTTGCTGACTCGCTTGAACTTGTCACTATCCCATTTCATGTTAGTAATGGTAATGTCTTTTGTATTTCTCATAATTAAACTTTTTGATTGAATCATGAAGTTTCCAAGAAAAAGAAGGGAAATCCAATCTCAAACCACATGGAAGTAGCAAACTCTTATAAATTATAATTGTGACGAGAACTCAGTGGTATCAATTTCCGCAATCATGGCAAACAACATGTATTTGAGTCTGTGTTGTCTTAAATTATCTCACGAGGAAATACTAAAAAAGAGTAAATTTTTGTCTTAACATGTGAGATTTAATAAATTACCATTCTGCAAAGGAGAAAATCCCTTCTTTTAGTCCTCTCCCACAATGGACACAGGTAGAATATAACATATGATTTACAAACTACATTTTGTATTGTGAATGCCACCATGCTTTACTTTTTTTTCCCCTCTCATATAATAAGTTGTTATATGAAGTGGCATTTGCTATTTTTGCAGTTGAAGATGGTTGACCTTCAGTCATCTGAAGCAGATGTGGCCAAGTTAGCACTTTTCACCAAACATCCTGAAATGGAGGGTAAATTCATACTTCTAATCATGCAGTATGCAGAGATGTTATCTACCATCTGTTATCTAAATAACCATATGTTATTGTCTGATAGATTGGCCAAAGAATCATCATTTCAAAATCTTCAAATTGGAAATCGAGAACATATTCTTGATTGATTGGTTTGGAGGTCCTAAACCGATATCCCCCTCCCAGTACCTTGAATACGGAAGGTGAGCATGCAAAAACTTTAGAAATCTGAGTCTATACTGTGCATCTGCTATACAAAGAGAGAATTTTGTCAATCCGAAGTTCTGCATTTCTGCAGAACCATTTTATTTAACATGCTTTCAATTTATTCAGGAATCAGGGCTCAGTGATGTCATCATAAGCGAAGAATGCTTCATGGATCAATATCTCGTCTGTGTATGCTCTTCTTACAAATGAAATACATATTGCACATATTGTAACAGAATATACTTTTATTGTTATAGTTGTTGATATTGTTGTTCATCACATCTTCGTGAGCAATTACTTGAAAAAAAATGAAGTCTTTGTGTCATTGTGTGCGCTATGCATTATTGGTCTGCAACTACAGCTTCCAAGATCTGAGTAATCAAATGGCATTGGACTCGACAGGATGGGTCTTTTCCATGGTCATAACGTGTTGATGCACATATTGTAACGCAGTCCTTGTGCTTCTTTATATTTTCATTCAAGCAAGGAAATTTTGTTGTCTCTACTAGTGGAAACATAGCAAGAGTTGACTTCAGATCTGGTGAGGTCATGGCCAATAGATCAATATTTCAAGTGATGGAATCAACTTAATCATTGAGCCTTTTTGAGTCGTAACAGACCGTTGTCAATGCAAAATGGCCTGCCAAGATTATATTTGTTCCTAACACACAGCTGGACTATGCACGTCTGTAAAGGCCCTTCAGCATCTGTGAACCACAAAAAGCAGTGGAACTATTAGGAACATAGGTATCATAGGAACCAGTCTTGTCGCTGCTTGAATCAAGACTATTCTCGTGTTCCAAAATAAGGGTTAAACTTGATATTAATATCACAAACCCAACACAATTCCCTTTCCCTGATCCCAATTACAGTTTTAGTAATTCAGCCAAAAAGCACTGCACAAATCCAATAAAGTTACATTTCAATTTCAAACAAAAGAATCAACCTTACAGTTTGTACAAGACAACAAGGACCTCGCAATATTTTTCTGCCATGGTACCCAAATACACTTCCAAAGACTTGGGCACCGTTTAGATGCCAAAAATTTTGCCAAATTTTTCAGATTCCCCGTCACATCGAATCTTTGAACGCATGCATGAAACATTAAATATAGATAAAAAATAAAACTAATTACACAGTTTAGACGAAATGGACGAGACAAATCTTTTAAACCTAATTAGACCATGATTAGACAATATTTGCCAAATAACAACGAAACTGCTACAGTAGCGTTTCGCCAAAATTTTTGCCAACTAAACAGCCCCTTGAATCGAGACGGCAGGACAGTGTGCAGGAAAGGAAGACTTTGACTTTGTTTTTTTTTTCTTTTCATTCAGAACTGGGTTGTGTTTGACCCGGACGGCCCGGCGTAATTGCTCCGGTGCGGCGGCCGCCGGATGGAGACAAGCCCCTCCGACACGACGCTCCCGTCGTCCCACTGCCGTCCGAGTAGCCCTGTGGCCGTGACCGGGGCATCGTCGTCCTCGCCGCGCATAGCCCGCAGCGTGCGCCGCGCCAGGTCTCGCCCCACGCCGCCGTCGCCCTCGGCCACCGGCTGCAGCGCGGCCTCAACCCCCGCCGCGCGCGCGAGCCCGCGGAACCGCATGCTGCCCCGGCTCATCCCGTACAGCGTGGATATGCAGTACTCCTGCTCCGCGCTCCCGGGAGCGACGGAGCCGTTGCACATCAGCCTGACGACCGCGGCCACCGCGCCGCCGTCCATCAGCGCGGCGCGCCCGTCGGGGCAGCCCGCGAGGTTGGCCAGGATCATGACGGCCAGCCTCCGGAGCGCGGCGGCGTCGCCCTCACTCGCGCGGTCCCGCGCCTCCGCGGCGGCCAGCAGCGTCCGCACGCCGCCCGGCGCGCGCGCGATCTTGGACCGGTTCATCCCGGAGAGGGAGACGTGGTACAGCGCCATCCCGGCCTCCCGCCGCGCGCGGTGGCCCGCGGCGCCGCCGGCACCCGCGAACAGCTCCAGCAGCGGCGGGATGGCGCCGAGCACGCCGATGGCTGCGCGGTTCTCATCCTCCACGGCGAGGCTGTACATGGCGCCCGCGGCGTGGTCGCGCGCCTCCGGATGGCCGCCGCGGAGCACGTCCACGAGCGGCGACACCGCGCCGGACCGCACGATCCGCACCTTGTTCTCGGGCTCCAGCGACAGGTTGACCACCGCCGCCGCCGCGTTGACCTGGACGTCGGCGTCGGGCGACAGCAGCATGGGGCGCAGCGCGGCGAGAAGGCGCGGCGTGCAGAGCTGCCGCCTTACCTCCTGGTTCTCCCGCGTCGCCTGCCGCAGCAGGGCCATCGCCGACGCCTGCTCCGCGGGGGTGGCGCCGCCCTCCGTCCCGAGCGCGGCCATGATCTCCTCCTCCAGAGCGTCACCCCTCTGCCTGGAGGTCGGCTCCTGCGCCTGCGCCTGCGCGGAGCCGCCGTCGACGACGCTGGGTCTCCTCACCCGAACCGACGAGGCGACCTGCGTCTGCGGGCGCTGCTGCACCAGCGAGCTCCGCTGCTGCTCCTGCCGCTGCGACGGCGGCATGAGGCGGCGGACGATGTCGTGGGCGGTGTCCGGCGACAACGGCGCCGGGTGCGGCAGCGCGAGGCGGTCGCACCAGTTGAGGATGGCGGTGCGGAGCGCGACGTTGGGGACGAGCACGAGCGGGGAGGAGGAGTGGGACTCGGAGAGGTCGGCGGCGACGGCGGGCGGGGAGAAGGCGAGCGCGGCGCAGGCCTGGATGCAGGCGCGCTCGAAAGTCTGGCCCGGCGGCACGACGACTGGGTCCGCCATCAGCGTGCCGGAGATCGGGCAGAGGAACTCCGCCGGCGGGTCGGCCGTGAACGACGACGGCGGGGAGGGGAACCGCGGGGCGGAGGGAGCCGCCGCGGACGGCGGCGGCGGCGGGGCCCACCACGGACGGCCGGTGCCCGTGGCCATGGGCGATTGGCGAGACTGCGAGAGAGCGTCTCCACCCTCCGCGGTCGCTGCTGCTGCTGCTGCTGCTGCTGCTGCTTGCGTTGGCAGTTGCGATGGAGTCGTGGGTTTTTAGTGACGGCTCCTCAGAGCAGGATAGCAAGCGAATCGCGCCGCGTAGTCGCTACTCGCCATCGCTTCCTCCGGACGCGCTATTGGCAACCGGAGACTTTTTTTACAGAGCCGTCTTGCCAGCTTGCTGGGCCACGGATAAAATTGGTCACCAGTTTTTCTTAAAGAATACTCGAATATATAGTTAGTTTAAGGGAATTACTAACGTGAGAAGAAGAGCGCGTTCGGACGCCTCGCACGTACTACTGCCTTAGCCCGTCCGTCCGCGCCTGCCGCTGCGTCGTATCGCTATTGCACGCGTACGTCCGTCACTCGTCCGCCTCGTCCCGCCCGCGTGTGTACCCCGCTTCCGTCCGCCTTGTCCTGTCCTGCATGCGCACCCTAGCTGCTTCTGCCACTCCTTCCTCACCCCCTCCTCTCTACCGAATGAGGACGAGCACACCGCATCCGCAGGACCCTAGGCGCACCATGCGCCCCATCTACCGGCCTCCGACTTGCCGCGCCCCTTCCCCCAGCACCTGGGCCGTGCCACCATGACTCTCAGAACATAACTTTAAAACACGAAACACTTGAATACAACATAAGTCTGAAACAGATAAAACATTTAGAATCTACACTTGCAACATATATGTGAAATATATGCAACATCCAACTAAAACATTTGCAACTTGCAACATGAAAACACTTATTGCAACATAAGACTGAAACAACTGAAACATTTCGAACATACTCTTACAACATATGTGTGAAACATGTACAACACCACATAAAAAACGCTTACAACATACGTTTAAAACAGATGAAATATTTTGAACAAACGCTTGTAACATGCCTCTAAAACACTTGCAACATATCTATGAAACACTTGCAACATATGCAACATTCCAATCTACTTTTGCAACATCCATATGAAACTCTTGTAACATACCTCTGATAACATCTGAAACATACATTTGCAACATAGAGAGAGGGAGAGGCCAGGTTCGGTTGATTTCGGCTTCGTGGGTGCCCTTGGCTCGGTGGGGACCGACCTGAGGCACGCAACGACACCACCAGCGCTAGCAGAGGCGGGGACTACCCCCTGCACGATCTCATCCACATACCTGGATGCTGTCGCCGAGGGAGGATGCAGACCGAGCTCTGTGGAGAGGATGAGAGGCGGAGGTCGATTAGTCGCCGCTCCCGGCCCAAGGTTTTGTCGGAGAAGGATGGAAGCGGTCGGGCGGGCGTGACGAACTGAAGCCACGCGATGGTCGGTGAACTATGGTGGACAGGGAGGTAGGCAGCCAGCGGCGCTCAGGTGAGGTGGAGTTGGAGGATGGCGGTGGGACAGCCGCGGTCGAGAGCGTCGCGGGAGCGCAGTCACAGTGGAGTGCGGAATTAGAATTCGGCAGCGAGTGGGGATTAGGGAATGACGTTTCTAGAGACATGTGAACAAAGAAGACATCTGAACTTTTTTTTATTAAACAAGCAGTCAGAAGAGGCATCTAGAATAGTTGAGCCGTTCATACCGTTGCAGCCACGGCAACAAGGGGATAATTGGACGCCCTGAACCAGCATTTCCGATAGTATAACGGAGTAGAGATCACATGTTTGCAAAATCACTGCACAGATATACCGCCGCAATCGCGAGTGTACAAATGTGCTGTGGCCTTGTAGGAACACGTAGTGTACATGATAGCGTGTGCGCGTATATAGACCATAGACGGCATATATATAAAATAACAATCAGACACACGTTTGTTTGTCCTACGCTGCCTCTTCTTTTTCTTGGGATGGGAGCTTTGTCCTCGTGTTCAGGTTGACGAGACTTCTGAATTCTAACGAGATGATGAGGCTCGGTCGCATTCTCTTGCATGGAGGGAACTGGTAACCAATTCGGCGCGTAGGCAGCACGAGCGCCTGGCGGCTGGCGCGGCGAGACGCTAGAACTCGGTCGGCCCTGCAGTTACATGCAGTTGCGAGAGAACACCTAATCAATTTTTTTATAGTTTTGATTGACTATCAATATTGATTTCAAATATTCAGTTTGGAACATGAAAATCATATGTCTATGTATTTGTTTTTTTAATACTTCAGGACTCACCAGTTTTATTTATTGAAGGTTGAAATTTGTTTTCCTTGCTCTAATAATCCACTTTTTCCACGCTGGCACTAAACAAAAATTAGGCTTGATCTACTCTCCAAACTAATGAAGTTACCCAAGGGATTTTACCTTTTTTTTTTCCGCTTACAAATGGAGTTGTACTCCATCCGTCTCATCAAAATATAAGGTGCAATTTGACTTGGTGTGGTTATCAAGAACACATTTTAACAACTAATTTCTCTTATAATATATGATTTATGGCAACAAAAGTTTAATTAGTAAAAAAATACTTGTAAATACAATTCCAATGTAACCATTTTTGCATAGTAAACTTGTCATTTGCTGGTCAAAGCTAACAGAGTTTGGATTTTAAAATACATGCATGTCTTATATTTTGGTACTGAGGGAGTAAGTTTAATAAGCCTAATACTATACTCCCTCCGTAAAAAAAAAAGAATGATGCTATGGGATACGTGTCAGTCAAACTTTCTAAAGTTTGACTATCTATATAGAAAATATTTGCAACATTTGTGTCATTAAATAATTTTATTATGAAAATATATTCCACGGTTTATCTAATGATACTAATTATGCACTATAAATATTAATATTATTTTATATATAATTTTTTTTTTGAATTACACAAGTAGAAACGCAGACGCTCAATACGCACGTACACTCGTCCCTTGGTCAAAGTTAAAAATATTTAACTTCTAGGCAAGTGAGAATGACATTCTTTGTGGATGAAGGGAGTATATATGATTATCCAATATGCATGCAAAGTTCGTGGTTTGACTTTTAATTTCAAATACTACTCCCTCTGTCCCTAAATAAATCAATTTCTAGAATCCGTGCCAATTTTGAACTTTATAGAAAAAACTAATAACATCTATGACATAAAATTAGCACATTATGAAAATATATTATATGGTAAATCTAATGATACTAGTTTGATATCATAAATCTTGATGTTCATTTCTATAAATTTGGTCAAAGTTTAAAATGTTTGATTTAAGACAACTTCAGAAATCTATTTATTAAAGGACAGTGAGGGAGTACTTCATTTTGCTCTTGATAACGGGAAACCTCGATTATTCCGCTCGAGGGCTGTGGACCCCGAAACCCTAATAACAGTTGATTCCAGTCCTTTAATTGTATTTTAAGCAACAAAGTGCTTTGTGTCCTTGTCATCACCACGGAATTTGCTGACAGTTGCAGGCAGCTCGCGTGGAGCTCCCTGAGAGAGAATAATCATCCATCTTCCATCCATCCCTAATTCCCATTCACTAATCCCTAGGGGTCAAACAATTCTCACAAGATTTTAGACGAGCTTTTCCTTTTGCCCATCTCTTTTTGGCCACACTGACTGTCGACGGATCAAAAGTTATCCTAAACTTTTGTCGAAAGAAAAATCTGTCTGAAAAAATAATAAAACTTTCCAGACATAATCAAATGGTCCAGAGCAAAGCAAGCAGCAAGGCTAAGATTTTTGTTCAGGCAAGCAAAGCACAGCACGCACTGGAATCTGCTTTATTCCACGGGGGATAACCCTCTTGGAGCTTGGAAGGCAAGAAAAGAGGAATCTCCAGCCAGCACCAAGAAGGGATGCAGTCAGGCACTCAGCTGGCTTGTGTTGTGTGCTCCAGCTGCAATGCAAGCCGTCAACTTGTTCACAAGGTAGCAGCAGACTGGTCCTAAGCTAAACAATCTTCTCGCCCAACTTTGGCTGTTGTTTTCATGATATCTTCCCTTGTAATTTGAGGCACACATTGTGACGACTATGACCTGCTACCTGGTGCAGCAGCAGGGTTAGAGCTAGCCTACTAGGTTTATTAGTAGCTGAACTGCTGAACACAGCAAGCTGAGAGTGAGACGAGCTGCGGGCTTGTGTGGCGTAATTGGAGCTGGAAAGAGTATTCTAATTAAAGAGATCTCTGAACAGCTAGCTGTTCTTGGAGCAGCATATCCCATTATCCTCTAGTCCCTACCAGGCCACCAGCAGGCAGCAGCTGCCCGCGTGACTTGTTCAGCAGTGACCTCACCGGCGAGCGGCCGGTGGTGTCAGCGGTGGATCCGGTCACATGGCGCCCACAGCCTACGTGACGAGAGAGCGAACTGGGAATGTGTTGTTTGATCGTACCACAAATTGACACGAATAAACAACTGCGTAGCGTATATATATGTCGTGCAGGAAGAAACCTTTGTTTGGATGGACTATGGAAGGGCATCGGCCAATGCGGCATGATGCCCTGATCTCTAATTTTCTAATGACGGATACAGTCTGCTACATGCAGTTGAGAAAGAGGATCGCTGGTTAACAGTTTCTCTGAATCTACAGGCCTTAAAATTAACTATAGGAAGTCACAGTTGTTGCCGATTAATGTACCACCAGATAGAATACAATGTTTAGCTAATACCTTTGGCTGCTCCATCGGTACGCTACCATTTACATATCTTGGACTTCCCATGGGCACTACTAAACTGAAAATGGAGGATCTCACGCCAATGATGGACAGGATAGAGAGGCGCTTATCTGGATGCTCTACATGGCTCATACTCTGGAAGGCTCCAAATGTTGAACTCGGCTTTGACACCCATTACCACTTATGCTCTCTGTACCATTAAGCTGCCTGCAGGAGTCATAGAGAATATTGATCGTGCTAGAAAACAATGTTTATGGCGGGGCAACTCAGAGAAGAAGAAGGGAGGAAATCTAGTGGCATGGGATATAGTACAGCAACCCAAAGAGAAAGGCGGCTTGGGTGTTATTAACCTGCGACTTCAGAATGATGCACTTCTCCTAAAACATCTACACAAATTTTACAATAAAGTAGATGTGCCTTGGGTACAATTAGTTTGGTTCAGATACTATTCTACCAAAGTGCCACATGCTACAAGAGAAGTTGGTTCATTTTGGTGGAAGGATGTGCTAAGATTGAACACTTTATACCGCATTATAGCTCTTTGTACAGTTGGGGATGGCTCCACGGTTTGTTTCTGGGAGAACCAATGGTCTGCTCATGTCCTAAAGCATACATATCCAAGGCTTGCTTCCTATTCAAGGTCAGACAACATCTCAGTTCTAGAGGTGATGCAAACTGAGGACCTTGATTCCCTCTTTGTTCTACCTCTGTCACAGCAAGCTCTAGAAGACCTGGAGCATTTACAGGCGCATCTGCAAGGGATACCCTATGATGAGCACTCTCAAGATTGTTGGAAGCCTATATGGGGGAATGACTACACCTCAAGGAAGTTCTATAAATATATTTTTGACATGATTGAAGCCCATCCGATCTTCAAGTTAATGTGGAAATCAAGTTGCACCCCGAGAGTAAATTTTTTTGCTTGGCTCATCCTGGTGGATCGGCTCAACACTAAGACTATGTTGACCAGAAGGCATATACAGGTTCATGATGATGATCTTTGTGTTATGTGTGAGACCAGGGAAGATGAAACCATTGAGCACCTTTTCTTCACTTGCCCATTTGCAAGTCAATGTTGGGCTTCAATTAATTTCGTCTGGGATCACTCGCTCAATCTTCAAGATAAGTTCATTCAGGCCAAGCAAGACCACGGTTATAGTTTTTTCACCGAAGCCGCGATGACTGCTGCTTGGGAGATATGGAATATGCGAAACGACAAGGTATTTGAAAGGAGAGAGCCAAATCAAGCCAGATGGCTTTGTAATTTTAAAAGTCAATGTCTTCTGCAATCGGTTAGATTCAAGGCTGATCTTAGATCAGCTTTTCGCTTTTGGTTAGATGCTTTCAGCTAATTTTTTAATGTAAGTCTTTTAAACTCTCCTATATTTTTATAAAAAGGTTTTTCCATTGTGGGGGCCTCCCCCACAGTTTTTCCCTTCAAAAAAAATACCTAGCTTACTAGAACTGCCTTGTCTTCTCTCCTAGCTTACTAGAACTGCCTTGTCTTCTCTCCTCTCTCCCTGCTACTCTGTTTTTTAGTCAACACCAAACAGATTCTGCTTCTTGTCCCTTGATGGTTCATAAAATATTGTCCTCCTAATCAAGCAACAAGCATCTAATCGTGCCGAGATGGATCTTAGGCTGAATGAGAACGAGCGGTCTCTGAACTCTGACGCTACCATTCTGGGGCAGCCAAACTACCTTCGCAACCGCACTGAGCTAGCAGTTGAGTTATGCAGAAACATATATGCCAACATAATAATCTTTATCTGAAAAACTAATGTCAGAATTTAATACAGTAGCAGGAGTCCTAAGTTTAATAGGATTAATCAGGCTCCCTATGCTAGAGGGTAGAGAGTGCAAGGTGGGAATGGCATATAAGGAGGAGCAGAAGTGATGGTCTTTTCTTCAGTTCAGGACGACATATGATCAGTTGAGATTTTCGGTACACCGGCTTACAGTTTGGCAGTTGTACCACACCTGTGCTGTGCTGTGCAGTGCATATCCTATATTATTTGGCCAAATTCAAGAATCGGATGCTAATGTTCCCAGTTCCCTCATGATTAGAATATTGTGTACAGAAATACAGAGTGAAGGCCAAACATGTTGCTGTTTGTACACCGGAGAAGAAACTCTGAATGCATACGGGTAGTTCAGAACAGCTAACAGAAGCCGCTTAACATCTATGAGCGCGCAGGATGCATGGTTCAGGGAAGGAAAATATGCACAGAAGAAATAAATTGAGGATGCAATAAGGCTGAAACCGCTTAATATGTATGTACCGTCGAGAGCGTCACGGGAGCGCGGTCACAGTGAAGCGCGGAATTGGAATTCGATGGCGATTGAGGATTGGGGAATGACGTTTCCGCTAGAGACCTGTAATTGAAGAGGATAGATGGAATTTTTTTTTATTAAACAACCGATCGGATAGTTGAACCATTTGTACCGTCGTGGGCTCACGGTCCATGGCAACTAGGGCGTCCAGACGATCAGACGTTCTGAACCCAGCATTTCCGATAGTTTAACGGAATAGATCACATGTTTGCAAAATCACTGCACAGATGTACCCCCGCAATCGCGAGTGTACAAATGTGCTGTGGCCTTGTAGGAACACGTAATGTACATGATAGCGTGTGCGCGTATATAGTACGGAGTGTATACAAAATTACAATCACACGTTTGTTTGTACTACGCTGCCTCTTCTTTTTCCTGGGATGGGAGCTTTGTCCTTGTTTTCAGGTTGACGAGACTTCTGAATTCTGAGATGACGCTCGCATACTCATTTGCATGGAGGGAACTGGTAAAATTCGGCGCGTAGGCAGCACGAGCGCCTGACGCGGCGAGACGCTACAACTCGGTCGGCCCTGCAGTTACATGCAGTTGCGAGAGAACACCTAATCAATTTTATTTTATAGTTTTGATTGACTATCAATATTGATTTCAAATATTCAGTTTGGAACATGAAATATCATATAGGTATTTATTTGTTTTTTTAAATACTTCAGGGCTCACCAGTTTTATTTATTGAAGGTTGAAATTTGTTTTCCTCGCTCCAATAATCCACTTTTTCCACGCTGGCCCTAAACAAAAATTAGGCTTGATCTACTCTCCAAACTAATGAAGTTACCCAAGGGATTTTACCTTCTTTTTTTATTTTTCCCAAATACAAGTTGAGTTGTATTCCATCCGTCTCAAAATATAAGGTGCAATTTGACTTGGTGCGGTTTTCAAAAATACATTTTAACCACTAATTTCTCTTATAATATACTCCCCCGTCTATAAAAGAATGCAATTCTAGTATAGTGTCATAGTTTAGTATTTTAAGTTCGATTAATTATAGATAAAAAAGTATTAATATTTATGATATCAAATAAATATCATTAGATTAATTATGAAATGTATTTTCATAATAAATTATTTTGGAACCATAAATGTAAATAATATTCACTAGAAATTTGGTCAAACATGAACCACTTTTGATGGCACGCAACCCGTAGTTGCATTCTTTTCTGGACAGAGGGAGTATGATTTATGGCAACAAAAGTTTAATTAGTAAAAAATACTTTTAAATACAATTCCAATGTAACCATTTTTGCAGAATAAACTTGTCATTTGCTGGTCAAAGATAACAGAGTTTGGATTTTAAAATACATGCATGTCTTATATTTTGGTACTGAGGGAGAGTAAGTTTAATAAGCCTAATATGATACTCCCTCCGTCCCAAAAAAAGAATGACGCTATGGGATACGTGTCGGTTAAACTTTCTTAAGTTTGACTAGCTATACTAAAAAATATTTGCAACATTTGTATCATTAATAAATTAATTATGAAAATATATTCCACGGTTTATCTAATGACACTAATTATACACTATAAATATTAATACTATTTTATATATAATTAGTCAAAATTAAAAATGTTTTACTTCTAAGGAAGTGAGAATAACATTTTTTACAGGACGGAAGAAGTATATGTGATTATCCAATATGCATGCAAAGTTGGTGGTTTGACTTTGATTTTAAAGACGTATTTCACTTTGCTCTTGATAGCGGGAAACCTCGACTATTCCGCGCGAGGGCTGTGGACCCCGAAACCCTAATAACAGTTGATTCCAGTCCTTTAATCGTATTTTTAAGCAACAAAGTGCTTTGTGTCCTTGTCATCACCACGGAGTTTGCTGACAGTTGCAAGCAGCTCTCGTGGAGCTCCCTGAGAGAGAGAATAATGATCCATCTTCCATCCATCCATCCCTAATTCCCCTTCCCTAATCCCTACGGGTCAAACAATTCTCACAAGATTTTAGACGAGCTTTTCCTTTCGCCCATCTCTTTTTGGCCACAATGCACTGTCGACGGATCGAAAGTTATCCTAAACTTTTGTCGAAAGGAAAATCTGTCTGAAAAAATAATCGAACTTTCCAGACATGATCAAATGGTCCAGAGCATGCCAAGGCTTGCCATTGCCAGGGCAAAGCAAGTAGCATGGCTAAGATTTTTGTTCAGGCAAGCAAAGCAAAGCACGGCACGCACTGGAATCTGCTTTATTCCAGGGGGGATAGGATAACCCATGCATCTTGGAGCTTGGAAGGCAAGAAAAGAGGAATCTCCAGCCAGCCAGCACCCAAGAAGGGATGCATGCAGTCAGGCACTCAGCTGGCTTGTGTTGTGTGCTCCAGCTGCAATGCAAGCCAGCAACTTGTTCACATTCACAAGGTAGCAGCCTGGTCCTAAGCTAAACAATCTTCTCGCCCAACTTTGGCTGTTGTTTTCATGATGACTTCCCTTGTAATTCGAGGCATATATATGGTGATGACTATGACCTGCTACCTGGTGCAGCAGCAGGGTTAGAGCTAGCCTGCTAGGTTTATTAGTAGCTGAACTGCTGAACACAGAAAGAGAGTGAGACGAGCTGCAGGCTTGTGTGGCGTAATTGGAGATGGAAAATGTATTCTAATTAAAGAGATCTCTGAACAGCTAGCTGTTCTTGGAGCAGCACTACTTCCCCTACCAGGCCACCAGCAGGCAGCAGCTGCCATCGTGACTTGTTCAGCAGTGACCTCACTGGCGAGCGGCCGCTGGTGTCAGGGGTGGATCCGGTCACATGGCGCCCATCAGCCTACGTGACGAGAGAGCGAACCGAGAATGTGTTGTTTGATCGTACCACAAATTAACACGAATAAACAACTGCGTATATATATGTCGTGTCGTGCAGGAAGAAATCTTTGTTTGGATGGACTATAGAGGGGCATAGGATACTCTCTTCCTCGATATCAAGCCTACTAGGATTGTCGTCTCCTCTCTTCGCTCCCTGCTACTCTGTTTTTTGTCAACACCAAACAGATTCTGCTTCTTGTCCCTTGATGGTTTATAAAATATTGTCCTCCTAATCAAGCATCTAATCGTGCCGAGATGGATCTTAGGCTGAACGAGAACGAGTGACCTCTGAACTCTGACGCGACGTCAGCCAAACCACGTTGGCAACCGCACTGAGCTAGCAGTTGAGTTATGCAGAAACATACAGTAGGAGTATATGCCAAGATGATAATTTTTATCTGAAAAAATAAGGCAAGAATATAATATAGTAGCAGAGCTTAATAGGATTTAATCAGGCTCCCTATGCTAGAGAGTAGGGAGTGCAAGGTGGGAATGGCATATAAGGAAGCACAAGTGACGCACTTTTCTTCAATTCAAGGACACGACATATGTGATCAGTTGAGATTTTGGCTACACCGGCTTACAGTTTGGCAGTCCTTCATGATTGCAATGTTGTGTACAACAAATGCAGAGTGAAGGTCAAACATGTTGTTGTTTGTACACCGATGAAGAAATCCTCAATGCACACGGGTAGTTCAGAACAGCTAACAGAAGCCGCTTAACATCTACTATGTGGTGCGCAGGATGATGGTTCAGGGAAGGAAAAGATGCACAGAAGAAATAAATTGAGGATGCAATAAGGCTGAAGCCGCTTAATATCTATGTAGCGCGCAGGATGATTCAGGGAAGGAAAAGATGCACAGAAAAATAAATGCAAATGTTCAACTTGCAAATTCATTGTGTAAATTAGTTATATGCTACCGCTGTTGTAGAAATTAGTGTTGCAGATTCTATAGCAAATGTTCCATCGCTGTAGAACACTAATTTACACCACCATTGCTGTAGAACCAACGTGTAGCAACACAACACAGGCAAATCTTAATACAATATACTAGATTAAAAGTTCATGCCAACACTAAATCATCATAATACAGTACTAGATTAAAAGTTCATGCCAATTAAAAGAACATGTCACAATATCAAAACCAACAAGATGACATTGTTTAGTCTTCCTGGAAGAAAAAAAAACCATAGAGCTTTGCCTCTCAGCTCAATTATTGTATTGCTCAAGGATGATCTTAATCATCTAAGAAGTTTTTTGTCCATCACTCTCCTTACCATGTCCTGGATGTAGCATAGATCAAAGTTAGCGATTGCACTGATAGAATGCAAAACAACATTTATGTTACCAATGCACAGTAGCTAAAATGAAAATGAGGGAGGGAGGGAGGGAGAGAGAGGGATGAACTTGCACCGAAAACAAGAGTGACAAAAGACGAAAAAAACCAAACAAGTAAACAATCAAACCATTCATTACAGGGTTGTGGTCTGCAAATTTCTTCCCTAATGGCAAGATGTAAAATAGCTAGGTATCTAGTCATTTCTGTTCGCTGATAGTTTCTCTCAATCTAGTACTCCCTCCCAAGTTTCAACTTGTTGTAAGGTGCAGTTTGACTCTATGCGGTCTCCAAAACTAAACTTCTATAGTTACTTCCTCTCGTAGTACATCTTTTTAACAAGACCACAGTCACAGGAAAGTAGTTCTAGGCCTCAGTGTACCAAGACAAAATTCGGTCTTTCCCATGAAATTTTTTGCCACTATTTGGTTAGAGGCCACTTTTTTCCTAAGAACACTTTGACCAGCCAAAACATTTCCCAAATGATCACCCCAAGTTTGGCCGATCCAAAATGTTAGCATAGTCATGTATCATGAAGAATTCAATCTAGCATCAATTGTTTTAAAAAAAATTTCTAGCATCAATCAGTTTTTCTAAGGTCATGAAGTCTGCACATTGAAATGTGAGCACAACTTAAAAGAAAAAGGAACAGATGGTGTATAAAACTAGTACCTAATAATATGCTTTGGGCTTCACAAGAATTGGACAACACACCTTTGGCTTGAGTATGTTCTCTTTGACAGTCCTCCACAGCTTTGATCAGGATTGACCTCTCTCTACGAAGAGCATTCAATTCATTGCCCAGTTCTTCCAATCTCGGATTCAGCCAAAAATAGATAATCGCCGCAGAAGCAAACAGCGTTAAGTAAGGCACTTTGGGTGCAATTCTCACGTATATAGGCTTCGCACTGAAAATCACAAGTGCAAGTGGAACTTTTGTTATTATATACTACGATAAAACATTTATACGTCCAAAAGATGGAAATAATTCAGGATATGACTCTCCATAGTGGGAACTGATTTGTGGTTTTTGTCTTGATGACATGTGGTGAAGGGGTCATGATTTAGTGAGATGTGAATCAGTAAATCCTTAGTTTATTATACAATTGCATATCCTTAAATTCTCACATAATGGAACAAGCGAAGTTCTTACCTGTGCAATTCACCAGGAGCATTCTTGTTCTGACTGAGATTCTGAAGAAGATGATGATGATAGAAAAGAACACATCAAACAACATATAATTGAAGAAATTGAATAAAGAGATGTAATATACACCAGCCGTAAAGACAAGTGTCTAATTTAGCTTTGGTTTGTTTTTCTATTAGAATATATCTATTAAATCTAACATATCTTAAGAATTTCGTATGAACAAGTCCTATTCGGGGAGTAACAAATGTTTCAAGAGTTACAGATAACTACATTTTGACCAGTATTTGTGGGTAGCTTAAAAGGGATTAAATTAAACAGTATTACAGCAGTCTATTATATATCTGATTCTAAACTACAGGGATCTGTGTTGACTAAGGCTTTGTTTGGATGCACGTGTATTCACTATTCGCAAAAAAATGCATGTGTATTCACTTCAATCCACATGTGTTGAAGTGGAATGGAATGGAATTTAGTTTAATTCCACTCCAATCCACTTCAATACATATGGATTGAGACGAATACATGCAAACAAGACCTAAAGCATGAGCACAATCGTTTTAATTACATATATCTATATTTATTATTTCCGTTTCTCGATCAGTTGAAACATTTGATGATTGCAAAGTTAATACTCCAACGATGGCATCAAGAAGATCCTGTACGTGGGAGAGCCTAGACAACCAGTGCCGTAGACAGCACGGAGACGGCGGCAGGAGTCCACGCCGGTGAAGGCTGTGGCGGAGGAGACAAACGGAGTGGGAACAAGAAAAAATCGAGTGGTGGGATTGGAGGAGAGATGGCACCAGGGCGGCGGCGGCGGCGGACCCTAGGTGGTTGGCCCCCGCCACATCATCCCCGGTCTCTCAGGGTATGTCTAACAGTGACAGAAACGTAATACAAAATTGTTAAGAGCAGAGCCCGTACCTTGTCGTTGATTGGCGGCGGCGTTGAGCCCCTAGGGGCAGAGGAAGAAGAGCTAAAAGGCTGTCGTGAGCTTGCTGGTCCAGGTCGGCGGCCACCCAGCAAGAGGGGGTGACGAAGAGGAGATGCGCGGGGGCAGATGGTCATCCCCCTCATCTTCGTCGCCACAGATCGAAGCAGCGCGCTCCCTGCCGCTACGGCCATGAGTACCAAATTTTGCCGATGCCGTGCGGCTGTGCAGCTCCCAATGTCAGACTCCCTGTGCGTCCCGTGGCCGTGGCGCTGGCCCGCCCTCCACTGCGACGCTGCCGCGCGCCGACGCACCCTAAACCCTAAACCTCACGAGTCCGCCGCACCCGGGTCGCCTATCAGGATCAGCAGCCTACGTGATCACGATTCACAAATTAACACAAATACGTAAACAATTGCGTGTATGTCGTGCAAGAAGAAACCTTGTTTTGTTTGGACGGAGATTGGAGGATCATCGGCCAATACTGCATGATGCCCTGGTCTTTATACTTTTTTTTGTGAACTTTTATTCTTTTTTTAATGACGGATACTGCTACATGCAAATGAGAAAGAGGATTGCTTAGCTCTTCTTCAAATATTAAACTTAACTATGTGTTGATGCCTTGTCTACTAGGATTGCGTTGTCTTCTCTCCCTCTCCGGTCTCCACTCGGCACTCCCGGCTAACAACACCCTTTTCTTACAATAATGCCCCCTTCTTCTCTCTTGAGCAGCAGCTGCGATTCTGCAAGACGCAGGAGCTGCTGCTGCAATGTGGAAAATAACAGCTGAGCGTAGCCCTATTTTTCTAGCCAACACCAAAAGATTCTGCACTTCTGCTTCTTGTCTCTTGCTGGCTCATAAAATATTGTCCTCTTGATGAAGCATCTCATCGTGTCGAGGTGGATCTCAGGCTGAACGACAATGAGCGGTCTCTGAACTCTGTCGCTACCGTTCGGGAGCAGCGCAGCCCCGTAGTGAAGTAAGTCTTGCGTCTGTCTCTAGCCAAACAAACCTTCGCAACAGCACTGAGCTAGCAGTTGATTTATGCAGAAACATACAGGGTATATGCCAAGATTTATATGTCAATATGTTAGTAGAATATAATCTTTATCAAAAAAATATGTTAGAATATAATATAGTAGTAGGATTTCATCAGCCTGCCTATGCTAGAGGGTAGGGAATGCAAGGTGTGAATGGCGTATAAAAGGAGGAGCACCGAGTGACGGACTTTTCTTCAGTTCAGGACGAGCATATGATCAGGCCTGGTTCTCTTCCCTTCCAAATTCCAAGTTTTTTCATTCTCTCTCCATCACATTAATTTTTAGACGCATGCATAGAGCATTAAATGTTAGTAAAATAAATAACTAATTGCACAGATTAGTTGTAAATCACGAGATGAATCTTTTGAGCCTAGTTAGCCCATAATTGAACAATATTTATCAAATACAAACAAAAGTGCTACGGTTAGAAAAATTCTAACTTCCCACCATCTAAACAAGTCCTCAGTTGAGATTTTCGGTACAGCGGCTTACAGTTTGGCAGTTGTACCGCACCTGTGCTGTGCAGTGCATATCCTATATTGTTTGGCCAAAGTCAAGAATATTGGGATGTTAACGTTCCTTCATGATTGCAATAGTGTACAATAAATAAATACAGAGCGAAAGTCAAACATGTTGTTTGTACACCATCCATCCCCTCCCTACTTTCCCTGTACCGCCAATCTACAGCTGAAGGAGGTGATGGTGGAGAAGCATGAACTCGCTGCAATGTCGAAGGTCACCGTGGAGCCGCGACTGGCTTAGGGACGCCTCTCACTGGACGTCGTCTGCTCCATAGAGCAAGTACTCTGTGCAATCCAAGGGACATGCTTCATCAGCAGGACAGGCGCATGTCGAAGGTATTGAGTAGTGAACTACTCTGCTGTTTGAACGTCATGGTTCTGAATGTTGAGAAGGGCACTAGCTCCTATGCCTGCATTATACTATCAGCTATAGATAAAAATCTGTGTCAAGCAACGATGCTCCATATCTTCTACCAACACAAAATTAGCATCACATTACCTGTAGAAAATATTGAGGCTAACTCTGGAATCTCAGGACCTTTCGTGTTATCAGCAAAGGCTACTTTTTTTTTATCACCAACTGTTACCGAAGGTCACTTTCGGTCTGAGCTCAGCCTTTTCACTTTCTGGGCAACCTTTGGCCTATCCTCCACATCAGCTCTATCAGAAATTCAGAATTGGTTTCTTGATTGATATTTGGATTTTCCGGACTTCAAGGCTTCGCCTTACCAATGGTTTCTTCCAGCAAGTTTGGCTCTGCGGTAAGCAATAAGCATGTACCTCCGGCAAGTCAGGTGCCTCTGCGAAGTATTCTCGCAGCACCACCTCTGTTTCTGATAGACTATCGGAGTAACCGGCTTCCTGCAGAGTTACGTGTTTTCGTCAAAGTTTTCACTTTCTTTTTTTTCTTCACATAATGGATTTTCATTAATTGCAGAAATCTAGAAGCAGAACACAACCGAGGTAACATGATACTTAAAGATTGAAAATCTCTTCGTGAGCACTTTCGTTTATTTTAAGCTCTACTAATCATTTTGTACAAACAGTTTGACTTCACATATCTTAATGTCTATATATGTTCACTGCCATCATGTTATTACATCAGTATAATCCCTAGTTTTAGCCCTGTTGAAATTCCATCTGTGTGAACTTATAACAGTTAAGTTCCCAAAAGTAGCCATCTTCATTTTACAGGTTCTCTAATGCCACTCTCATCACTGCTTTCAACGACAAAATCAATGAGGTTGGTCTCCTTGAAATACCTCTGTCCGGATGCCGTTTCACCTGGACAAGCAAACGGGATGATCCCACACTTGCTAGACTCGATAGAGTCTTTCACAACAACGCTTTCGGCAATCTTTTTCCCTCCGCCTCTCTTCATGGCCTTCCTAGACCGACCTCGGATCATACCCCTCTTCTTGCAACGCTCTCCACTGAAATTCCCAAGCCCAACTCTTTCCGGTTTGAAAACGCCTGGTTACTGAACAATGCATTCTCGCAGCGGCAAAGGTTTGGTCTAGGCGTAACAGGGCGCCCACAGCTATAATTCCTAATTGCAAATTCATCATACTGCTGTTTGACACTTTCGAAGAAACACGACCTCTTTCACAGGATGAAAGACAAGTACGGCAACAGGCATACGACAGGCTCGCACTGGAACTTAGACAACGTGCTGCTTACTGGAAGCAGCGCGCCAAAGTCAGGGCCATTCGTGAAGGTGACAGCAACACTGCATTCTTTCATGCACATGCAACTGTGAAGCTGAGGAAGAATGGAATCAGGAGCATCTCGGTTGACGGAGTTCAGGTCACCAGTCATCAGGCAAAAGTGCAAGCCCTAACTGATTATTTCAGAACAATTATTGGGACTCCAGGGCAATCGACATGGGCCTTTGACTGCGATGCCTTATATCGGAACTTGCCCTCGGCAACAGATGAGCTCACTGTTGAGTTCACTGAGCACGAGGCTGTGGCATCCATCAAAGGCATGAACAGATGCAGCGCGCCGGGGCCGGACGGTTTTGGACCTAGTTTCTACAAGGCAGCCTGGGGAACAGTGGGAAAGGATGTCATGGACTTCCTACATGCTTTTCACACAGAGCAAGTTGAATTGGAGAGAATGAACCGATCACACATGGTGTTGATTCCCAAGAAGCCAGGAGCATCTAAAGTACATGCCTTCAGACCAATTTGCCTGCAGAATTGCTGCATCAAAATACTGACGAAAATCCTAACTTCCAGACTGCAGAAACAGATCAGCAACTTGGTGGACATTGATCAGACAGGTTTCATCAGAGGCAGGTCAATAACAGAGAACTTCGTCTATGGTATGGAACCGGTGCAGTGCTGCCATAAAAGAAGAAAACCGACCATGGTTGTCAAGCTTGACTTCGCCAAGGCCTTCGACACCATGTGCTGGGAGGCGCTTGATGTGGTTCTGCAGGCAAGAGGTTTCGATCAGCAATGGCGAAGGTGGATGCGACAGATCCTGCAATCCTCCAAGTCTGCAGTCCTGGTGAATGGATGTCCGGGACCCTGGATAAACTGTAAACGTGGACTGAGACAAGGCGATCCAATCTCACCTTACCTATTCATCCTACTGGCAGACGTCCTGCAAGTCCTCATCAAAAAGACTACTGTTATTCGTCATCCTATTGTCGACGGTGAAGGATGCCTGGTCTTACAGTACGCCGATGACACATTGCTTCTCATCAGAGGAGAGCTAGCTAATGTACAGGTACTAAAGACGGTGCTCAATCAGTTCTCTAGTGCCACTGGACTACAGATAAATTACTCAAAAAGCACTGCAGTGCCGATATACATGGAGCCAGAAGTGACTGAAGCTTGCATCTCGGTTCTTGGATGCAGACAAGAAGGATTCCCACAAACTTACCTAGGCCTCCCGCTCTCCAATACAAAGCTGCGCCTCAATGCATTTGCACCCCAAATCGCAAAGACTGACAAATACTTGGCAGATTGGCAGTGGCGGATGCAGGATGAGAATCAAGGGGGGCTAAAACAATGGAGATGTTGATTTGCATGAAGATTTAATGATGATTTGAGGTTTTTGCTACAGTATTTTTAGTGGTAAATCAAGTCATTAGGGGGGCTGGAGCCCACCCAGCCCCCCCTTTAGATCCGCCACTGCAGATTGGCAATCTGGGTTGCTCAATCACATGGGCAGAGCCACCCTGGTGAACTCAGTCCTGGACACTCAACTGGTTTATGCCATGTGTGCACTCGCCATCCCACCTGGAGTGATTGATCAAGTTGATCGACGCCGGCGGGCCTTTCTGTCTTCTGTGGGCCGGCACAAGCACGGCGTCCGGTGCCAAGAGTCTCATTGCGTGGGAGCACGTCTGTGATACGAAGGAGGCCGGAGGGATGGGAGCCTGGGACTCAAAGACTTGTCCAGAACATCTGCATATGCTTAAGCTAATTCACAAACTGCATCTACAACAGGACTCATCATGGGCTCTCTAGGTTCAGAGGAATGCAAGTATAGCATCACTGACTGGCGACCTGCATGGACAACATTGGGAGATGCTCCGATCCCTGTTGCCGATCTACCGAGCCATTACTACTGTGATTTTGGGAGATGGTCTCACAACTTCATTTTGGCATGATGTCTGGCATGGGAAGGACTCGATGGCAGAAAGGTTTCCACAGCTTTTCACCCACTGCCAGAATCAGGAGATGACTGTAAGACAGGCAGTGGATGGTGCTCTTCAGTCCAGCCTAGTCCGCCGACGTACCGCTACAGCTGAACTTCAGTTGACAGATATCACTGAGATAATTGAACAACTGCAATTCCAAGAAGGAAGGGATAAACGACAAAGCCCGATGCTCAAACGGAATGGGGATCTGGATACATCGCTGTTATACAGAGCGCTCAAAAGGACTGAATCAGGACAGGATGCCTGGGCCAAGTTCATCTGGAAGAGCAAAGCTCCACCTCGGGTTCAGTTCTTTGTGTGGTTGCTATCGCAAGGGAGGATACAGTGCAAAACTAATCTGGCAAAGAAGGGAATCGTGGAAAACACAGAGTGTGAGGTCTGCCATGGAGCGGAGGAGACACTGACACATGTAATCTTCGGCTGCACTGCTGCAAAGAAATTCTAGGATGCCATCCAGATCACAACTGATCCTACCTGGCCAGTACATAAGCTGCAGGAGATCGAGGCCCCGACACATATCTGTAAGGTCCAAATGGCTAGAGGGGGGTGAATAGCCTATTTAAAAATCTACAAGCTTCACTAAACAACCACGTTAGTATAAAAGATGGCTAAGCTAATTCTAGCACTAGCTCAACTATACTATGCAGGCCACCTATACAATTCTAGTGAAGCAAGGCTATGATCTCTAATACACACCAACAAGACTAAGTCACTAAGCTACTTACTCCTATATGATAAAAGCTACACTAAGCAAACTATACTAGAACTAGTACAAGAAAGTAAAGAGCAAGTGACTTGATTCTTATACCAACGATGTAGAGAAGTAATGCACTCGAAGAATCAATCACAATGATCAACCACAAGAGAAATCCTCGGCAAAGGAATGACATAAGATTTTTTATCGAGGTTCACTTGCTTCCCGGCAAGCTACTCCTCGTTATGGCGATGCACCCACTTGTCGGTTCGCGAGCTAATCGACTATCAAGAGTCGAGCCCTCGGCGGGCGCCGCACAACCGCACACAAGATGGGGATCCTCCAAGCTACGAGCTCCACTAGAGTATTCAATTTGCGAACTCCCGCGGGGAAGGATCAAGAACCCCTTACAACACTTGGTGAGGGCTCCAACAATCTCCAATTACGAGCTCAATCACCTCCGCTGCTCCAAGCCGTCTACCGTGTCGGGAAACACGGAAGAGTAACAAGAAATCCGCAGCAACTCGAAGATCAAGTGCCTCTAGAATGTAACTCTCAAGCAATACACTTGAATCTCACTCAATCTCACTCAAGATGTGTAACCAAGCAAAGAGATGAGTGGAGGGGTTGTTCTCTAGCTCAAAGGATGTCTCTAGGTCTCAAAATGTGCAAGAGTTACCCTCAAACCCCGGACATCCTCTATTTATAACGAAGGGGTACGCAGCTAGCCGTTACAGACGACGCAGCAAAAATCGCGCTGACCGGACGCTCCGGTCAGGGTGACCGGACGCGTCCAACCGTTTGACCAGACGCGACAGTGCCAGCGTCCGGTCGGAGTCCAGTAAGCTCCCTCTGCAACCGGACGCGTCCGATCGTACGTGACCGGATGCGCCGCGCGTCCGATCAGCACTCCGCTCCTCTGGACGCCTGACCGGACGCTCCGGTTCCGTGAGGGACCGGACGCGCCGGTCGCACGCTCTCCTTCTGCGCACAAGAGAACTGACCGGACGCGCTGGTCAGGCCAGACCAACGTCCGGTCAGAAACCCTAGCGAGC
The DNA here is from genome assembly GCA_022457205.1 of Saccharum spontaneum. Lineage (NCBI taxonomy): Eukaryota > Viridiplantae > Streptophyta > Magnoliopsida > Poales > Poaceae > Saccharum > Saccharum spontaneum. The sequence continues at coordinate 15,979,933 of CM039617.1, read as the reverse complement.
AGCACTGTGATGAACTGACCGGATGCGTCCGGTCAAACCGAGACCGCGTCCGGTGCAGCGTCCGGTCATCACAGTGACCATCGTTCGCCTCCGTTTCTTTTCCGACTTCCGGCGCAGTAGAAAATAGGCGTTTCACTTCTCCAAAAAGCGTCAAATCCCGCCTCGCAAGCTCGGCGGGAGGGAGAGAGGAACCCAAACCCCTCTCTACCACTTAAACTCTACCGCCTTCGCAAAAGTGCTAGCACCACCAAGTGTACACCACCATGTGCATGTGTGTTAGCATTTCACAAATATTTTTCAAGGCGTTATGTTATCTCTCAACTAGATCCTAATGCATATGCTCAAGACATTGATCTAGTGGCACTTGATTCCCCAGCTAACCGTGATTGCCCCTCTTGATAGTCGGCTATGTATCCTAAACCCGGTCAATCACTTCTCTACTCATCTTAGACCGGCAAAAGGAAAACCCTATGGTTATACCTTTCCTTGCGCTCTTAGATCCTTCTCTTTCACTTGATCATCATGTCCATCATATTATGTGCATCTCCATTATGATCGTCATTTCATGTCCATGCCCCATTTCTTTGTGATCTTGTGGCCACCACTCCTTGCCACGTACACCTTCATCACATGTGTTGCTTATGCCTAACTCAAAACACTTAACACATGGCATTAGCAACTTGGTGTCATTAATTACCAAAACCAAACTTGGGCTTTTAATCTCCCCCTTTTTGGTAATTGATGACAACCATCACAAAGATATGAAATGAAATCAATTTTCAATTTCGATAGTATTAGCTTCCCCTACATATGTGCTTCCATGAGTTTGGTTCAAATGTGCACATATGTATGGATTTGAATTTTGGGAGAGTTACTACTATCAAATTGATGCTAAGGTATGTAGAATGGACCTTTGAAGCATGATACCAATCGGAGTTGCCTTTATATACCATCCTTAGCATCGATGTAGCTAGACACCACTTGTAATACATCACTTGTAAAGATCATAAACACTAAAGTACCTCGTGAGATCAATATTATAAACAAAAAGGTGTCTAGATACCACTTGTAAAGCTACTTTCAATAAATCATCATTCAAGTTCTATTTCTAGCAATCACCACACAAGCATGAATATGAATTTAATCTTTGCAATGCAACAATACATCATGTTAATGCACATTCAAATGCAACAAATAATTCATGAGCTTGCTCCCCCTACTTGTGTGCTTAATCTTAGTTTCTCTCCCCTTACTCTATCTTTCTCTCCCTTTGCAACTTAACTTTTTATTTTGTGACTTTTCTATCTTTGTGACTTTTCTCTCCCCCTTTGTCAACAATCACCAAAAAGGTGCCAATGTTAGTGAGAGTTAAGTCAATTAATATGAGGGAGTCCAAAATATGGTTCAATCTAGATCACTTGCCTAGAATATGTAATTCGGTTTGATCCAAGGACAAGCTTCTTCACACCTCATAAAGTATAAGGGTTATCTTGACCATGTTGAATTACACATCATGAGCTCATTTTCTAGATTCAACACTAGGTTTGCAAGCCCACAAACATGCCATATGCTACCACTAGATCAATCAAAACATAGAAGCAATAGTGGTACCATATATACATTAAACTCATTTGATTTTCATGAATGAGCCTATTTGACATGCAAATATGTCTATATATTCTAAACATGTCCTTAGCAAAGTATGGATGATATGCCAAACAACTTTACCTTGCTATGTTGGAGGAGAGACATGTCATATAAGAATGTGGGGGTGCACTCATTTCAAGTTGGAGAAGTCAAGTATGTTCAATTCATTCTTCAACTTGTAAAACCTCTTCTCATCAAGTGGCTTTGTGAATATGTCGGCTAGTTGATCTTCGGTGCCAATGCTTTCAATGCTAATATCACCCTTTTGTTGATGGTCTCTTATGAAGTGATGCCTTATGTCAATGTGCTTTGTTCTTGAATGTTGAACCGGATTCTGTGTCATCTTGATAGCACTTTCATTGTCACAAAACAATGGTACATTCTTGAATTTGATTCCAAAGTCATTCAAGGTTGCTTTCATCCAAAGCAATTGTGCACAACAACTACCGGCACTAATGTATTCGGCCTCAGCAGTAGATAGTGCAACACTATTTTATTTCTTTGATGACCATGAAACAAGAGACCTTCCAAGTAATTGACACATGCCACTTGTGCTCATTCTATCAATCTTGCATCCACCAAAGTCGGAGTCCGAATATCCAATCAACTCAAAATTAGACCCCTTTGGAAACCATAATCCAACATCATGAGTGCCCTTAAGATATCTCAATATCCTCTTGGTTGCTTTCAAGTGACTTTCTCTAGGTGAAGCTTGATATCTTGCACATTTGCACACACTAAACATCACATCCGGCCTAGAAGCGGTGACATATAGCAAACTTCCAATCATAGACCGATATTGCTTTTGATCTACCATGTTGCCACTAGCATCAACACCCAATTGATCATTAGTGCCCATTGGTGTACTCATTGGCTTAGCATCTTGCAATCCAAACTTCTTGATCATGTCCTTGATGTACTTCCCTTGACTTATAAAAGTGCCATTCTTCATTTGCTTGATTTGAAGTCCAAGAAAGTAACTAGCTCTCTAATCATAGACATCTCAAACTCTTTTGCCATCATATTTCCAAACTCTTCACAAAAGTCTTGGTTAGTTGATCCAAAGATAATGTCATCCACATAGATTTGCAACACAAACAAGTCATTTCCAAGCTTCTTGGTGAAGAGAGTGGTGTCAACCTTTCCCATCTTGAACCCTTTAGAGAGAAGAAAGTCCCTCAACCTCTCATACCATGCTCTAGGTGCTTGCTTCAAACCATACAATGCCTTCTTGAGCTTGTAAACATGGTTGGGCTTCTTGTCATCTTCAAAACCGGGAGGTTGCTCAACATAAACTTCTTCATTGATGTAGCCATTGAGAAATGCACTTTTAGCATCCATTTGATAGAGCTTGATGTTGTGTGCACAAGCATATGCTAATAAGATTCTAATTGCCTCCAATCTTGCAACCGGTGCATATGTTTCTCCAAAGTCAAGACCCTCAACTTGAGTGTATCCTTGTGCTACTAATCTTGCTTTGTTCCTCACAACCATGCCATCTTGATCTTGCTTGTTTCTAAAGACCCACTTAGTACCAATCACATTGTAGTTCTTCGGCCTTTCAACAAGTTCCCAAACTTGGTTTCTTGTGAAGTTGTTTAACTCTTCATGCATGGCATTTACCCAATCGGAATCTTTCAATGCATCTTCTATTTTCTTAGGTTCTTCAAGTGACACAAATGAGTAGTGCTCACAAAAGGATGCTAATCTTGATCTAGTTTGAACACCACTTTGAATTCCACCAATGATTTGATCCAATGGATGATCCCTTGCAATACTAGTAGGTCAGAGTATTGGGAGTTGATTGCTTCCACTTGTTTGACTTTGAACTTGAGCTTCATCATGAGTACCACTAGAGCTTGCTTGATTTGTACTAATTTGCACACTTTGGTTGATCACATGAATATCATCATCATCAACTTGCCTTGGCCTAACATCACCAATGTCCATGTTCTTCATTGCATTTGACAATTGATCTCCTCTCACATCATCAAGGTTTTGAGCTTCATTTTGAGACCCTTGTGTTTCATCAAACTCAACATCAGGAACTTCTTCCAAGGTGCCATTTGTGAGATTCCAAACTCTATATGCTTTGCTTGTGGTAGAATAACCAAGTAAGAACCCTTCATCACATTTCTTTTCAAACTTGCTCAATCTAGTGCCTTTCTTGAGAATATAGCATTTGCAACCAAACACTCTAAAGTATGCAATGTTGGGCTTTCTTCCATTCAATAGCTCATATGGTGTCTTTCCAAGCTTCCCATGGCAATAAATACGGTTGCTACAATAGCAAGTCGTGTTGATAGCTTCACTCCAAAATGAATGACTCACATTGTATTCACTAAGCATTGATCTAGCCATGTCAATCAAAGTTCTATTCTTTTTTTCAACTACACCATTGGATTGAGGAGTGTATGTTGGAGAGAATTGATGTCCAATACCAAGATCATAACATAAAGCTTCAATTCTTGTGTTCTTGAACTCACTACCATTGTCACTTCTAATCTTCTTGATGGTAGTCTCAAATTCATTTTGCACTCTCTTGACAAAAGATTTGAATAGATCATAAACTTCACTCTTGTCATAGAGAAAGAACACCCAAGTGTATCTAGTGTAATCATCCACTATCACAAAACCATACTTGTTGCCACCAATGCTAGTGTATGTTGTTGGCCCAAACAAGTCCATGTGCAATAGCTTAAATGCCTTTGATGTGCTCATTTCACTCTTACTAGGATGTGTATTTCCAACTTGTTTGCCGGCTTGACAAGCACTACATGGTTTATCCTTTTCAAAAGTCACATCTTTCAAGACTCTAACTAAGTCATGCCTCAAAAGTTTGTTCAATTGTTTCATTCCAACATGACCAAGCCTTCTATGCCACAACCATCCCATACTAGATTTGCTAAGCAAGCATGATGTCAATTGTGTCTCACTATCATTGAAGTCAACCAAGTATAAACTACCATGTCTAAATCCTTTGAATATCAAATTTGATCCATCAACACTAATGACTTCAACATCATCACTACCAAATATGCACTTGAAGCCAAGATCACAAAGTTGTGCTACCGACAAAAGATTGAAATCCAAGCTCTCAACTAGCAACACATTAGATATGCTCATGTCATTTGAGATAGCAATTTTACCAAGCCCCTTGACCTTGCCTTTCTTGTTATTGCCAAACGTGATAGCATCAAAACCACCATTTTGACTTGTATCAATTGATTTGAACATACAAGAATCCCCGGTCATATGTTGAGTGCACCCACTATCAAGCACCCAATGCCTTCCTCTGGCTTTGTAATTGACCTACAAGTTAAGATCAATTCTTTTTAGGTACCCAAACTTGTTTGTGTCCTCCAAGGTTAGTGACCAAGCTCTTTGGTTCCCAAATGGCTTTCTTCTTTGAGCCCATCCATGGTGCACCAATGAACTTAGCATGAACACCATTTGTACCCTTGGTAAGTATATAGAAAGAATCAAACTTAATTGAGGATACATTAGCATTGGATTTCTTGTTCATACAATGTTGCTCTATGTGACCAACTTGCTTGCAACTCTTGCAATAGCTACCATTGTTCTTCACAAAACGAGTCTTGTGAGGAGCAAAAGCGGCCTTGCCTTTCTTGGGGTTATAGCCCAATCCCTCTTTATAGAGAGAAGCCCTTTGGCTACCCAAGCACATAAGCAAGCGGTCCTCACCACCATAAGCCTTAGCTAAGGTGTGATTGAGCTCTTTTACCTCCTTCTTGAGATTTTCATTCTCAACTATTAGTGTGGAGTCACAAGTGAAACCGTCACTACTAGATGAGGATGATGTAGATGAGCTACATGAAGGCTTAGTGGGAGTAACAACAATAGGCTTATGACAAGATTCATTAATTATATCATAAGATATGCCTATGTTGCAAGTTTTAGCTTTCTCAACATTAGTTGGCATGTTTTCACATTTTTCAACTAGAGAGGAATGAGCTTCTTCAAGCTTAGTGTGAAACTCTTGAAGCTTCTTATGGTCTACCTTTAGACTCTCATAAGATGCCCTAAGCTCATCAAGTTCTTGCATAAGGTTTTTCTTTTCCTTAAGCAAGCCCTTACACTCCTTTCTAGATTCTTTAAAATGTTGAGTGTAATCTTCTAGCATAGTGATTAGTTTATCTTTAGTGAATTCTTCTTCGTCACTATCACTATCACTAGCATTATCATGATCACTCTCATCGTCGGATAATACCTTAGTGGCCTTAGCCATGAAGCACGATGGAGTGTCGAAGATGGAGACCTTCTCTTGGACGACAATGCTAGCGTGTCCCTTCTTCTTGCTCTTGTTGTCATCCTCATCGTCATTTGAGGAATCATCACTATCCCATGTAGCAACATGAGAATCATTCTTCTTTCTATGAGAGCTCTCCTTCTTTTCTTGCTTCTTCTTTTGTTTCTTCCTCTCTTTCTTGATGGCATCTTCATCATCACTATCATAAGGACACTTTGCAATGAGATGATCCTTGCTATGGCATCTAAAGCATCTCATGGTATGCTCATTCTTCTTGGATAAGTTCTTCGTTCTTCTTGCACGAAAGCCTTTCTTCTTCATGAACTTGCCAAATTGCTTGACAAAGAGAGCCATCTTCTCATCAATGTCATCACTATCACAAGAGCTTGAGTCTTCTTCACTTGATGATTCAATCTTGGATTTGCCCTTGGATGTGGTGGCTTTGAATGCCACACTCTTCTTCTTCTCATCATCCTTTTTCTTATTTTCCTTCTTCTTCTTCTTAACCAATTAATCCTTCTCACTATCTTCTCTATATGAATCATCGGTCATCACTTCTTGAAATATTTGTTGAGGAGTTGAATCCTTCAATGTAGTCCTCACTAGCACGGTGATCAATGTATCAAATCTCTTGGGCAAGCTTCTCAAGAACTTCATAGAGAATTGGTTGTCTTTGACCTCCTCACCAAGTGCCTTTAGCTCATTGACAATGACTTGCAATCGATGAAACATTTCTGGTACACTTTCATCATCTTGCATCTTGAAGCTTGAAAATTTTTCTTGCAAGATATATGCTTTAGCGGTCTTTGTGCCTTCGGTGCCCTCAAATGTTTCTTCAAGCTTGGCCCAAGCATCATGTGCAACTTCTATGTTCTTCACTTGCTCAAATGTCTTGTCATCTAATGCTTCATGAAGAGCACTAATAGCAATGTCATTGCATTAAAGCTTCTTCTCTTCAACCGGTGTTGGTGCTTCCGGGTTGGCAACCTCAAACTTTGTTTCGGTAACCTTCTACACTTCTCTATTGATTGACTTGAGGTGTGCGGTCATCTTAACCTTCCAATATGCATAATTTGTGCCATCAAAGTGAGGTGCCTTGTTGGTGTTGTTGATGTGCAAGCTTAATTGAGCCATTTCTTTTTCACCGTAGGTTGTTAAGCCTCAAATAAACGGTGCCTCGGCTCTGATACCACTTGTAAGGTCCAAATGGCTAGAGGGGGGGTGAATAGCCTATTTAAAAATCTACAAGCTTCACTAAACAACCACGTTAGTATAAAAGATGGCTAAGCTAATTCTAGCACTAGCTCAACTATACTATGCAAGCCACCTATACAATTCTAGTGAAGCAAGGCTATGATCTCTAATACACACCAACAAGACTAAGTCACTAAGCTACTTACTCCTATGTGATAAAAGCTACACTAAGCAAACTATACTAGAACTAGTACAAGAAAGTAAAGAGCAAGTGACTTGATTCTTATACCAACGATGTAGAGAAGTAATGCACTCGAAGAATCAATCACAATGATCAACCACAAGAGAAATCCTCGGCAAAGGAATGACACAAGATTTTTTACTGAGGTTCACTTGCTTCCCGGCAAGCTACTCCTCGTTGTGGCGATGCACCCACTTGTCGGTTCATGAGCTAATCGACTATCAAGAGTCAAGCCGTCGGCGGGCGCCGCACAACCGCACACAAGATGGGGATCCTCCAAGCCACGAGCTCCACTAGAGTATCCAATTTGCGAACTCCCGCGGGGAAGGATCAAGAACCCCTTACAACACTTGGTGAGGGCTCCAACAATCTCCAATTGCGAGCTCAATCACCTCCGCTGCTCCAAGCCGTCTACCGTGTCGGGAAACACGGAAGAGTAACAAGAAATCCGCAGCAACTCGAAGATCAAGTGCCTCTAGAATGCAACTCTCAAGCAATGCACTTGAATCTCACTCAATCTCACTCAAGATGTGTAACCAAGCAAAGAGATGAGTGGAGGGGTTGTTCTCTAGCTCAAAGGATGTCTCTAGGTCTCAAAATGTGCAAGAGTTACCCTCAAACCCCGGACATCCTCTATTTATAACGAAGGGCTACGCAGCTAGCCGTTACAGACGACGCAGCAAAAATCACGCTGACCGGACGCTCCGGTCAGGGTAACCGGACGCGTCCAACCGTTTGACCGGACGCGACAGTGCCAACGTCCGATCGGAGTCCAGTAAGCTCCCTCTGCGACCGGACGCGTCCGATCGTACGTGACCGGATGCGCCGCGCGTCCGATCAGCACTCCGCTCCTCTGGACGCCTGACCGGACGCTCCGGTTCCGTGAGGGACCAGACGCGCCGGTCGCGCGCTCTCCTTCTGCGCACAAGAGAACTGACCGGACGCGCTGGTCAGGCCAGACCAGCGTCCGGTCAGAAACCCTAGCGAGCAGCACTGTGATTAACTGACCGGACGCGTCCGGTCAAACCGAGACCGCGTCCGGTGCAGCGTCCGGTCATCACAGTGACCACCGTTCGCCTCCGTTTCTTTTCCGACTTCCGGCGCAGTAGAAAATAGGCGTTTCACTTCTCCAAAAATTGCTGAATCCCGCCTCGCAAGCTCGGCGGGAGGGAGAGAGGAACCCAAACCCCTCTCTACCACTTAAACTCCACCGCCTTCGCAAAAGTGCTAGCACCACCAAGTGTACACCACCATGTGCATGTGTGTTAGCATTTCACAAATATTTTTCAAGGCGTTATGTTATCTCTCAACTAGATCCTAATGCATATGCTCAAGACATTGATCTAGTGGCACTTGATTCCCGAGCTAACCGTGATTGCCCCTCTTGATAGTCGGCTATGTATCCTAAACCCGGTCAATCACTTCTCTACTCATCTTAGACCGGCAAAAGGAAAACCCTATGGTTATACCTTTGCCTTGCGCTCTTAGATCCTTCTCTTCCACTTGATCATCATGTCCATCATATTATGTGCATCTCCATTATGATCGTCATTTCATGTCCATGCCCCATTTCTTTGTGATCTTGTGGCCACCACTCCTTGCCACGTACACCTTCATCACATGTGTTGCTTATGCCTAACTCAAAACACTTAACACATGGCATTAGCAACTTGGTGTCATTAATTACCAAAACCAAACTTGGGCTTTCAATATCCTAGGAGCACACTTCCATACCTTTATTCTACTGTGTTGTTGGTATATCTGGAAAAGGAGGAACAACATCATCTTCAGGAATGATCGGTTGACGTTACAAGGGGCGCTGATGGCATGCAAATCAGAGGCTAACTTATGGAAAGCCCGCTTGCCGAAGAAGGAACGAGTAGTTGCTGACGTTTGGTGTTCTACTTTAGTTAACATAATGTAAACCAATATATAAGAAATGGGATGTAAACCATGTATTTGTAATATTTGGCTTCAAGGGCCACTTCATCAATGAAATCAGGTGGGGGATCCCCCCGTCGACTTCTCAAAAAAAATTTATAGGTTCTTACATCCTTGTAAGTACTTCTTACTCATCTTATAATGTCTACTGATATGGCAGAAATAATTGCAACAATTTTAGTTGTTGATTAAAAATTGCCCAAGCGGCCTTCTCACTTAGCCTTAGTGTCCTTTCTAAAAGGATAATATTTTGTATTTTATAATTTTTCTCAAATGCGCAAAAGATTTGTGCATCATTGTAATTAAGAATAAGAGTTTAACCATACAAACGACGCACTCTGACGAGCGCCCTAGGAGGTCTACTGGTTGACCTTTCTAGTAAACAGATTCAAATTTTGATATTACATAAATGGTACACAATCGAGCTGCGGTTTGCGCACTCCTACTCTGTTATCCTAGAAGAGCGTGCCATGGTACGAGCGGCTCTTCTACCATCCCTATTGTTGGTTGTTGGAAACAACTCGTCCTGAGCTGCAACTTGGCTCGACGTTGAAAGCCCAAGTTTGGTTTTGGTAATTAATGACATCAAGTTGCTAATGCTATTGCATCAAGTGTGATTAAGCTAGGCATAAGCAACACATGTGATGAAGGTGTACGTGGCAAGGAGTGGTGGTCACAAGATCACAAAGAGATGATGCATGGACATGAAATGATGATCATGGTGGAGATGCGCATAAAATGATGGACATGATGATCAAGTGGAAGAGAAGGATCTAAGAGCGCAAGACAAAGGTATAACCATAGGGTTTTCCTTTTGCCGGTCTAAGTTGAGTAGAGAAGTGATTGACCGGGTTTAGGATACATAGCCGACTATCAAGAGGGGCAATCACGGTTAGCTCGGGAATCAAGTGCCACTAGATCAATGTCTTGAGCATATGCATTAGGATCTAGTTGAGAGCAAACATAATGCCTTAAAAAATCTTTGTGAAATGCTAACACACATGCACATTGGTGGTGCACACTTGGTGATGTTAGCACATTTATGAAGGCGGTGGAGTTTGAGCGGTAGAGAGCGGTGCACACATTCGGCGCTTTTTGGGGAAGTGAAACGCCTATTTTCTACTGCGCCGAAAGTCAGAAAAGAAACGGAGGTGAACGGCGGTCACTGTGGTGACCGGACGCTGCACCGGACGCGGTCACGGTTTGACCGGACGCGTCCGGTTAGTTCAACGTGGCACGGGCACTAGGGTTTGTGACCGGACGCTGGTCTGACCTGACCAGCGCGTCCGGTCAGTTCATCTGTGCGCAGAAGGAGAGCGCGCGACCGGCGCGTCCGGTCCCTTACGAAACCGAAGCGTCCGGTCAGGCATCCAGAGGAGCGGAGTGCTGATCGGACGCGTGGCGCGTCCGGTCACATGCGATCGGACGCGTCCGGTCTCGATGGGAGCTTACTGGAACGTGACCGGACGCTGGCACTGTCGCGTCCGGTCAAATGGTTGAGCGTGTCCGATCGCGGCAACGGCTAGTTCTGACGCGTACTGTTTCTTGCTGTCGTGTAGTGACCGGACGCGTCCGGTCACCCTGACCGGTGTGTCCGGTCAGCGCGATTTTCACTGTGTCATCCGGTAACGGCTAGCTGTGTACCCCTTCGCTATAAATAGAAGATGTCCGGGGTTTGAGGGCAACTCTTGCACATTTTGAGACCTAGAGACATCCTTTGAGCTAGAGAACAACCCCTCCACTCATCTCTTTGCTTGGTTGCACATCTTGAGTGAGATTGAGTGAGATTCAAGTGCATTGCTTGAGAGTTGCATTCTAGAGGCACTTGATCTTCGAGTTGCTGCGGATTTCTTGTTACTCTTCCGTGTTTCCCGACAAGGTAGACGGCTTGGAGCAGCGGAGGTGATTGAGCTCACAATTGGAGATTGTTGGAGCCTTCACCAAGTGTTGTAAGGGGTTCTTGATCCTTCCCCGTGGAAGTTCGCAAATTGGATACTCTAGTGGAGCTCGTGGCTTGGAGGATCCCCATCTTGTGTGCGGTTGTGCGACGCCCGCCGAGGGCTCGACTCTTGATAGTCGATTAGCTCGCGAACCGACAAGTGGGTGCATCGCCACGACGAGGAGTAGCTTGCCGGGAAGCAAGTGAACCTCGGTAAAAAATCTTGTGTCATCTCTTTGCCGAGGATTTCTCTTGTGATTGATCATTGTGATTGATTCTTCGATTGCATTACTTCTCTACATCGTTGGTATAAGTATCAAGTCACTTACTCTTTACTTTCTTGTACTAGTTCTTTGTAGTTTGCTTAGCGTAGCTTTTATCACATAGGAGTAAGTAGCTTAGTGACTTAACCTTGTTGGTGTGTATTAGAGATCATAGCCTTGCTTCACTAGAATTGTATAGGTGGCTTGCATAGTGTAGTTGAGCTAGTGCTAGATTAGCTTAGCCATCTTTTATTCTAACTTGTTTGTTTAGTGAAGCTTGTAGAATTTTAAATAGGCTATTCACCCTCCCTCTAGCCATTTGGACCTTACAAGTGGCATCGGAGCTGAGGCACCGTTTATTTGAGGCTTAACAACCTATGGTGAAAAAGAAATGGCTCAATTAAGCTTGCACATCAACAACACCAAGAAGGCACCTCACTTTGACGGCACAAATTATGCATATTGGAAGGTTAAGATGACCACACACCTCAAGTCAATCAATAGAGAAGTGTGGAAGGTCACCGAAACTAAATTTGAGGTTGCTAATTCGGAAGCACCTACACCGGTGGAAGAGAAGAAGCTCTAATGCAATGACATTGCCATTAGTGCTCTTCATGAGGCATTAGATGACAAGACATTTGAGCAAGTGAAGAACTTTGAAATTGCTCATGATGCTTGGGCCAAGCTAGAAGAAACATTTGAGGGCACCGAAGGCACAAAGACCGCTAAAGCATATATCTTGCAAGAAAATTTTTCAAGTTTCAAGATGCAAGATGATGAGAGTGTATCAAAAATGTTTCATCGGTTGCAAGTCATTGTCAATGAGCTCAAGGCACTTGGTGAGGAGGTCAAGGACAACCAATTCTCTATGAAGTTCTTAAGAAGCTTGCCCAAGAGGTTTGACACATTGATCACCGTGCTTGTGATGACAACCTTAAAAGATTCAACACCTCAACAAATATTTCAAGAAGTGATGACCGATGATTCATATAGAGAAGATGGTGAGAAGGATTAATTGGTTAAGAAGAAGAAGAAGGAAAATGAGAAAAAGGATGATGAGAAGAAGAAGAAGAAGAAGAGTGTGGCATTCAAAGCCACCACATCCAAGGGCAAGTGCAAGATTGAATCATCAAGTGAAGAAGACTCAAGCTCTTGTGATAGTGATGACATTGATGAGAAAATGGCTCTTTTTGTTAAGCAATTTGGAAAATTCATGAAGAAGAAGGGCTTTCGTGCAAGAAGGAGGAAGAACTCATCCAAGAAGAATGAGCATACCATGAGATGTTTTAGATGCCATAGCAAGGACCATCTTATTGCAAAGTGTCCTTATGATAGTGATGATGAAGATGCTATCAAGAAGGAGAGGAAGAAGCAAAAGAAGAAGCAAGAAAAGAAGGAGAGTTCTCATAAGAATAAGAATGATTCTCATGTTGCTACATGGGATAGTGATGATTCCTCAAGTGATGATGAGGATGACAACAAGAGAAAGAAGAAGGGACATGCTAGCATTGCCATCCAAGATAAGGTCTCCCTCTTTGACACTCCATCGTGCTTCATGGCTAAGACCGCTAAGGTATCATCCGACGATGAGAGTGATCATGATAATGCTAGTGATAGTGATAGTGATGAAGAAGAATTCACTAAAGATGAACTAATCACTATGCTAGAAGATTGCACTCAACACTTTAAAGAATCTAGAAAGGAGTGCAAGGGCTTGCTTAAGGAAAAGAAAAACCTTATGCAAGAACTTGATGAGCTTAGGGCATCTTATGAGAGTCTAAAGGTAGACCATAAGAAGCTTCAAAAGTCTCACACTAAGCTTGAAGAAGCCCATTCCTCTCTAGTTGAAAAATGTGAAAACATGCCAACGAATGTTGAGAAAGCTAAAACTTGCAACATAGGCATATCTTGTGATATAATTGATGAATCTTGTCATAAGCCTATTGTTGTTGCTACCACTAACCCTTATTGTAGCGCATCTACATCATCCTCATCTAGTAGTGATGGTTTCACTTGTGACTCCACACTTATAGTTGAGAATGAAAATCTCAAGAAGGAGGTAAAAGAACTCAATCACACCTTAGCTAAGGCTTATGGTGGTGAGGACCACTTGCTTATGTGCTTGGGTAGCCAAAGGGCTTCTCTCTATAAAGAGGGATTGGGCTATAACCCCAACAAAGGCAAGGCTGCTTTTGCTCCTCACAAGACTCGTTTTGTGAAGAACAATGGTAGCTATTGCAAAAGTTGTAAGCAAGTTGGTCACATAGAGCAACATTGCATGAACAAGAAATCCAATGCTAATGTATCCTCAATTAAGTTTGATTCTTTCTATATACTTACCGAGGGTATAAATGGTGTTCATGCTAAGTTCATTGGTGCACCATGGATGGGCTCAAAGAAGAAAGCCATTTGGGTACCAAAGATCTTGGTCACTAACCTTGGAGGACCCAAACAAGTTTGGGTACCTAAAAAGAATTGATCTTATCTTGTAGGTCAATTACAAAGCCGGAGGAAGGCATTGGGTGCTTGATAGTGGGTGCACTCAACATATGACCGGGGATTCTTGTATGTTCAAATCAATTGATACAAGTCAAAATGGTGGTTTTGATGCTATCACTTTCGGCAACAACAAGAAAGGCAAGGTCAAGGGGCTTGGTAAAATTGCTATCTCAAATGACATGAGCATATCTAATGTGTTGCTAGTTGAGAGCTTGGATTTCAATCTTTTATCGGTGGCACAACTTTGTGATCTTGGCTTCAAATGTATATTTGGTAGTGATGATGTTGAAGTCATAAGTGTTGATGGATCAAATTTGATATTCAAAGGATTTAGACATGGTAGCTTATACTTGGTTGACTTCAATGATAGTGAGACACAATTGACATCATGCTTGCTTAGCAAATCTAGTATGGGATGGTTGTGGCATAGAAGGCTTGGTCATGTTGGAATGAAACAATTGAACAAACTTTTGAGGCATGACTTAGTTAGAGGCTTGAAGGATGTCACCTTTGAGAAGGATAAACCTTGTAGTGCTTGTCAAGCCTGCAAACAAGTTGGAAATACACATCCTAGTAAGAGTGAAATGAGCACATCAAAGGCATTTGAGCTATTGCACATGGACTTGTTTGGACCAACAACATACACTAGCATTGGTGGCAACAAGTATGGTTTTGTGATTGTTGATGACTACACTAGATACACTTGGGTGTTCTTTCTCTATGACAAGAGTGATGTTTATGATCTATTCAAGTCTTTTGTCAAGAGAGTGCAAAATGAGTTTGAAATCACCATCAAGAAGATTAGAAGTGACAATGGTAGTGAGTTCAAGAACACAAGAATTGAAGATTTGTGTGATGATCTCGGTATTGGACATCAATTCTCACCAACATACACTTCTCAATCCAATGGTGTAGTTGAAAGGAAAAATAGAACCTTGATTGACATGGCTAGATCAATGCTTAGTGAATACAATGTTAGTCATTCATTTTGGAGTGAAGCCATCAACACGGCTTGCTATTGTAGGAACCGTCTCTATTGCCATGGGAAGCTTGGGAAGACACCATATGAGCTATTAAATGGAAGAAAGCCCAACATTGCATACTTTAGAGTGTTTGGTTGCAAATGTTATATTCTCAAGAAAGGCACTAGATTGAGCAAGTTTAAAAAGAAATGTGATGAAGGATTCTTACTTGGTTATTCTACCACAAGCAAAGCATATAGAGTTTGGAATCTCACAAATGGCACCTTGGAAGAAGTTCATGATGTTGAGTTTGATGAAACCCAAGGATCTCAAAATGAAGCTCAAAACCTTGATGATGTGAGAGGAGATCAATTGTCAAATGCAATGAGAAACATGGACATTGGTGATGTTAGGCCAAGGCAAGTTGATGATGATGATATTCATGTGATCAACCAAAGTGTGCAAATTGATACAAATCAAGCAAGCTCTAGTGGTTCTCATGATGAAGCTCAAGTTCAAGGTCAAACAAGTGAAAGCAATCAACTCCCAATACTCCAACCTACTAGCATTGCAAGAGATCATCCATTGGACCAAATCATTGGTGGAATTCAAAGTGGTGTTCAAACTAGATCAAGATTAGCATCCTTTTGTGAGCACTACTCATTTGTGTCACTTGAAGAACCTAAGAAAATAGAAGATGCATTGAAGGATTCCGATTGGGTAAATGCCATGCACGAAGAGCTAAACAACTTCACTAGAAATCAAGTTTGGGAACTTGTTGAGAGGCCAAAGAATTACAATGTGATTGGTACTAAGTGGGTCTTTAGAAACAAGCAAGATCAAGATGGTATGGTTGTGAGGAACAAAGCAAGATTAGTAGCACAAGGATACACTCAAGTTGAGGGTCTTGACTTTGGAGAAACATATGCACCGGTTGCAAGATTGAAGGCAATTAGAATCTTATTAGCATATGCTTGTGCACACAACATCAAGCTCTATCAAATGGATGTTAAAAGTGCATTTCTCTATGGCTACATCAATGAAGAAGTTTATGTTGAGCAACCTCCCGGTTTTGAAGATGATAAGAAGCCCGACCATGTTTACAAGCTCAAAATGGCATTGTATGGTTTGAAGCAAGCACCTAGAGCATGGTATGAGAGATTAAGGGACTTTCTTCTCTCTAAAAGGTTCAAGATGGGAAATGTTGACACCACTCTCTTTACCAAAAAGCTTGGAAATGACTTGTTTGTGTTGCAAATCTATGTGGATGATATCATTTTTGGATCAACCAATCAAGATTTTTGTAAAGAGTTTGGAAATATGATGGCAAAAGAGTTTGAGATTTCTATGATTGGAGAGCTTAGTTACTTTCTTGGACTTCAAATCAAGCAAATGAAGAATGGCACCTTTGTTAGTCAAGGAAAGTACATCAAGGACATGATCAAGAAGTTTGGATTGCAAGATGCTAAGCCAATGAGTACACCAATGGGCACAAATGATCAATTGGGTGTTGATGCTAGTGGCAACATGGTAGATCAAAAGCAATACAGGTCTATGATTGAAAGTTTGCTCTATGTCACTGCTTCTAGGCCGGATGTCATGTTTAGTGTGTGTAAGTGTGCAAGATATCAAGCTTCACCTAGAGAAAGTCACTTGAAAGCAACCAAGAGAATATTGAGATATCTTAAGGGCACTCATGATGTTGGATTATGGTTTCCTAAGGGATCTAATTTTGAGTTGATTGGATATTCGGATTCCGACTATGGTGGATGCAAGATTGATAGAAGGAGCACAAGTGGCACATGTCAATTGCTTGGAAGGTCTCTTATTTCATAGTCATCAAAGAAACAAAATAGTGTTGCACTATATACCGCCGAGGCCGAATACATTAGTGCCGGTAGTTGTTGTGCACAATTGCTTTGGATGAAAGCCACCTTGAATGATTTTGGAATAAAATTCAAGAATGTGCCTTTGTTTTGCGATAATGAGAGTGCTATAAAGATGACACAAAATCCGGTTCAACATTCAAGAATGAAGCACATTGACATAAGGCATCACTTCATAAGAGACCATCAACAAAAGGGTGATATTAGCATTGAAAGCATTGGCACCGAAGATCAACTAGCCGACATATTCACAAAGCCACTTGATGAGAAGAGATTTTACAAGTTGAAGAATGGATTGAACATACTTGACTTCTTCAACTTAAAATGAGTGGACCCCCATATGACATGCCTCCCCTCCAACATAGCAAGGTAAAGTTGTTTGGCATATCATTCATACTTTGCTAAGGACATGTTTAGAACATATAGACATGTTTGCATGACAAATAGGTTCATTCATGAAAATCAAATGATTTTGATGTATATATGGTACCACTATTGCTTCTATGTTTTGATTGATCTAGTGGTAGCATATGACATGTTTGTGGGCTTGCAAACCTAGTGTTGAATCTAGAAAATGAGCTCATGATGTGTAATTCAACATGGTCAAGATAACCCTTATACTTTATGAGGTGTGAAGAAGCTTGTCCTTGGATCAAACCGAATTACATATTCTAGGCAAGTGATCTAGATTAAACCATAATTTGGACTCCCTCATATTAATTGACTTATCTCTCACTAAAATTGGCACCTTTTTGGTGATTGTTGACAAAGGGGGAGAGAAAAGTCACAAAGATAGAAAAGTCACAAAGATAAAAAGTTAAGTTGCAAAGGGGGAGAAAGATACAGTAAGGGGAGAGAAACTAAAATTGAGCACACAAGTAGGGGGAGCAAGCTCATGAATTGTTTGTTGCATTTATATGTGCATTAACATGATGAATTGTTGCATTGCAAAGCTTAAATTCATATTCATGTTTGTATGGTGATTGCTAGAACTAGAACTTGAATGATGTTTTGTTAAGAGTAGCTTCACAAGTGGTATCTAGACACCCTTTGCTTTTAAATGTTGATCTCACGGGGTACTTTAGTATTTGTGATCTTTACAAGTGATGAATTACAAGTGGTGTCTAGCTACATCGATGCTAAGGATGGTATATAAAGGCAACTCCGATTGGTATCACGCTTCAAAGGTCCATTCTATATACCTTAGCATCAATTTGATAGTAGTAACTCTCCCAAAATTCAAATCCATACATATGTGCACAATTGAACCAAACTCATGGTAGCACATATGTAGGGGGAGCTAATACTATCAAAATTGAAAATTGATTTCATTTCATATCTTTGTGATGGTTGTCATCAATTACCAAAAAGGGGGAGATTGAAAGCCCAAGTTTGGTTTTGGTAATTAATGACATCAAGTTGCTAATGCTATTGCATCAAGTGTGATTAAGCTAGGCATAAGCAACACATGTGATGAAGGTGTACGTGGCAAGGAGTGGTGGTCACAAGATCACAAAGAGATGATGCATGGACATGAAATGATGATCATGGTGGAGATGCGCATAAAATGATGGACATGATGATCAAGTGGAAGAGAAGGATCTAAGAGCGCAAGACAAAGGTATAACCATAGGGTTTTCCTTTTGCCGGTCTAAGTTGAGTAGAGAAGTGATTGACCGGGTTTAGGATATATAGCCGACTATCAAGAGGGGCAATCACGGTTAGCTCTGGAATCAAGTGCCACTAGATCAATGTCTTGAGCATATGCATTAGGATCTAGTTGAGAGCTAACATAATGCCTTGAAAAATGTTTGTGAAATGCTAACACACATGCACATTGGTGGTGCACACTTGGTGATGTTAGCACATTTACGAAGGCGGTGGAGTTTGAGCGGTAGAGAGGGGTTTGGGTTCCTCTCTCCCTCCCGCCGAGCTTGCAAGGTGGGATTCGGCGCTTTTTGGGGAAGTGAAACGCCTATTTTCTACTGCGCCGAAAGTCGGAAAAGAAACGGAGGCGAACAGCGGTCACTGTGGTGACCGGACGCTGCACCGGACGCGGTCACGGTTTGACCGGACGCGTCCGGTTAGTTCAACGTGGCACGGGCACTAGGGTTTGTGACCGGACGCTGGTCTAACCTGACCAGCGCGTCCGGTCAGTTCATCTGTGCGCAGAAGGAGAGCGCGCGACCGGCGCGTCCGGTCCCTCACGGAACCGAAGCGTCCGGTCAGGCATCCAGAGGAGCGGAGTGCTAATCGGACGCGTGGCGCGTCCGGTCACGTGCGATCGGACGCGTCCGGTCTCGACGGGAGCTTACTGGAACGCGACCGGACGCTGGCACTGTCGCGTCCGGTCAAATAGTTGAGCGCGTCCGATTGCGGCAACGGCTAGTTCTGACGCGTACTGTTTCTTGCTGTCGTGTAGTGACCGGACACGTCCGGTCACCCTGACCGGTGTGTCCGGTCAGCGCGATTTTCACTGTGTCATCCGGTAACGGCTAGCTGCGTACCCCTTCGCTATAAATAGAAGATGTCCGGGGTTTGAGGGCAACTCTTGCACATTTTGAGACCTAGAGACATCCTTTGAGCTAGAGAACAACCCCTCCACTCATCTCTTTGCTTGGTTGCACATCTTGAGTGAGATTGAGTGAGATTCAAGTGCATTGCTTGAGAGTTGCATTCTAGAGGCACTTGATCTTCGAGTTGCTGCGGATTTCTTGTTACTCTTCCGTGTTTCCCAACACGGTAGACGGCTTGGAGCAGTGGAGGTGATTGAGCTCTCAATTGGAGATTGTTGGAGCCCTCACCAAGTGTTGTAAGGGGTTCTTGATCCTTCCCCGCGGGAGTTCGCAAATTGGATACTCTAGTGGAGCTCGTGGATTCGAGGATCCCCATCTTGTGTGCGGTTGTGCGGCGCCCGCCGAGGGCTCGACTCTTGATAGTCGATTAGCTCACGAACCGACAAGTGGGTGCATCGCCACAACGAGGAGTAGCTTGCCGGGAAGCAAGTGAACGTCGGTAAAAAATCTTGTGTCATCTCTTTGCCGAGGATTTCTCTTGTGATTGATCATTGTGATTGATTCTTCGATTGCATTAATTCTCTACATCGTTGGTATAAGTATCAAGTCACTTACTCTTTACTTTCTTGTACTAGTTCTTTGTAGTTTGCTTAGCGTAGCTTTTATCACATAGGAGTAAGTAGCTTAGTGACTTAACCTTGTTGGTGTGTATTAGAGATCATAGCCTTGCTTCACTAGAATTGTATAGGTGGCTTGCATAGTGTAGTTGAGCTAGTGCTAGATTAGCTTAGCCATCTTTTATTCTAACGTGTTTGTTTAGTGAAGCTTGTAGAATTTTAAATAGGCTATTCACCCCCCTCTAGCCATTTGGACCTTACAAACGTCAAGTTCCCTGTGAAGATGGCGTCGTATGCTCACTTGGACGTGGATGAAGTTGGTGTCGCCTGTGACAGGGTTCCCATCCTTTTCATGAGAAGTACCTCTCCCCGCTTGGAGGTCGGTACGTGCGCCAGCGGTTGAGCGGCAATCTATCTACTTTTGGTTGGCAGGGGCCTTTTGGTTGCCGCCTTCTGCCTTAGTAGAGTGGCGATTAAGGGTGACCTTTGCTTGAGCTGCACCTCCTCGGTAAACCGTACGAGGCGCCGAGCAGCCTCGCGCAGCGTGGGCGTCGCGTCGTTGTTCAGCTAGCCATCCATCATCGACCTAGAAGAGTTGGGTGTGGCTTGGCCATCCTGCGTCGAGGTAGAAGTACCCACCATGTGTTTGGCCGGCTCAAACCTAGGTGGCCAGACCTCACCATCCTCCCCCGGTGCCTCAACACCTGTGACAACGGGTTGTCCCATTTGTGGTGGCGAGCCCTGCACAGGGGACAACGGAGGTGAGTCTGTTGTGCAATGAGGAGCCATCACCGGAGGACGTGTGTCCACCAACGAAGCTTGAACCTCCTAAGAGGTGGTTTGAAAGGTCCTTATTTGGTTTTGGTAATTGAGTGACAATCTAGGTGGACTAATGTGTTTAAATATGGATACACAGCTGATTAGTCCACAGGTACACTTGTGTGAGCAATTCATGTCATGACAGTGAAGATGGCTTGGATTTGTTGCAAGGTTCACACATGTGATGAAGGAGCTCATTGCATATGAGACATGACATTGAGTCATGTGACTAAGGTGGAGAAGATCAAGACAAGACTTGGCTTGATGGACCGGTTACAAGCGTGAACGGCAAGTTGGAGGCTTTGGAGCAATGAACTGTATGGCAGTGAAGCTTGAGCAAGACTTGGCACCGATGGACGAAGGCAATGGTGAAAAGCAAGTGAACTCAAGATCGATGAACCAACAAGGTCACGTGATGATATGAAGTGGATCATATCATTTGTGACATGTTTGGTGCATGTGTTGCATTAACATTGGAGGAGATGGAATAGAATACGCAAGGCAAAGGTATAACCTATAGGGCATTTCATACCGGTCCTAGGTGTATAGAGAAGTTTATGACTGGGTTTAGGATTGATGGCCGTACTATCAAGAGGGGCAAACTTGTTTACATATCGGTCATCTAGTGCCACTCGAGTGATCTAATTTTGCATCGTTGCTAGGATCAAGTGGCGTGGTGAATTGAGTGCTAATCCTTTGATAAAATGTTTGTAAAAAGCTAACACACTTGCACATGGTGATGAACACTTGGTGGTGTTAGCACATTTGCAAAGGAGAAGCTATTGGAGTTGATTTAGTTCAACTTGGTGATGTTGGAGAAGAAAAGGAGAAGAAAAGAGCAAGTTTGGGTTGTCCAAGGGTCAAAGAACGCAACCAAACTTGTAGCCAATGCGTAGCCTATCCTGGGGGTGGCACCGCCCTTTCAAGTGTGTACCGGACAGCCTAGGGCGGTGTGAAAGGTCTTGATGGCTAGAGGGGGGGTGAATAGCCTTTTAAAAATTTCTACAAAGACAAGCTAAACAATTTTATCAATATAACAAATAGCGAGATGCGTGTTTTGCTTAGCCTACGAGGTGTTTGCAAGCCACCTATCCAATTCACAATTCTAGTATATTTGCACTCAACCGCACAAGTCAAACCGAGAAGGAAACTACAACTAGCAAGCTACACAAAAGAGCTACTCTAGCAAAGTAACTAAGAAATTAATACAAGAGAGAGTTAGAGGGGTATCACCGAGGGGCGAAGTATTGAGCCAACCAAACAATATGATCAAGAGATGAATTCCACAATACACAACCACCGGGATCGATCAATCACAATAAGAATGATGACACAAAGATTTATCCCGAGGTTCACGTGCTTGACGGCACGCTAGTCCCCGTTGTGTCCCTCTTCACCACGTGGTTCGGTGGCTAATCGGTCTCACACCGAGCCTCTCAAAAGGCGCCACAAGAACCTACCAAATGGCAAAAGGTTGCAAATGACACGAGCAATCCACTAACGTTGCCTTTGGCACTTCGCCGAGGTAGGCACAAACCCCTCACAATCACCGGAGGTGCCCAAGAACAATCACCAACTCTTGCCAACGCCTCCAAGCTGCTCCAAGCCGTCTAGGTGGCGGCAACCACCAAGAGAGACAAGAATCCCGCAGCAAATCAACCACCAAGTGCCAACTAGATGCAATCTCACAATGCAAATACACTTGGATCACTCAATCTCACTTCGAATATGCAAACAAGCAAGAGAGATGAGTGGGAGGGGAGTTGCTTAGCTCAAAGTGCTCACAAGTATGTCAAAAGTCCAAGAGTAAGAGCCTTGAGTCGGCCAACGAGTATTTATAGACGTACCCCTTCGAATATAGCCGTTAGAAACTTGATTCAGCAGCAGTCGCGCTGACCGGACGCGCTGGTCCAACTGACCGGACGCGCCGGTCACGCAACGGCTAGTTTTCGAACCACTGACCGGACGCGCTGGTCGCAACGACCGGACGAGCTGGTCACGACCGGACGCGCCGGTCCCGTGACTGACCGGACGCGCTGGTCAACCCTGAGCCGCGTACAACGAAACAGCGACCGGACGCGCTGGTGAACTGATCGGACGCCACAGTGCCCGCGTCCGGTCAGAGTCCAGTAAGCTCCCTGGACGACCGGACGCGTCCGATCGACTATGACCGGACACGCCTCGCGTCCGATCAAACAACTGAAAAACGTGAAGACACTGGACACTGACCGGACACGTCCGGTCACACAGTGACCGCGTCCGATCCAGCGTCCGGTCACCACTGTGACCTCCGTTCGCTTCCGTTTGATTTCCGTTTGATTTTCGACTTCCGGCGTAGTAGAAAATAGGCGTTTCAACTCCTCGAAAACGCCTGAATCCCGCCTTGCAAGCTCGGCGGGAGGGAGAGAGGACCCCAAACCCTCTCTACCGCTCAAACTCAACCGCCTTCGCAAACGTGCTAACATCACCAAGTGATCATCACCATGTGCATGTGTGTTAGCATTTTCACAATCATTTTTTGAGGCGTTATTAGTTCTATCCAAATGCATATGATATGAAATGCACACCTAGAGGCACTTAGGAGTTCAATAGCTGCGTCATTCCCCTCTTTATAGTACGGCTATCTATCCTATAATGTAACCACACCCACTAGGTGTCTTGGTTACTAAAACACAACCCTTAAGCATATACCTTTGCCTTGATCACGTAGGGTTGCGTCCGAATCCAAGTGTGGCCATCATGATCACCATGTCCATCTTGCCACCAACCTTGGAATGTACTAATCCTCATGTGCTACAAACAACTTAGGCATAGGATTAGTACTTAGGCATTGTCACTAATTACCAACACCAAACATAGAGCTTTCAATCTCCCCCTTGTTGGTAATTGGTGACAACCCTTTCACAAAGATATTATGATAAAATTTTGATTGAACCCATGTCACATTGTCCAAGTATATTACCATGTGTAAGAATTATGGACATGTGATCATGAATTCAAATTGATAGCAATGGCTCCCCCTACATGTATGCTATATGTTTGGATATAGGAAGCATACATGTTAGATAGGAAAGATTAGGAGCATTGACTACCAATAGGTGCTAAGTGTTTTAGATTATAGACCTTTGAAGCGTGATACCATCGGAGTAGCGATAAACACCATCTTAGCACCTTGTGTAGTTAGATACCACTTGGAAAAGCACAAACATAACTAGAAACCTCGTGAGATCAATATTATAAGCAAGGTTCTAGTACCGCTTTGAAAAACATGAAGCAAGAGAAATCTAACTACTTCCTATTCATGCTAGTACTTCAATGCACCATTCAATTGTGTACTAGCAAGTCACCACACAAGCAATGTATCGGAGAAAAAGAAATGCATAACTATGCATCATACATATGAAGTGCACATGGAAATGCAACATTCATGTTTAAGAGCTTGCTCCCCCTACTTGTGTGCTCAAAATTTTAGTTGTTAGTTGATCCCCTTCTTTTATCAATTTTCCTTTTAGAATTTTCTCCTCCTTTAGAATCTATCTTTGTGAACAACATTTTTTCTCCCCCTTTGGCACCAATGACCACAAGGGACCAATTTTAGATAGATTATCATGTCGAATTATGGGGTGAGGATCAAGTTTGTGATTCAACCTAGATTGCTTGCATAAATAAAATGCTTCGGTTTGATCCAAGGGCAAGCTTCTTCACACCTCACTAGAAGGGTTATCATGCACCATGTTGAAGCAAATATTTAGACAAGTGATCTAGATTAAACACTTAGGATCACAAGCTACTTAAACAAGTTATATGCTACCACTAGATCATACAAGACAAGGAAACAATAGTGGCACCATATAAACTTCAAAGTCATTTGATTTTCATGAATGAGCCTAGAACATGTAAATTATGACTAGATGCACTAAACAAGTCCTTAGCATAGAATGTATGATATGTCAACCAATTGTACCTTGGGGCTCGAAGGAGAGGCATGTCATATCATGGAGGTGCATCAACTCATGTTGGAGAAGTCAAGTATGTTCAACTCATTCTTTAGCTTGTGAAATCTCTTCTCATCAAGTGGCTTGGTGAATAGATCGGCTAATTGATCTTCGGTGCCCACACTCTCAATAGCAATGTCACCCTTTTGTTGATGATCTCTAATAAAATGATGACGAACATCAATATGCTTTGTTCTTTGATGTTGAACCAGATTGTTGGTTAGCTTCACGGCACTTTCATTGTCACATAGCAATGGCACATTCTTAAAATTGATTCCAAAATCCTTTAATGTTGCCTTCATCCACAAGATTTGTGCACAACAACTACCCGCGGCGATGTATTCGGCTTCAGCGGTAGATAGTGCAATACTATTTTGCTTCTTGGATGACCATGAGACAAGTGATCTTCCCAACAATTGACAAGTCCCGGAAGTGCTCTTTCTCTCCACTTTGTCACCGGCATAGTCGGAATCCGAATATCCAACTAGCTCAAAGCTTGCACCTTTGGGATACCATAATCCAACATCTTGTGTATGCTTCAAATACCTCAATATTCTCTTTGTTGCCTTCAAATGACTTTCTCTTGGTGAGGCTTGAAATCTTGCACACATGCATACACTAAACATCACATCGGGTCTTGATGCCGTCACATAGAGTAGGCTACCAATCATTGATCTATAAAGCTTTTGATCCACCATGTTGCCACTCTTATCACTATCCAAACTTCCACTAGTGCCCATTGGAGTTGTAATGCCCTTTGCATCTTCCATGCCAAACTTCTTGAGCATATCTTTGATGTATTTGGTTTAGCTCACAAATGTTCCTTCCTTCATTTGTTTGATTTGAAGTCCAAGAAAGAAACTAAGTTCACCGATCATTGACATTTCAAATTCCTTTGCCATCATTTTCCCAAACTCATCACAATACTCTTGATTGGTTGAACCGAAGATGATATCATCAACATATATTTGCAACACAAACAAGTCTTTCCCAATCTTCTTGGTAAAGAGAGTAGTATCCACTTTGCCCATGACAAATCCTTTGGATAGCAAGAAGTCCCTCAATCTTTCATACCATGCTCTAGGTGCTTGCTTCAATCCATACAAAGCTTTCCTTAACTTATATACATGGTTGGGTTTCTTGTCATCTTCAAAACCAGGAGGTTGCTCCACATACACCTCTTCTTGAATGTACCCATTGAGAAATGCACTCTTTACATCCATTTGATATAGCTTGATATTATGAGCACAAGCATTGGCAAGTAAGATCCTAATTGCTTCTAATCTTGCAACCGGGGCATAAGTTTCACCAAAGTCAAGACCCTCTATTTGTGTGTAACCTTGAGCCACTAGTCTTGCTTTGTTCCTTACTACTATTCCATCTTGATCTTGCTTGTTGCGAAAGACCCATCTTGTTCCAATGACATTATGATCCTTAGGCCTCTCAACTAGTTCCCATACTTCATTTCTCTTGAAGTTGTTGAGCTCTTCATGCATTGCATTTACCCAATCCGGATCTCTCAATGCTTTATCAATGTCCTTGGGTTCTTCCATTGACACAAAAGAAGAGTGAGCACAAAATGATGCCAATCTTGATCTAGTTTGAACTCCCCTTTGTATGTCACCAATGATGGAATCCAATGGATGGTCTCTTGCAATGTTAGTTGGTTGAAGCACTTGGACTTGATTGCTTGGATGTTGATGTTGATCATGAGTTGGAGATGATGAACTAGCCACTTGTTGATCTTGTTGCACTTGAGATGATGTACTAGCTTGATTTTGCATTAGAGAGCCACTAGCTTGTGTAATTGGACTTTGGAGCACTTGATCTTTGTTGTCATCCATATCAATCACTTGCTTTGGCCTAATATCACCAATATCCATTTCTTTCATAGCTTGGTCAATTGAGTTCCTCTCACATCATCCAAGTTATCTTCTTCATCTTGAGAACCATTGGTTTCATCAAACTCAACATCATGCACTTCTTCAAGTTGACCACTAGCCAAATTCCAAACTCTATAAGCTTTGCTAGTAGTTGAGTAACCAAGTAGGAATCCTTCATCACATTTCTTCTCAAACTTGCTCAATCTAGTGCCTTTCTTCAAGATATAGCATTTGCAACCAAATACCCGAAAATATGCAATGTTGGGCTTTCTTCCATTCAAGATTTCATATGGTGTCTTCTCTAGAAACTTGTGGCAATAGAGGCGGTTGCTATAGAAGCAAGCCGTGTTGATTGCTTCGGCCCAAAATGAATGACTCACATTATACTCATTTAACATTGATCTTGCCATATCAATCAAAGTTCTATTCTTCCTTTCAACTAGGCCATTGGATTGAGGTGTATACTTGGCCGAAAATTGATGCTTGATTCCAAGCTCCTCACATAGCTCATCAATTCTTGTATTTCTAAACTCACTTCCATTGTCACTTCTCACTTTCTTGATTGTGGTCTCAAACTCATTTTGCACCCTCTTGATGAACTTCTTGAATATGTCAAATACATCACTCTTGTCCATAAGAAAGAATACCCATGTATATCTAGTGAAATCATCCATAATCACAAACCCATACTTATTGCCACCAATACTTGTGTATGTAGTTGGCCCAAATAGATCCATGTGCAACAACTCAAATGCCTTGGAAGTACTCATAATGCTTTTCAATGGATGAGTGTTGCCCACTTGCTTTCCGGCTTGACATGCACTACATAGCTTATCTTTCTCAAATGTGACATCCTTCAAGCCTCTAACTAAGTCATGCTTCACTAACTTGTTCAATTGCTTCATGCCGACATGACCAAGTCTTCTATGCCATAACCAACCCATACTTGATTTGGTGAGCAAGCATGTTGAAAGTTGAGTGTCACTAGCATTGAAATCAACCAAATATAGATTCTCATATCTAAAACCCTTGAAGATCAAATTGGAGCCATCAACACTAACTATCTCCACATCATCAACACCAAATATGCACTTGAAACCTAGATCACACAATTGAGCAACCGAGAGAAGATTGAAGTTCAGCTTTTCAACTAGGAGCACATTGGAAATGCTATGATCATTTGAGATTGCAATCCTTCCAAGAGCCTTCACATTACCCTTGCTATTGTCACCAAATGTGATACTATCAATGCCACTATCATTTGATTTGAGAGAGTTGAACATTCTTGAATCACCGGTCATATGTTGAGAGCACCCACTATCAAGCACCCAATGCCTTCCTCCGGCCTTATAATTTACCTACAAAATAAATTAATGTTTCTTAGGTACCCATACTTGTTTGGGTCCTTGGAGGTTAGTAACTAAGCTCTTTGGTACCCAAATGGCCTTCTTCTTTGGACCCACAATTGGTGTACCAATAAACCTAGCATGCACACCTTTCTCACCCTTGGTAAGCACATAACAAGAATCAAAAGGAATGTAATCCATTTTAACATGAAACTTGTTGTTGTTCTTGTTCATTTTTTTACAATTAATCTCTAGATGCCCAACTTGCTTGCATCTATTGCAATAACGACCATTGCTCTTCACAAAGTGAGACTTTGGAGTAGCAAAGGCCGCCTTGCCTTTCTTGGGAGTATAGCCCAAACCCTCTTTATTAAGAGAGAACCTTTGGCTACCCAAGCATTTTAGCAAGCGGGCATCCCCACTATAGGCATTGCCTAATGCGCGGGTGAGATCATCCACCTCTCTCTTGAGAGTCTCATTCTCAACCACAAGTGATGAATCACTAGTAGTAGAGGTAGAGTTGGTTGTGGTGAATGATGATGAGCTACATGAAGCATTAGTAGGACCAACAAATACAGAGTCATCAATAATATCACATGTTAGTCCAATATCACAACTGACAATCACTTGCTCCTCCTTAGCTTCCTTCATGAGCTTCTCCAACTTGAGGTCCTTCTCCTTGATGAGCTCAAGTAGAGAGGAGTGGGCTTCCTTAAGCCTAGTGTGAGCAACTTCAAGGTCCTCGTGGTCTTCCTTTAGACACTCACGAGAGGCCTCTAGCTCATCAAAGGATTTCCTAAGAGCTTTAAGCTCTTGTTCAATTCCTTTGCACTCCTTACTCTTTTTGAGAGCAACAAGCTCTTCCATCAAGGCATCATTTTCATTGCTCTTGGCAATGAGCTCTTGCTCTAAGATTTTGCACTTCTTGGTTGTCCTCTTGTAGCCCTTGCTCATTTGATCTATTATGCCTAATAGATCATCCTTGGAGTAGTCCTCATCCTCCTCATCATCACTCCTACAACCATCACTAGCACAAGAATCATCATCACTATCATCATATTTTACCTTGGTAGGCTTGGCCATAAGGCATGTCGATGTAGTGTCGAAGATGGATGGCTTGTTGGAGAGGGCGATGCTTGCAATGGCTCGCCGAGTAGTCCTCTCATCATCACTAGAGCTATCATTATCACTATCGGAGTTATCACTATCCCAAGTGACCACATAGCCACCACCCTTCTTCTTCTTGTTGATAGTGAAGCTCTTCTTCTCTTTCTTCTCCTTCTTGTCCTTCTTGTTCTTCAACTTCAACTCCCCATCATGATATCTTTTGTCTTCATAGGGACACTTTGCCACTACATGATCGGGGCTATTGCAATTGTAGCAAAGCATCTCCTTTGCCTTCATGAAGTCCCTTCTCTTTCTTGCACCATATCCTTTCTTCTTCATGAACCTCCCCATCTTGTGCACTAGGAGGGCCATGGTCTCATCATCGAATGGATCATCATCATCACTCTCCACCTTGCTCTTGCCCTTAGAAGATGAAGCCTTGAATGCAATGGGCTTCTCTTGCTTGACCTTGGTCTCCTTCTTCTCTTCTACCTCATCTTCATCATCATTGTATTGGGCATCGGTCATTATATCTCCAAGCACATCGGTTGGTTTGACCTTGTCCAATCCCTCTCTAAAGATCATTCTTCTCAAGGTAGCAAACTTCTTGGGTAAACACATCAAGAACTTGTGTGAGAAGTCCTTGTCCTCAACCTTCTCCCCAAGCCCCTTGAGATCATTGACAATGACTTGGAGCCTATAGAACATCTCCGGGATGGGTTCATCATCCTTCATCTTGAAAGTGGAGAACTTGTCCTTGAGCATATATAGCTTGGCACTTTTTACCGTTGAAGTGCCTTCATATGTTTCTTCAAGCCTTATCCAAAGCTCATTTGCCTTTTCAAGATCTTTGATTTGCTCAAATACTTTGTCATCAATAGCACGGTAGATTGTGTCAAGTGCCGCCGTGTTGCATTGTTTGTTGATGCGGTCATTTGGAGTGAGATTTTCTTCATCAAGAATGATGTATCCTTCTTTGGTCACATCCCAAACCTTCTCATGTATATTGCCTAGATATTGCTTCATCTTCTTTTCCAATGATCAAAGGAAGAGACGCCATCAAAGAATGGAGGCTTGCCATTAACATGATTGAACATAACTTGAGCCATCTTGCACCGAGGTTGTTAAGCCTAGAAAATGGTGACCACGGCTCTGATACCACTTGAAAGGTCTTGATGGCTAGAGGGGGGTGAATAGCCTTTTAAAAATTTCTACAAAGACAAGCTAAACAATTTTATCAATATAACAAATAGCGAGATGCGTGTTTTGCTTAGCCTACGGGGTGTTTGCAAGCCACCTATCCAATTCACAATTCTAGTATATTTGCACTCAACCGCATAAGTCAAACCGAGAAGGAAACTACAACTAGCAAGCTACACAAAAGAGCTACTCTAGCAAAGTAACTAAGAAATTAATACAAGAGAGAGTTAGAGGGGTATCACCGAGGGGCGAAGTATTGAGCCAACCAAACAATATGATCAAGAGATGAATTCCACAATACACAACCACCGGGATCGATCAATCACAATAAGAATGATGACACAAAGATTTATCCCGAGGTTCACGTGCTTGCCGGCACGCTAGTCCCCGTTGTGTCCCTCTTCACCACGTGGTTCGGTGGCTAATCGGTCTCACACCGAGCCTCTCAAAAGGCGCCACAAGAACCTACCAAATGGCAAAAGGTTACAAATGACACGAGCAATCCACTAACGTTGCCTTTGGCGCTTCGCCGAGGTAGGCACAAACCCCTCACAATCACCGGTGGTGGCCAAGAACAATCACCAACTCTTGCCAACGCCTCCAAGCTGCTCCAAGCCGTCTAGATGGCGGCAACCACCAAGAGAGACAAGAATCCCGCAGCAAATCAACCACCAAGTGCCAACTAGATGCAATCTCACAATGCAAATGCACTTGGATCACTCAATCTCACTTCGAATATGCAAACAAGCAAGAGAGATGAGTGGGAGGGGAGTTGCTTAGCTCAAAGTGCTCACAAGTATGTCAAAAGTCCAAGAGTAAGAGCCTTGAGCCGGCCAACGAGTATTTATAGACGTACCCCTTCGAATATAGCCGTTAGAAACTTGATTCAGCAGCAGTTGTGCTGACCGGACGCGCTGGTCCAACTGACCGGACGCGCCGGTCATGCAACGGCTAGTTTTCGAACCACTGACCGGACACGCTGGTCGCAACGACCGGACGCGCTGGTCACGACCGGACGCGCCGGTCCCGTGACTGACCGGACGCGCTGGTCAACCCTGAGCCACGTACAACGAAACAGCGACCGAACACGCTGGTGAACTGACCGGACGCCACAGTGCCCGCGTCCGG
This sequence comes from Saccharum spontaneum, assembly GCA_022457205.1. NCBI lineage: Eukaryota > Viridiplantae > Streptophyta > Magnoliopsida > Poales > Poaceae > Saccharum > Saccharum spontaneum. The sequence continues at coordinate 15,948,480 of CM039617.1, read as the reverse complement.
TCGGAGTCCAGTAAGCTCCCTGGACGACCGGACGTGTCCGATCGACTATGACCGGACGCGCCTCGCGTCCGATCAAACAACTGAAAAACGCGAAGACACTGGACACTGACCGGACGCGTCCGGTCACACATAGACCGCGTCCGGTCCAGCGTCCGGTCACCACTGTGACCTCCGTTCGCTTCCGTTTAATTTTCGTTTGATTTTCGACTTCCGGCGTAGTAGAAAATAGGCGTTTCAACTCCTCAAAAACGCCTGAATCCCACCTCGCAAGGTCGGCGGGAGGGAGAGAGGACTCCAAACCCTCTCTACCGCTCAAACTCAACCGCCTTCGCAAACGTGCTAACATCACCAAGTGATCATCACCATGTGCATGTGTGTTAGCATTTTCACAATCATTTTTCGAGGCGTTATTAGTTCTATCCAAATGCATATGATATGAAATGCACACCTAGAGGCACTTAGGATTTCAATAGCCGTGTCATTCCCCTTTTTATAGTATGGCTATCTATCCTATAATGTAACCACACCCACTAGGTGTCTTGGTTACTAAAACACAACCCTTAAGCATAACCTTTGCCTTGATCACGTAGGGTTGCGTCCGAATCCAAGTGTGGCCATCATGATCACCATGTCCATCTTGCCACCAACCTTGGAATGTACTAATCCTCATGTGCTACAAACAACTTAGGCATAGGATTAGTACTTAGGCATTGTCACTAATTACCAACACCAAACATAGAGCTTTCACGGTGGCACTGCCACCCCAGGCAAGGTGCACTATCACCCCCTGCAACATGCCCATTTCAGCAGCACCACCCTTTCGTATTTTGGGCATAACTCTTAGCTCCGAACTTTGATTTCATCTTGGACTTTTGGAAAGCTAATGAAATTCTGTACAACTTTGAGGTGGTGGAAATCAAGTTTGAGCTAAAGGTGGCACTGCCACAGTCACCGGACTGTCCGGTGCCTGGCACCGCTATATTTTTCCAAAGAGAGGCGAAAACGCATTTTGGGTGCCGTGGGGGCACCGCCACCCCTAGGGCGGTGCACCGCCCACCTATGTCCGGTCCCAGGATCCCAATGGCTAGCTTGAAATAGCTATTGCAATTGAACCACTGGGCTAGGCACCACCACCCTATGTCTGGTGCTCGCACGTTGCTGTCCTACGACCGCGCAGAAATGTGTTCCAAGGTACCAATGGCTCTATTTGGCCTGGGGGCCATAAATAGAGGTGGAGCTCAGGCTTGGGTATGTGTTACCCTTGTATGTGCTTGGTTTGAGAAGCCTCTAACTCACTTGTGCTTGCAAGAAGTGTGAATCTATTGCGAGTAAGTGATTCTAGTGTGTTGCATTATGAAATTGCATCGAGTGGAACTAGCTGATCGAGTTGCAAGCTGGTGGTGCTTGTTACTCTTGGAGGTTGCCACCTCCTAGATGGCTTGGTGGTGGTCTCCATCGAAGCATGCAAAGAAGATTGTGTGGTGCTCCGGAGAAGAGATTGTGAGGGTATTGCGCCCACCCCGCAGGAGCCGTGAAGGGCAACTCTAGTTGAGCGTGTCATTGAGCTACCCTCACTTGGTCTGTGGGGTTCTTGTAGTGCCCAATGTGTGGGCTTGGTGTGGTGCCAATTAGCTGCCGAACCACCAAGTGAACGGTCAATACAATGTGGACTAGCGTATTGGCAAGCACGTGAACCTCTGGATAAAAATCATCGTGTCATCCTTGTCTTCCCCTTGGTTTGCAATCCCCTTACACAAGCTTGTACTTACTTTCATATACATTGTGCTTGTGTAGTTGCTCTTGTAATTAGTTAACTTGTATAGCTTGCTAGTTACCTTCTTGCTTGTGTAGCATAGAAGTAGCTCCCTTACATGACTAATTCGGTTTGAGTAACCTTGTTAGTCGTATTGCTTAGTTTGTGTAGTTAAGTAATTTGCGCTCTATAATTTGGCTTGTGTAGCCTTGTTATTGAGTATTGCTAGTGAGCTTAGGTGGCTTTGTGCTTTTTCTTACTAGCATATATAGGAGCTCCCGCGTTGCTTGAAGTACTAATGGCATAGGTTTGTGTGACCTTGCTCTAAGAATTGGTTAGGTGAGCTCTAGCTAGCCTGATACCTTAGTTGCTAGTTTAAGATCTTTTTAAGGTGCTTGAGAACATAGATAGATGGGTATAGTCTTGGCTAGACTGATAGTTTTAATTTCGCATTTGTTTCAGTTAGCCGGTGCGCTTAATTTTTAGAAAGGACTATTCACCCCCTCTAGTCCGCCATCTTGACCCTACACATGGTATCGGAGCTAGGTCTCTCATTTGTGGTCTTCACTGACCCGAGAGGATGGTGGCTTATCGGCTAGATATTGAGTGTCCATACACTTTTGATGGCACACACTTTGCACAGTGAAAAAATTGGATGACATGCGATTTTAAGTTTATTTCACCTCAAATGTGGTGGATCGTAGATGTGGGCTTTTCTCATTCGTTGGATGAAAAGAATGCAACTCAAGGGCAAAAGAAATGTCTACATCTCAATTGCCAAGCTACTAATATTTTCTATCAATCTATGAGAGATAACATATTTGGGGAGATCATGTACATGAAGACCGCCCATGATATTTGGTTGTACCTCAACTTGATATATGGGAGGGTCTCCAATAATGATGATGATGAGGCACCCAAGGAGGAGGCGCATGGGTGTGTTGAGCATGACCACAATTTGGTAATTATGGAAGATTGCTCACCTCATGGTCAAGTGATGATGATGAAAGATCTACCACAAGTTCACTTGACAAGGTCGATGATTATGCTACCCCATGTACACTTGATGATGATGATGATTGTTCATGCCCGGATGATATTGCTACAACAAGCTCTCCAACACCTCTACATTGCCTCATGTCACAAGGTGACACTAAGGTATCAAGTTGCAATTTAATTGGTCATGATTCATATGATGAGCTTGTAAGTAGAATTGCTAGCATGAACATAGCTTTAGAAAATGTTATGGCTAAAATAAGTAAATTGGAAAATGAAAAGTCATTTCTAAAGAACACATGTGAACAACAAAGCATCTACTTTATGTCATTAGTTGTTCACATGAGAAGCTAAAATTGGCTCATGAGGAACTTAGTGTTCCTCATGATAACTTGGTATAAGACCATGCTTTTCTCACTAGAGAGCTTTCAAATAAAAAAAATCTAAAACTAGTGACAGCTCATCACATGGGTCAATTGATCAATCACATGTTGTTACTAACCCTTATGATGTAGGCAAGAAGAATGTATCCACCTCTTGTGATGATTTATTAGCAATGCCATGTTCTTCACATATAGATGGTTGTTCTACTTCTATGTCTTGTGAGACTACCCTTTTGAAGGAGAACAAAGAGCTCAATGAACAAGTAAAGAAATTGAGCAACAAGTTAGAGAAGTGCTACAACTCAACAGTCACCTTTGAGCACATGATGAAGACTTAAAGAAACTTCGGTGACAAGAGTGGCCTTGGCTTCAACAAGAAGATGACAAAGGGTGAAAGAAAAAGAGAAAAGAAGATGAAGAAGCAAGAAAGAGAGAAGCTCTCATTTCATGTGCTACCAATACCATGAAGTGGGTCATCTTCATGATCAATGCCCAAACATAGAAAAGCTCAAGTTGAAGAAATAAGAAAAGAGGCTCAAGCATGTCAAGTGCTTCAAGTGCCGCACATGGGGTCACCTTACCTCTATGTGCCCAACCAAGCAAGTGGTAAAGCAATAAGAAGAGCCTCAATCAAAGCCACAAGTTGAACAAGAAAAGACACCCCAAGAGCAAATCAAGATCAACCATGAAGATGGTGGTGACTTGATGATGAAGAAGAAGAAAATAAGAATGGGTGGAAGAGCAAGGCATCAAAAGCTTGATCAAGATCCCAAGATGATGAGCAAGACTCAAGATGAGAAGAAGGTGTATGCTCACATCAAATGCTTCAAGTGTGAAGATATGGGACACTTTGCCTCGAAGTGTACCAAGCTTGAGAAGAAGGCTCAAGCAACTCAAAAAAGACAAGGCAATGAGAAGCAATACAAGAGCAAGGAAGAGAAGGCTCTAACCAAGAGAAATTGCTACTCATGCCAGGAAAGGAAACATATGGCACATTCATGTTCCCTATATAACACTCCTAAGCCCATTTCTATTAATGATGATTCTATGCTTAGAAAGGATAGTGATGGTACCGCAATGTTTGTTATTGTAAAACATCTCGGTGCTCATGAGAGGACCCAAACTAGTTTGGGTACCATCAAAAAGTGGATGAATATGTGTAGGTACCATTGGCTTTGGAGACTTGGTTCAAGTTGTATTCATTTTTTTGATCACATGATTGAGCCAAGTATTGAAAAAGTAATGATCATTGTCCCAATGCCATGACAAGTTATTAGTGAAGTCAAAGTTTTACAACATACAAGTGTCATTTATCAAGTTGTGGTGATTTATTGAAATTATTTGGTGGCTTGCAAATAATTGAGTTGAAGCTTGCCATGGATGATCTATGCTAACCAAGGTATATTTTTGGCTGATCTAATTCATTTGGGTGCATATGAGTTGATTGAATTGGATATATATGCTTATGTTGCATGCTATGAGATGATTGAATGGATTAATTGATTAGTAATCAAGTTTAGATTGATTTGAGTTGGATAAATTTATGAGATGACTTTAGTAAGAGGATTGAATGCATATATGTCTTATGAAAGTGTTCAAACAAGTTGAGTTCAAGTTTGATTCACATTTGGTGAAATATAGCTCAAGTATTGAAATTTGTCCAAAATTGCAAAAACTGAGCTATCCGTGATCAAGTCTGAGTTTTAGTGATCAAATCTATTTGGATTGGCTTGAAATTTGGTATGCATGCTCTATACTTATGATATTAGATGCTGTATGAATTTCACGAGAATTGGATAAGAAATGCTTTGGTTTTGGAGTGATTTTGTCAGCTATAGTGCAGCAGTTTTCAGCATATAACAATGATGGAAGAATTAAAATTTGGTAGCAATCTAAAAGTCAAATGAAGCCCAAATTTTTATAGCTGCTAGATAACTTAGTGAAGCACATCTCCACTAAATTTTGTGGTGATTGGATCTGTACATTAGGAGATATGGATTTATCATTGAAGGGTACAGAATCTGCCAAAAAAGTAACAATTATTGGATTCATCAAGAGTCATTTTGATTGAAAGGTCCTCAAGTTGAAAAGTTGTTTATAAATGGTTGAGGAACCTAAGTTTGGTTTTGATATGTAAAGAGTATATGACCATTTGATTATGGAGTGTACTTGGCACACATTTAGTACTCAATTGGAAGATCAAGATCAAACTCAAGATGAAGATGGAGTTTAAGTTCTAGTGGCAATTAGAAATCATTTTGGTAGAAAAAAATGACTTAAATAAGTAGAAAGAAAATGACTTAAAAGAAGTAATCAAGGTTACTTCTCAAATTAAGTCTTTCACTTGAATCAATTAATCAATATATTTCAAGTAAGTGTCAAGAATGGTTCTTTGGAGAGAGATCACTTCTCCCTATGTGTAGGGGCTTGCCGCCCTTTATAGGTAAACCAATTGTGGTACTTGGAAGGCTAACATAAAAGTGATAATCCAAGGGACATTTGAGATGCTTAGTTGAAGCAATCAAAAGGGTTGATCTAGAAAGCAAGCAACACCCAAAAGAGAGCAAATCAATAGAATTCAAGTGGTTTCTCACATATGGTGCTTTCAAGCAAGCATTGATAGATGATAAAGCAAGCCAACCACAACAAGAAAGTGCACTTGATCATTAGCAGTTCTCAAATCATATAGGTGAAGAATGGATTCTATCTATTGATGATTGGTCTTCACCAAGCTTATAATTGGACTTCACATTGCTATTGGAGAAACGAATTAGAATCTATGTGACTATCCTCTTCTCCAATAGAGCAAAGGTATCATTGTAATGTGCATGATCATTTTCATCCTTTACTAGTATGCGGTTAGTGCATGTAGTACATGCTTATAGGATTATGCATGACAAATAAAATTTTAAAATTCATAGCCTACCACTATTACTTGAATGATTAGTTAGATCTAGTGGTAGTGTATGGGTTTGTTCATGAGCTAGTAAACCCAAGTACTTGATCTAATTTGGATTGCCAACAAGTGATAAGTACAACCTCGATAAGATAACCACTTAATGTGTGTGAAGAAGCTTAGAGAGGGTTCAAACCATACTTGGAAGCTTAGACAAATCAATCTAGTTCAAGTCAAACATGGAAGCTCATGAAGATGATAAGTGTTCAAGAAATGGTTATAATTGATAAATCCAACAAGTGGTTCCATGATTGTTCTTACACGTGGTATATCTAGATGTAACATCCAAGATGTTACTAAGTAATTAAAATTTTGATAATGTCATCATCATACATAATTATCAAACATTAATGCATAAGAACATTTCATGTTTCAATTTAAGTATGTCCATGTTGCATATGCCATGTTTTATTTATTTCATGAAATGCTATCTATGTTAATAATTAAGGTTTTTGGTGAATTGATATATGTGAATTTGTTTAAATGTTTCATAAATCAATTTTTATGAATAAAAGTGATTCAATTTTTGTTTTATTAAATTAGTATGAAGTTTGTGTTATGAAATAGTACTAGTGGTTGTGATGCTTGATTGATGCTTAATCACTAATCAAATACCAAATTTGTAAATTAATTATTTATTAGCTCTAAATTCAAAATCAAAATTGTATAATCTAATTTAAAAATTGCTTGGAATTTGGAGAGGAGCCCAAAAGCAAAAGTGTAGAGCATGAAATTTTGAACTACTTTTGTGTTGGGAGTTTTTCAAGTTTCTACATAAATTTGGAAGTAATTTGAAAATTTTTGAAAACTGGAGACTGCTACAGTACCGCGCGAGCAGCCTGCTTGCTTGCTCACCATCGACGTCGCTGGCCTTCTCGCCGCTTCCAGGCATATCCATGCAACCTCTTGGCCCTTCTTGCATATTCTTCGTCTTGCCACCTCCTCCCCATGTGTCATACTCTTTTGAAGTGGAGAACCTTGTCTTCTCTCCATTTCACTCTCTCTTCCTCCCTCGTTCTCTGCCTCTTCCTCTCTGTTGGACAGCAGAGGCCAAGGCCGAGCAGGAGCAGCAGAGCAGCAGCGGCGCTCTTTCTCCTTTCCCTGCCGGTGCTGCTCCTTCTCTGTTTCCCCACCACAGCAGGCGCCCCAGTCCCTTCTCTTTTTCCGCTCCCTTGCCGCCGGCAACCGCCACTGCAGCAGCAACCACCGCCATGTGCAGAGCCACCAGCTCACGTGGCCGAGTCGCCACGGGCCATCTCGGGCCAAGCCATGACCGCCAACGAGTGCGTCCGACCATGGAGATACTCCCTCGCCACTCTATTGTCGTCGGCAAGCATCACGGTGGCCGGAATCGACGCTTTCCTGAGCTCCCCTGCTCTGATTTCGCGGCCAGGGACCTCACGCGACAATTGAAAGTTTTCCAGGGTTCCCAATGTAAATCTCGTGACTTATATGAATAGTGTGCACAGTGCAGTTTTTCTTTTTCTTTTCTTATTTCGGCTGAAACTTTGGAAATTCATAGCAAATCATAGAAAAATCATAAAATAGAAAATGAAGATGTTTTGGAATCCTCATGACTAGATCTATGCAGTAGAGTCATAATATGATAGGTTTTAGTAAAAAGTTTTTACTGTGTGTAGATGGTTATTTATTTCTCTTAGAAATTAGAGTTTTCAAAGAATAATTAATATCTGTAGATTTCATGCTCCAATTGATGTGAAATTTTTAGGGTAGTCTCCTGATGCTATGTATATGTTGTGTTAAAAATTTCATGACCATTGAATGTGATATGATTGAGTTATTGCCTCTTCTTACTTAGTGCTTGATAAATAGTGTTAAATTGATTTACAGTTAAATTGAGGAAGCAAATTATGTTTTCTGTAGAAATGGTAAATACAAGAGTTGTTTAGAACTTTCATATCTTTCATTTCCTAGAATTTCATGATTTTAAGTCTAATGTTTTGAGAGCTATAGATTTTGCAAGATGCTTATTAAATTCTGCTTACTTTCTGACCTGATCTGCAAGATGCAAATGTTTGGGTTATTTAGCTTGTGAATCATCTATTGGCAATATTTACAAAGTTGTAGTAATTTTTATGAGCTTTCCAAAATGTTAAGAACCACTATTGTTGGTAATCTAGAACTCTATTTATAGCTGTTGCAAGTGAAGTAACAGTTTCTGTCCAAATCTGGATAGAGATGTCTTTGTGGTGTTGTTTGACCTTGTTAGCTATAGGATCGTCTTAAGATGATAATAAGAAAGTTATTGAAAACTTGATAAGCTTTCTAGAAAGCTAAGGAGCATGTCTTGTGGATGGGTAAAACTCCATATCTGCTCTGAAGTTACTGTTAGTCTTTTGTCTAGAATTTTGTGCAGACCTAGAACTTTGGCATGTTTGCCCTGGTTAACTTTGAAATTAGCTTTTGATGTAATTAAACAAATGTAGTTAATTATCTAAGTTTTTCAGAAAGTCTAAGATCACCTTTGTTGGATGCTTAGATCTTTGGTTATGGTTGAGTGAAGTTGTGTATATGCTGCTATCCTGATTCTATGAAAGTCTTAAATTGGTTGTTTAAGTTAGATTATGTGAAGATCATAAATGATTCTTTAAGCTAAGATATACTTAACGTTACATACTGCTTGTACATGCCTTTTTCATAATGTAGCTTTGTCAATAAGTTTCTATGCCAAATAAACTCCTAACTTGTATGTTAAGTGTGAGATACTTCATTATCTTAGCATAATAAGTTGTGTAATGCTTGGTTGTCTAACTTAACCTCTAGTACTTAAGTTAGGTTGATATATGTCACACCCATTTAAAGACCAAATGGAATGCATACTCTTATGTGTGTCCAGAGATCAATCACACATAAGTCAACAAATTATAACGGAAGTATCATCACAAATGTTATTACATCACGATAATTAACACATAGTCTTTACACAAATATAGCGGAAGTAAAAATAATAATCTCTCGTGGTAGCTCCAATCACAGGAACATTGACTGGTTGACTGCAAGTCTAGTAATCTTCAGGAAAGTAGGAGTAGTAGTCACTATTAGCATCATCTGTTACCCATCCGGGATTTATATCCAAGTAAGAAAAATAAACAAGCGTAAGTACATCTCGTACTCAACAAGTGTAACATGGGGTTCTCAAAGGCATAATATTGGTTTATCAGCATGTAGCTTTTAGTTAGCATCATTTTAGCATATCAATAGCATCAAGATGTCTTAATGTAAACAATAAATATATGATTCATGTGAAATGATTGATGAATAGCAAAAACATAACCATTAATAATTATCAACTATTCCATAAGGGTCCAAGGCCACTCGTGACCGTGAGCACGGCTGTTATAACAGTTTTACACTCTGCAGAGGTTGTACACTTTCACTGTGAGTCGTGTTGCCCATATGCCCGGGTTAATTACTCCCAAAACACTACCAAGGTGAGCAGGCAGGGAAACACTATGAAGTCTTTCAAAGATTCGTCTAACAAGTTAGGGCCATTAGATTTACTCGGCAAACAGATGTAGAGCCCCCCTTCCAAATGGCATAATAACCCGCAGCCTATACACATAAGGACAGAGGCCGCACTATACCCGATTCGTCAAGCCATTCTTACGCCAAAAAGGTTACTACTAACAAGATAGAAAAGGTCCTTCTATATGACTAAAGCCAGAGCCATATAGCCCCCACAGTTGTACTGTAAATCCCAGATGTTCGCTTATAGATGAGTCCTTATGGAGAGTAATTAGAGCATCAAAAGTAACCCCATACTCTAATCCCCTTTAAACATTAATCAAAATCATCTTTTAATGTTTGTTGCATATTCCATTAATCAATTTACATGATCATAGTCCATGTTTAAGCACTAGCCATACTACTCAATGCAATATAATAGGTATCAAGGTATAAGATCAACACTAAGTCATCCTTAACAAGGAATAGATGCATAATGATATTATTTACATAATGTGAATAGGACAACAAGGATAATCCCATGCTATACTTGCCTTGCTCAAACTAGTCCTGAAGATCTTGCTCGTAGAAAGACTCTTGATCCCCAACGAATTGCTCACCGTCTATACTCGATCAACAACAGCAACAACATACATCCAGAGGCAATCATGCATAAACAAACAAGACTATAATTAGAACAGTACACCAATAGTAAGAAAATAATATAAAAAGTCTTTAAAACGAGTCTACAACTCGTTAGGATCACACAGACGCGAAGATCATGAAAAACGGAGCTAAAACGACGAAGTTATGAATTTACGAAGATTTCCTATAGAAAAATAAATACTTTAATATAATCTCAAAAATAAATTATCTCAAACCTACTGTATAGTTCTATCATCATGTAGAGCTCGCAAATATGAACCTAACGCAATTTGAACGGGTCAAATCGGAGTTAAAACGGAGATTCTACGACTAAAACAAGATTAGTGGCAAAACTGTAAATATCAGAAAATATATTTTTCAATTACCGAGACGAAATACGCTTTCAAAAGAATAAAACGAACTCGAGTTATTACGTTTTGGACTACGGGTTACAATACGCAAAACCGCAGGGACTCTTTAACAAAAAGTACAAGCCAAGCTGTATCGGCTAATCTCAGCCGTTGGATTTAAAATGAATGGCCTAGATCTAATCGGAGGAGGGAGAGAGAGAACAGCCGGCGGCTACAGGAGCCCGACGGCGGCGCCATGGCCGGACTTGGCCTGAGCTCGCCGGAGCTCGATGAAACGGCCTTACTGACCACCATTCGACAAACTGGAGACACCGGGAGAAAGAGTGGCCCACGGCGATCTTACCCCGCACAAAAGGAAGGCCGGAGGACGGGTTGAGGGCAGTGTTTAGCTCGGGATGGCGGCGGTAGAGCTCGCGCTCATGGTGACAACACCCCTGAGGCCTATAGCTGCTTCAAAACAGCTGAGATGGGATCGGCGGGGGTGCGGCTCGGCTTTTATAGCCCAAGGGTGCACCGGGTTAGGAAAGGAAAGGATTTGGTGGTGGATTTGATCACCCGTATCCGATGAAGAAGGGGAAGGCGGTGGCTTCCGGTTTTGGAAGGCACCGGAGGAAGAAGATGGAAAGGAAACGCGTCGCTGACTAGTGGGGCCGGAATGTCAGCGACTCGGGAGAAGGAGCAGTGCGCGCGGTGAAGCTGGGCCGGCGGCCGCTGGCTGGGCTCGGCCCAAGAGCGGGAGCGGGGCGCATGGAGAAGGGAAGGCGGGCCGCGCGCTGGCAGGCCGAGGCGGAACGCGGGAAAAACGGTGGGTCGTGTGCGCTGGGCTGCGGAAAAGAACGGGTCGAAAACCAAATGAAACAAATTTTCCTTTTCTTTTTCTTTTCCAATTTTTCAAAGCCATTTTCCAAAAGATTTTGAAATCCATTTTGAATTTGATTCAAACCACTCAATACAAAATTTCAAATGCAGCAGTATGAATGCTCAATCATGTTTCTACCCTTATATTTGATTTTAAATTTATAAAAATTATTATCATTCTAAATTCGCATGCTCACAAAAATATATATAAAAATCATATTTCTCCTATTTTTATTCCTTTCAAAATTTTAGGGTGTTACAATTCTACCCCCTTAAGATGAATCTTGTCCCGAGATTCGACCGATGCTTACTCAAACAGTTGCGGGTAGGTTTTCCTCAGATCCTCTTCTCGTTCCCTAGTAGCCTCTTCTGCAGTGTACTGATTCCACTGTACCTTACACATTTTGATTGTTCGACTTCTTGTGACTCTGTCAGCAGTCTCTAAAATTTTAACCGAAAACTCTTTATATGTAAGATCCTCTTTAACAGTAAGCTCCTCTAACGGGATCTGTTCCTCTGGTACTCGCAAATATTTCTTCAGTTGAGACACATGGAACACATCATGTACACCTGCCAAACTCTCGGGTAATTCCAACTGATATGCCACTTCACCACGTCTCTCTATGATCTTGAAAGGTCCAATATATCTTGGTGTCAATTTACCTTTAATGTTGAACCTCTTCACACTCCTCATGGGTGATACTTTCAAGTAAACATAATCCTCTACCTCAAAAGTCAACTCTCTTCTACGAGTATCAGCATAACTTTTCTATCGAGACTGTGCTATTTTCAGATTATCTCTAACATTCTCACTTTCTTTTCAGCATCCTTGAGTACATCAGACCCAAACACTTGACTCTCCCCTGTCTGATTCCAAAACAACGGGGTCCTACACCTTCGTCCATACAGAGCCTCAAACGGTGCCATCTGAAGACTCTTCTGATAACTATTGTTATAAGAGAACTCTGCATAAGGCAATCTCTTATCTCAGCTAGTACCATATTGTAAAGCACAAGCTCTCAACATATCTTCCAATATCTAATTAATTCTCTCTGTTTGACCATCTGTCTGTGGATGGTAAGCTGTACTAAAGTTCAGTTTGGTTTCCAGTGATTCATGTATCTTTTACCAACAATGAGATGTAAACTGAGTACCCTGATCAGACACAATCTTCTTAGGAACTCCATGTAGACTCACTATCCTTTCCATATATAACTCAGCCAACTTTGCACTACTATATGTAGTCTTTACTGGCAGAAAATGAGCAACCTTAGTCAGACGATCCACTATCACCCAAATTCAATCATATCCTCTCTGAGTCCGTGGCAACCCAACTATAAAATCTATACCAACTTCTTTCCATTTCCACTCGGGTATCTGTGTAGGTCTCTGATGTTCAGCTTTTACCCTTTGACATGTGTCACACAAAGCAACATATTCAGCAACATCTCTCTTTAAACCATACCACCAATATTTCTCTTTCAGATCCAGATACATCTTAGTACTCCCCGGATGTATGGAATAAGCTGACTCATGAGCTTCATGCAGAATTTCCCCTCTGATATTCTTATCTTCAGGCACACATAGCCTTTTTCCAAACCATAGCGTACCATTATCATCCTTATGGAATCCTGGTGATTTGCCTTTCGCTATGTTTTCCGCTATCTCTCTCAACTTTTCATCTTTCAACTGACCCTTGCGGATTTCTTGCTCTAGAGTAGGCTCTAGTACTAATTCCACTGCATTGGTGGTAAACCCTAAGTTCAGATGCTTACATTCAGCACACAACTCCTTTGGCATAGGCATTACTTGTATTTCATTAGCGTAGCTTTTCCTACTAAGAGCATCATCAATGACATTGGCCCTTCCTGGGTGATAATGCACCTCTAGATCATAGTCCTTTATCAACTCCAACCATCTACGCTGTCTCAAGTTCAGATCTGTTTGAGTGAAGATATACTTTAGACTCTTCAGATCAGTGTATATATCATTCTTGTGTCCAATCAAATAATATCTCCATATCTTTAATGCATGAACCACTGCGGCTAATTCCAAATCATGGGTAGGGTAATTCAATTTATGCTTCCTCAACTGTCTCGATGCATATGCCACAACTCTACCCTCTTGCATAAGAACACATCCCAAACCCAATCGAGATGCATCACAGTAGATAGAGAAGGGTTTATTCAGATCTGGCAAGACTAAGACGGGTGCAGGAGTCAATCTTTTCTTTAATTCCTCAAAATTAGCCTGACACTTCTCAGACTACACAAACTTGGCATTCTTCTCCAATAATGCAGTCATTGGTTTTGCAAGCTTGGAAAATCCTTCTATAAATCTCCTATAATAGCCAGCCAATCCCAAGAAGCTACGGATCTCACTTACATTGATGAGTGGCTTCCAGTTCAATACATCCTTCACCTTGCCAGGATCTACTGATATTCCTCCATTTGAGACAATATGACCTAGAAAAGAAACTTCCTTCAACCAAAACCCACACTTACTCCTCTTGGCATATAGTTTGTCGTGTGGTTTGAACTTTGGTGTGCTAGTTGCTTTATTATTATGCTTATGTGTGAGTTGGATCTTTGTTATGAGTGTTGGGACTTGTAGGCATGTCTACAAGTTTCATTTTTAAGAATAATAAGTTTAATAGTCAAGGGAATAATAGTTGGGTTTGGTATTATCACGTTTCTGTCTGTTTTCTGGAGCAGTCTGCAATGTTTCTGCTATGGTTCAAAAACTGTTCATTCAATAATTATGAAATTTTTATGAGAGAAACTAGACTTCATCATCTTTCAAATGCCACTGGAATTGCCTTTTTATCTGATCTGGTTCGAGAGATATAATTGTCACAAGTTAAAGTTTCTGCATAGTCTGGAATCTGGAATAGTTTCTGTTACGCCTTATTTTTCATTAACTTAACGACAGAATCTGATCTTGAGGTCTGAATAAAAGTTGTGGATAATTTCATAAGCTTTCTAACCATATAAAGAAAGCCTCTTTTGGACTTCTGTAGCTCGAGATATGATTAAAATACTGAACTGTCAATATTGCTACTCGTCCAGAAAATTTTCAGATCTCATTCTTTATCTTATAAGTGGTTGATAACATGGAATTCTTAAAGTTTGCATGTTTATGGATGGCAGATGGCCGGAAGAGGAAGAGGCAGGGGTCGTGGAAGTGTTCCCCCAAATCCACCACCACCACCGCCACCAACTATTGAGCAACTGTTGGCAGTGCAGACGCAGCTGATGCAACAACTGGTGCAGAATCAGCAAAATCAGCCAGTTGCTGGAGCTCAACCACGTGATAAGCGTGGTGAATTTTTGAAGAGTCGTCCCCCAGTGTTCACACATGCTGATGATCCTTTGAAAGCCGATGATTGGCTTCGTGCTGTGGAGAAGCAACTCAATATTGCACAATGTGATGACCAGCAGAAGGTGTTGTTTGCTTCTGGACAACTCCTGGGAGAAGCTCAGGATTGGTGGGAGTCATATGAGTATGGTCGCCCCGCCAATGCTCTCGCAGTCACCTGGCAGGAGTTTAGAGAGAACTTTAGGGCTTACCATATACCTGAAGGGATGATAGAATTGAAGACGGAGGAATTCAGGAACCTGACCCAAGGGTCAATGTCTGTAGCTGAGTACCATGACAAGTTTGCTCAATTGTCACGATATGCTCCACATGAAGTAGCTAATGACAATGATAAGTAGCGTCACTTCCTAAAGGGATTATATGATGGGCTACAGTTGCAGTTGATGTCCAATACTTATCCTAACTTTCAGACGCTTGTGAACCGCGCTATCGTGGTGGATAACAAGCACAAGGAGATGGATGCTAAGAGGAAAAGGTTACAGGGACAAGCCTCTGGTAGCAACACTCGTCCACGTACTGGTTTTTAGTAGAATAATCAACAGAGGCCTCCTTCTGGTCAATGGAATCGTGGTCAGGCCCCTTTCCACGGTCAGTTCCCGCAACGACCCCCATTCCAACCATAGAATAGCAACCAACGTCCTCCGTAGCAAAGTGGGAATCAAGCACAGCGTCAGGGTCCTTCCAATAATAGTCCCACGAAGACTAGTGCTCCCAGTACCCCCAACAGGTGTTTCCGATGTGGGAAAGAAGGTCACTTGTCTTACAATTGCCCTGAGAAGCCCAACCAGCAGACTCCCCAGAGACACCAGAAGCCAGCACCTAACACCGAAGGGTGAATCACTTGTCCCAGGAGACCACAGTGGAGGAGCCAGAAGTTATGCTTGGTACGTTCGATGTCCATTCCATTCCCGCCACTGTTCTTTTTAATTCTGGAGCATCACATTCTTTCATATCACAATCATTTGTTAGAATACATAGAATTCATTTGTGTGCCATGAAGAACCCTATATTAGTAAACTCACCTGGTGGAAGCATGCCAGCATCTTATCGCTGTCTTCCGATTAGTCTCAATTTAAGGGGGGTAGAGTTTACAGTGAGTCCTATAGTATTGAGAACAGCTGGGATTGATCTTATATTGGGAATGGATTGGATGATGTAACAACAAGCAGAGATTCAGTGCAAGGGTAAATCAGTTGTACTGACAACGCCAAAGGGAGATAGAATCAAGGTTGAGGTGAAAGTGCAGAAAACAGGAGACCGCTACAGTGAACCAGCTTAATGATGGTGCCAACCAGGAGGACCCGGTTGTGGAGGAGTTCCCCGATGTGTTTCCTGAGGAATTGCCAGGTATGCCACCAGACCGTGACATTAAATTTATTATTTAATTATTACCTAGAACTGTACCCATAGCTAAGCGTCCATATAGAATGGGAGTAAATAAATTAGAAAAACTTAAGAAACAAATTAAGGAGTTGCAAGATAAGGGTTTTATTCGTCCTAGTTCTTCACCATGGGGAGCACCAGTGATTTTTGTGGACAAGAAAGATGAAACTCAGAGAATGTGTGTAGATTATCGTTCTCTCAATGAGGTTACTATCAAAAATAAGTACCCATTGCCTAGAATTGATGACCTGTTTGATCAGTTGAGGGGAGCTTGTGTATTCTCCAAGATGGATCTTCGTTCTGGATATCATCAATTGAAGATTCGTGCCAGGGATATACCAAAGACAGCTTTTACCACACGGTATGGTTTATATGAGTATACAGACATGCCTTGGTTTGCTCGGAGTTCATCAATGGTTGCCTGGCACCTTTTGATGGTCTTCCCTTGTGCCTTCACCATCTCCTCTAACTGCAGCTTCCTATCCATCATATCATAGACAAGGTTCACCATCACCCGAGGTAGTGGCTCTAGCTGCACTGGATCCGTCATAGCCCATCCAAGGTCAGGGTGTGCATGAGGGAAGTAGCGATGAATGTCATGCTTCATGCTGTTAAAGCGAAGATAGCAGAGGCCCATACATGCTTCAAAAGCAGCATCTTCAATGCTATCCTCTATAGTAGCTCGATGACCCACGTGAGAAAACATCCTGTCCAGCTGGTAGGCCCCTCTTTCTTATTTATGTGTAAAAATACTCGCCCTTGCCTTCCAGTATGTGTCCTCCAGTGGATGAGTGTACTCCCAGTAGACGTACTCCACAGCTGGATGTCAATCAGTGAAGTAGGCAGTGAGCATCCCCACAAGTCAAAGATGAGAGACAACATTCCCTCCATTCCTGTGGTAGATCCTCACAGTCCACCCCATTGGAGGAGGTGGCACATCTCCAGCAGCTTCATGATGCGGTGGAGACGGGGGTTGCCCTCCTCCATTAGCCTCCTCTTCATCATCTTCAATCTCAATGATCTCCGGATCTTCTTCAGGCTCGGGCTCTTCCTGGGGAGGTGTCAGTGCTTGGATTGGTGCTTCAGGGGCCTGCTCCTGTTCCTGGGGTGCTTGCTCTTGTGGCTCTTCAGGTGCAAGCAAGGCACGAGGTGGGTAGTATCCTCCAGAGCTGATGCAGACAGTCTTACGGTCACGAGCCATCTATAGAATTTTTAGATGTAGTTAGAATAGAGGCAAAATTTCGTAATAGAATGAGACATAAGAAGCATAAAAATTTATCAAATAACAAGAGCAAGATAATAAGCATAAAAATAGTGTAAAGATGATACTAAATCGACCATTTCTAGCTAGGCTTGCGTCCTACAGTCAACAAGAGCTCTGATACCAATTTGTCACACCCATTTAAAGAACAAATGGAATGCATACTCTTATGTGTGCTCAGAGATCAATCACACATAAGTTAACAAATTATAACGGAAGTATCATCACAAATGTTATTACATCACGATAATTAACATATAGTCTTTACACAAATATAGCGGAAGTAAAAATAATAATCTCTCGTGGTAGCTCCAATCACAGGCACATTGACTGGTTGACTGCAAGTCTAGTAATCTTCAGGGAAGTAGGAGTAGTAGTCACTATTAGCACCATCTGTTACCCATCCGGGATTTTTATCCAAGTAAGAAAAATAAACAAGCGTAATTACATCTCGTACTCAACAAGTGTAACATGGGGTTCATGAGGCTCAAAGGCATAATATTGGTTTATCAGCATTTAGCTTTTAGTTAGCATCATTTTAGCATATCAATAGCATCAAGATGTCTTAATGTAAACAATAAACATATGATCCATGTGAAATGATTGATGAATAGCAAAAACATAACCATTAATAATTATCAACTATTCCATAAGGGTCCAAGGCCACTCGTGACCCTGAGCACGGCTGTTATAACAGTTTTACACTCTCCAGAGGTTGTACACTTTCACTGTGAGTCATGTTGCCCATATGCCCGGGTTAATTACTCCCAAAACACGACCAAGGTGAGCAGGCAGGGAAACACTATGAAGTCTTTCGAAGGTTCGTCTAACAAGTTAGGGTCATTAGATTTACTCGGCAAACAGATGTAGAGCCCCCTTCCAAATGGCACAATAACTCATAGCCTATACACATAAGGACAGAGGCCGCACTATACCCGATTCGTCAAGCCATTCTTACGCCAAAAAGGTTACCACTAATAAGCTAGAAAATGTCCTTCTATATGACTAAAGCCAGAGCCATATAGCCCCCACAGTTGTACTATAAATCCCGGATGTTCGCTTATAGATGAGTCCTTATGGAGAGTAATTAGAGCATCAAAAGTAACCCCATACTCTAATCCCCTTTAAACATTAATCAAAATCATCTTTTAATGTTTGTTGCATATTCCATTAATCAATTTACATGATCATAGTCCATGTTTAAGCACTAGCCATACTACTCAATGCAATATAATAGGTATCAAGGTATAAGATCAACACTAAGTCATCCTTAACAAGGAATAGATGCATAATGATATTATTTGCATAATTTGAGTAGGACAACAAGGATAATCCCATGCTATACTTGCCTTGCTCAAACTGGTCCTGAAGATCTTACTCGTAGAAAGACTCTTGATCCCCAACGAATTGCTCACCGTCTATACTCGATCAACAACAGCAACAACATACATCCAGAGGCAATCATGCATAAACAAACAAGACTATAATTAGAACAGTACACCAATAGTAAGAAAATAATATAAAAAGTCTTTAAAATGAATCTACAACTCGCTAGGATCACACAGACGCGAAGATCACGAAAAACAGAGCTAAAACGACGAAGTTATGAATTTACAAAGATTTCCTATAGAAAAATAAATAATTTAATATAATCTCGAAAATAAATTATCTCAAACCTACTGTACAGTTCTATCATCATGTAGAGCTCGCAAATATGAACCTAACGCAATTTGAACGCGTCAAATCGGAGTTAAAACGGAGATTCTACGACTAAAACAAGATTAGTGGCAAAATTGTAAATATCAGAAAACGTATTTTTCAATTACCGAGACGAAACACGCTTTCAAAAGAATAAAACGAACTCGGGTTATTACATTTTGGACTGTGGGTTACAATACGTAAAACCGCAGGGACTATTAACAAAAAGTACAAGCCAAGCGGTATCGGCTAATCTCAGCCGTTGGATTTAAAATGAATGGCCTAGATCTAATCGGAGGAGGGAGAGAGAGAACGGCCGATGGCTACAGGAGCCCGACGGTGGCGCCATGGCCGGACTTGGCTTGAGCTCGCTGGAGCTCGATGAAACGGCCTTACCGACCACTGTTTGACAAACTGGAGACACCGGGAGAAAGAGCGGCCCATGGCGATCTTACCCCGCACAAAAGGAAGGCCGGAGGACGGGCTGAGGGCGGTGTTTAGCTCGGGATGGCGGCGGTAGAGCTCGCGCTCACGGTGACAACACCCCTGAGGCCTATAGCTACTTCAAAACGGCTGAGATGGGATCGGCGGGGGTGCGGCTCGGCTTTTATAGCCCAAGGGTGCACCGGGTTAGGAAAGGGGAAGGATTCGGTGATGGATTTGATCACCCGTATCCGATGAAGAAGGGGAAGGCGGCGGCTTCCGGTTTTGGAAGGCACCAGAGGAAGAAGATGGAAAGGAAACGCGTCGCTGACTAGTGGGGCCGGAACGTCAGCGACTCGGGAGAAGGAGCAGCGCGCACGCGGTGAAGCTGGGCCGGCGGCCGCTGGCTGGGCTCGGCCCAAGAGCGGGAGCGGGGCGTGGGGAGAAGGGAAGGCGGGCCGCGCGCTGGCAGGCCGAGGCTAAACGCGGGAAAAACGGCGGGCCATGTGCGCTGGGCTGCGGAAAAGAACGGGCCAAAAACCGAATGAAACAAATTTTCCTTTTCTTTTTCTTTTCCAATTTTTCAAAGCCATTTTCCAAAAGATTTTGAATCCATTTTGAATTTGATTCAAACCACTCAATACAAAATTTCAAATGCAGCAGCATGAATGCTCAATCATGTTTCTACCCTTATATTTGATTTTAAATTTATAAAAATTATTATCATTCTAAATTTGCATGCTCACAAAAATATATATAAAAATCATATTTCTCCTATTTTTATTTCTTTCAAAATTTTAGGGTGTTACAATATGATCATAGCTTTGACTTGCTTAACTAATGTAGTAAGATAAGTGTTGCTTTCATGATGATCACATGATTAACTTGCTTATAATAATAAGTAACATGTATGTTGTTAAACTTGATCGTTTCTTAGATGCAACCTCTTGGGTAAAAAGTAAAAGTTATATATTTCCATGTATGTTGTTTGTGCATGTTTTTCCCTAGTAACAACTTTAGTTGGTAAGTATGTTTTGATAAGTAAACCTTTGCCTTGTTAAAAGAACAACTAAAAATGCTTTATGATAATTACTTGTAACTGTACCGCGAAGGAAAGGTGTACTCAAGTAGATAACTAATGTTTATCCTTTCTAAATGTCTCTTGTATGCTATGCCTTGTTCATCATCATGTATCATGGTATCCATTCCATCATGTTAAGCATCGCATCATTTGTATACGTATAGTTTATACGAGTGTTTTGGATCGTGACGATCAATCTTCGGAAAAGGTGATCCACCCGTGGTGATGGTGTCAAACTTGACTTCTACGAGAACTAACAACCGCTGCAACGCAGGCAAGCCCCGAACATATAACCACTCTTCTATTTTATAAATGCTTTATTACACTTAGAGTCTAGTGTAATGTGCATTAAGTTAGTAGGAGTTGGTTGATACCGTTGTTGCATGATTACCTTGATCTACATTTATATCCAGAAGATATCCCACAAGTATATGTAGGTCGATCTTTTATGCTTAGTAATGCTTAGACTTCGGTAGAAGTAGAATAATATTTTCTTTGATCACTAGAACAGGTTTATTCCTTGCTTCTCCTGACCTAATGACAGGTCATGAGAGCATGTGGAAATGAATATGAGAATGAACTTGAGACCAGACGGAGCATGGGAATCATCTTTGGTGGTTGGTCCTGTCTGTGTCAATTAAGGATCATCCGTTGTTGGCCCTCGAGTCAAGGAGTTTTGGATAGTACTAGTCACATACCCAAGAAAGGGTAAGCCTTACTTCGGTTATTCCATCACGAGAATGTCTAACCTCGCACTGAGAGTGGAGAGATGGCGAGAGTAGCGTGTACCCTCGGGGCTAGAATTGGGCCGGGTTCGAGGAGTACTATGCTCTCGGGTGGCGATGGACACGTTCTAGTTTTGGGCGACCCAAGTAAGAGTTGATATATGCAGGTCAAGGACTTGCATATGTCGTGTGATTAGGAAGCCCCAGCTGGGTAAATCAAGCGGTTCGAATCGTCGTTACTCCATGAGAAAGGAGTCTTGACCTTGCACCAACATCATAGCAACAACTGGAACATGGTTACTATTGGACTTGAGATGGAAAAGAAGTGAATAACAAGTGTGATGCTTATATTTATCATTGAGATAGATACAAGTGCAAAAATTAGCTATAATTAGGCTATACTAAAACTGGAGCCAAAACTTAATTAAAAGTTTGAAAGCAAGGATGCACTGGTAGTAAGCTTTTCTGCAAAACTTCTCTTTTCTAGCTTCAATACTTCCCTTAAGCTAGCATATCCTTGGAGTCTTTTCTTTTCGTCGGATAAGTCTTGTGGAGTACAATTGAGTGCTCAAGGTTTGTTAACCCCTGTTGCAGGTACTGACTGGTACTGTTAACCGAGGCCATGTCGGTGGGCTCGATATGATCAGGTTGTCCTCTCCTGACTTAGGTGCTTTACCTAAGTTGTCTTCTGTAGTTCTACTCTACTTCCACAATACAAGTTAAGTTTGTAAAAAGTTAATTTAATCATGATTTATAAATTCATTGTTGTTATTCTTCCGCACTTTGATGTAAAGTTTTATAACAAATGTTGTAATGTTGTAGTTACTCCTTTGTTGATCCTAGTATGAGTTGTTAAATGTAGTTGAATCGGGGTCCTGCGTGGGCACCCAACAGATCTTCTTAGGTTATCTAGTGTACATGCATAGTCGTCAGAGGTCTTAGGGACAATGACAGGTGCATGTGGGCCATATAATTTAGGAGGTTCTGCTACACTAGATTATCACCTTGTTACAAGTGAGATTCATACAAGTGGTATCTTGCACATCCAATGGTGGTTCTACAAATGATCCTCAACCTTAAGTGATCATCAAGAAAGAAAAGTTTCCTCACATACAAGAGCTCAAGACTATCAAGTGGATGACCCATGCTATGACATAAGGGAGGTGTCCCACCAATTGGTATCAAGGTCAAAGATCCTACATGATGTATCTCAAGGGCTACGAGTGGTGTCGTTCCAACATATGTGATGGTGTCCATAAAAATGCAAGATTCAAGTGTCAACCATCTACCCCAATGCAATCCTTTGTATCAATAATAGGCACACTTTTGTGGAAATTAATGACAAAGGGGGAGAAGTTGAAATAAAGATATGAAAATGTATCATGGGGAGAAGTAGAAGTTCAACATGGACATAGAGGGAGCAACATTGAAGAATGAAGAATGATCAAAATTCTTAGACAAGAAAAGCACACAAGTAGGAGGAGCAAGCTCATGAACTTGGTTGTTTGCATTTGATATGTGCATATTCATGTGCTTTCTTGCATTGCATTAGTTTTTAAATTTGATATACATGCTTGTGTGGTGTATGCTTGTTATAGAACTTGATTGATGATTTGATAACTAGCATGCATAGGATGGTAGCTAGACTTATGTTTTTACAAGTTATACTACAACCTTGCTTGTAATGTTGATCTCACGGGGTTTCTAGGGTATTTGTTGTCTAGCTACTCATGGTACTAGGGATGGTATTAAAAGTGCAACTCCGATTAGTATCCTGCTTCAAAGGTTTATTCTATACACCTTAGCATCATTTGGTAGTAATTACTCTCCCACAATTCTAATATGTACATATATGCAAGCTTCAAACCAAACACTATTAGCACATATGTAGGTGTAGCTAATACTACCAATTAAGGTTTGTGGTACTTGTCCAAAATCATTTACACATGGTAAAATTGCTTGGGCAAGCAACATGAATCCAAAAGTGCTTAATTTCTATATCTTTGTAGAGTTGTCATCAATTACCAAAAAGAGGGAGATTGAAAGGTCCTTGTTTGGTTTTGGTAATTAAGTGGCAACCTATGTGGACTAATGTGTTTAAATATGAGATACACAGGTGATTAGTCCATAGGTACACTTATATGAGCAACCCATGCCATGACGGTGAAGATGTCTTGGATTTATTGCAAGGTTCACACATGTGATGAAGGAGCTCATTGCATATGAGACATGACATTGAGTCATGTGACTAAGGTGGAGAAGATCAAGACAAGACTTGGCTTGATGGACTGGTTGCAAGTGTGAAGGACAAGTTGGAGGCTTTGGAGCGATGGACCGCGTGGTGGTGAAGTTTGCGCAAGACTTAGCGCTGATGGACGAAGACAATGGTGAAAAGCAAGTGCAGTCAAGATCGATGAACCAACAAGGCCACGTGATGATATGAAGTGGATCATATCATTTGTAATATGTTTGGTGCATGTGTTGTATCAACATTGGAGGATATGGAATAGAATATGCAAATCAAAGGTATAACCTATAGGGCATTTTATTTCACTAGTCATAGGTGTGTAGAGAAGTTTATGACCGGGGTGTGTAGAGAAGTTTATGACCGGGTTTAGGATTGATGTTCGTACTATCAAGAGGAGCAAACTTGTTTCTATATCGGTCATCTAGTGCCACTCGAGTGATCTAACTTTGTATCATTGCTAGGATCGAGTGGTGTGGTGAATTGAGTGCTAATCCTTTGATAAAATGTTTGTGAAAAGCTAACACACTTGCACATGGTGTGAACACTTTGTGGTGTTAGCATATTTGCGAAGGAGAAGTTATTGGAGTTGATTTGGATCAACTTGGTGATGTTGGAGAAGAAAGGAGAAGAAAAGAGTAAGTTTGGGTTGTTCGAGGGTCAGAAAACGCAACCAAACTTGTAGCCAACGAGTAGCCCAGCCTAGGGGTGGCACCGCCCTTCAGGTGTGCACCGGGCAGCCTAGGGCAGTGGCACCACCACCCATGGCGCGGTGCACCGCCACCCCAGGCAAGGTGCACCGCCACCCCCTGCAACGTGCCCATTTCAGTAGCACCACCCTTTCGTATTTTAGGCATAACTCTTAGCTCCGAACTCCAATTTCGATGATCTAGGACTTTTTGGAATGCTAATGAAATGCTCTACAAGCTTGAGATGATGGAAATCATGTTTGAGCTAAAGGTGGCACTGCTATGGTCACCAGACTGTCTGGTGCCTAGCACTGCCATATTTTCCAGAGGGGCGAAAAACGTGTTTTGGTGCTGCGAGGGCACTACCACCCCTAGGGCGGTGCACTGCCCCCTATGTCTAATGCCATGGTCCTAACGGATAGTTTGAAATAGCCATTGAAATTTGACTATTGGGCACCGCCACCCTATGTCCGGTGCCCGCACGTTGCTGTCCGGTGACCGTGCAAAAATGTGTTCTAAGGCTCCAACGGCTCTATTTGGCTTGGGGGCAATAAATAGAGGTGGAGCTCGGGCTTGGATAAGGTTGAGCACCTTGGGTATGTGTTTCCCTTGTGTGTGCTTGGTTTGAGAAGCCTCTAACTCACTTGTGCTTGCGAGAAGTGCTAATCCATTGCGAGTGAGTGATTCTTGTGTATTACATTGTGAGATTGCATCACGTGGCACTAGGTGATCGAGTTGCAAGCCGGTGGTGCTTGTTACTTTTAGAGGTTGCCACATCCTAGATGGTTTGGTGGTGGTCTCCATCGAAGCACGCAAAGAAGATTGTGTGGTGCTCTAGAGAAGAGATTGTGAGGGGTATTGTGCTCACCCTGCTGGAGTCGCGAAGAATAACTCTAGTTGAGCGTGTTATTAAGCTACCCTCACTTGGTCCGTGGGGTTCTTGTGGTGCCCAACGTGTGGGCTTGGTGTGGTGCCAATTAGCCACCAAACCACCAAGTGAATGGTCAACACAACGGGGACTAACGTGTTGGCAAGCACGTGAACCTCGGGATAAAAATCATCGTGTCATCCTTGTCTTCCCCTTGGTTTGCAATCCCCTTACATAAGCTTATAATTACTTTCATATACATTGTTCTTGTGTAATTGCTCTTATGATTAGTTAGCTTGTGTAGCTTGCTAGTTCCCTTATTGCTTGTGTAGCATAGAAGTAGCTCCCTTGCGTGACTAATTCGGTTTGAGTAACCTTGTTAGTCGCATTGCTTAGTTTGTGTAGCTAAGTAATTTGCGCTCTATAATTTGGCTTGTGAAGCCTTGTTATTGAGCATTGCTAGTGAGCTTAGGTGGCTTTGTGCTTTTGCTTACTAGCATGTGTAGGAGCTCCCCCATTGCTTGAAGTACTAGTGGCATAGGTTTGTGTGACCTTGCTCCTATAATTGGTTAGGTGAGCTCTAGCGAGCCCGGTACCTTAGTTGCTAGTTTAAGATCTTTTAAAGTGCTTAAGAACATAGATAGAGGGGTGTAGTCTTGGCTAGACCGATAGTTTTAATTTCGCATTTGTTTTGGTTAGCCGGTGCGTTTAATTTTTAGAAAGGACTATTCACCCCCTCTAGTCCGCTCGACCCTATATGGTTGCCATAGCCTAGAGGCATAGCGAGGCGGCAATCTCATCCAGCATCGGGTCGATCTCAAGTAGGAGGCCCTGCGCCCTCGCACAACGCCTTTGCCAGCAGATCTGGCTCGAGGATGCAGTATGCAACAGTCGGAGTAATGGCATCGTCGAACAATTTTTGATCTCTAACATGCAGGAATCCATCATTGTGAGTATCTCTCGCCCTTTCTTGCCTAACTGTTTATGTCACATGTTTGTTTCTCAAGTGCAGCATTATACATGAGTTATCTTGTTTTCCATCTAGTATGGTTTACATACAGTCACTAACCTTTGGCAAATACTGGTTTTCATCCTATATTGGTCTTCATAATATTGGCTAGCTTTCACTGAAATGATGGATTTCTTTTATTATTGGCATTCGCTACGCATTGGTCCCATGTACATGGATATTTGGAACTTATTGGTTGTCATCAAGTATCGAATTTCAATGACCATCAACCTTCACAAATCATCATACCTCTACAACAGGTATAAAAGCAAGTATCGACAACCTCTACTTTTGCATTCTTTATATTTCGCCTCTAGTCAATTTTCATATAGTTCTTTTTAGTTTTCATCTTGGGACTTGCTAGAGATCTTTTACAATGGCATGGTACCTCCAGGTACTTTCATCTTTTTTATTTTCTAAGTATCATAACACCAGCCGTGGCGCACACGGCCCCTAAGACGGCCTCACTAGCGGCGCACCACCCAGCGGAGGGCGCGGTCAGTGGCGAGCACACCGCGGTGGACTATGCAGCAGTGAGGCTAAGGAGTTAGGACACCGAGCGGTCGACCGTTCTCAGGACCACGCTTTCTACTCTTCGCCTCTCTCATCATACTAGCTTCCTGGTGAGAACTTCATGTAGATCGAAGGCTTCACCTTGGCAAGACAGAGCAACGAGGATGGGAAGGTCCATATCCCGTCTTCGCAGATGATGTCATATACGCTCTTTTTCCCTTTGAAAATTAAAGAATAAATGCCTTCAAATACAAGTACAAGCAGCTATCCCATTTTTGCCAAGTACTATAATGACCGATTTACCCTTATTCAAAAATAAAATAAAAAATAAAAAATAGATATTGCCCCACTTATTTTGATATTGGTCCTACCTTGGTACTATCCCCGCCTATGTGGTATCTCCAGGTATTTTCAGTTAGGTACCTCCTATTTTTTCACCGTCTGATCTCACCCAATGGATGGTCTATATTTTTTTCAACTATTGTAAAATTTCTCTTATCGCTATCATTTTAGTCATTTACTTCTTGCTAGCCCCAAATCAATTTTACTTGTGTTTTCACACAATTAATGCTATTATCTCAAGTACTATGCAACCTCCACGCGCAAGTTAACTTTTCCCTACCTTTGGAATTTCCAAGTTTTCTTACCATGTTGCAACACTTTTTTTTGTGAGACTTATTTTTGCAACCTTATGTATTACTTCGTAATCTTTTTTCTATGTGTGAATGCATCTATTATATGCATCATGGCGTTCATCGCATGAGCACTTGTGAGTTAAAAAGTGTGCCTTAACATCGTAAGGTTCCCCAGTATCCACAAAAACATGATTGATGAGATCAAAACTAGTGAGCAGTTGCAGAGCACTGCATGCATCTTTTCCGATCTCTATGTACATAATGATATGAAAAGAGCTCAGTGACTTCAAGTTGCCAAAAATACGTGCAACTGAAGCACAGTGATATGAAAAGAGCTCAATGACTTCGTATTGCTAAAAATGCATGCAACCAAAGCACAATGACATGAAAAGAGCTTAGTGACTTCATGTTGCCAAAAATGCGTGCAAATGAAGCACAATGATATGAAAAGAGCTCAGTAACTTTGCGTTGCCAAAAATATGTGCAACTGAAGCACAATGATATATGAAAAGAGCTCAGTGACTTTGCGTTGCAAAAATATCTTAAACCTGAGCATAGTGAAATGAAAGAGCTCAATGACTTTGTGTTGCCAAAGAGATCTCCATCTGAATCAAAATGTGAATCCATGTTTTACAAACTTTGTTTTAACAATTTTAATTTCGCCATCAATTGGCATCTTTGACTTCACCCTCGCTAGCATATCAGTGAGGGCTTCGCCATTCAACTTTGGTGACCCCAGCATCGCCTATGCCAACATATCGGCGAGGCGTTTTGTCTTCGACTTTGGCGTCATTGACTACGCCTTCATCAACACTTCGGCGAGGGGCTTCACCATCGACTTCGGCATCATCAACAACGCCTTCACCAACATTTTAGCTAGGGATTTTGACTTCAACTATGGCAAACTTGACACCACTTATGCCAACATTTCGGCGAGGGGTTTCTCCTCTGACTTCGGCGAACTCAACAACATTTATGATAATATATCTGCGAGGGGCCTCTCCAAAGACTATGGCGTAATCAACAACACCTTTGCCAACAATTTTGCGAGGGCATTTGACTTCAACTTTAGCGTCATCAACCATGCCTTCGCCAATGTTTTGGCAAGGGTTTCGCCACCAACTTCGGTGTCATCGACTGTGCTTTCGCTAATATTTTGATGAGGGGCTTCGCCAATGACTTTGTCGTCATTGACAGTGCCTTCATTAACATTTCAGCGAGGGGCTTTGTTGCCATCGACTTAGCATCAATAACACCACCTTCACCAATGTTTTGGGAAGGGACTTCGTCATCGATGACGCTTTCGCCAACATTTCGGCAAGGGGCTTTGCCAAGAACTCTGGCATCATCGACAACACCTTCACCAACGTTTTGGTGAGGGGCTTCAACTTTGACTTCAATGTCATTGTTATGCCTTCACCAACATTTTTCCAAAGGGGCTCCAACACCAACTTTGATGTCATTGAATATGCCTTTTGCCAACGTTTTGGCAAGGGGCTTCATCGCTCGAGGTGTCAACGAGGAATTCCCCATCGGGGGCCAGCTGCCCATCCCCGCCCCTAGGGGGTAAAATTCCCCTGTCCCCATCCCCGTGAATGCCCACGGGGGAAGTTTCTCCCCATCCCCGTCCCCGTATGGGGATTTTATCCCTGCGGGGTACCCCGTCCCTGTCAAAAATAGTCAATAAGATGAGTAAAAGCAAATCCAAAATCCCATCCCAAAAAACTAGTGCTAGTTTTCGCATGCAAATTGAGTGATATTAATTTTCTCACGCAGATTTACAAGAGACAGTAATAAGTTAACATATAAACAAATCCCAAGAAACCAAAAAATTAAATAAATAAACAAGAAATCCATCAGCCAAGCACTAGTGCTCTGCTCCAAATCCATCAGACAAGCACTAGTGCTCTGCTCCTTTACAGCTTCAGGATTGGCTTCTTGTTTCCATCTTTGACCACTCACGGATGAGTTGGGGAAGCAAAAGCCAGGTGGCCGTCAACAGTGGTTACGCGGCTCCTGAATCCTGACTCCCAACTTCGCTTCCGTGCAGTGTCGGGTGAAGCCATGGTGGGTGCCGGGTGGTGGCTGTCGGTGGCCTTCTGGATCTCTGGGAGCGTCGTGCCTCTGGCCTCCCTCTGCCTCCGTGCAGCGCTGCTCGCTTGCCGCCCCTCCCTCGGTGCAGCCTGTAGCGCCGGCGGCCGGCGTGGAAGCGGTAGCCACGAGCCCAAGACCCGCGACAGTGACCATGAGTGCGCCTGTGCGAGCCGCCGCGCACGGCTGGGGAATTGGGGATGGGAACTGGGAAGGGAGGAGAGGTGCTGGAAAGTTAGGGTTTTGCATTTTATATGTACATAGGCATTGGGCCTTGAGTATTGTGGGCTATTGGGCCTTGTTGTACTCGGGTCCCCATGGGGAACGGGGACGGGTAGCTGCGTACCAGACCCGACCCCGTGAAACCCGACGGGGATGAAATTTCCCCCGTTTAATCCCCCGTGGGGGGAGATTTGCTCTCATCCCCTAATAGGGGAATTCCAAGCGGGGAATTGTGGAACGGGGCCTCGTTGACATCTTGATTCATCTTCGACTTTGATGTCATCGACTACACCTTCGCTAATATTTTAGCGAGGGTTTTCGCTAGTGACTTCAGCGTCATTGAAAACTCCTTCATCAACATTTCAGTGAGGGGATTAGCCATCGACTTTAGCTTCAATGACAATGTCTTTGCCAATGTTTCAGGGAGGGATCGACTTTGTTTTCAGCATCATTGGCTATGCTTTCATCAACATTTCAGCGAGGGGCTTTTCCATTAGCTTTAGAATAATCGGCATTGCCTTATTCATCAATTTGGAGGGGGTCACCATTGGCATCTCTGACTTTGCCTTCGCCATCAATTTGGAGCGGGGGAGGGGGATCACCATCGTCATCTCCAACTTTGCCTTCTCCATCTATTTGGAGTGGGAGATCGCCATTGACATATTTGGTTTTGCCTTTGCCACCAATTTGGAGCGGATGGATTATCATCGACATCTCCAACTTCACCTTTGCCATCAGTTTGGAGTAGGGGGATCACCATCGGTATCTGTGACTTCGCCTTCGCCATCAATTTGAAGAGAAAGGTCACCATCAACATCTTTTCCTTTGCCTTTGCCATCAGTTTGCAGCAGACAAATCACCATCGACATCTTCGGCTTCACGTTCAATTGCCACCAATGACATCTATGACAACAATTATGCCTATGTGTTTTACTTCCAGCACATGAAAGAATTTCTCACAAGTGCCAGCCAAGAAGAGATGGTGAGCAGTGCATTATATTGGACAAGCACTTCGCCCGAAGACAATAGCCTTGCATGGTGCCCATGAGTGGAAGTTTGAAGACGTGTCGTGATCATCTACAACTACCTCGCCTTTGACTACATCAATTTCTTTAGCGAAGGCTCTCTTAGGAAGAGAAGGTATCGAAGGCTCAAGGCCATGCAAAGGAGTAAGCTGCCAAAGATAGGGTCACAGAGTCTTGAGTGAAGGCTAGTGCCAAAGCCTACCCGAAGACTAGCCAAAGATAAAATCATCCCTATATATCTCTGTGTAGACGAGAGTTGTGTGTCGGGTCTGAGTTGTAATTGGGTCACACTTAGTTATATTCAGCTATTGGGACTTGTACTTTCGATCAAAACTGGATAGCTGAGGGGCTACTACTGGTGGTGTATCATATGTTAACCCCCATTAGTGTGTTTATGGCCCAATTACTTAGATTAGGTGCTTGTGAGATAATGTTTAGGGCCCATTTATAGCCTTCTATAAATTGTTTTGTAAATACAAGCCCCACTAGGGGAAATAATAAAAACCTCCCCTCCCACCTCACCTATAAAAGTGGAGACATGGAAGGTGGGGGGGGACTCCTCTCACTCATTTGACTTTCCATCATCCTCTCCACTCCCACCTTGTCAAAAGACCAACATGAGACCTACCCTTGTTCAAGACATGACAAGATATTGACATTCAAATTAGACAAAAGTGAAGGCCTTGCAATCTATTCTTGAAAGTACATTAGCCTTGTAGGAATTAGATATGTAAATTGGATTATGGATAACAAATTAGTTGATAGAACAATCAACACTAGAGTGATATTTATTCCATGGCATCCTAGCAGATCATTGTTTCTAAATTGGTTTGAGGATAAGCTAAAATTTTAAAACCTTCTTCCTCTTTCTATACTACCAATCTCTATGCTCAGAATACTCTAGTATCTTCTAGAAACTATAGCTCCACTAATCCACTATTTTATGTATTTCTGTTTTAGTGAATAAATGCTTTGGTTACTGACAAAATTAATAACATGAAATGGTGTAAATTAACACAAATATCATAAGAAACACAACAATCTTACATTGACTCTTCAGATTTGTAGATGGGATAAATACTGAAATCATGATAGAGGAGATAGACACACCAAAACTCCACATGGAATCTTATTCTAAATCGCGATAGAAATCACTGTGCATAACGCTGCTCGCTGGGAGGGAGGTGAGTCACGCACTGCATGTCACACCCCAAAATTTCTGATTTTGGGTTGTGCATAGAAAACACAAATAAAATAAATATTTTGATATTTGGATAAAACTTTTCAAGTTTAGTGTAAGTTAGCATCAATTAGTTATAAATAAAATATGATTAGCTTTAACTTGACTTATGAAAATAAATATATTATGATTAATCTAAATTAATACTACTTCCATAGTTTTCTTATTTAACATAAATTAAGCTTGTAATTGTTTCTTTTACAATAACTAGTCAACATGCACGTGCGGCACGCACGTGCGTAGAAGATATCGTGTTAATTTTCCATTTTTTAGCTTAAATTGTCATTATTTTATTATCCTTTTATTTTTGTATTTTTTTAATCTAATGTTTTTTTGATAATTCAGATGACATTTGGATAGTTAGTCGGTAAAGGATATGGAAATGTGATGTGTTGCAAGTAGTTTTTGGGTGAGGTGACCCATGACTGGTCAGCCAAAATGGGCCTTGGCCGTACAGAACCTAAACTATTGATGAAGCAGCCCAAGCCCTAGAACACGCTCTGACAATAGCGGAATCACGAAAACTTAGCACTTTAGTCCCACCTCTCAACTATGGTAGCGAGCAAACGAGCATCACTCGCATCTCCTGGAAGCCGTCCCCAGCCTCTTCGTCCTGTGCCGTCGCCGTCCGTCATTGTGCTCGTGATCTCGCCGTCGGCCCCAGAGGACTTTTTGTGTGTCTTTAAGAAGTCAAGAAAATAGAATGAAATTTTTGAGAAATAATAATGCATATTTAGAGAATTCATGTAATAGATGAAAAGAATTAAGATAGAAATAAAATGTCAATAGTATTTGCAACAAGAGTTGGCTGCTCAATTCACGCAAGGAGTGTCAAGAATTTAGATAATAAGCATAAGACATCATCAATTAAAAAATCCATATAACCAAGCAAATCCAACAGGCCTAGCTAATATCATGGACAACCGGATTCTTTACCTCATAAAAAAACAGTACAAGCTTCAAGAGCAGCTGATAAAGCATCCTAAATCAGTTCCATATTTTCAGTCTATTTGTTAATTTCATCCATAGTCTTGTTGGCATCATCAATAATTCGGTAGGGTGTGGTAAATAATTATTTTGTAATCTTGAACAATTAGTTGCACATAGAATTCCACTGTAAATATAAACGTGTCACAATTGCGTGCATGTCTTCAAAATGCTAATTATTAGTCTTATTTGAGGATTTGAATACACTATTTTTTGGCCTATGGTTCTAAACACAACTATTAAAGGAATATGTCCTGCCTATCCAAATAAGTAGTAAAAAGAAAATGATCATTATTTTGGAATAAATAGAAAATGATGATATTATGCATCAATCATCATATATCCTAGCGCTACCTAATCAGTTAAGCATCGTGGACGATGGTAGAGCTGCTCGTCCTCGTTGGCCTTCGTGTGCAGGTTGAACAGCTCCTTAACCATGAAGATTTGGATGAACCCCACCATTGCCTAGATATATAGAGATACTCCGCGTATATGAAGATTCAAACAGCAAGTAGGTCCAACGTGCAACGACTTGTATTTCTTCTCAATAGTACGTAGAAGAGCTATGACTGGAAGAAGAGGCAGCTTGTTGCCCATTGCTCTACTTCGACTAAACCTTTGTTGTAGGCTTGTAGCGACATCACATCCTGCATCAGATGGCAATGCCTACGCCGAGCATGCATGCACGTACGCGTGTATGGAATCACCCACCACAGGAAACAAGTCATGACACTGCAA
This sequence comes from Saccharum spontaneum, assembly GCA_022457205.1. Lineage (NCBI taxonomy): Eukaryota > Viridiplantae > Streptophyta > Magnoliopsida > Poales > Poaceae > Saccharum > Saccharum spontaneum. The sequence continues at coordinate 15,914,842 of CM039617.1, read as the reverse complement.
GGGGAAGAAACACAGGCCAGGAGCACTCGCATCGCATTTATGTGATGGTTGCGGCGGGAGCAGGTGATGATTACCTTGTGCTTGTTCGAGTACGGTGCCACCGCAGCCCTGGCGCTCGCACGCGGAGGTGTGCTCTGCGTCGGGGACCCACCCTTGAAGCCGAAGACCGCATGCTCTCTGGGCACGCCGACGCTGATGAGTCACCAGGCTCTTCTCTGTGCTGCCGCCTCTACCGGGGTGTCAGTGCGCTCCCTTGATCTTGGGATCAAGAACAGAGGAGTCATTACCAATGCCACTGCTGGGATCAATGGGGCGCCAGGCCTCACCGATCTGCTGGTAGAGGTGGCCTGCAAGTTGGATGACACAGCTCGTAGATCTCTTCCCGCTACCATACGCTTCACATATCAAGATCGCCTTGCATGGATCGAGTAGCCTGATGCGTGTGGGAGTTGAGGAGAGTGCATGCCGTGGCCACGGAAGGGGCACCTCTGGGAGCTGTCGACATCGACGATCCTCCCTCTGAAACCCTAGCAGGGTCGTGGCTGGGATTGCGGTTTGGAGTTTTTTTAGACCGAGGTTTCATTTATTTATCGGTGAAGATAGATCGACGAGACCTAGGTACCAACGTGCGGGTAAGGAAATCATTTGTGAAAAAAAATGTCATCCAAGGAGCCGCATGTATAAACACGCGTAAACAATTAAAAGTTTTTCGGCCGGGCCCGTTGGTCAGATTAGGACGGGGGATTAGATGCGTTGGATTTGTGATCTAAGGGACACAAATTTAGGTGGGTAGAAAACATTTGGGTGAGAGGCTAATTTCAATTCCTTCGCTCTTTTATAGTATAGATATAAAACTTTTGATAGTCATTTCTTTTTAACGATAGTTTCGGTTCCAACGCTTCTTGTGATCTCATAGCATTAGTTCTCTTTTAGTACGATATTTTCTCTTACATGGTGTACTGTTCTTAGTTGTTTTTATTTGTTTGCTTGTATGTCTGCTAGTGTGCTTGGTTGCTACGATCTGCGAATAGGAGAAAGGCTGTCCGCGAGCGTCGAAGACCAGAAGACCATATGCTAATATTTGAGAAAGTATAAGCAAGTGATCAAGGCAAGTATAGCTTGGGACCTCCTTGATGATCTACTCATGTTACACATTAAATTTCATATGCATGTGTCCTTTGTCACCTATTTAAGGATTTTCTAGCAATTGATTACCGAATACCTTGTCACCTTGGGATGTATGCTTATGGGTAGTATCTTTGCTAGTGCTGAATCTTTAACCATGATCTTGTAACTTGAATAATAGAATATGCAATAAACATTAAAAGATGATTTTTAGCAACATGAATCAAAGGGTGAGAAGAGCTCTAGTTTTGGCTGGATGTTCTTGACCCTCCGTAAGGGCTTATCTGTAAGTGATCATCCGGGACTTACATTACAACTATGAGGGCTATATGGCTCTGGCTCTAGTTGTTTGAAAGACCTTTTCTAGCTTGTTAGAGGTTACCCGAAAGGGCGCAAATGGGGTGTTTCTCGGGTTGGGTGTAGTGCGGCTTCTGTCCTTATGAGTATAGGCTACGGTTATGTGCCATATGGAAGAGGGCTCTACATTTGCAGGTTACAGAATCGTAGCGGCACTAACTTGTTAGACGAACTTTTGAATGATTTTATATGGTTTCTAGTATTTTAGAATGGCCTCCCCATGCATTTAGAAATCATGACTCACAGTGAAAGTGTACACCTCTGCACAGAGTTTAATAAACTGTTATAACAACCGTGCTCACGGACACGAGCGGCCTTGGAATCCTTATAGAATAGATGATCACTGTTTAACTATGTGCTTATTATGTTGTTTATATGTTATTCATTATATCTTGTTGACTAGATTATGCGGTTATGGGAATTGTTGCTACCTTGTGGTTATTAATTGCTAAACATGACATACACATAAATGAACCCGCAGTTTAACCAATGTCAGCTATTTGAGCCTTATGAATCCTTTGCTATATTTGTTGAGTACGACATGTGCTCACCCTTGCTATTTCCCCACACTCCAGTGTGTAGTAAGGTGCTGCTTAGAAAAAGGATAAAGGTATAGTGGAGTTTTCAGAAGTCTGTTAGAATTGCTTGGCATACGGAGCCTCCAGTCAGCCGTCCCCGAGAGGAATGGAGCCCTAACAGGAGTTTAGCAGACGTTCCGCAATACTCTGATAGCTGTAAGTGTTAATATAATATGTTTTTTTGTTTTATATAAACATTGTTTTGATATTTCTATTTTGTTTTTTGTATGTGTAGACTTCTTGGGCACACATATAATGAGTGCTTGGTCTTCTTTGGAAAACCGGACGTGACACTTCACTAAACCCTCAACTGGACACACAGTGACACAGAGATGAAGAGAAGACAGAAATGGAGACAGAGAAGGTACTTTGGCGTCCTCAGCAGAGGTGATCCGCATTCACAAACCAAGTACACACAACATCGCCGCCATCGCCAATGTGTGTCTCGTGTATGGGCAAGAGGAAGAAGGGGTTCTCCTGCTACATAGTGGGACGAGGGGAGGAGAAAGAATATTGGGTGCTGATGGCTGGCCAGGCCGTCGAGGTCACACACTGGGTTTAGGGTCACACATCGATGACCTCTATGGTGTGTAGTTCCATTTGAGTTCAAAGTGTTTGAAATTAATGTGCTTGAATGCAAACGACACATGTTTGACTCCATTAATTAGTGAACCTTTGCATGATTCAATCCTGTAACTTTTCTTTTTTAGAAGCTACAAAGGTACACTCACAATGATTGTGCATATCATTTTACAAAATGATTTATAACCACATTTTGTGATCGTAACTTTTTAATATAATTTTTATATAATTTAATAGATATTTTCATGACAACTTTTCTATATACCTTTTGTAATCTAACTTTTGTTCATAACTATTAGTGAACAGAACTTCCACAATGGTTTTCCTCTGACATCTTGTAAGTCACAGCCACCTTACCCAGCGTCAGGCTCATTCAGCCTTCCATATCTTATTATTTCTTATTGGTACAGAGACTCAATCCTGCATGGATTAGAAGTACAACGCAGAATCAACAAAATAAAAAGCCTTCCTTCTACGGACTAGGCGGTTACAAGGATGGATTCCTTGACTCTTCCCTGTCTGACTTTCACGTAGCTACTTAGGAATATATTATAATAATTTCTAAAAAGTACATCTAGGCCCTAAGTGGTTTGTGATGATTGAATAACAACATGATTAAGGATCTAATAAATTTCATGAGATTATAGGTGTTTAGTCCCATGTTTGATGTATTGTGATTGAGCTCGTAATTATGAAACAAATGACATAAATAAGGAAGAGTCCAAGGTTTACTGATGAAATGCATAAATGACAAACATGTGATAATATAGCAAAAGGACATGGTTTGATGGAATTCATGGTTTCTAATATGAAGTTTGTTGATATTGTGCAAATGATGATAAATGGTTGTTGAAGCGTGAAAGATCTCAAGATGGATATTATTGAGAAGAAAACTAATGGAAACAATCTAGTTCGAGCAAAAGACAATACACTACTGTATAGAAAGGTCATCACAACCCCCTTTAGGAATTGCCTAGTTCTTTCAATTTCACCTTTGTATCTCAATTTTTGCTCATAAGGGAACAAACTTATGATAAAAAATTATGTACATTGTTTTCTTTTTTGTTGAATGGGTGGCTTTATATTACTCATTGGCTTTTTGTTCATCAGCAACAATTACATTAATGTGATCTAGAAACGAGTTCATGTATGGCTCAGCTCCTTCCACACACACACACACACCCAAGGTTGCTAGCTCATGAGCAACTCTATCACAATCTCTAGGAATAGAAACACAAACAAAGGAATTAAAATTTGCATTCACCATGCACTGCAACTCTTCGAGCAAACTTCCCACCATCGAATGAGTGTAGTCTCTGGCACTAATGGCTTGCTTCACAAGCACAACATCTGTCTCCAAAATAATGTTGACAATCCCAAGGTTTATAGCCGCTTGAACTCCACGGATGCAGGCTATCACCTCCGCCTGGAAGGCATCGAGCAGAAACTTCACGCAGCTCCATCCCGCGGTCACCACTTCACCATTAGTGTCTTTGATCATGAACTCCCAGCCGCTAGATCGGAATATCGGAGAGAAAGATGCATCATGGTTCAACTTCAGCTTTCCCATTGGCGACTTTGTCCACCGGCAGCGTGCCCTAGGTTTTGGATGTCCTACTCCTTCTGCCTTATTCAGCTTGACAACATACATACACATTGCATGGGCAATGATGGCAGCGGGTTTTCATTTCCCTCCCGTTCTTATGGCATTTCTCTCCCCCCACCGCATGATCCATAGTGTCATTAGGAGGTGCATTTTCTTCTCATTCCTTGTAGATAGAATGAACTCCATGATCTCCTTTGTTGAACTCATCCCGACCATCCTAACCTGTTCCTCCTCCATATTCAATAGGCACCACACTTGCTTGATTGTCTTGCATTTGAAGAAAATATGACCCCCGTCCTCATCATATCTTCCACGGACCGGACAAGAGGGCTCAATCTTCATCTTCCTTTGCACTAGATTCTTCCTCAGGGGATGGCTATTCAGTGTAAATCTCCAAAGAAAGTGTTTTACTTTGTTTGGGCATTTTAGATTCCACAAGTCCTTCCACATCTGCTCATTCGACCTCCCACAACTGGTTTGCCCTTCAGTACTGCTCCAAGCTCACAGCAAATCTGATCGGCAAATTTCATAAGCACGTCGCACACTGAACCTGCCATTTGTGTCATAGTGCCATGCAATAATATTTGGATGCTCTTCATGCATGGGTAGAGCCAGTATAAGACTTTCATCCTCTTCCCAAAATAGAATGACCTGTATAAGATCCTGATCCCATCGACTCGTAAGGGGGTCGATACACTCATCAACATGCGTCACTAAGCTTCATCCTCGATGTGTGATTGGCTTCCTGGACCATTCGCACGAGAGCCAAGGATCTGACTAGATGTTGAGATCTTTGCCGTCACCCACCCACCAAATCATTCCCCTCTTCGCTAGTTGAATGCCTCGCAAGATACTTTGCCATGTGTACGGTATTCTGTTCCTGGGCTTGGCTTGCAAATAGGTCATTCCCTGATGGTACCTTGCCTCTAAGACTTTTGCATAGAGGGACTCAGGGTTCTGCATCAACCACCAACCGTTAGATAACATTGCAAGGTTAAAAGCATGTATGTCGTGAAAACAGAGCTCTCCGATCCTTCCTTCTTTAGTTTCATCATCTTCTCCCAACTTAGGCAGTGCACCTTGTGTTGTCCTTCTTGTTGATTCCACCAGTAACTACACACCATGGCACTTACTTGATCACAAAGATCGTTTGTCAGATTGAAACATCCCACGACAAATTGGGATCGCCTGCATGACTGCCTTGATCAAAACCTCCTTCTCGACCCATGATAGGAATTTCTCCTTCTAGCCTTGGATTCTTTTCCATACATGATCATTTAAATATGCAAACACATCAGTTTTTGACTGCCCAACATGTATCGCTAGACCTAGGTACTTCTCATTTGCTGTCTCATGTGTAATATTTTAAATACCCTGCACATCTTCTCTATCCACAGCCCTTGTATTAGTGCTATACATGACCGCAGATTTAGCTCTGTTTATTATTTGACCAAAGCATCTTTCATACAACTCTAGAATACATTGCAGCTGCATAGCCTTCTTCCTATTTGCATGAACCAAGATCAAAGAGTCGTCGGCAAACAAACAAAAGGTGAGAAATGTTGGGTGTCGCTTGATAGATCTTTATTCTAGAGATGCGGCCTTCTTCCTTGGTTTTATTGAACAGCGCTAAAAATCCCTCCGCGCACAACAAGAATAGATATGGGGATAAGGGATTCCCTTGTTTGAGCCTTGATCTCTCTGGTGTAAAACTCCTAGACAATTCACCATTTACCTTCACCTTGAAAGACACCGAGGTAACACATTCCATTATGAGGTCAATCCACCTATCTACGAATCACATCTTGCCCATAATTTTCCTTAAGAAGGACCATTCCACTCTGTCTACATAGTTTTCTAGCACAATTTTTATACAGTAAATTTTACTAGTAACATAACTTATACATATAAGTTTTTCTCGTTCAACCTGTTTCAACAAATTTATATACAACTTATCTAGCACATTATTTTTGCATAATTTATTCCAGACAAACTTCTCAACAAAAAAATGGGTAATTATTATGAAAAAAATGAAAAAAAATGAGTAAAATAAAGAAAATAAAAAGAAAAGGAGGGGGAGAGAGAGCATGAGGATCAAGGGGGCACACTAGGCCATACGTCCTTTCTCGGTAGCAGGGTCGGGTAGCTCACGGAGGGTGTCAAAGTGTTCACTTTGAGGAATGATCATGATATTGGAATCAAAGCATCTCCACCAAATTGAGAAAAAAAATAGCTAGGTGACTCTTGATGCTACTATTGGACTAGACCAAAACAACACCACCTATTGGAAGCTCATTAGTGACAATTTTCATCGCAACGTAAAGGTATCTACTAATAGATCAATTGGTTGACTTCAGCACCAATGGTCCATAATTCATGAGGCATGCAACAAATGGGCGGGATGTGTTGTCCAAATTGAATGCCAGCAACCAAGTGGAGTGGCAATTTAGGAACAAGTGAGTCCTTACTACTTGCTTAAATTGATAGGTTAACTATGTTCAAATCTTCACTGACTAATTGATCAAATTCATAGGTTAACTATGTCCAAAAGTTGTACAAGCAAAGCAACAAGGACAAGCATAAGCCACTCTTTGCATTGTTGGCCATTGCTCCAGCACAATGAGAAGTGGAATAGTATGAACCACAAAGCTCCTCCAGCTAAGAAGCAAAAATCAAGCAATTGATCCACTTCTATGTTTGACCTTGATCAGGAAGATGATGAAAATGGTAGAAGTCCCACTCCAAGTTTAGCAGCACCAACAAACATAAGGCCTCCAGGGAGAAAGCAAGAGAAAGAGAGGATGTGTAAGGAGAAAGGTGGTGAGTACAATCTAGGAGATGATGGCAAAAAAGAAGGAAATGGAGTCTGAAAAGAATGTAGAGAAGGTACAGATGCGGATAGAGCTGAAGGCCATCGAGGAGGAAAAGGTTGATCTTGAGAAGGAGAGGTTGCGGCTCATGGCTGATGTGGTGAGTACCACGAAGCATGAGAACGAGCTTAAGATCATGTTCATGGACACAAGCTGTCTTGATGACACATAGAAGGCATATGTGCATGCAATGTGTGCTCAAATCTTAGCATCACTTGTTGGAGGATGTGGGAGCGGGAGTGCGAGTAGGGGATATGTGATGTTTGTGTTGTTGAATTGTGCATGCTCTATGACATTGAATTGTGCATGTCTATGTCGTTGAATTGTGTATGCTCTATGTAGTTGAATTATGCTTAAACCTATTTTTTTTAATTTTAATTAGATTCTAAATTATGGATTTGAAAATGTCATTGAATTATGTATGTGGTAGAATCATATAAAATTTTGGATTTTTTGGTATCGAAATAATGTTTAGAATATAGGACATATGCAAAAGAGAGTAGAAATGGGGAAAAGGTAATATAGGGGATGCATTTTTCTCAATATGTTGGAGCATCCATCCCCTTTTAACCAGAAATCATGTTATCTCAATCCCTAACCAGTTATAGGGGATTGTTTTTTTCTCAATCGAGAGGAGATGCTCTTACAATCTACATGACCATTGATATCCAACATTTGTTCATAACTATCAACTGACAAACATGCCATAACAATTTTTTTGTGTAATTTTTCTAGGACAACTTTCATATGATAAGTATGACTCGGTTGGAAGGTTCGTTGTAATTAAATCGTGGGATCGCTAATTTAGAATTAGGTTATTAGGATACATATGAAATTCTAAAGGAAAAGGTTCATTCTACCTCCCTAAACTATTTGTCGTAGTTTGATCTTTCTCCTAGAACTCTAAAACCAGACCTCTTACCCCTGAATTCTTGAAACCATTCAAATTACCTCTTAGCTTTGGTTTGGAGCGATTTTGTAAGTGATTTTCTTTTTTTAGTTAAAAAATTGGTAAATATTTGATTCTATAAGCTTTTAAAATTCCAAAAAATGCTAGAAATGGATTTAGATACGCCAAATCCAAATAAAATATTTAGAACTTAAAAAATATCTCTAAACATTTCAAAAAATATATTTACCTCTAGAAAAATGAAAAAAATATCCAAAAAATATGGAAAATTCCTAAAGCATTCTAATCGATGTATAAATGTGTTTAAACTTATAGTAATAAAAACATAATAATCAACCAACACAAATGTAAGCATGAATGCATTCAATATTAATGCATGTTGCATTCATGCTAGTTGTATCTCATATATTTGTTGTGCAAAAATTTTATAGATTTTTTTTATTTTTTCTAGAGCTAAATCTTTTTTGCTAAGTCTTTTTTGAAGCGTCTAGAGAAAATTTCATGAGCTCTAAATAATTTATTTGGAATTAGCGTATCCAAATCCATCTCGAATTTTTTTCAGAATTTTAAAAATTGTATAGACATCTTTTGTGATTTTAAAACTTTACCAAGTATTTATCGATCTTTTAACTAAAAAAACAAAATCACTTCTAAAACCACTCCAAAGCAGGGCAGAAAGATAATCTGAATTCTGAACCGTTGATTTTAGGGATAAGATATCTGGTTTAGAGTTTGAGGAGGAAAATACGACAAAAGTAAAACGTTCTAGCGTCTTGTTTATTCTCTATTGGGCCCAAAAACTATTTCTTGGAGAATGGCCTAGGATCCATCACAAAAGCACAGGCCTCACATTTCTCCAGCCGCATCGCCGTCGCCGGCGCCGCCGCAATACTTCTTTCTACGATGCCTAGGAAGCCCAAGCGGAAGGCTCCGGCCTCACCGGCGAGGCACGACACTTCGCCGGAGCCCTACCCTTCCCACGCCTCCCCCTCCTCGGCACAATGCCTGGCAGTCCGCGACGCCCTCCTCGCGTTCCACGGGTTCCCCGAGGAGTTCGCGCCCTTCCGCCTCCTCCGCCTCGGCGGCCGCTCGCCTAACCGTGACCCTCGGCCTCAGCCTTTGTCTCCCACAGTGCTTGACGGCCTCGTCATCACCCTCCTCTCTCAGAACACTACGGATGCCATCTCGCGCCGCGCCTTCGCCTCCCTCAAGGCCGCTTTCCCCTCCTGGGACCAGGTGAGCTACTAGCATGGAGTCAATGCCTGCGCACCAGTGCCTTCCAGAAGCTTCTACAAACTCCCGGGGTCTAAACTCACTCCCTTCCTTCTATTCCTATTTGTTTCGTTCTGGAGGTGGTGGATGAGGAGGGGAAGAGGCTGGAGGACGCCATCCGGTGCGGCGGCCTGGCGGCGACGAAGGCGGCCAGGATACGGGCCATGCTGAGGGACGTGAGGGAGCGGAGGGGCAAGATTTGCCTCGAGTACCTGCGGGAGCTGTCGGTGGACGAGGTGAAGAAGGAGCTCTCGCGGTTCAAAGGGATTGGACCAAAGACCGTGAGTTCCATCTCCTCCTTGTCCTCTTTCAGTGATGAAGTGATTTTCTGTTCAGGTTGTTGGAGTTCTGCAACGGTCGATGCATGCCATAGACGGACCATGGTGAAGTAAAGGCATTGCTTTTGATTTGTTGTTTTGTTTGTGAGGACTGCAAATGGGCATAGGAGTTCTGATGCCATGTTTAACAAGTTCCCATTTTTTGATATATGATTGAAATGTGTGCAAATGTGCTTAAAGGAAGAAGTAAGTCTTTCATAAAAAAGAACAAGCCATGCTCCTTGATGGAAGCGGTTTATGTTTAGACTGGTTTCACTCAAATATTGATGTGGCTGGTGGCGGTCGCCGACAACCAATTTCGTCTTGCAATGAATGACCTACAGAAACAGGTGACCAAAAGCTTGTTGCTGAGTGTGTAGCTTGTCCTAGGTCCTTAAGTTGGAGTACATTTTTTTTGGGAACTATTTGTTCTTAACTAACGTTAACTACAACAACTGCTGGAGTTGTCAGTGTCATCCTTTGGAGGTATTGCTCCATCAGTCCATTGTTTTAGTTTGCACGACAATTGTTAGCTGGTGAGTCATGCGAGGCATGTGATAGTGATGAAAGGGAAAGGGAAATGCAGGATGTTCCCGTTAGGAGCTTTTCTTTTCATCTTCTTTTTGAGTGTATGCAGCTTGAGTTTCATGTTTCCAGTGAAAGCTCCAAATATTAATTGGGGTACCACCTCTTCTTGTTATTGAAATGTTTGCTGGCAAAAAATTGTAAATATCTTGTTTCAAGATAAGGGACAGTAATCTTATGCGTTGATGGAAACAAACCATGTTTTTATTGGTTGAGCACCTATTTGTCGGCCTGGTGGTTGCCACCAACAATCAACTTTGTCTTGCAATGAATGGCTAACAAAACAGGTGAGCGAGAGTTATTCGCTAGTGACGTATAACTTAATCTAGGTTTCTTTTTGAGATACGATGTTATTTCAATTTTTTTTGTTCTTAATTATTTTAGTTACAACAGTGAACAGTCGCTGGAGGTTGTCAGTGTATTAGAGTTAGTGGCTGATATTGAGGGAACTTGATATCCTTATTCAAAGCAATGTTTTCAAGACGTCCGATTAATCGCGACTAATCGTCCTGGACGGTTGGAGCTACTCGACTAGGGCCTCCGACTCGGCCAGACCGTCCAAGAAATTGGACATCCGATTAGTCGTCGTCTAGTCGCGATTAATCGTTCGTCCAAGCTGTGTGGGCGTCCAACCAGAGAGTGGGTTGCATCTCAGAGTTGGGCCTAGCTTCCAAGCTGTGTGGGCGTCCAACCAGAGAGTGGGTTGCATCTCAGAGTTGGGCCTAGCTAGTTGTCTTACATTTTGGCCCAAGCCCATTAGGGTTTCTCTTCTTTCCTACCTATCTAGAGGAGCCAGGTAAGTGGCCAGCTGACCTATCTATCTAGAGCAGTAGAGCCTAGAACATGTAGTATACTAGTGTGTGAGTCCCCATATGTAGGGGACGACCAGGGGACTCGTCCAGGGTCGATTAATCGTCCTGGACGACGATTAATCGTCCTGGACGTCCTGGCTCGACCAGCCGTCCTGAAAACATTGATTCAAAGCAATGAAAATGGTCTATTCACAAACATGTATCACAAACAGAGCTGAAATTGATCACTTGAAGATCAAAAGATGTAAAATATCTGTAACTCAGTGCCAAAGGCACCATTCAATCAATACAAAAATTCAGGTGGGGATCCTCCCCCCCCCCCCCAGTGACTGTCAATAAAAAATATCTGGTTAGGTTACTTAATTAGTCGTTTAATTCTTCGTTTTTAGTTGGATGACTTGTTGTCGTTGTAGGCTGCTGGAGTAAGCAAGCACATATTGATGCCTTATTTAATATATGAATCTTACAACAGGTGGCATGTGTGCTGATGTTCTATCTACAGAAGGATGATTTTCCAGTGGATACTCATGTACGCAAATATTCAATTGTCGTTGTCACATAGATTCGTTCAATGTGCGTCATGTATTTTTAACAACAAATATTTTTTTTGGGGCAAATAGGTACTCCGCATTACAAAGGCTATGGGTTGGGTTCCTGCAACAGCTAGCAGGGAGAAGGCCTACATTCATCTAAATAATAAGATTCCTGATGATCTGAAGTTTGATTTGAATTGTCTTTTTGTAACTCATGGGAAGCTTTGTCAATCATGTACCAAAATGGTGGTAAGTGATAAAAGCAAGAGTTCAAATACTGCCTGTCCTCTAGCAGGCTACTGTTGTATTGGAGAAAAGCTTCAGCAACAGTGAAGGTTTGTGACTAACAAGCTTGCGCCACTGGTGAAACATTTTGAAAACTTTATATCTCAAGTCAAATATTGACGGTGTTACTGTCAGCTGATTTTCATGGTCCATTCACTTGTATACTCTGCTCAATGAGTTTGCTTTTCGTACAAAACTGATCACGTCCTGGTTGTTCAACATCAATATTTTGTAAGTGGAACATTTCTAATGCACTACTGAACTTATGGAGGTAGACAAATATAGGCATGATTTTTGGTATGGAATAGGTTAACTCAAGCTTTTTGAAAGGGGTAACTCAATACTAGCTTATTTTTCAGTAATGGTAGTGCCAAATTATGCATTCTAAAAGGATATGATGAAAAGGAACGGAGCTTTTTACAGTTTGGATTTTTATCTGTTGCCTAATACTTTATTTGATGAGCTTTTCTTAGTCATGTGGTTTGACTTTGTTATCAGTGTTTGGGAAGTATGGTCTATTTTTTTCTTCTATTGTAGACATTGTAGAAGGAAAATTATATAACCTTTGCTATAGCTGTTTGCTTTGCTGAAATTTGTTATTCGTGGCAAATGTACCCATGAGAATTTGAAAGTTCATACCTAATTGTTGTGACTATGTAGCGAACCAGTCCAGAAATGTTCTGTTGCTGTTTAGGCACCATTAATGGCTACTGTTGTTTTGAGAAAAAGTTCATGAACCTCCCCACAGTACTACTGATAAAGCAATTTATGTGACATGGCGCTTTTATATGCCATTATTCAGTTTAAGGAGTAACAGAATGCATGGTTTCACCCTAATGTTTCTGGTTCTGTGGTTTGGCACACCAGCACCTGTGGATTGTTACACGAACTAAAGAAGTTCCAGAAGTTTGAGATTAATGATTGATCGAAAGATGATCACATTGATTACAGATTGGAGAAAACAATGAATAGTGCCAACTAACCAATTGTATGCACATGGTCCCCGCAACTTTCTGATGCACGCGATCTCTTGTGCCCCAATCAGATGGCCTGTGATTTCCAGAGCAGGCAGTAGCTGAGAGCGTTCAAAAGGCTCTGCTGTGTTTGATTCGGCAAATGCTCTATCACAGTCGGTGCAAAACTTTAGCTGAATGCCACCGCCCCACTTGATTGAAAAGGACGTCTGCACTTGAGTTCAACTGTGTAAACCTGGGAGCTTTGGATGGAGAAGATGTGGACCCTTGATGTGCATTTGTTGCATAATGCTTTGGACTGAAGCAGAGCAATGTACCATACCATGCTGCATGCTGCCATGTGATCTGAGTGGCCGGCGGCTTGCTTCATGCTCACATGAAGTTTAACTACCGGCACCATGGGTCGCAGTTGCTAGTTTGGTTGGGTTGTAATGAAATGGACTCTTAACAGGTTAAACCTGGGAGCCTTCTGTTACTGGGAACATCTGGTGTGAGAGTCTATCACTTTTTGACCTTTCTCTGAAAAGTAACCATTGCTTTGTATTTTGGGGTGCATCTTTAGACACTCATGAACCATGATCAGCAGCTATCATCTTTGCTTCGAGTGTTGAACATAGCATCAACAGAAAAAAAAGAAAAGAAAAGAACCGAAGAAAGTGCTTTTAGATCACATGTGAGATGGTATTTTTATAGTGCTATAGATACTTGCAATTCTGAATCTTCAGAATGTCTGAGGAATACAAGTAAATGACACAACCACACAAGGTGGTGCTTTACTCTGACTTTTCTTTTCATTTTCTTTTGGAGGGGGTCTTTTCTTTTTGTTTGCTCCTGTCTGTTTCTCAAGAATCGTGAAATGCAGGTCAGGTGCAATGCAACCAGGCAAGTGCTGACAACGGCAAGTGATAAACAAAGAACTGCAACTGCAATATCCTTTTCCTTGATTGCTTATACAGAATTAATTACACTCCACGTAAACAAAAAGATCATACGGTAGTGCTAGGGATGAAAACAGATCGAATATGGACGGATATGGCTGATATTACATTTATTTTTATATTTCTGGTCGATTCAAATTCGAATACGGATTGTGTCGGTCATGCTAGATAGGATATGATTGAATATCAACATCATAAATATACGACTTAAATATTCGGATACGAATACGATATCGGATATTGAATATCCAAACTTAGATACGAACTGATCTAAACCTCTCTAAACGGATACTATCCGTACCGTTTTCATCGCAGGTAGTGTGCGATCGCAACTTGAAGTTGTCCGGTAGTTCTAGAGACTGACACACGAGCCCTACAAAACAGTGGCCCAACTGCCATTCACGTGCCTGGCAGCAAGGGGTCCTCCGGCCAACGCCGCATCCTACGGCTAGGGTTTAACCTCAGAGCCCGCTCAGCGGATCCGGGCCGTCCCTCGTCCCCGGCGGCGGAGCTCACTAGTACGAGGCCCAGCGCGGCGGTGCCTGCCACCAACGCCCACTGCGCCGCGGGCCCCGCCAGGAGGTACACCTAATATGCCACCTCCCCCACCGCACCTCCCTCACCCGGCCCTCCTCTTCAATCTCGCCGACCACCTCACCTCGCGTGGCCGGCCTCCCGTCCCTCGGACTCAACGACTAGTTGAGCGCTCGCGGTCGCCGCCGCGGCTCCGGTCGGGCGAGGGGAGGAGGTTCATGAGGCTGCTGTAGGCTCCGTTGCAGCCGCCGCGGGCGGGAGTCCGTGATTTTGGACGCCCCGCCGCGGCGAGATCCGAGAGCGCGTTGGCTGTTGTGCCGTGAGTTTCGGTTTCGGTGGCGGGTTGCTTCAGCTTGCTGAGAAGTAGGAGGAGGGGCGGCCATGGCGGGGTCGAGGTTCGGGTCGTTCAAGTCGGAGAAGGGCGACTCCGCCTCCGCGGCGGCGGGGGCGGCGGGTGGAGCGGCGCAGAGGAGGGATCCGTACGAGGTGCTTGGGGTGGGCCGCACCGCCACCGACCAGGAGATCAAGAGTGCGTTCCGACGCATGGCGCTCAAGTAAGGCTGCCACCTCTCCGCTCAGATTCAACCTCCTCCGGATTCAACCTCCTCCGCCGCACGGAGATCAAGAGTGCGTTCCGACGCATGGCGCTCAAGTAAGGCTGCCACCTCTCCGCTCAGATTCAACCTCCTCCGCACCTGTGCACTGTGCTGATGCTGCTTTTGTTGTTGTTTTCCTCGCCCCGTGTGGATTTTTTTTTGGAAATATCGTTCAAATTTTGTGCCAAAACAGGCACAGTTTTAGCGAATTCTGTCGCATATGTTGCGTGTGCAGGTTTCCTGTTATGTTTGAGCACTTTTGGTTTCCCCTTCCTCTTTGTGACTTGCGAGCCATTTTTGTCTGAACATTGATGGGGCTGCATAGCAGTAGCCTGGTTTAGGATAGCACTCATTTCGGTGTTTCCTTCTGGTGAATTGTGGCAGGTACCATCCGGACAAGAATGGTGATGACCCTGTTGCATCAGACAAGTTCCAGGAAGTCACATTCTCCTACAACATCCTGTCAGATCCAGATAAGAGGCGGCAGTACGATACATCGGGATTTGATGTAATTGACACAGATAATTGGTGTATCATGGTCCTTACTTTAATATTTTATGACACTTGCATTTTCTTCAGGCAATCGAATCCGATAGTCAGGAATTGGAAGCTGGACCTATCGAGTCTCAATACTGTAAACACGGTGTTTGCAGCTCTTTTTAGGTAAACTTTGTAAATGGATGCAATATTTCTTCAATTCTTTGCTAGTTTGCATTGTGCTGTTGTGTGACGCTTTTTGTACGTGCACAATACATGCAGTAAGCTTGGTGTGCCCAATTAAAACAACTGTTTCAGCAACAGTTTTGGAGGAGGCATTGAATGGGTCGGTTATGGTTTCTCAACTCCAGCTAGGAAACTCAGTGCAGAGAAAGGTTGGCAGCAGCTGTCTGCAATGTTCCTTTTTCCTTTTTAATAAGTAAATGCTTAATTGTCACATGTGGCCAGGTGGAAAAGCAATCGGCCCATTTCTAAACAAGCTAAAATGGGGCTAGTTTGTCGGGTTCACTCAAACGATAAGAGCAAATTCAAGGTTTGTAACTTTTTTTTCATTTATCTGCACTATTTAAGTACATTTCATGTGGTCCTGGTGTTCTAGTATTCTTTATCTACCTTTTCTAGTATTTATCTTTATTATTAATTCTGTACCTTGTAATTTTTTTTGTCCTCTGTTTGGTTAAATTTGAATGTTTCACATTTGTGAATTGTGATACTAACAGACTAGCTTCCGGTCCCACACAGATTCCTGCTACATACTACATTTGGATGTTTTATGTCTAAAATGGAGTTGTATATATCATCAAATACTAGGTCAACAACTTATTCTACATTCAAAATAAAAGGCATCTTAATTTCTTGTAGCAAGTGGTTAAAATGGTCTGGATTTTTCATGGTTTCAAAGGCGACCAGCCGTCCAGGTGAATCCGCTTAGACGCCTAGGCAACACCTTTGAAACAGGGGGGTTTTAAATGGCATGCTGGCATAGAGAGGCTGGGTTCGATGTTCTGGTTTACCCTGTAAAACCATATTTAAAATGAAATGCATGGCTTGCATTGGATTATGTTTGGAATCTATATCTACATAGTGTCACACCTCGTGGCCACCGGTGGTGAGGACCGGACGTGAGGAAGACGATGATACTCTCACCGATAGGTTCCCGTGGCCGCCGACGAGGATCGCCGGGACGTGAGAAGATTCGTCGCCACGGACGAAGAGGGAAAGGGGAAATCCCAATTCAGTATTTTCTGGTTCGATGCCCTTTCTCCTTCGGCTGTTGGCTTTATGTGCATTCCTTCACATTGTCTTACATGTGGGCCCTTTGTGTGTAGACCATGTGGACATCAGTGACAAGTTAAGGCACGTCAGTGATGATAAACTTCTCTTGGATCTTGAGAGACAAAGGGGCCCACATGTAAGACAATGTGAAGGAATGCACATAAAGCCAACAGCCGAAGGAGAGAGGGCATCGAACTAGAAAATACTGAATTGGGATTTCCCCTTTCCCTCTTCATCTGTGGCGACGAATCTTCTCATGTCCCAGCAATCCTCGTCGGCGGCCACGGGAACCTATCGGTGAGAGTATCATCGTCTTCCTCACGTCCCGGTCCTCACCACCGGTGGCCACGGGGTGTGTGTGTCTCAGCAGATCTCAATGGTACTAATATAGTAGGGGAACAAGACACATTGGGAAGTTATTTCATTAATTGAGAGAATCTGAACCTTCTAGTTATTTAACTAATACAACCAGATTGCCAATCAAAAGTAGTGGCATTAGGGTTTTATAGCTAATGCAACTGTATTTCCAAATCTATCCGCATGACGTTTCAGGCTATTTGGTTGTTTTCAGTTAACTTTATGCTAGTTTTCAAGATTTAGCTCCTTAGCAAGCTTTCTGGTAGTTGTCAGCAACATGTACTGGTTTGTAACTTTGTATAAAGTCAGCATTTTCCTAGGCAATTGAACTTTCTTTCACAAAAGTGCAATGATTACAAGTCGTCCGATTAATCGCGATGAATCATCCAAATCGGTCCCTGGTGACCGATTAGGGGTACCATCGACTTGTACAAGTCGCCCGATTTTCGTCCTAGTTGGTCCCATGGCGACTAGGTTCGACCAGACGACTTGTAAACATTGCAAAAGTGTGAGCGTAACTAATGGTACCATGAGTGAACTTGAGAAAGTTCCCATGTTTTTCTCCTATATCATAGTTTTATGATTCTACTTTTATTACTTACAAACATATTTTCTTTAATAAGCCGAGTTTCTTTTATATAATATGATGTGACTGCTCATAAATTTACGGCTTGTCTTGGACATCAAAGTTATCGATATTAAAATTCAGCTACTGTACTTGAGTTTAGAAGTCTTTTATGACAAAAAAATCTACTGATATTATTTCTATGACAATTCTAAATACTCCATGTCTGCAAGTGGTTAAAGCATTAAAGGTTTGACTGTACTAATACAATCATACTAAAGCAACCATTTCGAATGGATGCATTATTGAACACACATGATTTGTTCCCTCAATTCTTTTTCCCTTGTCCCTATGTTTCATAGATTTTCTTCTTTCAATTTCAGTTGCTTTATTTTGAGCTTGAAGAAAATGGTGGGCTTAGTCTTGCACTACAGGTATGTGCACTGGGTTCTTCTTTTCTTTTGTTTCTAACATGTCACTAGCAGACAATAAGAAAAATAATGTTAGTACTGTATTTTTGCAGCTGTAGGAATCGAATCATACTTAATTTCTTTTAATAATACACTGAGAAATATAACACCACTATTTATACATACTGTGAGTAAAATGAGTTTGTGATGACAACCGATTTGAGGACCGACAGCTGGGCATTGAGGATCCAACAACCGATGCTTATCGTGCCCCAAACGCAGCGATACCAAGTTTGGGCGACATGAACCAGACAGCCGCCATATGCATTCCCAGCCACCACCATTGTGGGCTCGTGGCCTCCCTCATCCCTCTGGCCAAAATCCATTGCCAAAGACCTTGACACCGCCCCCTCCGTGCCCATTGTGATCAAAAATTTTATGGGATTTGCGCTTGATTAGGAAGGGGGAGGAGAGGAATTTAGGATTCAAGGCTTTGTGCACAGGGAGGTTGCAACTTGCGAGAGAGTTCTGTTGGATGAGAGTCTGTGTTGGCCCCTACAATCACAGCTCAGGTAAGCAGCTAGCCTACCTTCACTCACTCACTCAGCTGGAGGTTGAAGAAGACCCTGAGCTCAGCACACACTCTGCACACGCACTAGCCCTGGCCAGAGCACTGCTCTGAGTTTTGTGGCAACTGAACTGCTTTTTCCATTGCATATCTTGTGGTATATATACAACTCTTGTACCAACTATAAGGTACACAAGAGTATGGCTGAGTACAGCCCCATCTACTCCTAGTACTACTAGTACATGGCTTAGATCAGCCCACTACCAGAGTCATGGCTGATGTACATCTACTAACTATAGTTACAAGCTACAGCACAAGGGAATGGACAGCCATGCTGACCCAAAATCCTAATCTGCAGCAGAGAGAGTTGGGGCAGCAGCAGATTATGTCTCACAGTCTGGCTGAGGAAATATGAAGAAGAATGTAGATAAAGGGTACTGACACTATTGTCTTTGCATGTCAAAGATTCCCTTTTTATTTTCGAAATTATTATTTTACTTAATTTGACGGGATGACAGAGCAGTGGTGAAAAGGAAGGGTTAAGGTTGGTTTCCACGGCAATTTTGCAATTCATGCTTCTATAATGGCAATTTCGAGTTCAAGGCATGAAATTGTGTCAGATATGCAGTTTGCCCAATATGTTTCCACAGTGATGATCTGTCATTCAAAACATGAGCAAATATTTTTTTAAGATCATGTTGTGCCTTGAGCATGGATTCATCTAGTGTGTGATCTATTGCAGGAAGACAGTGTGAAGGTTGGGAAAGTTACTGCTGCAGGGATGTATTTCCTTGGTTTTCCTGTGTACCGTTTTGAACAAAATAACCTGGTGAGTTTAGAAGATCAGTTGGGGCCTTTTGTTGTCCAAATAATTCTTTTGTGGATCTACCCCTTTATAAGCTCTAACTACATTCAGGCAGCTGCTGCAAAGGATTCTGATGGCGCATTCTTTAAAAGATTGGATAGCTTTCAGCCATGTGACATACATGAACTGAAAGCTGGAACCCACTTCTTTGCTGTCTATGGTATATTGCTTTTGTATTGTTGCAATGTTAGTTAATTAAGGTAGGATGGAACTAAACCCTATTACCTTCCTCAGGTGACAATTTCTTTAAGAGCGCAAGTTATACTATAGAGATTGTATGTGGTGAATCTTTTCCTGCCGAAAAGGAGATGCTACGAAATGTGGAGGCAAAGATACTCACAAAACGAGCTGAACTTTCCAAATTTGAGTCAGAGTATAGGGAGGTATGTTCTTAAGTTGTCTTCTACTCCCTCCGTTCCAAATTATAAGACATTTTGGCTTTTCTAGATTCATAACTTTTGCTATGCACCTAGATATATGTTATGTCTAGATACATAAAAAATGCTATGAATTTATAAATGCCAAAACGTCTTATAATTTGGGACAGAGGAAGTATTGTTTTACCCCCATCAAATTCTTTCTTTGTATTTGCGGTGATGAAGGAAATCATTCTCGAACACTGGGATTTTCAGGTTTTGGCAAAGTTCACTGAAATGACCAGCAAATACACACAAGAAATGCAAGCGGTATTATCTATTTTTCTAGTGTAGTTATTTTTTCACTTTCTTGGGACTACAAGGCTTTGTTTTTGTTATGCTAGCAGTAATCATTTTCCACTTCCAACAACATTCCAACTCCTTATGGCCCTTTTTAGATTGATGATCTTCTGAAGGAAAGGAATGAGATCCATGCTTCCTATACCAACAATCCACCTCTAAAACGAAGTTCCAGCAGGAATAAAGGCAAGTCACCTTCGAAAGTGGCCAAAACCGATACAGAAAAACATCCTCAGAAGGAAAAGAAAGTGAAGGATCACTGCATGGAGGGATATGGAAGTGACAGTGATAACTCAAGTGAAAAGAAATCAAAAGAGCGATTCCCAAGGAAGAAATGGTTGAACATTCCATTCAAACTTGACAGGAGAAAGACATGCTGAGCAATGTATTATATGTTCCACTATTCTATTTTTTTATGCATAACCTCAGCTGAACTCACCTTTCTTCTCTTTTTGATGTTTTTATAGGAAGTCCCTCTCGGCCCAACACTAGATTGATATACAGAGCATTTTCAATAATGTGGCCTCCCAAACCAAGCCCTCTCCCACTGTTACCACTTTTCTTCGTTGTACCCAAATTATTTCATGTAAAGATCACATGTGAGCATAAGAATTGAAACGTGAGTCGTTTTAGCTTATATTTTTGGTGAAGCCTGTGCTGGCAAGTGGCCGTTCTTGGCATTGGATCAAATTGGGGGTGCCCTGCTTCCGATTCCCTGGTGCATGGGCATGAGATCTAGAGGATATATCTGATGCCTATGTATGGCATGTAAATTTGTATACGCTGCGAATCGTAGTACAGCTATATATTTGTGTTCTAAGAATCTTGAGTGTCTTTTTACTGCTGCTGTAAATATTCCTCTACTGATGTAAATACAAAATTCCATTTTCCTCGCACTAGGATCCGCGTGCTAAATTCTTCTGTAAATTCTTTTTTAACTGTTGCACGGTAGCTGGTGCTATGTAGCTAAGCTGCATTTTGTGTGAAACTATGAAGTTGCCAAATGCCGCCAAAATCATTAACGTCGCCCTTCTTTTCTCTGTGCTGGACCCTGGTGTCAAATAAAGCAGAGGGACAAGTGAGCAAACAAAGTTGTGCTTTGTGGAACGTTTAGGGTCTGATTGGTTACATGCATTAACATGTATCTAGGCTTGTGCAATACAATTTGCCCATGTTTGGTTGGGAGTAGAGGCTCTTATGTAGGTTTGCACAATACTCAAAACAAACCAATGCAGCATTAGCTACTATGCTAGATTTTTTCTGTATTAGACACATATTTGCATAAGCCGATGAGGCATAAAAAAATAAAATATTTTTACATTCTCTATCTTTACTAGAAATATGATACCTCCAATAGAACATATAAGATGACTACATGCAACAAATTGTAAACAAACAAACAAACAAACATAATTTTATCAAACACATACAGGACAACCAAACATGAAGCGCTACATACGTTGTTGGTTTAGGTTGTGCTTCATAAAGTCTAATACAAACTAAGTCTAATACAGGCAACCAATCGAGCTCTTAATTTTAACTCTTTTTGTGAAGGGTGCAATTGATTTTATCAAACTCAAGGCTTTACGTAGTACTAGTTAATATTATTAGTAGTAGGTGACTATACCCTTTGCATTCCCTTTACAAGATACTAGCTAGTTGTTATGTAAAGTTGTGTAAATCATAATTAGGGGTGTAAGTAACTGTTGCTTGTTAATTTAATAATTAAATAATGCAACGTACATATCCGATCCTTTTGTTACGGCTCTTTCATTCACTTGAACTTCATTGGATTGAATCAAACAAAAACCGCTACAGGTACATCATATCATCGGCCACCAACTCTTTACAGTGACATACTGACATGTATTGGGTTGAGTAAGGGAGACAAGCTTGGATTTGCATATATATATGGCCTTCTTTAGTTTTCACCTCAAAACTTTATGCCCTATCACATCGGATGTTTGACACATGTATAGAGTATTAAATATAGATTAAAAAAATAACTAATTACACAGATAAAGTGCTACAACAAAGATACATGATTAGTTCATGGTGTAATTTGCGAGACGAATCTTTTAAGCCTAATTAGTCCATGATTTGATAATAAAGTGCTACAGTAACACATGTGCTAATGACGGATTAATTACGCTTAATAAATTCGTCTCGCAGTTTGCTGACGGATTCTGTAATTTATTTTTTTATTAATATCCGAACACTCTATACGACACTCCATATAATACCCGATGTGACACCCTAAAACTTTACACCATGAACTAAATAAATAAGACCATGGTGTTTCCATAGGCTGGCAGCTGGGTGTAGGTGTTAGGTGAGGACGACGACGGGAGTTCGTAGCAGGCAGCAGCAATGGTTGCAAGGCGCCGCATGTGCTCGCTCTGTCTCCATATGCCACGCAAATCTATCCATAAATTATCTTCTTATTCAGTTGCCAACTTTTCAAACCTTAATTAATACTAGTAATTTACAATAGCTAGCCATCCGACTAAAGCTATACATACATGTCCGGGGATACAGTGATTAGTAGCTCTACTCAGTTGCCACCCTAGACCTTAAATAATCACTCTGGTACGGTGTTCATTCAGTTCAGTCCTTGTGTACAGTGATGAGCTTAGCTTACAGGAGTTTTGGATAAAAAAAAGCTTACAGGAGTATGTCCATCTTATATTATTCTACCAGTGTGGAAACTCGACCGTTGCCCCCACCAAATTCACAATTTTCCTTTGGTTATTATAAGTAGCTAAGCTAATAATAATAAGCTGTGCGAACTGACTGAGCATAACACGTACGGCTCCTTGTAGTGGAACATGTTTACCTAGATTTTCAGGGTACTCAGCACGTTTATTGAGTCATCACACGGAATGGAACACAAAGAAGCGTGCAGGTCACAGAACAGGAATCAGTATTAAGAAAGAGATCTTGATTCTTGACAGTGTTTGACCTTCCTTACTTTGGGTCTGAATAAGATGAGAACAGATCAACAAAATTGAACCACGCCACCCACCCGCCGGGGGTGGTGTGGGTGTTGCTTTCCTTCCGTCATTCCCCTTAATCATGAACAATCATTACACAAATCAAGAGACAATTTCTGTCCACACAAGACGATTTCGATTCCATCGCCGGGAAACAAGAACCAAATGCTGATGGAGAAATATGGAGCAAATAAACAGGAACGATTTTACCGATGCGGATGTCCATGTCAGCCGCACCAAAACATATAAAACATAATTCATGGTTTCTAGTAAACATGTCCTACCAGCCTCAGCTCAGTGGGTGTTTGAATCTCGTGAGCTAACAATTAGCCCTAGATTTTGGATGCAAAATAAAAGGACTAAACATGAGCTAATTATAAGCTAATAAGAGCTAATGGGCTTTAATGTTTAATTAACCCATTATCACAAGATGTGCTAACTTTTATCCTGAGATTCAAACACCCCTTGTATCTTTGTTGTGCAGGTTCAGATACACTGACAGGAATGCTGGACACATTGGCATGTCTGTTGCCTGCTATAGATTTTTCAAGAGCATTTTATTGGATCAGGGCACTATTGGGATCATGAAGAGAACAAAACCACAAATTCACAAATTCAAGTGAATGAGAACAAGGAACAGAGAGTAAGGTCCATCAGCTTGGTTGCAGCTGACAGTTACCTCGAAAGGAAAAAAAAAGTATCTGTATTTCACTGTCTCCAGTGTGTTCATCCAGACAAGCAGTGGCGCAACAAATTCTCAATGAGAAAATCCAGACGCAGGATGAGGCATGAAGGACTGACTCAAAACAATCACCTTATCCAACTACTTTTCAAAATCTTTCCTACACCATCATGTGTAAAATGTTCTGCAGGCTGTGCAAGGGAGTACCCAAACTTGTATACTAATAGGAAGCAGATGATAAAAAGAAGCATGGTCGATTCACAAATGCGCTAAAACAATCTTACTTGCAATCTTTGTATGGCTTAGAGCAACTAACATTTTGGTAAAGCAACTGTAATCTTGATGTTTTGGAGGATGAAAAAAAAAACTTCCTCGAATTACTACATGTCTAGGAGTAACTCATAAGAAAGACAAAAAAAACAATTTCTGAAGCCTGAAAGGGGCAGCCATCAGTATTTTCACTTGAACACGATCAAAAGGCAATTTAACAAACTCGTAAAGGCAGCTAATATCTGGGTCTGGGTGTGGGTGTGCAGGGACCAGGGGGGACTCTATTGTTCTGTGACAAATATTCACAACGGCATGACACTGTACTAGGCAATTATCACCAGACAAGGAGCAATTTGCAAAATATGGATGTGTTTGTTTGGCAAACAGTATAGCTCATTAAATAAAATGTACAAGTATGTCACAACTAATTCTAAAGTTCTATCACAATCAGATTCAGTGAGGAAACACTCTTATGCTGCATCGCAGTCGGTGCAGTGAGGAAACTGTATATCATCAAAATTGATAAAGGGAGATGTGACTCACCGACAAAGGCAATGTTATCACCCCTTTAACCCAACCTACACATGCATAGTAGCCCAAACAAAATGCAGAACAGAAGGAATAAACAAACAGGAAGAACAGCAGCAACTTTGAGTATACATTCAGCGGGGGTAAAATTTATCTGCATTCCACGATAAAAGAAGACCATCACCAGATAAAAGCAAAACATTAAGTCTTGTGTTTGGACTGCTCCCCCGACTAATATTAGCTAATTTTTGCTTCTGGCACACACCATAACAAAATAATGCCGCAACGAGAATAGCAATAACGATAAAAGTGCAAAACTTTTTTCTCTTCTGGTTTTGAGACTCACCCAGATTCTTAAAATATCCGTCAACAGTTCAAAACCTCTTTCTCTTCTTGTTCTGAGACTCACCCCCCTGGTTAAAGCTTCTGAAATCATTAGTGGTCTCAGCAGTGTTTTGCTTCTTCAGCCCTTTACGACCACCATGCCCAAACTTGGAATCCCTTGCCCTCCTGTTCTTTCCTTCTTTACCTCGCTTAGCAAGACCACCAGACCTGTCAGGGCTCTTTTTCTTTGATTGTTTAAATCCTTCTTCTCCTTCAAAATTAAGGTCTGGCACATCATCATTTCCCTTGGTGAATCCCCCTTGTTGCCTCTGCTTCCTCCACTTCTTGACTGACTCAATCTGCTCCTTCTTCTGCTTAGCCCTCTCCTTCTTCTTCTCAGCCTGAACCTCCTTTGCTTTCTTCCTGGACTCTCTAGCCTTCCTCCGTTCCTCAGCCTCCTCGATCCTCTTCTTCTCCGATAACAACCTCCCCTTGATCTTGTGCATGTGTGCATCAGTCTTCACCATCTCAGCATAGTAATCTGTTGGTCTGAGGAACCGGACCTTCATCGACTGCAGCTTCTCAAAGGCCTGCCTTGTGCCATCCAAAGCTTGGGTGTAAAACGCAAGTTCGCGAGCAAGATCATCATTCACATCAACTTTCTCCCCCTGATCATGCTCAATAGTGAGCTTGTGCATCCAGTCCACATTCTTGGGCCAGGCTATGTCTTCAAGTTTTTCAAGAATAGCCTCCTTGTTGTATATAGCTTTGTCTGAAGGCTTAGCCTGAGCTTCTTCACCTGAATCATCTTCTGAGTCCGATTCTTCAACATCAGAATCAACATCATCCATGATGTCTTCATCATGGGCCAAGGCCTCTTCATTTGCAACGGCCACCATTTTTACTATTACCAAAGAAAATGAGATAATATTAATTAACAGAACCCAATATGACGGTGATACAAAAAAAAATGATATGAAAGCCAGAGGTGAAGCTAAAATTCCACAAAGCCCCAATCTTAGTTTGAACTGCCTGAAACTAAAACCAAATGCTACACACAACAACATAACAAAGGTACAGAACAAATCAGGGATCCAAAAAGCGGCACTAAGCCCACGCTTCAGCGCGCTGAAGCGCTAAGCGGACGGGTAGCCCTTCGCTATGGGGCATAAGCGCTCCCAAAGCGGCGCGACCGCCTTGGTGGAGCAGCGGCTGCTGGCTCCCGCTGCCCGCCGGCCGCGCGCGGCGCGCAGGGCAGCCGCAAGGGCCGGGCGCCGTCGACGGTCCAGCAGAGGCGGGAGGGGAGCGGGAGGTGCGTACGCAGGGTCGCCGGCCGGTGTGCGGAGGACGGAGGCGAGGGCGAGAGACGGGAGGGGGAGCCGCTGACGCCGCTGCCGAGCCTGTGACTGCCCCGCCGTCGCTGAGAGCCCGAGCCTGAGCGCCGCCTCCGTCGCCTGCGTGCCGAGCGCGAGTGGGGGAGGGAGCAGAAGATGGAGCGCCGGCGCTGCGATAAGATGAAGAAACGGCGGCGGATGTGAGACTGGGTGCCTGGCGCAGTGTTAGGGTAAAGAAACGAGGCCTATGGGTGTGGCTTGGGTTTGGGCTGAATTAATGGGCTTTTAGATGGGCCACTAAATAAAAGCCCATACCATCCTTTTTTTCCCTTTTCTTTTCATTTCTTTTTTCTTTTAACATCTTTTTGACAAATCAGCACATAATTTGTATCTATCTAATGCTAGCTAAAAAGAAAAACTAAAATAATTTAGAGGCTCCAATTGTCAGCTCTTGTTTGATGCAAAAAAAAAGGACCAAAAATGACTTAGGGCTGCTTCGATGGCCAGCTCAAGTTATTAGTATTAAATACCATATAGAAGAGTGCATACCAAAAACAAAACGAAACAAAACATACTTATGGAGCCTGTATGGCTACCTCTAATCTAAGCTAGTATAGGGGGCCGTTTGGGAGCTCTCTATGGAGCAGATTCTCGAAGAGAATCACTCCCCGGTGAAAGGTTCAAATATGGCTAGAGGGGGTGAATAGTCTATTAAAAATTCTACAGACTCACTAGAGCAAAAAGATTAGTATAATAAATGGCGAAATACAATTTTGCTCTAGCTTTATAAGGGTTGCAAGTCACCTATCCAACAATTCTAGTAACTATGATCACCATAACAATCAAGGGCTAAGACACTACAAGCTCTCACAAGCTAGCTACACTAAATAGCTCAACTAGGTGACAAGCTACACTAGCAAATAAATTACAAGCTCTCAAAACTAATTGCACTAAAGAGCTTATTACAACTAGTTTATGGAATGTAAAAGAGAGGTAAGTGATCTTTATACCGCTGCGTCGAGGAATGAACCAATCACAACAATATGAAGACCAATCACCGGAAGAAATCTAAGAAAACAATCACAAAGGTGACACACAATTTTTCTCCCGAGGTTCACGTGCTTGCCGGCACGCTACATCCCGTTGTGTCGACCACCACTTCGTGGTTCAGCGGTTAGTTGGAAATTCAAAGCCAAGCTCCCCAAGAGCACCGTAAGAACCTACTGCAAGTGAGGTAACTCAATGACACGAGCAATTTACTTGAGTTACCTTTGGCGCTCCGCCGAGGAAGGCACAACACCCCTCACAAATCACCGGGAGGTGGCCAAGAACAAGCACCACTCTTGCCACAACTCCTCCGCTGCCTCCAAGCCATCTAGGTGGCAGTAACCACCAAGAGTAACAAGAATTCCGCAGCCAATGCTCACCCAAGTGTCAACTAGATACAAACTCACAAGCAAATGCACTTGAGATCACTCAAACTCACTTTGATTTGTCAATCAAGCAAGGAAGATGAGTGGGGGATGTGCTCAGCTCAAGAGGATGTTAGATAGTCAAAATGTCCAAGAAAGAGCTCTCTAAACTGACCAAACACATATTTATAAGCAGCCCCAAAGAATAGAGCCGTTAGGGACAAGTTGTTGCTGCCTGCGTACTGACCGGACGCGCTGGACGCTGTGACCGGATGCGGTCACAGCATCCAGTCGCGCCTGCGTGCCTTCCCTGATGAACACCACGTGTCTCACTTTGAATCCCGTTCATTCGATCGTAACGGTCACTTAAATGTACTCGTTCATGCACTAGAGTGACCAGACACGCAGATCAAAATTGATCGGACGCGCCTCGGCGTCCGGTCACCACGATTCGCATTGTTGACCATGCGACCGGACGCGCTACTTGAATTGACCGGACGCCACAGTGCCAGCGTCTGGTCGATTCCAATAAGCACCCACACACGACCGGACGCGTCCGGTCGATCATGACTGAACACGCCACCGCGTCCGATCGACCCTTCGCGTTCGCTGTCCCTCTAGCACCTGACCGGACGCGCCGGTCCCGCGAGTGACCGGACGCGTCGATGCGCGCGTTCGCAGCACGCGGGAAGAACTGACCAGACACGTCCGGTCATGCCGAGACCGCGTCCGGTCACCCCAATGACCGTCGTTCACCTTCGTTTCTATCCACGATGACTTAGAGATAAACTCCGCCTTCGGCGTAGTAGAAAATAGGCATTTCACTTCCACAAAAAGCGTTGAATCCCGCCTCGCAAACTCGGCGAGAGGGAGAGAGGGCCCCAAACCCATCTCTACCGCTCAAACTCCACCGCCTTCGCAAACGTGCTAACATCACCAAATGTACATCACCATGTGCATGTGTGTTAGCATTTTCACAATCATTTTCGAGGCGTTAAGTTAGCTCTCCACTAGATCTAAATACATATAAAAATGAATCCTCATCTAGTAGCACTTAAGTGATCAATAGCCCTAGAAATTTCCCTCTTTATAGTACGGCTAGCAATCCTAAGTGTGATCACACCCTCTATAGTGTCTTGATCAACAAAAGCAAATCTTATCTATACCTTTGCCTTGAGCTCCATAGGATTTTGCCTCTTCTCTTCTTCTCCAAGTATGGCACTAAGTCATCATGATCAACATGTATCTTGCCATCACTTAGGAGTGTACCAATCACCTTTGCTATCCACACTCAAGCAATGTGATTAGTACTTAGGTTTCATCAATTAGCCAAAACCAAACTAGAGACTTTCACCCGGCTGCCAAACGCAAAAAAACGACCTAGCTTTTTCAGGGAATCCAAGTGAATCACTGAAAGGTCTTGATGGCTAGAGGGGGGTGAATAACCTTTTAAAAATTTCTACAAAGACAAGCTAAACAATTTTATCAATATAACAAATAGCGAGATGCGTGTTTTGCTTAGCCTACAGGGTGTTTGCAAGCCACCTATCCAATTCACAATTCTAGTATATTTGCACTCAACCGCACAAGTCAAACCGAGAAGGTAACTACAACTAGCAAGCTACAAAAAGAGCTACTCTAGCAAAGTAACTAAGAAATTAATACAAGAGAGAGTTAGAGGGGTATCACCGAGGGGCGAAGTATTGAGCCAACCAAACAATATGATCAAGAGATGAATTCCATAATACACAACCACCGGGATCGATCAATCACAATAAGAATGATGACACAAAGATTTATCCCGAGGTTCACGTGCTTGCCGGCATGCTAGTCCCCGTTGTGTCCCTCTTCACCACGTGGTTCGGTGGCTAATCGGTCTCACACCGAGCCTCTCAAAAGGCGCCACAAGAACCTATCAAATGGCAAAAGGTTGCAATGACACGAGCAATTTACTAACGTTGCCTTTGGCGCTTCGTCGAGGTAGGCACAAACCCCTCACAATCACCGGAGGTGGCCAAGAACAATCACCAACTCTTGCCAACGCCTCCAAGCTGCTCCAAGCCGTCTAGGTGGCGGCAACCACCAAGAGAAACAAGAATCCCGTAGCAAATCAACCACCAAGTGCCAACTAGATGCAATCTCACAATGCAAATGCACTTGGATCACTCAATCTCACTTCGAATATGCAAAGAAGCAAGAGAGATGAGTGGGAGGGGAGTTGCTTAGCTCAAAGTGCTCACAAGTATGTCAAAAGTCCAAGAGTAATAGCCTTGAGCCGGCCAACGAGTATTTATAGACGTACCCCTTCGAATATAATCGTTACACACTTGAAACAGCCGAAGTCACGCTGATCGGACGCGCTGGTCGCGCGGACCGGACGCGCCGGTCACACAACGGCTCTTTTGCGAAACACCGACCGGACGCGTTGGTCGCAACGACCGGACGCGCTGGGCTCGACCGGACGCGTTGGTCCCGTAACTGACCGGACGCGCTGGTCAAGCCTGAGCAGCGCACAACGAAACAGCGACCGGACGCGCTGGAGAACTGACCGGACGCCACAGTGCCCGCGTCCGGTTGGAGTCCAGTAAGCTCCCTGAACGACCGGACGCGTCCGGTCGACTGTGACCGGACGCACCGCGCGTCCGATCAACAAACTGAAACTCGCGCAGACGCTGAACGCTGACCGGACGCGTCCGGTCAAACAGAGACCGCGTCCGGTCCAGCGTCCGGTCACCACTGTGACCTCCGTTCGCTTCCATTCGATTTCCGACTTCCGGCGTAGTGGAAAATAGGCGTTTCAATTCCTCGAAAACGCCTGAATCCCGCCGAGCTTGCACCGCCTTCGCAAATGTGCTAACACCACTAAGTGATCACGTCATGTGCGAGTATGTTAGCATTTTCACAATCATTTTTCGAGGCGTTATTAATTCTATCCAAATGCATATGATTATGAAATGCACACCTAGAGGCACTTAGGATTTCAATAGCCGCGTTATTCCCCTCTTTATAGTACGGCTATCTATCCTATAATGTAACCACACCAACTAGGTGTCTTGGTTACTAAAACACAACCCTTAAGCATATACCTTTGCCTTGATCACGTAGGGTTGCGTCCAATTCCAAGTGTGGCCATCATGATCACCATATCCATCTTGCCACCAACCTTGGAATGCACTAATCCTCATATGCTACATACAACTTGGGCATAGGATTAGTACTTAGGCATTGTCACTAATTACCAACACCAAACATAGAGCTTTCAATCACTCTATTCTGTACACAAGCGAGCGAGACGAAAAAACCTGCTTCTTTGGATTCTCGCAGCTCCCTGTTATATTTTGGTGGGGATCAGCAGAGAATCACCCTGCTCCCTCCTAGGAATCCAGTGGAATCACTCTATCGAAAAATCAAGGACCAGGGCTGAAAAATTAGGGAACAGAGCTCTTCCAAACGGGGCCTAAATATGACGTAGTAGAGATAGAGAGGCGCAAAATAACTAGCCCAAAGAGAAGAGCCAAACTCTTTGCACATCCCAATACACAAGAGGCGTATCTCTCTTGACAAGAGAGAGAATATATAAATAAAAAATATCTTACATATGAGCATACTTCCTTCGTTTTTTTAAGTGTTCTCTATATTTTCATGCATATCAAACTTTTTAAGTTTAACTAAATTATAAAAAATATTAGTAACATCTATATATCTAAATAAATGTATTGTAAAATATTTTAATAATAAATCTAAAGATATTTATTACACACTATAATATTAGTAATATATTGTATACAATGGTCAAATTGAGTACAATTGACCTTTCGATACTTGAGTGCAGAACAAAACCAGCTGCTGATCTCAATCATCACTGCAAATCAAGAAATCTACACACCGCCAGATGTATGCAAGCCATGATCAGCACCGATGAGCTTTAGTGGAAAAATAGAAAATAAAGTGATCTGGCGATCCTAATAGTCTGGCTATGGTTTGCATCCTTAGCGGATGCAGAAGTGTAAGGTCTAAATGGCTAGAGGGGGGTGAATAGCCTATTTAGAAATCTGCAAGCTTCACTAAACAACCACGTTAGTATAAAAGAAGACTAAGCTAATTCTAGCACTAGCTCAACTACACTATGCAAGCCACCTATACAATTGTAGTGAAGCAAGGCTATGATCTCTAATACACACCAACAAGACTAAGTCACTAAGCTACTTACTCCTATGTGATAAAAGCTACACTAAGCAAACTACTCTAGAAAAAGTACAAGAAGGTAAAGAGCAAGTGACTTGATTCTTATATCAACGACGTAGAGAAGTAAAGCACTCAAAGAATCAATCACAATGATCAACTACAAGAGAAATCCTCGGCAAAGAGATGACACAAGATTTTTACCGAGGTTCACTTGCTTCCCGGCAAGCTACTCCTCGTTGTGGCGATGAACCCACTTGTCGGTTCGCGAGCTAATCGACTATCAAGAGTCGAGCCCTCGGCGGGCGCCGCACAACCGCACACAAGATGGGGATCCTCCAAGCCACGAGCTCCACTAGAGTATCCAATTTGTGAACTCCTGCGGGAAAGGATCAAGAACCCTTTACAACACTTGGTGAGGGCTCCAACAATCTTTAATTGTGAGCTCAATCACCTCCGCTGCTCCAAGCCGTCTACCGTGTTGGGAAACACGGAAGAGTAACCAGAAATCCGCAGCAACTCGAAGATCAAGTGCCTCTAGAATGCAACTCTCAAGCAATGCACTTGAATCTCACTCAATCTCACTCAAGATGTGCAACTAAGCAAAGAGATGAGTGGAGGGGTTGTTCTCTAGCTCAAAGGATGTCTCTAGGTCTCAAAATGTGCAAGAGTTACCCTCAAACCCCGGACATCTTCTATTTATAGCGAAGGGGTACACAACTAGCCGTTATCGGACGACACAGTTCAAATCGTGCTGACCGGACGCTCCGGTCAGGATGACCGGACACGTCCAGTCACTACAGGACAAGTGTGAACAGTGCGCGTCAGAAGTAGCCGTTGCCTTGACCAGACGCGCTCTAGAATTTGACCGGACGCGCTGCACCGGGCGTCCGATCGGAGTCCAGTAAGCTCCCACTACGACCGGACGCGTCCGATCGCACGTGACCGGACGCGCCGCGCGTCCGATCAGCACTCTGCTGCACTCTACTCCTCTGGACGCCTGACCGGACGCTCTGGTTCCGTGAGGGACTGGACGCGCCAGTTACGTGCTCTTCTTGTGCGCCCAGGTGAACTAACCGGACGCGCTGGTCAGGCTAGACCAACGTCCGGTCACAAACCCTAAGCGCGCTGCGTTGAACTGACCGGACGCGTCCGGTCAAACCGGGACCGCGTCCGGTGCAACGTCCGGTCACCACAGTGACCCCCGTTCGCCTCCGTTTCTTTTCCAACTTCCGGCGCAGTAGAAAATAGGCGTTTCACTTCCCTAAAAAGCGCCGAATCCCGCCTCGTAAGCTCGGTGGGAGGGAGAGAGGAACCCAAACTCCTCTCTACCGCTTAAACTCCACCGCCTTTGCAAAAGTGCTAACACCACCAAGTGTACACCACCATGTGCATGTGTGTTAGCATTTCACAATCATTTTTCAAGGCGTTATGTTAGCTCTCTACTAGATCCTAATGCATATGCTTAAGACATTGATCTAGTGGCACTTGATTCCCGAGCTAACCGTGATTGCCCCTCTTGATAGTCGGCTATGTATCCTAAACCCGGTCAATCACTTCTCTACTCATCTTAGACCGGCAAAAGGAAAACCCTATGGTTATACCTTTGCCTTGCGCTCTTAGATCTTTTCCTTCCACTTGATCATTATGTCCATCATATTATGTGCATCTCCACCATGATCGTCATCTCATGTCCATGCACCATCTCTTTGTGATCTTGTGGCCACCACTCCTTGCCACATACACCTTCATCACATGTGTTGCTTATGCCTAACTCAAAATACTTAACACATGGCATTAGCAACTTGGTGTCATTAATTACCAAAACCAAACTTGGGCTTTCAAGAAGTAGCATCAAAAGTAATAATAAATCTTCTCTAATTCCAAACCACAATCTCATTCTCACCATCCACTCATCATCATCACAAGTCATCACTCATTATCCCTCACAACACCCTCAGTCTCTCAGTCTAGTCGACGAGGTGGCCTCCTCACGCCCCTCGTCTAATCGACCTCAAGCCGTACCTTAGCTTTAGGGGGAGAGAAGCATAGCACAAGAGAAGCTAGTGAGCTGAACCCTACACATAGGTAAGTGGTCATATCCGAGACCGCGGCTATACATATAGATTTTCCCCCACATGATCATCGTTGACGATGAACACCACCACCGCAAACTAGGCCAATTAACACTAGTCCTGCCTACCAGCCGGGGAGAAGATATATAGATGCCACTATATAAGTTGGGGTTGTGTCATCGAGGTAGCATGGAGTAACCTCCGCCCTCCTAACACTAATTGCATAGGGCCACAGACCGCGTGCCTACTATCTCCCACAGAGACTGATGGTCGCCTGCACTACTTTGGACAACGGGCCGCACCCATGTAAGCATGTGGTGTGCACGGAAGTAACCCGAGATTTATGATTGCAACCTAGAAGTCCTTAATTTGGCCAGAGCGAGCACCTTCCACCAGACCATGTGCCCCAGAGCACTAGACCCACCCCTCAGAGGTGGTCTAACCACAAACTCCTCATCCTAATGCCCCTCGGGGACCGTACGATGTCCCTCCAGGACTCTATGTTCCCACCACAGGAACTACCCTTGGTGCACTCCGTACACCACAACAACCTCTCACTCTAGCCAGTATCTCCAAGAATCAAGTTGAGGGCAAGGAAATATCTCTAGAACTCCTCACATCACCACCACCCACTCAGGATTCACCGCTCCCATCGCGTATCAAACCCTATACCTCATGGGGGTGCCTCACGGCTAAACCCCATCCACCTTCCACATCATCCAAACATCCATCATACATCACACCATCCACCTTCCACATCATCCAAACATCCATCATACATCACATAACAAGGAATATATGTAATTATGATGGAAGTAAATGCAAGCAAGCAGACAGGCATATATAAGTGCAAGCACGGAGCTAGGTAATCAGGGTGAAGTGGTTTCAATCAAGGTAATCAAGGCTCAGGCAATAGCATGCATCACATATTCTAGCAAATGAGTAAATGTAAAGCGCTAGCAGATCTACTTTGCAATGCTTAATAGGGTTCTCTAAGTAAAAGGTGCTGCTATGACACCTGCGATGTCGAGGTAGTAGTGGTACAAGTCTCCGTCAGTCGGTGTAGCCGATCAGCACGGGCCTCCACATCCAGGGTCAACTCCACTCCCCGCGTACTACGTCATTTCCTTGCACGAGCTACGAGTGTGGCGACGGCTTCTCCGTGCGCGTGCTGCTCATGTGTGGGCAATAGGAGTGGAGTTGGACTGCGTTGGTGTTAGGCCGGAAGAGTAGCTAGGCTCCGGTAGGGTTGGGGCATTTGTACGTGTATATACACGTAGATAGAGTGTTTGCATGGTGGCTTGAGTCGTGCATGCCTAGGTGGCTGCCTACTTAGGTGATTCACGTTACCAAACAATTAGGCACAAGAGCATGCACGCCTGTACAGCCTGCTGACCAAGGGATTAAGAAGGGGTGATTTTCCTAAATTGGCTCTAGGGTTTTGGTCCAACAACTAGCTAATTATTCCTACAATCAAACAATAAACTCCAACAAGAATTAACTCAAGGCACTCAAATATGCAACTAAGCTATTTGTGTGCACAAGATTACGACGTCCTAGTCTGGTAGTTAGGTCGAGAAAGGAAGGGATTTGGCTTGGATTTGAACTAGCAACTACATGTAACACACATTGCAGGAAAATTTTTAAAAAGTTCGTATTTTTAGGTTGCACAAAAACCTGAGTTGTTACACCTACCTTCTCTATCTTTGTTAATGGTGAGCCTATTGCTACCTTCTCCACCTAGTGTGGCATCCGCCAAGGCTGCCCCCTC
This sequence comes from Saccharum spontaneum, assembly GCA_022457205.1. NCBI lineage: Eukaryota > Viridiplantae > Streptophyta > Magnoliopsida > Poales > Poaceae > Saccharum > Saccharum spontaneum. The sequence goes on along the minus strand of CM039617.1, from coordinate 15,879,143 downwards.
TCGCCCTATCTTTTTGTTGTAGCAATTAATGAACTTTCCATTCGTCTCAATGAGGAACTGCTCAACTCTAACCTTTCGGGTATCACCCTTGGTCCTGGTTGCCCTCTCATCCATTCCCTTCTTTTTGCTGATGACCTCATTCTGTGTGGTGCTGCCTCTCTGCAGACTGCAGGAGGCTACCAAGATTCGCAATATCCTTGATGACTTCTGTACACTTTTGGGTCAAGCCTCTAACCTCTAGAAGTCCTCTATTCTTTTTAGCAAGAATGTTGACAGTGCTACCAGAGCCCAAATCAGGGACATCTTCCTTGTCCCTGACCTTCAACCCAACACCATGCACCTTGGTCACTGTTGACGGTCCTTAAGTATCAATTATAACTATCAAATAAATAGAGAAAAGGATCCAAATGAAACCAACACCTAGACTTAGGGTTTTATCTGACAGAATTCCACGAGTTTTGCTGTTTATCTATTTCTGCAGGGGGTTATCAGGAAATACGGAAGAAAGGCCCACATGTTGGATTAATGACGGGATATTAACCGAACACGTAATTATCTTGCATCTAGAAGACTCCAGAAGCCATGGGAACGAACAGGAGGCGTAACGGGGCCAGAGACAGGGCGCCCGCCCTAGTCCCCAGGGCGCCCGCCCCCTCCTGTAGACCAATCAGGCTCCGCCTCGAGGATTATGCTCCACCGACCTAGAGGATCAAGGAAAACCGTCCGTTCAATGTCGGTTTGATCCAACGGCCCAGATTCATCCGAAAGGGCTATATAAGCAAGGCCCCTGCCCCTGGAGGAGAGGCCCTCGTCTCATACTTCAAACCCTAATTCAGGAGGAGAGCATCTGATCAAGCCCTAGAGCCACCACATCAACTAGATCTCTAGTTAGCATAGCTATATAGGATTAGAACTAGAAGGAGTCAATCTTCGATTGGTTCCCGGATCTGTCAAGAGGATTCTTGGTAATTCCTCTATTGTTCTTCAATTGTTCATCATTGTTCTTCAATATTATGAATATGACTTTGTTCTATTTTAATATATTGATTATGACTTTGCTCTACTTGATTATATTTGCAATTATATTGTTCTTAGTTTATCATAGTTATATGCTTGGCTTAGTTAGATTGAAATTATATACATGCCTAGGATCGTATAGCGTTTATCCATGTGTACAGTGGGTGAATGATAACTATTGTGTAGACGTGGTGTCTATACCGTATTTATCTGCGATTGCACCTTATATGCCGGATTGTGGGGTAGTTCGCGATAGTGACAGCTTCGTTGATTCTTATATAGTCCCCCTCTCGTGTATAGGGCAGGCAGAGCAACACTATTACAGGGGAGTGATTGCTATGTTCTTCATCTTCCTTGCTAATATTCACTATGCATGGATATAGTCTTTTCTCACCATGATTGCCAAGTATAATTGCACTAACTATGATATGCTAGACTTTATAGTTAATAATAACTTAGGGAATATCTTTGTAGTTCATCCTAATTCCATGCTAATGACTTGCTAGAATATCTGTTGAGGTGCTTATCGTTATGTGGCTAGCTGATCAGATTAATTATCTTTGTCATCATTATCACTTTACCTTACTTAATGTGACATTTATACCTGTATAAAGAGATTGATAAATACTCTCGGTTATATATGCAATGATGTGTACTCAGTTCCATATTCTCATTCCATTATCAACCATGATACTTAGAAATCCCTTCCCAGTGGTAAAAATATAAATAACGATACCTGGAATACTTCCCGGTTAAAATGCTACATCGGTATTAATCTGTGCGCTTGCAGATCCCTTTTATTATTTATCTTGATGAGCAAATGCATATTTCAATACCGCGTCTCTCATGTCATGCTGGGGATGACAACTTGGCTTAAGTGGCATGAGGGATAGGTTTGGCATTTTTGGCGCCGTTATCAGAATTAGAAAACTAAGTCTACTTTTGGTAGTGACGTTAAGAATGCCCAACAAGCATTTTTGGCGCCGTTGCCGGGGAAGGTTGATTACTAAGTAGGAATGAATACGGAACTTTGAGTCATCATTTGCATCACTAATCTGATCGAGCTTATCAATTCTCTTATACAGTTTTACCCCTGTATTTTCCATTTTGATTATTTATTGCAGGGTGATGCATGAATAGAAGACATCTTCCAGACAACTTTGTTGACGATCCCGAAGCCTTATTCAGAAGAACAAGAGCTAAGCTCAAGAAGACATCGTCAACACTTCAGCACAAAGCTTCATCCCGAATATCGTCGTTCCGGACTCTATCCCTCCTTGTGTGCCCACAACACCAACGCAACATACGCATCTCTGCTACACTCAATTGCTGGACATGTCGCCTTTTTGTAGGCCAACACTCAGCACCGTATAACATAGCCGGACGAATCGCCGTCCTATAGAACTTACCTTTAAGCTTCTGAGGCACCCTTTTGTCACAGAGGATGCCAGAAGCTTGACGCCATTTCAACCAGCCGGCTGAAATTCTATGCCTAACATCTTCATCAATATCTCCGTCCTTTTGTAGCATCGACCCTAAATACCGAAAAGTATCCTTCTTGGCCACCGCTTGCCCATCGAGGCTAACGTCTCCCTCTTCATGCCTAGTCGCGCTAAAATCGCACCTCATGTACTCGGTCTTAGTCCTACTAAGTCTGAACCCTTTCGACTCTAACGTGTGCCTCCATAGTTCTAACTTCCTATTAACCCCTGCCCTACTGTCGTCAACTAGCACCACATCATCAGCAAAGAGCATACACCAAGGGATACCACCTTGTATGTCCCTTGTGACCTCATCCATCACCAAAGCAAATAAATAAGGGCTCAAAGCTGACCCCTGATGCAGTCCTATTTTAATTGGAAAGTCACTGGTGTCGCCATCACATGTTCGAACAAACGTCACCACATCCCTGTACATATCCTTGATGAGGGTAACGTACTTAGTTGGGACTTTGTGCTTTTCCAAGGCCCACCACATGACATTTCTCGGTACTTTGTCATATGCCTTCTCGAGGTCAATAAAGACCATGTGCAAGTCCTTCTTCTGCTCCCTATATCTCTCCATCAATTGTCGTAATAAGAAAATCGCCTCCATGGTCGACCTACCAGGCATGAACCCAAACTGATTTTGGGTCACATGTGTCACTCTCCTTAGGCGATGCTCGATAACCCTCTCCCAAAGCTTCATCGTATGGCTCATCAACTTAATCCCACGGTAACAATTCTTTCAATAATAATAACAATTATCCACCTTTGAGAGAGTTAGTATCCAACCAAGGAAAGCTAATGGATAACATGTCTAAGAAATTGGCATCTAATGATAAAATACTAGAAAATATAAATAATAGAATGGATAATTTCTCTACTGCCATCAAGAACCAGATTAGCTTTAATAAAATGATTGAATCTCAGTTGAATCAAATAGCTGCTGCTGTTCCTGCTACTAACCCCGGTATACCATCACAACCGGAAGGACTAGAATCTGCAAATCTTGTAGACATGTTTGATGCAGAAGATTACTGGAGTAACCCTATCGTGGAAGTAAGTACTGACCGTCTGCCGGTCAAGAGAGGCGATCCAGGACGCCCCGTCATCCCGATCTCCATCGGCATGCGAGACTTCCCAGAAGCACTCTGTGACTTTGGCTCCAGCGTCAACATCATGCCCAGGGTACTCTATGAAAAACTCTTTTCACAACCATTATTAGAAACAACCATGTGTTTGCAGCTTGCAGATAGAACACTGAGTTTCCCGAGAGGAATATTGAAGAACATTTGTGTCCGAGTTGGTTCCTCGTACGCTCCAGCAGACTTCGTAGTGATAGAGACCGGTTCTGATGAGAGGGCTCCCATCATCCTAGGGAGACCATTCCTGAACACCGCGGGAGCTGTCATCTATGCTAGTGCTGCCAAGATCAGTTTCTACATCAAGGGGAGGAAGGAAACGTTTTCCTTCAAGAACAAGACCGCACAAATCCCAGAGCAACCCCAATATGAACCAAGGAAGAGGACCAACAAGAGGAACAAGAGCGAGAAGCAAGTATGGACCGAGACAGCTAAGATGGTCACTGCCGTGCACAAAGGTCAAGATCGCCAACTCAAGTCACCGTTCTTGCCTAAGAAGGACGACCCAGGTATGCCAAGCATTTATTGCTCCATTAATGGGTCCCACTTCTACAAGACACTTTGCGACACTGGGTCGGGCGTCAACATAATGGCCAAGGTCACCTATGAACTTCTGTTCGGAACCATGCCCTTAAACCCAACATATATTCAGCTCCAGATGGCAGATCAGACATTCCGACAGGTCGAAGGTACAGTAACTGACGTCCCTGTCAAGATAGACGATCACTTTGTCCATACAGACTTTCAGGTTATTGACATGGGAGAAGATGAATACGATCCACCCATCATCCTTGGAAGACCATTCCTAAGTACTGTCAAAGCAATCATTTACATTGGAACTGGAGAAGTCCACATGCACTTCCCCTCTGAGAAGGTACGTCTTTACTTTACTGACCCTAACTATGTATTTGAAGAATCTAAGCAGGTCAGGACAAGAAGAAGGCGGCGTAACCACAATCAGAAGCAACAGGTCATCAAGGACGGATGGGCAGATTATGAAGGAGAAGTGGTAAGATCTGAAGACATACCACTCAACCAACACTGTCCTGAGGAGACCAAAGCACCGAGACAGGTATGGAAAGAAAAGACAGTTGTACATGAAGAGGAGGCGCCGCCGGAACCACCGACTACGCCATCCACCAAGTCCTAGGACGACTGAACGAATAAGAGTCCCGTTCGGAGGACTTAAAAACACCGAACGCCTTGCCAAGAGGTAACTTGGTAGTTATCCTATTCCTTTTAATTATTTACTTTATCTTAAATAGTTTGCTTAGTTAATCATATTCATACTATCTTAAAAAGAAAATAAAAATGTTAAAAACCCTAAAGCCCCATGTGAGTATGCGAGTGGCATAAAACCCATAAGTACATTCACTGTGGTGGCATAAAAAATATATATATATATAATAAATACATAAATATTTTCTTCTGCTTTATAAAAGAAAAAAAAACAACATAAAAAAATCAAGGAGGCTCAGCATGATAAAGGCTAGATATTTATGCTAACACTTAATCAGTTCCACAAAGCTTTGTTGTCTATTTGAGCTTCACAGAATTCAAGGAGACTAGCAGACGGAGGACATTCTAATCGCTGTCAGGGTGCTGCCGACTTTCAAATACACCTCCGCCATCTGCTAGCTACATCAGAAGAGATTATGTCAAGATCCAGCTTGGGGGAGAGCACCCCCATTATCTTGCTAAGTATTTCTATCTTTATCTTTATATTTATATATACTTCTACCCTATAAAAATAAAAATATACATAACTATGAAAAAACCAAATAAAGATTTTGTGCTTATATATATACCTATATCTTTTGCTTAGTGTGTTTTAATAAATAAATAAAGTGGCTATGCTAAACTGAATCTAAATAGTAATAAAACTCTAGCATGGATATGATGAATAGTTGCTTTGCCTAATTTTCAAATTTGAAGTTCTCTCTCTAAGTTTACATAACTGTTATCATTTAAAGCTTGCTCTAAACCTGAACTTGTGGGAAGAGAACTTGATCTAAAGTCTAAGTTGTTAACGGATATGATATGGGAAGGTTGAGCTGCTGTTTATCTATTCCTAGAGATGCTAGAATTCTGGAGAATTTTATCTTTGAAAATCTTAAAATGCTACATGATGAGTTCCTGTATGATGAGAGTTTAAGTTCCTACCACAGCCATACATACATGCTTGCTAGACTTTAAGCCATACCTTTACTTTTTACTGCTTATGAGCATTGAGTATAGTCAAGCTGTGTAGACCCTTAGGAGCTTGTCATGCGGTTAAAATCAAGATTCACTTGCACGATCACTCATACATGCTGCTTCTACTCTGGAAGTACGCATCCACATATATCCACTCATTCTCATCTCCAGATCCACATAAAATTATTCTACTCCTAATCCGGGAGAGAATAGCCAAAAATATTTTCCCATTCTTGTTATCCCCTGTGAAATAAGTGCTCAAGCTATTTTGGTTACTACCACTTGCTATATTGTTCTAAGGAGATGAGTGCTCTATACGAGGAAATAAAAAGGGGCAAGTGTCCGGAACCTCGAAAAGAAAAAGATACGAGGAAATAAAAAGGAGCAAGTGCTCGGAACCTCGATGAAAAAAAAAGAAAAATGTGAGAAGAGAGGTAAAAATGGACAAGTGTCCGACAGTAGAATTAGGGGTACAAGATACCCGCCTGAGAGGAAAAAAAAAGAAAATATAGAGCACCTCATTCTCCTCAAGAGCTTTAAAAGCAAGAAAGGTACGTATCCCCTCAAAAAGAGCAAAAGTAGAATTAGACTTTCATCATTGTTATCATCACTACCACCATACACCATTTATTCGCCACACATGCACATCTTGATTTGATTTATTGGCTTGTTTCTCTAGATCCATGGTTTGACTATACAATAAATGTCTTGTAAGTATGTATACTTTATCTCCCACCTATGAGCTCCAGATATCAAAAGCCTTATTAGAATAGGATGAGAGAGAAGGCAATGTCACTCTGCCTTATACCACAAATACTACATACTTTGCTTTGAGAGAAGGCAGACATCATTACTGCCTTGGTGAGGATCCAGAAATACCACAAAAGAGAGACCTGAGAGAGTCATACAAGGAATCTCTGAGTTTTATTTGAAAATCTGCAAAAAAACTCCAAGAGCTATAGCTAATCAAGAATAAGAGACATGGCGCTTGACTAGACTGTTCTATCTTTTAACCGCTCAAGACAAAGGTGACGGTTGCAAGCCCCATGGTGAAAGGTATAATGAGTAAGTTTTAAATCTTGACAGTTTACTTTAACTCAGAGATGAGACTCTATTTGAAAGCATGTGTACCGTCAAAATTCAAAGGCATTTCAGTAACTACTGAGTCTCTCCTTGCTCAGGGACGAGCAAGAGGTAAGCTTGGGGGAGTTTGTTGACGGTCCTTAAGTATCAATTATAACTATCAAATAAATAGAGAAAAGGATCCAAATGAAACCAACACCTAGACTTAGGGTTTTATCTGACAGAATTCCACGAGTTTTGCTGTTTATCTATTTCTGCAGGGGGTTATCAGGAAATACGGAAGAAAGGCCCACATGTTGGATTAATGACGGGATATTAACCGAACACGTAATTATCTTGCATCTAGAAGACTCCAGAAGCCATGGGAACGAACAGGAGGCGTAACGGGGCCAGAGACAGGGCGCCCGCCCTAGTCCCCAGGGCGCCCGCCCCCTCCTGTAGACCAATCAGGCTCCGCCTCGAGGATTATGCTCCACCGACCTAGAGGATCAAGGAAAACCGTCCGTTCAATGTCGGTTTGATCCAACGGCCCAGATTCATCCGAAAGGGCTATATAAGCAAGGCCCCTGCCCCTGGAGGAGAGGCCCTCGTCTCATACTTCAAACCCTAATTCAGGAGGAGAGCATCTGATCAAGCCCTAGAGCCACCACATCAACTAGATCTCTAGTTAGCATAGCTATATAGGATTAGAACTAGAAGGAGTCAATCTTCGATTGGTTCCCGGATCTGTCAAGAGGATTCTTGGTAATTCCTCTATTGTTCTTCAATTGTTCATCATTGTTCTTCAATATTATGAATATGACTTTGTTCTATTTTAATATATTGATTATGACTTTGCTCTACTTGATTATATTTGCAATTATATTGTTCTTAGTTTATCATAGTTATATGCTTGGCTTAGTTAGATTGAAATTATATACATGCCTAGGATCGTATAGCGTTTATCCATGTGTACAGTGGGTGAATGATAACTATTGTGTAGACGTGGTGTCTATACCGTATTTATCTGCGATTGCACCTTATATGCCGGATTGTGGGGTAGTTCGCGATAGTGACAGCTTCGTTGATTCTTATATAGTCCCCCTCTCGTGTATAGGGCAGGCAGAGCAACACTATTACAGGGGAGTGATTGCTATGTTCTTCATCTTCCTTGCTAATATTCACTATGCATGGATATAGTCTTTTCTCACCATGATTGCCAAGTATAATTGCACTAACTATGATATGCTAGACTTTATAGTTAATAATAACTTAGGGAATATCTTTGTAGTTCATCCTAATTCCATGCTAATGACTTGCTAGAATATCTGTTGAGGTGCTTATCGTTATGTGGCTAGCTGATCAGATTAATTATCTTTGTCATCATTATCACTTTACCTTACTTAATGTGACATTTATACCTGTATAAAGAGATTGATAAATACTCTCGGTTATATATGCAATGATGTGTACTCAGTTCCATATTCTCATTCCATTATCAACCATGATACTTAGAAATCCCTTCCCAGTGGTAAAAATATAAATAACGATACCTGGAATACTTCCCGGTTAAAATGCTACATCGGTATTAATCTGTGCGCTTGCAGATCCCTTTTATTATTTATCTTGATGAGCAAATGCATATTTCAATACCGCGTCTCTCATGTCATGCTGGGGATGACAACTTGGCTTAAGTGGCATGAGGGATAGGTTTGGCATTTTTGGCGCCGTTATCAGAATTAGAAAACTAAGTCTACTTTTGGTAGTGACGTTAAGAATGCCCAACAAGCATTTTTGGCGCCGTTGCCGGGGAAGGTTGATTACTAAGTAGGAATGAATACGGAACTTTGAGTCATCATTTGCATCACTAATCTGATCGAGCTTATCAATTCTCTTATACAGTTTTACCCCTGTATTTTCCATTTTGATTATTTATTGCAGGGTGATGCATGAATAGAAGACATCTTCCAGACAACTTTGTTGACGATCCCGAAGCCTTATTCAGAAGAACAAGAGCTAAGCTCAAGAAGACATCGTCAACACTTCAGCACAAAGCTTCATCCAAATCCGAAGACCGCCGAAGTTTCATCCGGAATTTGTCGACTGAATTCGAAGCCATGGCGAACAAGTCGATCCGCGAGTTCTCAGCTCCCACTACGGACAACATCCGCACTGGACCTGCCGCGGCCATCGACAAGAACTTTGAGCTCAAGCCTGGGCTCATCAACATGGTGCAAGCTAACCAGTTCTGTGGGAAGCCACATGAAGACGCTAGTGCTCATCTTCAACACTTCCTGGAGATCTGCAGCACTTTCACCATGGCTGATGTCCCCAGAGACGCCATACTACTTCGCCTTTTCCCATTCTCACTGTTGGGGAGAGCAAAGCAGTGGTTCTACGCTACAAAGGAGAAGAACATTACGTGGGCACTCTGCTCCACGAACTTTCTGGCCAAATTCTTTCCCATGGGCAAGACCAATGCTCTCCGTGGGAAGATTACAAGTTTTCAGCAACAACATGATGAATCCGTTCTAGAAGCATGGGAGCGCTTCCAAGACTACATCCTAGAATGTCCCCATCATGGAATGGAAAGCTGGCTACTGATGCAGACATTTTATCATGGGCTCATTAACAGTGCCCGTGAAACCATGGATGCTGTAGCTGGAGGAGCATTCCTATCACTCACCATACCTCAAGCCACAGCTCTTGTGGAGAAGATGGCATCCAACCAAGGTTGGAATGAAGAAAGAACTCAGACACGCAAGAGAGGTGGAGGTATGCACCAGCTCAAGGAGGTAGACATGCTATCTGCCAAGCTAGACCTACTCATGAAGAAGCTCGATGATCGAGCTGGAGAAAAGAAAGAAGCCATGCACGTCTACGACTCCCACATGACTTGTGAGGAGTGTGGAGGTACTGGACACTCGGGCAATCACTGTCCTGAGTTGCTGGAGGACGTGAACTACATCAACAATAACAACTACTACTACAACCGTCCTCAGCAGAATCAAGGTTGGAATCAACAGAGGCCTAACTACTCAGGTAATTACCAAGGTAACAATTCTTTCAATACAACAACAACAACAACAACATAGCCTTTTATCCCAAGCAAGTTGGGGTAGGCTAGAGATGAAACCCAAAAGAGATGAGAAACAGGGAGACACAAAAAAGACATAAAGGGAGACAAAAGAGGTCACGGTTCCGGCACGTTGATTGCCAATCTCCAAGCGCTCCTATCCTTAGCTAAATCCTTAGAGATATTCCACTCCTTAAGATCTCTCTTAACGGACTCGTCCCAAGTCAGTTTAGGTCGACCTCTACCGCTCTTTACATTATCGGCCCACTTTAGAACTCCACTACGCACCGGCGCCTCAGGAGGCCTTCGTTGGACATGTCCAAACCATCTCAACCGATGTTGAATCAGTTTCTCCTCAATTGGTGCCACCCCAACCCTATCCCGAATATCGTCGTTCCGGACTCTATCCCTCCTTGTGTGCCCACAACACCAACGCAACATACGCATCTCTGCTACACTCAATTGCTGGACATGTCGCCTTTTTGTAGGCCAACACTCAGCACCGTATAACATAGCCGGACGAATCGCCGTCCTATAGAACTTACCTTTAAGCTTCTGAGGCACCCTTTTATCACAGAGGATGCCAGAAGCTTGACGCCATTTCAACCAGCCGGCTGAAATTCTATGCCTAACATCTTCATCAATATCTCCGTCCTTTTGTAGCATCGACCCTAAATACCGAAAAGTATCCTTCTTGGCCACCGCTTGCCCATCGAGGCTAACGTCTCCCTCTTCATGCCTAGTCGCGCTAAAATCGCACCTCATGTACTCGGTCTTAGTCCTACTAAGTCTGAACCCTTTCGACTCTAACGTGTGCCTCCATAGTTCTAACTTCCTATTAACCCCTGCCCTACTGTCGTCAACTAGCACCACATCATCAGCAAAGAGCATACACCAAGGGATACCACCTTGTATGTCCCTTGTGACCTCATCCATCACCAAAGCAAATAAATAAGGGCTCAAAGCTGACCCCTGATGCAGTCCTATTTTAATTGGAAAGTCACTGGTGTCGCCATCACATGTTCGAACAAACGTCACCACATCCCTGTACATATCCTTGATGAGGGTAACGTACTTAGTTGGGACTTTGTGCTTTTCCAAGGCCCACCACATGACATTTCTCGGTACTTTGTCATATGCCTTCTCGAGGTCAATAAAGACCATGTGCAAGTCCTTCTTCTGCTCCCTATATCTCTCCATCAATTGTCGTAATAAGAAAATCGCCTCCATGGTCGACCTACCAGGCATGAACCCAAACTGATTTTGGGTCACATGTGTCACTCTCCTTAGGCGATGCTCGATAACCCTCTCCCAAAGCTTCATCGTATGGCTCATCAACTTAATCCCACGGTAACAATTCTTTCAATAATAATAACAATTATCCACCTTTGAGAGAGTTAGTATCCAACCAAGGAAAGCTAATGGATAACCTGTCTAAGAAATTGGCATCTAATGATAAAATACTAGAAAATATAAATAATAGAATGGATAATTTCTCTACTGCCATCAAGAACCAGATTAGCTTTAATAAAATGATTGAATCTCAGTTGAATCAAATAGCTGCTGCTGTTCCTGCTACTAACCCCGGTATACCATCACAACCGGAAGGACTAGAATCTGCAAATCTTGTAGACATGTTTGATGCAGGAGATTACTAGAGTAACCCTATCGTGGAAGTAAGTACTGACCGTCTGCCGGTCAAGAGAGGCGATCCAGGACGCCCCGTCATCCCGATCTCCATCGGCATGCGAGACTTCCCAGAAGCACTCTGTGACTTTGGCTCCAGCGTCAACATCATGCCCAGGGTACTCTATGAAAAACTCTTTTCACAACCATTATTAGAAACAACCATATGTTTGCAGCTTGCAGATAGGACACTGAGTTTCCCGAGAGGAATATTGAAGAACATCTGTGTCCGAGTTGGTTCCTCGTACGCTCCAGCAGACTTCGTAGTGATAGAGACCGGTTCTGATGAGAGGGCTCCCATCATCCTAGGGAGACCATTCCTGAACACCGCGGGAGCTGTCATCTATGCTAGTGCTGCCAAGATCAGTTTCTACATCAAGGGGAGGAAGGAAACGTTTTCCTTCAAGAACAAGACCGCACAAATCCCAGAGCAACCCCAATATGAACCAAGGAAGAGGACCAACAAGAGGAACAAGAGTGAGAAGCAAGTATGGACCGAGACAGCTAAGATGGTCACTGCCGTGCACAAAGGTCAAGATCGCCAACTCAAGTCACCGTTCTTGCCTAAGAAGGACAACCCAGGTATGCCAAGCATTTATTGCTCCATTAATGGGTCCCACTTCTACAAGACACTTTGCGACACTGGGTCGGGCGTCAACATAATGGCCAAGGTCACATATGAACTTCTGTTCGGAACCATGCCCTTAAACCCAACATATATTCAGCTCCAGATGGCAGATCAGACATTCCGACATGTCGAAGGTACAGTAACTGACGTCCCTGTCAAGATAGACGATCACTTTGTCCATACAGACTTTCAGGTTATTGACATGGGAGAAGATGAATACGATCCACCCATCATCCTTGGAAGACCATTCCTAAGTACTGTCAAAGCAATCATTTACATTGGAACTGGAGAAGTCCACATGCACTTCCCCTCTGAGAAGGTACGTCTTTACTTTACTGACCCTAACTATGTATTTGAAGAATCTAAGCAGGTCAGGACAAGAAGAAGGCGGCGTAACCACAATCAGAAGCAACAGGTCATCAAGGACGGATGGGCAGATTATGAAGGAGAAGTGGTAAGATCTGAAGACATACCACTCAACCAACACTGTCCTGAGGAGACCAAAGCACCGAGACAGGTATGGAAAGAAAAGACAGTTGTACATGAAGAGGAGGCGCCGCCGGAACCACCGACTACGCCATCCACCAAGTCCTAGGACGACTGAACGAATAAGAGTCCCGTTCGGAGGACTTAAAAACACCGAACGCCTTGCCAAGAGGTAACTTGGTAGTTATCCTATTCCTTTTAATTATTTACTTTATCTTAAATAGTTTGCTTAGTTAATCATATTCATACTATCTTAAAAAGAAAATAAAAATGTTAAAAACCCTAAAGCCCCATGTGAGTATGCGAGTGGCATAAAACCCATAAGTACATTCACTGTGGTGGCATAAAAAATATATATATATAATAAATACATAAATATTTTCTTCTGCTTTATAAAAGAAAAAAAAACAACATAAAAAAATCAAGGAGGCTCAGCATGATAAAGGCTAGATATTTATGCTAACACTTAATCAGTTCCACAAAGCTTTGTTGTCTATTTGAGCTTCACAGAATTCAAGGAGACTAGCAGACGGAGGACATTCTAATCGCTGTCAGGGTGCTGCCGACTTTCAAATACACCTCCGCCATCTGCTAGCTACATCAGAAGAGATTATGTCAAGATCCAGCTTGGGGGAGAGCACCCCCATTATCTTGCTAAGTATTTCTATCTTTATCTTTATATTTATATATACTTCTACCCTATAAAAATAAAAATATACATAACTATGAAAAAACCAAATAAAGATTTTGTGCTTATATATATACCTATATCTTTTGCTTAGTGTGTTTTAATAAATAAATAAAGTGGCTATGCTAAACTGAATCTAAATAGTAATAAAACTCTAGCATGGATATGATGAATAGTTGCTTTGCCTAATTTTCAAATTTGAAGTTCTCTCTCTAAGTTTACATAACTGTTATCATTTAAAGCTTGCTCTAAACCTGAACTTGTGGGAAGAGAACTTGATCTAAAGTCTAAGTTGTTAACGGATATGATATGGGAAGGTTGAGCTGCTGTTTATCTATTCCTAGAGATGCTAGAATTCTGGAGAATTTTATCTTTGAAAATCTTAAAATGCTACATGATGAGTTCCTGTATGATGAGAGTTTAAGTTCCTACCACAGCCATACATACATGCTTGCTAGACTTTAAGCCATACCTTTACTTTTTACTGCTTATGAGCATTGAGTATAGTCAAGCTGTGTAGACCCTTAGGAGCTTGTCATGCGGTTAAAATCAAGATTCACTTGCACGATCACTCATACATGCTGCTTCTACTCCGGAAGTACGCATCCACATATATCCACTCATTCTCATCTCCAGATCCACATAAAATTATTCTACTCCTAATCCGGGAGAGAATAGCCAAAAATATTTTCCCATTCTTGTTATCTCCTGTGAAATAAATGCTCAAGCTATTTTGGTTACTACCACTTGCTATATTGTTCTAAGGAGATGAGTGCTCTATACGAGGAAATAAAAAGGGGCAAGTGTCCGGAACCTCGAAAAGAAAAAGATACGAGGAAATAAAAAGGAGCAAGTGCTCGGAACCTCGATGAAAAAAAAGAAAAATGTGAGAAGAGAGGTAAAAATGGACAAGTGTCCGACAGTAGAATTAGGGGTACAAGATACCCGCCTGAGAGGAAAAAAAAAGAAAATATAGAGCACCTCATTCTCCTCAAGAGCTTTAAAAGCAAGAAAGGTACGTATCCCCTCAAAAAGAGCAAAAGTAGAATTAGACTTTCATCATTGTTATCATCACTACCACCATACACCATTTATTCGCCACACATGCACATCTTGATTTGATTTATTGGCTTGTTTCTCTGGATCCATTGTTTGACTATACAATAAATGTCTTGTAAGTATGTATACTTTATCTCTCACCTATGAGCTCCAGATATCAAAAGCCTTATTAGAATAGGATGAGAGAGAAGGCAATGTCACTCTGCCTTATACCACAAATACTACATACTTTGCTTTGAGAGAAGGCAGACATCATTACTGCCTTGGTGAGGATCCAGAAATACCACAAAAGAGAGACCTGAGAGAGTCATACAAGGAATCTCTGAGTTTTATTTGAAAATCTGCAAAAAAACTCCAAGAGCTATAGCTAATCAAGAATAAGAGACATGGCGCTTGACTAGACTGTTCTATCTTTTAACCGCTCAAGACAAAGGTGACGGTTGCAAGCCCCATGGTGAAAGGTATAATGAGTAAGTTTTAAATCTTGACAGTTTACTTTAACTTAGAGATGAGACTCTATTTGAAAGCATGTGTACCGTCAAAATTCAAAGGCATTTCAGTAACTACTGAGTCTCTCCTTGCTCAGGGACGAGCAAGAGGTAAGCTTGGGGGAGTTTGTTGACGGTCCTTAAGTATCAATTATAACTATCAAATAAATAGAGAAAAGGATCCAAATGAAACCAACACCTAGACTTAGGGTTTTATCTGACAGAATTCCACGAGTTTTGCTATTTATCTATTTCTGCAGGGGGTTATCAGGAAATATGGAAGAAAGGCCCACATGTTGGATTAATGACGGGATATTAACCGAACACGTAATTATCTTGCATCTAGAAGACTCCAGAAGCCATGGGAACGAACAGGAGGCGTAACGGGGCCGGAGACAGGGCGCCCGCCCTAGTCCCCAGGGCGCCCGCCCCCTCCTGTAGACCAATCAGGCTCCGCCTCGAGGATTATGCTCCACCGACCTAGAGGATCAAGGAAAACCGTCCGTTCAATGTCGGTTTGATCCAACGGCCCAGATTCATCCGAAAGGGCTATATAAGCAAGGCCCCTGCCCCTGGAGGAGAGGCCCTCGTCTCATACTTCAAACCCTAATTCAGGAGGAGAGCATCTGATCAAGCCCTAGAGCCACCACATCAACTAGATCTCTAGTTAGCATAGCTATATAGGATTAGAACTAGAAGGAGTCAATCTTCGATTGGTTCCCGGATCTGTCAAGAGGATTCTTGGTAATTCCTCTATTGTTCTTCAATTGTTCATCATTGTTCTTCAATATTATGAATATGACTTTGTTCTATTTCAATATATTGATTATGACTTTGCTCTACTTGATTATATTTGCAATTATATTGTTCTTAGTTTATCATAGTTATATGCTTGGCTTAGTTAGATTGGAATTATATACATGCCTAGGATCGTATAGCGTTTATCCATGTGTACAGTGGGTGAATGATAACTATTGTGTAGACGTGGTGTCTATACCGTATTTATCTGCGATTGCACCCTATATGCCGGATTGTGGGGTAGTTCGCGATAGTGACAGCTTCGTTGATTCTTATATAGTCCCCCTCTCGTGTATAGGGCAGGCAGAGCAACACTATTACAGGGGAGTGATTGCTATGTTCTTCATCTTCCTTGCTAATATTCACTATGCATGGATATAGTCTTTTCTCACCATGATTGCCAAGTATAATTGCACTAACTATGATATGCTAGACTTTATAGTTAATAATAACTTAGGGAATATCTTTGTAGTTCATCCTAATTCCATGCTAATGACTTGCTAGAATATCTGTTGAGGTGCTTATCATTATGTGGCTAGCTGATCAGATTAATTATCTTTGTCATCATTATCACTTTACCTTACTTAATGTGACATTTATACCTGTATAAAGAGATTGATAAATACTCTCGGTTATATATGCAATGATGTGTACTCAGTTCCATATTCTCATTCCATTATCAACCATGATACTTAGAAATCCCTTCCCAGTGGTAAAAATATAAATAACGATACCTGGAATACTTCCCGGTTAAAATGCTACATCGGTATTAATCTGTGCGCTTGCAGATCCCTTTTATTATTTATCTTGATGAGCAAATGCATATTTCAATACCGCGTCTCTCATGTCATGCTGGGGATGACAACTTGGCTTAAGTGGCATGAGGGATAGGTTTGGCATTTTTGGCGCCGTTATCAGAATTAGAAAACTAAGTCTACTTTTGGTAGTGACGTTAAGAATGCCCAACAGTCACCCCATCATCTTCAACCACAGTGATAGAAATAGAGCCTACGAATTCATTATTGCTAAGTTCAGAGCTAAGCTACCACTGTCAAAGCTAACAAGCTTAATCATACTGGTAGGCTCACCTACATCTAATTTGTTCTTGCCTCTATTCCTGTCTACTATATGTCCATTATGCTTTTCTCCAAGACCTTTGTGGGTAAAATTAATACCATTATTAAGAAGTTTTGGTGGTCTGGTATTCAGGACGATACTCCCACTTCTCCCATTGATTTCAGGTTTTGGGAAGACATTTGCCAACCCAAGGAAATGGAGGCTTAGGAATTAGTGACCTGCATACTATCAATAAGAGTCTTCTCATCCATGCTGCTTGGAACATTGCTAACAATAACAACCCTTTTCTTACTTCTATTCTCAAAGCTAAATACTACCATGATTGTTCCTTCTGGACTGCCAATATCACAGGGCCGCGATACATTTTCTGGTCGTCTATTTTGCAGGTTAAAAAGGATCTTTGCGCAGGATCAATCTACCAACTACATGCATGTAATAGCTCCATTTGGTCCACTCCTTGGTGTCCTTTGTGGCACTCTATTCATGACCACTTGATTCTACCTGTTACTAACATTCCCCCTACCTGCTACTATTTCTGACCTATGGTTCCCTAATTCCCGCTCCTAGAATACTGACCTCATAGCCAATATTTTTTATGACCAAGCACTCCAGACTATTACTAATATTCAACCTGTACATAGTGATCATCACGACATTCTGAGATGGACTCCCTCTAAGAATGGGTCTGTGCACTACTAAAAGTGTTTACAGGTACCTCAGCCAGCAGTAACTCATCCAACTACCCCAGCAAGGATCAAGAAGCATCCATCCACAGGCAAACAACATCCTGCAGCGAGCATGGAAGAGCAAACACTTATCACCGCTCATTAAAGCCTTCACCTGGAGATTGATCCGAATGGCTCTCGCCACTGCTGACCGTGCAGCAAGGTACTCCACTCATATTGACAAACACTATGCAGCTTTTGGAGTAGTTGAAGATGATGCCTATCTCTTCTTTCAATGGCAATTACCTCGTGTAGTTTGGTTTTCCATGGATCCACCTCTTAGAACTGCAATCTTTCGCAGGAAAATGATGGAATTCAACTAACCATTCAGGCTATACTTGATAATTTAACCCCTAATGATTTATTTCACAAAATCCTAATCACTATGTGGTACCTATAGAAGGCCCGAAATGACACTTGCTTTCGGCGAAAGTCATGGACACACCTTCGCAGGTACACCATGCAATTGCAGCTCAAACTTCCACCACCCTGGCGCTCAATGATCCTCAACACCCACCCACAAAGTTGCAGCCCTCACAAACGACGGAAAGGGATCACCAGACCTTACTTACAAGCACCAGCACTACCATGGCACGCCAACCACAATACCCAAGGTATGGCTACCACTGCTATAGGTTTCAACCAGACTGTCCATTGCGTCCAGGAAGAAACCAGCATTCGGACGAACAGGCCCAACATCCAAATTCCCGCACTCATTCCTGGGGTCAGATGCTATGTTGATGCATCTACAACTCCAGATCATCCATCTCTACCACCAAAGATGGCGTGTATTGGAATCCTCTTTGTTAACACGCAGGTACAGCCGGCGCAGACGATCTACATCAAGACGAAAATGCCAGGCACCCATTCTGTGCTTATGGCTGAGACAGTTGCCTTAGGCCTGGCTGCAGTTCTGAATGAAGCGCTCAATTTCGCCCTTACGACATTCTTATCAGATTGTCAACAGTTGGTGGACTTCCTCAACCAAAATGACCACACTCACCCTCCAGATTGGAGATTCAAATTCTACACTCAGCTATTCAACAACTACTCAGCTCGGAGCCATGCACAGATCTTCAAGATTAGTAGGAACCTAAAGTAACTGATGTGGCTAGACAGGCTCTCATTGCTTCGGGTTCCACTTTTGAGCCTGCGTGCTCTTATTTGCATCACCGTCATCAGTGCCCGCTATCGGCTGCAGTAAATTCTGTAAATATGCAAGCTGTAACCATACTTTCAGCTTCATGGTGCTAAATATAATCTTGTTTATTTGTCAAAAAAAAAATCATGCATTATAGTCTCCAAGTAGTGCAAGTGTGGGACATCGGTAAAATCCAAACCCGGCCCGACATGATCCACAACCTTACCTCTCCCCGCATCAAAAGCTCCCCCTCCCAAAGCCCGCCCGCCTCCGGTCCGGTCTCCCTCCCTCATCCTCCCCATCTCCTCCTCCGGCCCCCAGTCGCCGCGTCCAATGGAGTCCTCGCTCCTCCTCTCCTCCCCGCGCCCCCTCAAGCCCTTCCACCCGCTCCGCTTCCCCACGGCTCGTCGTCGCCACGCGTCGTTCCGCGGGAAGCCTTCGCCGCCGCCGCCGCCCCTGCCACCGCTCGCACACGGGAGCCGCCGGCTGGGCTTGGCGGTGCCGCGCGCCGCGAGCGTATCGTTCGGCGACGGCTTCCGCAGCCAGGACAGGCCTCCCGGGGCCGGCCACGTGGGTGCTCGCCGGAGGGCCTACCGCGAGGCGCAGGGCGAGGCGGCCGTGCCACCCTTGGCGGCGGCTGCGAGAGCAGTCGCGCCCTACGCCGCGCCGGTCGGGGCAGTACTCGTGCTGAGCTTTGGTATGGCCTTTGTCTCGTCCCTATGTACAACGCTGTTTGCTGTTCCGACATGCGATGCCCCGCAACATGTCTCTTAAATCATTGGGAGCATTTTGGGTTATAATTGCTCACATCCCTTGGTGTTGATGAGATACCGGAATAGTTCCCATTCTGAAAAATAAATGTGAGCTGTGTGGTGTAAAATGGATCGAAAAGTATTAGTATTGCCTATAGATCAGTTCTGTATTTAGTGTACTCCATTTTGAAAAAAAGGTCAACTTATACTTTTGCAAAAAAAAAAAGGAAAAAAATGCAAAGCATACTTCACGATGTGACTTCATGGTTTTGCACATAATGGATTGTTTAGGATGTGTTCATTCTCTGATAATGTGACGGGTCACATTTAAAGCTTTTGAGGCTTGAGCATTGGTGTGTGGAATGGCTACTAATTCTCTGTTTCAGAGGACAGTCATATGGAAGGTGGTTCAGAATATGATTCCGGGGAAGAAAAAGGACCATAATTCTGGAGAATCTGCGCCTTCTGGGATCATGTGGTCCTTTGCTGCTGGTTCCAATTTGTCAACACCTAGACTCAGTGCTGAAAAGGAGTTGCGGAAAAATCTTAAAAAGTTCTACAAAGAACTTCGGACTTCGAAAACTGTTAACATGGCAGGTAACTCAAGGGAACTAAAGTTTGAATACAATGGCTGGAAATGTTGGGCTAAAGCTCCAGCATTTTATGGAGTGATAATTACGTCTCAATTGCTTGACAGGTCGTCAGTTTGGAGATGAGGGTCTGTTTTTTCTAGCAGAAAGCTTAGCCTATAACAAGGTCTGAGATGTTAAGCATTGTTTGATTCCACCCTATAATCTATATGTATATTTACACATCTAGCTGTGTTTCTATACCTTAGCAGCTTAATCTCTTTTGAATATTTTGGAAAATGAATGTTTGTTCATGTGCATTTTCAGAGTGCAGAAGAGGTGGACTTTTCTGGCAATGGGATAACAGCTGTGGGGATAGAAGCCTTTGATGGAATTCTTCAGATAAACACAGCTTTGAAAACTCTCAATTTATCTGGAAATGACATTGGGGATGAAGGAGCTAAGGTCTTCTCAATCTTATCATCTCTACGTTCCACATATCATTTTGTAATTTGCATTTTTTTATGGAAATATACTCCCTTCAGCCATATAAGTTATTCGACATCAACATGGTATCCAAAATATTTGACTACTTGTTTTGTCATACAACTCTTATTATTTTCCAAATATCCAAACTAAACACATAAAGATAATTTGTAACCAAAATTTGGAGTGGTTGACTTCACAATCATGTAGAGATAACTTTTTTAGTACTTGCTTAACTTTAACTGTTCTCCAAGGTCGGGTACCGTCTCATTGTGGCACTGGTACCAGTGGGGCACCATCTGAGTTGTATTTTGATTACTTTCTTTAGTTTCTAACTGGAGTCTTTGCCTCATTAGTCATTCAAATTTTTAGTGTTTATGGTTTTGCTAGATAAAGTAGCCAAGTTAAACCAGAAATGGTCTAAAAAATATAAATAGCAGCAAATGTTTTCAGTACTGACTTGAATATATTTTCCCTTTACACCTGACTGAATGTAACACTCATGAATGCTTACAGTGTCTTTCAGATATATTGGTTGAAAATGTGGGTATTCAGAAACTCCTTCTGAACAGTATCAATATTGGGGACGAGGTGCTTGCTCCCCCTCTTGTTTGCTCTCACTCCCTCCCTACCTACTTGTTTTGCATTGTAACATTCACTTTTCTTTTCAGGGTGCCAAGGCAATTTCAAATATGCTGAAAAAGAATAAATCTATACGTATTCTACAGCTGAGCAATAATACAATTGACTACAGTGTAAGTATAAGCATCCACAAAGACATGCACTTGTATACATAGGGGAAAAATAATTACAATATTATGATTACATCCTTGAAAGGTTGCAAGACTTTTTACTTTTGTTTTTCCTTGAAACAGGGTTTTGTAAGTATTGCAGAAGCCCTGTTAGAGAATAATTCGATACGGAGCTTGTATCTCAAGTTAGTCACTCACAACCTGGCAGCCTTAATGTGATTTATACTGAATGTGCAAATGATTTTGTGGACACAGCCTATGATGACTAATTGTGTGTGACTACTGACTAACTACTGGTGCGTTATGTTCAATTTCTCTAGTGGCAACTATGGCGGTCCTCTTGGTGCATCCAGCCTAGCTCAAGGAATTTTAGGGAACAAGTCTTTAAGGGTACTATTTAAGACACTTGATTATATACTTCCAGTCTTCCACATAGTTTTATTGTTGTTTCTTTTTATAAAATTTTAAACGTTTGAAAGTGAACCAGATTCCATTCCATCTCTGCTTATATATCAAATTATGGAGAAGTATCTGTTTTAGCTTTCTGAAGGGTAATAATATTTTGAAACTTTCAGGTTTGGCTATATGTCCAAATTTTGTATGGATCAATTTGCCCTCTCACTACTTTATGCTAACAGGCACAATATGGTTGGATTTCAGAATATACATATCTGTAAAGCATGGAGTGACCCATAATAGTGAAAAAATAATCATCAAATTTGTATACTAGGACTTGCCACACGAAGACCAGTTTAATAAATTTTCTTGCTTAGATGATGAAAAACCTATTGGTAAGTTGTAAGTCATGCTGTGGCAATATTGGTAGGATGATTATCAGAACTCTTTTGTACCAATGTGGTATCTATGACCAAACTGAACAACTTGTTAAGAAATAAGAATTTCTAAGACCTTAGTTTCAAAATGTAATAAGAATTTCTAAAACTGTCTGGTTTTTTTTTACCGTTTCTAACTTTCTATATTATATTCAATTAACCTATCATGGTTATGATATATAAGCATTCAACCTTTGCTAGGAAATTCACTTGCATGGTAATGGGATTGGGAATGAGGGAATACGTGAGTTGATGTCTGCATTATCTGCTCACAAAGGTGCCTTTTTTTCCCTGGCTAAAGAAACTATCAACAAGCCTATGCTTATTGGATGGTTATTCCTAATTGTGTGCATGCTTGGCTGAATTACAGGGAAGATCACAGTTGTGGATATTGGCAACAACAACATTAGCCCGGAAGGTTTACGTCCTGTTGCCGAGTTCCTCAAAAGGACAAAGTCCTTACAGTGGTTCAGTCTCTACATGAACGATATTAGCGACGAGGTAATAATGTTGCTTCAATTATTTTCTGTTTGCATGATGGCAATAACTAAAATATGGGACATGCTATATCCCAGTCGCCTGGATTTTAGGAAAAACCCAGGCGACGTCCAGCACCGTTGGATGGAGACCCAACTGACGCATTCTGTTTCTGTGCTGTATCTGTGAGTCTGTGTTCGTACCGGGTCCGTAAAGTGACCCGCAAACGCATACCGGGCCCGCAAACGTTAACGGATCCAACATCCGAAACCCAATAATACTTGGAGTTCGTTTCACTGAATGCGGCCTTTTACAACGGGCTTTACACACTGGGCTTTACATAACTGGGCTTTACATAACTGGCTTTCCCCTGCTGCAAGAAAGAGACAGATCTGGATCCATCGGATATCCACAAATCATCTGCATGTAGTACTTTCCCCTGCTGCAAGAAAGAGACAGATCTGGATCCATCGGAGATCCAGACGCTGGCGAAAAAATCAACCACACATGATGGAGAAAATACATCAATTCCATCAACCAAGGAAGAAGGTACTTATCTGTACTTGTTCCAGTACATTGCTTATGTCCTTTTGTTCCTTGCTTCTGTCTTGTTCTTGTTCATCTGTACGATTTGGCTCAGAATCTATAATCAAGATACATAACCTGCTGGGCAGTGTCTTCACCTTGTTCATCTCCAGGCCCACCTCTGAACACATATGGAAACAATTAGTTCTTTTATTTGCTTTTTGACATTACTACAGTGTGGACACTAATCAGTACAAATCAAAAATCTAAACCTGCCTTATGTATGTAGTACTCCTGCATATGGACCATAGATTGACAAAATTTCATATACTCATCACCACAACTGCAGTAATGTGTATTTGCAATTTACATTATTAAAGTTTACAATTTACAATAATCTATATTTGCTTATGACCAATATACAAAATTCACTGTAAATCTATAGAACATGCACTTCTAAACCATTAGTGGAATTTGAACAATTTGCAGAAAAAGGCAACAGCCAAATAAGAACCATTCCAAGTAGATCAGGATGATTTCAATGTACACCAATACTAGACACAAACTATTTGTGCAGGTTAATGAAATATCAGATGCAGATTTCTTTGAGGAAATGGGTTTTGGATCTGAAGATAGTGCACTGGAGCTTACTCAATTGTCTGAGATAACAACTAACATATATTGTCAGCAGGTTTGCAAAAAAGACTTAGGTCCATTTCATGAAATTTATGTGTTTTTCTTTATACCATATTATGCATGAATCAATTTATCTTTGTATATGCAGCATGCTTTGGCAAGAGATTTGGAAGAAAATGTTGAAAGTTACTACAATTTTGATTCAAACATTGTTAACCACAATTATACTCAAGAGGTAAATAGAAATTATAGTTATTGCAAATTAAGAAGACAACAATTGCAGTGGGACAAACTTGCAATTTACACTATTCCTAATTGCAACTACTGATATTTGACTTTTTTTTGGCTTGTTTCTAATGAACAGGATATTTCAACAACACTAGTGCAAGACAACTGCTATGGACAAGACCAACAAAGAGAAGAAATGAATGTTAGCTTCTAAAATTTCAAAATACTAAGTTTAAATAACTTAAAACACACATATTCAAACATACACAGCCTTATAAACTAACCCATATGTCTTTTTCATATCCAGAGTGCTTCCACAAAGGATTTGGAATTGAATCCTGAAACCTTCTACAGATTTCAGTCAAATATTCAAAATGTCAGGAATGCTAATGAGGTACAAAGGAAATCAACTTACTTTGTCTATCTTCAATCTGTTATTCCACTAATTTGTCATCCTCTTTATATCCTTGACATCTCACTCAAACCATGCTTTACCAGGAGAGCTCAGCACCACCAGTGAACTACAACAACTATGGACAACAAGAAATACAGACAAAAGAAGTGAGATTCCTAAAACTCACAGTGCATTTTTTTAAAATAAAACTTGATACTAACAATGAATCTAAGATTTTATTGTTGTTGTCAATACCAACATTTACAGCTCATCACATCACAGGGAGGAACAACTTATGTCCTATCACAGGGAGGAACAAGCTATACAAGCCTTATTAACCAAGTCATAGCTGAAGCAAAATCTTTAAATCAGAATTATGAAGATATTTTATCATCACAAATGACAGGAAGTTACATGGACATGCTCAACGAGCCATTTCCACTAGATGTATTTACTTGTTCTCTATATATACATGTAGATTACTTTGTTTTCTTCAAATACATGTTCAAATGTGTAACAGTAAACATTTTTTCTTACCTATGACTACAGAACCAGATGTACATTAGTACTAGCAGAATCTCAGAGCATGAGCCAGCACAAGACCATCCAAAAGGAGACTTTTGGATGCTCTTTAACAACATGGTGCAACAACATGGTCCTACTGAGGTTGAGTCAGTACTAGTACCACACTTTGGCAGTGAAGAAAACATGGTGCAACAACAACCACAACAAGAACAAGCCAGAGAAGGGGAACAAAATGCTAAGGGTCAACAACATGTACAGCCTACAGATGAACAAGATGACGAAGAGGTCAGAGCTATACAAGCTGAAAATGAGAGTATTATGGCAGCTGAGCGTTTGTCTCAGGAGGAAGCTAGCAGACATGTTCCTCGGCTTGGCATGAAATTCAAAACACAGAAAGAAGCATACAAATTCTACAACGACTATGCATTTATTGTGGGGTTTTCGTTACTCAAAAGCCACACATACAAGTGCAAAGATAAAAAAGATCCCAATTATGACCAGGTAACAAGAGTCACACTCAAGTGCAACATGTCAGGTGGAGGAAAGAGGGATCATAGCTCTGCTGCTTCAGGAGTGCAAAGTGCAAGAAAGAACAAAAAGAAGATTTCTGGTACACCACCAACACCCAATCCAGTGGCAAACAAACGGAAAACAAGTACACTTGTACCGACCCAGTGCCCCGCTGAACTTGTTGTCACTCTACAAAATGGAGAATGGACAATCACTAGATTGAATCTTGAGCATAATCATGCGTTTGCAGGCAAGAATCAAAAGAACAAGCTGTTTTCACAGATTAGGATGACTGAAATGGAGAAGCAACTAATTGAAACATTCAACAAAGTCAACCTACCGGACAGGAAGATAATGGCAATCCTATCTTATATAAGAGGCGATGTCACACCATACAACAAGAAGCATATCAGTAATGAGAAGACAAAGTTAAACAAGGCAACATCAGACAATGATATGCAGCAAGTGTATGACTGGTTCTCTAAGAAGCAGGCAGAAGACCCCATGTTTTTCTACAGGTTTTCCATAGATGAAAACAACAAAGTGAAAAACATTTTCTGGTCCAATGGAACAAGTAGAAGATACTATGAGGAGTTTGGAGATTGCATCAGTTTCGATACAACCTACAACACCAACAAGTACTCGCTCAAGTTT
Source organism: Saccharum spontaneum (assembly GCA_022457205.1). Lineage (NCBI taxonomy): Eukaryota > Viridiplantae > Streptophyta > Magnoliopsida > Poales > Poaceae > Saccharum > Saccharum spontaneum. Next base: position 15,853,052 of record CM039617.1, on the reverse strand, counting down.
GCACCAATTGTAGGAATTACAGGGCATGGGGACAACTGCCTCTTTGGCTGCGCCTTTATCATGGATGAAACGACAGAAACTTTTGAGTGGCTCTTTCAGACAATGCTCATTTGTATGCAAGGGAAGCACCCTAAAACTATAATCACAGATCAAGACCTAGCAATGAAGGCTGCCATCAGAAAGATACTACCAGAAACTATTCATCGCAACTGCTTCTTCCACATTGTTAAGAAAGCACAAGAGAAGGGTGGAAGGGTATTTTCAACCGAGAAGAATAAGAAGCTCCATGATGATCTCTTTGACATCCTAAGAAACTCGCTGACAGAAACTGAATTTGAGCACATGTACAAGAAGTTGCCACAAACATATGATGTTAGTGGCTTCAAATACCTTGGCGAAATGTGGTTGAATAGGAAAAATTTTGTTCCATGCTACTTCAAGGAGCATTTCTTCCCTTTCATCAACTCTACAGCAAGAAGTGAAGGCACAAATGCACTGTTCAAACTGGATGTCGGACCAAGGTACAGCATTATGAGATTTATGAATGAGTTCCAAAGAATCTCAGATACAACAGAAAAGAATCAAGAAGAACAAGACTTTCAAACTAGATCAAGGCCTTATTTGAGTACAGCATATGAGTTCGAAAGGCAAGCTGCAAGGCTATACAACAGAAAGATTTTCTTCAAGTTCCAAAAGGAGATCACATTGGCAACAAAGTATGTGGCTCAGGAACTACAGAAAGACAAGGTTTATGCAGTTGTCAAATCTGAGTACCATAGGCAGTTTGAGTTCAGAACAAGAAGGTACATTGTCATAGTGGACTTGCCAAACAAACTCTACAGTTGTCTATGTTGCAAATTTCAAAAAGATGGCATAATCTGCTGCCATATCATCAAGGTGCTGACAAACCTGAATATAACTCAGCTTGATGACAAGTATTTCATTGAAAGGTGGAGGAATAAGGAGAGGAAACAATTGAAAATGCATAATGCTGTACCACAACTAGATATTGAGAAGAGCAGGCCTTTGAGGCACAACATTTTGTCAAACAAATTGAGCACTATTGCATCAGATGGATCAAGAACTATGGAAACGTTCAACTATGTTCTACAACAAGCAGAGACAATGGAAAGAAAACTGAATGAAACAACAGAAGAAGTTAGCGTGCATAAAACACAACCTACTCAACATAGTCATACAGAGCTGCTTTCAGAAGATGATGATAATGCAGTCGGGATGGCTCAGGTAGAATCAACACAACAAAATGGTACAGTGGTACTACAAGATCCTGATAATGCTAAGAAAAGAGGAAGACCCAAAAAACCTACCAGGCAAATAGGAATAGTTGAGGAACTCAGAAGCAAAACCAAAAGCAGCTTTGCATGTACACACTGTCGGGAAGAAGGCCATAACATCAAGACGTGCAAAAATAAGCACCTTCCTCAAGTCCCAAAGCCTTCAAAAACAAAGAAAAGGAAATCAGGTAACACAGACAAACATAGCCAAAAAGTATATATTAGCACTGCATCAACACTTGTGGCCTGTGTCATATGTATATTCATCTAATATTGTTGATATTATGATGCAGGAGATGTTGACAACCAACAGTAGCAGTGCAAAAGTCAAGCAAGCAAAATTAACAAGGGGAGATTAGGCAAATGAGACAACCAAAAACAAGAAATGGAATGCTAATAGCTGCAATTTCAGTGGCAAAATTATTTATGTAATTTATTAGCAATAGAGCAATTGTAATTTCAGTTTATGTCATATTGTTGTCATCAACGAAGACAAGCACACTACATTTGGTCGCAACAGGAATTGCAGTGCTGGACAATTACAATTTACATTCTACCAGCAATTATGAAACTGAATATTCAAATTGTTTGGTTTACATAAGCTCGGAAATCAGTGCAACAATTCGGTCCATCTCAAAATAACTAGCAGGTATATCCTGATTTGCGACTCTGAATCATAGAAAATATGTAGCACATGGAGTACAAGTGACAAGGACAAAAGTTAATATATGCTTGGTTATACTAACAAAGCAAAAGTTACTTGATTTTAACACGTTTCATGTATACATCACGTGACAATTCCAGTCAGTGAGTTACCTCTCAAGCCTCAATGATGTGCATCAGACCATCATCTTTAGAAAGAACAAGAGAGACCTCCACAAACCCTCAAAGCTTCTCTTTGTCATCGATACCAAAAGTTAATAAACTGAACCATAGTGCACAAAAAGTCTTCACTACCAAAATTATATAAACTGATCCTTAACTAGTAATAATGGTAAAAAAAGAGCAAGCATCAAGCAACAAAACAAACCATCCAATCAGAATATTATCATCCAATGTACTTTATGGTTACAACCAATTTATAACCAATTGTTCTCATCCCATACAAGACAGGAACCTAAACAAAACATCTAAACAAAACACAGGATGCCATGATCACTTGTAGTACTTTTCATACACCTGTGGAAAAAATAGTAAAACAACAATCAATCGAGTACATCAAGGAATAAAACACAAAGTAGAAAATTGCAACTGGTATTACCTTAGCATCATATTCCATGACTTGAGATCGACCATCAGTAGAATAATTGTATTCATTGAAAATCATGTCGTTGACATACTTGATACGAATATGCCCAGTATCAGCCTCTGAAAACTTGTCCTCCAAAGAGACATTGATGTCCCAAAGTTCCAGATTCTTCATTGCCAAAATACCACTATCATTGGTAAAGCTAAAACATGATATCAAAAAGACACATCAGAATAATATAAGCAACACAAAAAATCAAATGATCTAAAAAAAACTGTATTTCACCTACTTCTCAGTCTGTTGAGGTACATCTGCATATTTAATTTCATATCCATGGAACCCATAGTCAATGTTAACAGCTTTTTTCCAAACTGCTGTCAAGTTTCCTACCTAAAAGCAGCAAGAGACAAAAATTAGAGATATATGATGACAAGCAACGCTCAAAATTGAACTCACTATAGTTATTTGAGTCTAATATTTCTACAGGTACCAAATACTGATGCCAAAAGAAGAGACAACAGTTGGTCAACAAGAATTAATATGCTACTTACAAATTCATCACGGACAGCTTTATCAAAATTTGAGCCAGCTCCAAAATGCAGCGTACAAGAATCCAAGACATAAATAAATCTTCGATTCAAATACACAACAACAACATACCACCGATCTTGGAATAGAATAGGGAAATAAAGCTGTCAAAATAACACATAATGAAAAAGAAAGGGATTATTAGCACAACTACAGTGCCACACAAGATACATGCTACAAGCTTAAAAAATTATAAAAGGATGTTACTCACATATTGGCTGTAAACTAACGGCCTAGCAAGAGAAGCACCCTTAAAGCATTTCACTGCATTTTCAAATAGCTCCTTCTCCTTGCTATCATTAGGTCCATGATTTCCAATTAAATAGTCCTACAAAAACAGATTGCTCAATACTATTTCATTGATATAGTTACTACATTTAATTGAGGGGGAAAAAGGCAAAATGACACTTACACCAACTTTAGAGAAGAAGTAATGTTTGTAAGATTTCTTAGGGTGCTTCCTATGAAATAACAATCTACACAATGCATTCATCACAAAGTAATGGACATTTCCTTGAGGCTTTAGAGAACTTGCAAGTACACCTAACTTGACAACCACATGCCCATAATCAATTACAGAGAGACTGAAACAAAGGAAAACAAATCATTATTACTTCATTCAAGTGTCATTTTCTGAAAACACAAAAAACATGGTTCCAACCATTTATAACTCACTTGGAATGTTCATTTTCTGCCATCTTCAAAACGACATCATACATGTCAGCTTCAAGCCTGGACACTATTATCTTTGATTGAGGCATCATATAAGGGCTCAACTTGTATTTGCTTGGGATCAATGTCCTCTTAGGACGATGAACAGCCAACTTAGCACTAGAAGAGCACCAAGGGACTTGGTTCGAAAAGGACTCAGATTCTTCTGATAAACCATTGCTTCCCATACTTTTGGCACAAACAAAACTTCCACCTCGATTGGATGGAAGAGGTGTAGCCACCTGCAACATCAGAAAAAACATAAAATTGCTCGGAAAAAAAGAGTTAAATTGAAATAGCAGGCCACATGCTATTTTATTCTATTCTCCAACTACCTAACACACAAGCACACAAATAAAAGCAAATCAAAAATGCTAAGTTGCCTTTATTATAAATATATACAACAGTACTACCACTAACGTACAATAGAGTATGGATAGTACTACAACTATCCATACTACATGGCTCACAGCAGTCCCAAGTACTAACAATTGTCCTTCCAATAACAACGATACAACAAAACCAAATCAGTAGGTTATCTCACAAGACAACTGTTCCAAATTCATAAAACTAGTAACGCAATTTTACAAGATCAATATGTTCTCCGGAAGGGCTGACTGCAGCAAGAGGCATAGGAGCAGGAGCATCTGGATCTTCAGGAGGAGTCTCTGTAAAAGGTAAAGACTCCATATGCAGAAAGTCCTAATCAAAGAAACACTAACATATTAGTAACACAACAAAATAGAGGAAAAAATCACAAGATATGTGACAAAACAAATTTGACTCTCCTGATTGCTCACATTAATGGGACGACCAAATGGATTAGATCTCATCTGGTCAATAAAAGTCCATTTTTCTGGTCCAGGGCAAAACTAAAAGTAGAAACTGGTCTCACATTGAACCTATCAAAAAGAGAAAGAACATCAGATGCTATAACAAACAACAATTTACAAACACATATTAGCGAGTAAATAAGGTACAAACATACATTTACAGGAATAGCTCCATGGCTTACATTAGCACCATGATTGTCTTCTGAAGTACAGGTTGTTTGCAGCTGCAGCAACACATAATAAATAATTAATAAAAGGAATATACATACACTATTGTGATGTACCAAAGGTAAAATAGGAAATGGCAGAAACATGTACCACAGACTTCACTTTTCCTTGCGTATCACTGGCGACAGCATGTGGATAAACAGATTTCACAATATCAATAGGACAAGCTGTACCAGATACTGGACCAACAGGACGTCTCAAATTAGGATCTTCAACATAATTTCCTAAATCATCCTCATCTTCAAATATTCTAAACGATGGCATGCTAGGACTATTAAAGTAGGGAGCATTGTTCTTCATATTTGTCGGTGTTCGGATCCCGGGGGGTCCTAAACCAACCAGTAAAATGCTGCGTGTCCCTTCCCTGGATGGTGATGCAAGGAAAACACACGGGGGTTTATCCTGGTTCGGGCGAAAGAAGGCCCTACGTCCAGCGGGGGTGAGAGAGGTTTGTATTTCCTTGCACCGAGGTGCTTGCGTAGGGGTTACAAGCTTGCGAGAGAGGGCGACGAGCCCAAGTCTCAAAGGAGAAAAAGAAAGAGTACAAGGTGATTGCTTGAGATGTTGATCGCTATGTTGCGTGCGACTGGTTGTCCGTCGTCTTCTCTAGGGCCCTGGCCTACCCTTTTATAGGACGGGGTGAGGCCAGGACGATGGGAACCTTGAGATGATGTTTTGTCGATCCTATTGAGTTGACTGTAGCGACGTGCCTCAGGAATGGGAGGCCATCCTCTGGAACGTGATGTCGTAGGCGTCGAAGTGACCAGGAGCGTCGCGCCATACCGTCCTTTCTTCCCTGTTGCGCCGTGTCGGTGGTCGAGGTCGGGTCGAGGTAGGGTCAAGGCCGAACGGATAAGTCCGAATCCCTGGAATCCCGTTGTACGGGCCTTGTCGTATCCTCCCTCGAGGGTTAATAGTGACACACAGGATAAGGCATGGCGGGTATAGTGACGTTTTTCACCTCCCATCACGGAATGGGCGGTTGAACAGTGAGAACTGACGCTGGTATTGTTCCCACGTCGACTGTACGTGCGGCCATGCCGGTAGTTGGTAGTAGGTAATTGCATTAAATGCTTTGACTTTTCGTCCCGTGGTAGGTGGGGGACTGAGGGGGTCGAGCGCCTCGGCCCGGGCTTACGCGAGTCGGAACGCCCGGGGCGGTCGAGCCCCGTGCGGGTTGGAACGCGGTCGAGGCCTCCCGTCGAGGGGGGCTCGTACGAGTCGGAGACGGGGCGCGGTTGAGGCACCTCGTCGAGCCGGCCTCGTGCGAGGCGGACCTGTCGCACGTAGTAGGCTGTGCTTTATAGCGACTTTAATCGTTTTAGTTTTTATGATCGTTAAATGTGGGGTACCCCTATACTATTGGTACCGACAGTAGCCCCCGAGCCTTTAGGTGAGTGTACGTTCACTCTCCTAGAGGTTTTTAGCCGATGAACTGGAGTCATAGCGCTGTTCGCTTCCTCGACAGGGACACCTGAGTGCTTCCAGGACTTCTTCCGGTGGGGGCGCGCGAGCGCACCCGCCGGGTGTAGCCCCCGAGGCCTCGGTGGAGTATTGAGAAAGTCTCCTCCGAGGTCTTTAATCGTGGTTTGCTAGGGAACAGTTGATGCGGCTGAGCCCCCGAGCCTCGTGCGCACAAGGTCGATCGGAGTTTCCGCCGTCTTTCGTTGTCCGTCCCTCACGCTCATCCCACGGAGAGGAGGAGGAGGGGTGGGGATCGTCGTACTACCCCGTTCGGGCGAGTGCGACGACCTCCGGTGAGCTACTAGCGGGGAGATTCGAGTGAGAGTCCGTGCTCCAGTCGTTAGGAGTCGGCTTGGGGCCCGGAGGCACTCTCAAATGGTGCCAAGGAGTGGTCGTGCGGATGTCGGTTCCCTGCGACGGGATTCCGAGGGCTCGATGCCTCCCCCGAGGGGATTCCTGCTCCGTCCTCATCCTTTGGCCTCGAATACGTCTCGGGGTGCCTCGAGAGCGTGGCTCGAGCCCTGGCCGTGTACGGGCGCATCCCTGGTCGTCCCTTGCTCTGTTGCTCGAGGGCGGCTGTCGAACCCAGGTCGAGGGCCAGCCTTCGCTTCCTCGAGACTTAAAATGGGCCCGGAGCCCGTTAGCGGAATCTCGGAATATCCGTCCGCGGATCTCGCCCCGCCCGTTTAGCCAGGCGCGCCTTTTTAGGGCGAGATCGGCGCGGTAGTGGGCGGCGTGGCGTTCGGTTACTGCGTGGGGACGGCCACGTGCCCCGCTCCTGTAAGGCAAGAAGGACGGTTAGGTGGGCGCATTTATTACGGGAAACTGTTGCTACCTTTTCACACGGCCGTTGAACTTCTTCCCGGTCTATAAAAGCGCGGCCCTGGGGTCTGAGTTCCCCTCCGGTTCTTTGCGTTCTTGCCATCCTTTGCCTTAGGAAAGCCTAGCCCCCTTGCGCTTTTCGTCCGCATTGCCGCCGCCGCCGCCCTTTTTCCCCACACCTTTCCTCCCCGCCGGCGCTGATGGCTGGAAAGAGCCAGTTCCTCGCTACCGACGGCTGGGCCTCCTCTTCCGTGACGGAGAAGAAGCTGGAGGAGCTGGTCGCGGATGGGTTGCTGCGGCCGAGGACGAGCCGGTCGCGGCCGGAGTGGATCGCGCCGCCGTCGACCCATCGGGAGCCGGCCCCCCCGGAAGGCTACGTGGTGAGCTTCATAAGCTACCACGAACGGGGGTTCGGTATCCCGTCGTCGGCCTTCATGCGGGCGCTTCTCCACTACTACCGGGTGGAGCTCCACCACCTCGCCCCCAACGCCGTTGCGCAGGCCGCCATCTTCGCGGCGGTCTGCGAGGGATACCTCGGGGTGGAGCCGCAGTGGAACCTGTGGCTCCACCTTTTCAAGGCCGAGCTCTTCGCGCGGAACGCGGGAGCGAAGGGCGCCTTCTACGCCGTGCGAGTAGGGAGCTGCGTCCTTCAGTTGAGGTCGAGTCGGTCGGAACAGTACATCCCGGCGCGCCTCATCTCTTCGAACAGCGGGTGGCATACGGGCTGGTTCTACCTCCGCAACGACGAGAACCAGCTGCCGAAGTATACCGGCCGCGTGCTGACCGCCCGGGAGCACAACTGGGGGTACGGTGTGCCGGACGTCGAGAAGCCGCGCCTGGACCCGCTGCTGGCGGCGCTGCAGCAGCTCCGTGCTCGAGGCTTGACGGCGGCGGCAGTAGCGACGGCGTTCCACCGTCGTCGGGTGATGCCGCTATGCCGACGCCGCCTGCGCCTCGACCAGATGACCCCGGAGGCGTCTTTGGAGGGAAGCCGGATGTCGCACGAGACCCTCACCCCCGAGGAGGGGCTTCGCCGAGCCCGCCGGATGGTGGGGACCTTCCAGGCGGAGGAAGCCGACCGGCTCCCCATGAGGCCCACTGAGGGGTTCGAGCCCGTGGTAAGTTCTTTGGTACGCTCATCTTTTTAGTTCGATTCGCGTCTGAGATCTTCCCCTGACCCGGTCGACGCCATTGCGCAGGACTTATCGGCGTTGCGGGAGACTCGACCGCCGGTTCCGGAGGACCAACCTGCTCGGGACGCTCGACGGGAGCACGCCTCGAAGCAGAAGGCGGCCAAGGAGTCGACCAAGAAGCGGGCGGCCCGGAAGTCCAGGGAGAAGGAGGCGCGGAGAAAACTCCGGCGCCAACAGGCCATCGACGGGGTCCCTTTGGAGCCGTCGCCCTCCGAGACCATGTCGGGAGAGGACGACGGTAGCAGCGGCGAGGATGACGACGCCTTGTCGCGGTACGAGGCCGCGACCGGGCTGGGGAACCTCCCCGACATCCGCCCTCTGCTGGAGCCCCTCGCGGGGCCGTCCTCCTCGGTCGTTGTGGTCGAGGAGGTCGAGGAGGACGACGAGGAAGAGGAGGAGAGGAAGAAGAAGAAAGAGGAGGAAAAGAGGGAGGCGGGCCCCTCGGCGGGAGGGGTCGCCTCGCCCCGGACCCAGCCAGGAGGGTCGACCGGGGCGCCTGCCCCAGCCCAGGCCCCGCAAGCTCAGGCGGGGACGGGGGTGGGGGTGCCGACATCGTCATCGGCGGCGCCTTCATCGGGCGTGAAGACCCGAGGCCAGTTGGCCTCGGAGGCGCAGAAAACGCGTAGCGGCGCACCGGCGAGAGCCCCGAGGAGCGCCCGGTCCGCGGGCGGGGACGCCGCGAGGCCGCCGCCTGCGACCTCGAGCGGCTCGGACCGTGGGGGGTCGAGGCCCCTGGTGCCGATTTCTGGGTAAGCTTCTGAACAGGATGGGACTCGTCTTATTTCTTGATTTCGTCGATCGACTCATCCTTTTTATTTTTCAGACTGAAGCGGAAGGCGGAGACCATGGGGCCCACCCCCGTGAAGTCCCTTCGAGCCAGCGCCTCCGTCCTCAACCGGTCGGCGGCCCAGGACGCTGCCTGGGTCCGCGAGGTCGAGGCGGCGAAGGAGCGCCGTCGGCAACGGGAGGCCGCGGGTGCCTCGACGGCTGTCGGCCCCGACCCTGTGGTGGCGGGGTCAGAGCCGGCAAGGACGGCGGCGCCCGGCCCGGTCGAGGCGGAGCCCAAGGCGCTGCCCTCGGCTGAGGCCACCGTCGAGGTGGCCACGGAGGAGGCGGCCGCAGAGGCGACCGCGGAGGGGGCTGCACCAGCGCCGGAGCAGGAGGTGGCGCCGGCGAGGGAGCCGCAGCCGCAGGCCACACCCGCGCCGGAGCAGACGGTGGCGCCGGCGAGGGAGCCGCAGCCGCAGCAGGACTTACTGGTGCGGCCGGTGGGCATGACGGAAGGTGGGGCCGTCGGGCCTTCTTCCGGAGCCCCGGAGGCGGCCGCGCCGGAGGTCGAGGCGCCGGTCGCGGGGGTACCGGCGGTGGGAGCGCCGGCGTCCGAGCCGCCGTCGAGCGAGATGCCGGCCGCAGGGGCGTCTACGGCGGAGGTGCCGGCTCCGGAGGCACAGGCTGCCGAGGGGCCGGTTACTGTCGAGGGACAAGCGCCCGTGGTCATCGTCCTCGACGACGCCCCCCTGGACAAAGGAAAGGAGATCGCGGGGGCCGAGGAGGGCGAGACCACAAGCCGGGCGGAAGCCTCGGCCCCTGCCGGGGGTGCGAGCGAAGCCGGCCCTTCGTCCGGGCCGGGAGGTGCCCCGGCTGGGGCGTCATCATCGTGGCCGGACTTCGCCGCTCTGGCAATAGCGCGGGCCGAGGAGGAGATCCCGAGGTGGGGAGGGCCGCCCCTTGCGTTCAAGGATGCCGCAAACCTCGACGGCGAGCCCATCCTTGTCCTGAACGACAGGGACGAGGTCCACCGCTGGCAGTACCTCGAGGGCGTCCGCCAGCATCTCGATCGGCTACTCCGCGTGGCGACCGACGCCGTCTCGCGGGGTATACGGGATGCCACCGAGGTACGATTAATCTGTTAGCTTCTTTCGTGGCTCTCAGTGTCTTTTTTCCTTGGTTTCATTATCTTTTTTGGTTTCTTTTGAGTTAGGAACTCAAAGAGGCCTCCCGGCGAAAGTCACTCTTCATCCGGAGTGAGAGTGGTGTGTGGGCGTCCCTGTCTCGGCAACGGGCCCTGGTCGAGGAGACTCAGAAGAGGCTCGCCGATCGGTCCGCTGAGCTGGCGGAACTGCGCACCGCCTTCTCGACGGTGAAGGAAGAGGCGACGCAGGCGTGGGCGGCCGAGGCCTCGATGCGCACCGAGGCAGACAAGGCCCGGGAAGAGGCTGCCCAGGCCCGCCGAGACCTCGAGCCCCTGTCGGCGCGGGTCAAGGAGCTCGAGGAGGATGTCTCCCAGGCTGGCCGTCAGCGGGACGCCCTCAACGTCCAGATCGGGCAGGTGACAGCCCAGCTTGGCGCGCTGAAGGGCGAAGTCTCGGCGCTGAATGGGGCCATCCAGGAGAAGGACGCGGCGCTCCGGGCCGCCCTCCAGGAGATCGAGGCCCTGAAGGCGGCCGTTCGTGAGAAGGACAGCGCCCTCCAGGGGCTCGAATGGACGTGCGGGGGGCTCGGCGACGAGGTCGTGGGTTTGAAGACTCACGTCGAGGGTAAGTATAATCTGTTGTAGTTATGCCGTCGGTGCGTCGTATTGGGTGCTAATGTTAGCTTATCGTATTCCAGAGCTGGAGCGCGAGAACCAGGAGGCCCACTCGACCGCGAACTCCCTGCAGAGCCTCCTGGAAGCCGAGACCCGGAGGACCCAGTTGCTCGAGGGCGCGATCACCACCGTGTGCGACGGTCTGGGGGTCGGACCCGACGCCGACACCGGAGAGGACGCCCCAGGGAACTGCTTCATCCGCCGGATGGCCGCGTTAGGTCATTTTGCCCGGGAGAAGATACGGGACAGCCTCCACCACGGCGTAAAGAGGGCACTGGCCGTCGTTCGCTCTGGTTTTGTGTTCGACATGGAGCTCGTCGCCGACGGCTTCATCACAGACCCGGAGCGGACGGACGCGGAGAACGCAGATGCCTGCTTGGATCTGATCGAAGCCGCGGAGGGGCCTGGGAGTCGCCTGGCCTCGCTCTTTGAGCCCGAGGTGGTGCCGCCTGCTGATGACGAAGGCCTGTGAGCCAAACCTGGGCACGGAGGCCCGTGTAACAAGTTAGTTATTTTGAATTTTGATCGTGGTGGCCCTGGGGGCCTTAAGAACTCAAAACTTAAACTAGTTTGTGACGAATCTAGTTTTATTCGAGCCTTTTTTTCCCTTTCGGCCTGGGTTGTGTTCTCATACGATTTACTTAACGCGCAGTCACGCCCTTTGGCGTGGGGAGCGAGTGGAGGTGCCGTAGCCTCGGGGGCGTAAGCGATCTCGCGGCTCGACTACCCTCGAGCTTCAGGGTGCTCTTGCGGCCTTGTAGATCGTGTGAGAAACTGACCTAAGCGGCGGGGAGTGTGCTACTCTCTTTCAAAGTTAAGAACCGTCATAAGACCTACTTAGCGTGCGGTTGCGCCCCTAGAAGGCATGAGGGGTGAGAGAGGTACCGTAACCTCAGAGGTTGAAGTGATACCCCTGACTCGAGGGCCCTTTCGAACCTTAGGGTGCTCTTGCGGCGAAGTCGATCGAAAAAACGGTTCTTAAATTTTTTGAAAGAGAGTACAATGTTTTTTCGGGGACTGGGGGGTCCCCCCCTTGTAGCCCCCGAGGGAGGGTCGATTCTGGGAGTGCAGAGTCGATCCTTCCTCACTGTGAAACGAAAGTTTGAACATCGCTGTGGTCTTTATTGATGAAAAAGGAAATACAAGGCCTCGAGGCTTTCTAAGGAAAAAAGCGACGTAGCTGTTCAATGTTCCAAGCGTTGGTGAAGATTTCGCCCTTCTCGTTGGATAGCTTGTAGGTGCCCGGCTTTAGTACTTCTGCGATGATGTACGGTCCTTCCCATGGTGGCGTGAGTTTGTGGCGTCCCTTGGTGTTCTGGTTCCGTCGTAGCACCAAATCGCCGACGTTAAGGTCACGCCTGCGTATGTGCCTGTCGTGGTAGCGTCGGAGACTCTGCTGGTACCTGGCAGAATGCAACAAGGCCACATCTCGGGCTTCCTCGAGCTGGTCGAGGGTGTCCTCTCTTGCGGCGTTGTTATTTCCTTCGTTGTAGGCTTTTAACCTTGGGGATCCGTACTCTATATCTGTCGGAAGCATAGCCTCGGACCCGTAGACTAAGAAGAACGGAGTGAACCCCGTGGCTCGACTCGGCGTTGTTCTTAGGCTCCACAGGACCGAGGGTAGCTCGGCGGCCCATCTTTTGCCGTGCTTGTTTAGCTTGTCAAAAATTCTGGGTTTCAGGCCTTGTAGGAGCATGCCGTTGGCACGCTCTACTTGGCCGTTTGTTTTTGGATGAGCTACGGCCGACCAGAGCACGCGAATGTGATGGTGGTCACAGAAATCCAGAAACTTTTTACCAGTGAACTGGGTGCCGTTGTCAGTGATAATGCAGTTCGGAACCCCAAATCGATGGATGATGTCGGTAAAGAAAATCACGGCTTGTTCGGACCTGATACTGGTGATGGGACGAGCCTCGATCCACTTGGAAAACTTGTCGATTGCGACAAGTAAATGGGTGAAGCCACCAGTAGTTCTTTTGAGCGGTCCGACGAGGTCGAGTCCCCAAACGGCAAATGGCCATGTGATGGGAATGGTTTGTAGAGCATGTGCCGGGAGGTGGGTCTGCCTTGCATAGTACTGACAACCTTCACAGGAGCGTACTAGCTTGACGGCGTCGGAGATCGCGGTCGGCCAATAGAACCCTTGTCGAAAAGCGTTTCCGACGAGGGTTCGAGGCGCAGCGTGGTGACCGCAAGCCCCCGAGTGCAGGTCATTGAGCAGGTCCTTGCCTTCCTTGTTTGTGATGCAACGTTGGAGAATGCCCGTAGGGCTGCGGCGGTACAGCTCCCTGCTGTCACCAATGATCACAAAGGTTTTGGCCCGTCGAGCGATCCGTCGAGCCTCGGTCTTACCCGAGGGGAGGTCCCCTTGGATAAGATAGTCGAGGTACGGTGCGCGCCAATCAAGCTCGACATCAGATGGTGGGGTCGATCCCTCCACCTGCATGGCCTCGGCCCCGGTCGAGGGGGCCTCTGCCTCTGGTGGGGGGTCGAGTGACGACCCGTCGACCCCTCCGTCCGATCCAAGGTCGACAGATGGCCGTTGGAGATCTTTTGCGAAAACGTCGGGTGGGACCGTAGCTCGACTTGACGCGATTTTTGCGAGCTCATCAGCGGCCTCATTATATTTGCGTGCTATGTGGTTGAGCTCGAGGCCATGAAATTTGTCCTCGAGGCGTCGCACCTCTTGGCAGTAGGCTTCCATCTTGGGGTCGCGGCAGCTCGAGCTCTTCATGACTTGATCGATCACCAGCTGGGAGTCGCCTCGAACATCGAGGTGTCGGACCCCGAGCTCGACGGCGATTCTTAGCCCCGTGACGAGTGCCTCGTATTCGGCGACGTTGTTGGATGCAGGGAAATGGAGCCGGATGACGTAGCGCATGTGAACTCCGAGGGGTGAGATGAAGAGCAAGCCCGCGCCTGCTCCTGTTTTCATCAGAGACCCATCGAAGTACATGGTCCAGAGCTCGGCCTGGAGCTGTGTGGGAGGGAGCTGGGTGTCGGTCCATTCAGCCAAGAAGTCTGCCAACACTTGTGACTTTATGGCTTTGCGCGGTGCATAGGACAGGGTCTCGCCCATGAGCTCGACCGCCCACTTGGCAATCCTACCCGTGGCTTCCCGGTTCTGGGCTATCTCTCCCAAGGGGAAAGAAGAAACCACAGTAACTGGGTGGCCCTCAAAGTAGTGTCGAAGCTTACGCCGTGTCAAGATGACAGCATAAAGCAGTTTCTGGATTTGGGGGTAACGGACCTTGGTTTCTGAGAGCACTTCACTAATGAAATAGACCGGCCTTTGGACGGGCAGGGCATGAGCTTCCTCGGCCCGTTCGACGACCAGTACTGCGCTGACTACTTGTGATGTCGCGGCGACATAAAGTAGGAGCGGCTCTCCTGGGGTCGGCGGGACGAGAATTGGTGAGTTAGTGAGTGCGACCTTGAGTTTGGTGAGGGCTTCCTCAGCCTCGAGGGTCCAGGAAAAATGCTCCGATTTCTTTAAGAGGCGGTACAGAGGGTGCGCTTTCTCGCCGAGGCGCGAAATGAAACGGCTGAGCGCCGCTAAGCAGCCCGTGACCCTCTGTACGCCTTTCAGATCTCGGATGGGGGCCATCTTGGTTATGGCAGAGATTTTTTCTGGATTGGCCTCGATGCCCCGCTTGGATACGATGAACCCCAGAAGCATCCCTCGGGGGACGCCAAAAACGCACTTTTCTGGATTGAGCTTGATATTCTTTGCTCGAAGGCATTTGAAGGCAACGTCGAGGTCGTTTACTAGATTGTCGGCTCGTTTGGTCTTGACTACGATGTCATCGACGTATGCCTCGACGGTTGGTCCGATGTGTTCTCCGAAAACGTGCTGCATGCATCGCTGGTACGTTGCCCCTGCGTTCCAGAGACCGAAGGGCATCGTAACGTAGCAATACATGCCGAAAGGGGTGATGAATGAAGTCGCGAGCTGATCGGACTCCTTCATTTTTATCTGATGGTAACCGGAGTAGGCGTCTAAGAACGAAAGAGTTTCACATCCCGCAGTTGAATCAACGATTTGATCAATGCGTGGCAAAGGAAAGGGAACTTTCGGACATGCTTTATTTAAACTAGTATAGTCTACACACATCCTCCACTTCCCACTCTTTTTCTTAACTAATACAGGATTAGCTAGCCATTCGGGATGGTGAACCTCCTTGATGAACCCGGCCTCCAGTAGCTTGTGGATCTCCTCGCCGATGACCCTGCGCTTCTCCTCGTCGAAGCGGCGCAGGCGTTGCTTCACCGGTTTGGACCCGGCCCGGATCTCCAAGGCGTGCTCGGCGACTTCCCTGGGTATGCCCGGCATATCCGAGGGACTCCACGCAAAAATGTCGATATTTGCGCGGAGAAAGTCGACGAGCACGGCTTCCTATTTCGGGTCGAGGGTGGCGCTGACGTTCAGCGCCTTCCCATTGGGATCAGCGGGGTCGAGGGGCACGAGCTTGACGTCCTCCGCGGGCTCGAAGCTGCCGGCGTGGCGTTTCGGATCGGGAATCTCGTTGGCGAGACCGTCGAGGTCTGCGGCCAAGGTTGCCGACTCCAAAACCGCCTCGCCGTGCTCGACGCACTCGACGTCGCACTCGTAGGCATGTTCGTATGAGGGCCCCACTGTGATGACGCCGTTTGGGCCGGGCATCTTGAGCTTGAGATAGGTGTAGTTTGGCACGGCCATGAACTTGGCGTAGCACGGGCGTCCGAGGATGGCGTGGTATGTCCCACGGAATCCGACCACTTCGAAGGTGAGGGTCTCCTTCCTGAAGTTGGCCGGTGTGCCGAAACAAACGGGCAGATCGACCCGTCCGAGGGGTTCCGCCCGCTTCCCTGGCACGACACCGTGGAAGCCCCCGACGCTAGGTTGCAGGCGCGCCCTCTCGACCCCCAGGAGGTCGAGGGTTTGGGAGTAGATGATGTTGAGGCTGCTTCCGCCGTCCATGAGTACCTTGGTGAGGCGCGTGTTGGCGATGACGGGATCAACGACAAGTGGGTAGACCCCCGGATTGGGGATGTAGTCCGGATGATCATCACGGTCGAAAGTGATGGCCACCGCGGACCAATCAAGGAAGCGAGGGACCGCCGTCTGCACGGATAAGACCTCACGCCGCTCTCGCTTGCGCTGGCGCGCTGAGAGGCGGGTTGAGGGTCCTCCGTAGATCATGAAGCAGTCGTGGATCTCGGGGAATCCCTCCTCCTTGCCGTCACCCTTTGGATCTTCCTTCTTGTCGGCGGCCTTGTTGCCAGCGCCCTCAAAGTACCTGCGGAGCATATGACAATCCTCGAGGTTATGGTTAGTGGGCCCCTTGTGGTAGGGGCACGGTTCTTTGAGCATTTTGTCAAAGACGCCCCCGCCGGGGGGGCCTCGAGGCTTCTTGCGTTCGGCAGCGGCGACAAGCTCGTCGGCCGGGGCCTCGAGCTTGCCCTGCTGGCCCTTCTTCTTCTTGCGGTTGTTCCTTTTGGAGCCTCGGGCGGAGCTCGCAGGATCATCGGTCTTCTGTTTGCCAGTGCCCTGCTCGCCGCCAAAGATGGCACCAACTGCCTCCTCGCCGGCGGCGAAGTTGGTGACGATGTCCATCAGCCCGTTGGCGGTGAGCGGGGTGTGACGCCCCAACTCTCGGACCAACTCCTTGCAAGTGGTGCCCGAGAGGAAGGCCATAATTACATCAGAGTCGGTGACATTGGGCAGCTCGGTGCGTTGCCTGGAGAAACGCCGAATGTAATCCCGGAGGGATTCACCTGGCTTCTGCTTGCAACTCCGGAGGTCCCACGAGTTGCCGGGGCGCATGTAAGTTCCCTTGAAGTTCCCCTCGAACACCCTTACGAGGTCGCCCCAGTCGTGGATCTGTTGGGGCGGCAGGTCCTCGAGCCAGGCTCGAGCGGTGTCGGAGAGGAACAGGGGGAGCTGGCGGATGATGACTCGGTCGTCGGTGGCCCCGCCCAACTGACACGCCAAGCGGAAGTCGGCGAGCCAAAGTTCGGGTTTGGTCTCGCCGTTGTATTTGGCGAGAGTCGTGGGAGGGCGGAACCGTGCTGGCAGTACCGTTTCGCGGATTGCCTTGCTGAAGACCCGAGGGCCCGGAGGCTCGGGCGAAGGGCTGCGATCCTCCGAGCTGTCGTAGCGCCCACCCCTGTGCACGTGGTAGCCTCGAGCCACACCGTCACCGTGCTTGCGCGTGCGGCGCTCGACGACGTTGCCACGGGTGTCTCGAGGTTCTTGGTCATGAGCGACGGGCTCGGGGGCGGGTGCCCTCCGGATCCGTCGGGCAGGTTCGGGATGAACCGAGGCCTCCCTCTCCTTCCGAGAGGGCCCCGCGAGCCGCTCCGAGGCGGGCTCGCGTCGCCTCGAGGCAGAGCTCTCTGCCTGCTGCAGGGCAGCAGTCTCGAGGAGTTCTCGGATCTCATCTCGAGCCCGGCGCGCCTCGGGGTTCGATGGCTCGGGCATGTTGCGGAGGAGCATGGCGGCGGCGACGACGTTCTGGCTGGCTCGAGCGAAGACCGGGGGATCGGTTATCCGGTCCTCGTCGATGCGACGGTTGACGTCGCGAGCTCTTTCGCGAGCTCTCCCGCCAAGTACGCGTTCTGCGCGCTCATGCTCAAGAGTTTGTTGGAGTAGACGCAGATTTTCTCGTTCCTCGTCGAGCCTTTTCCGCAACTCGCGGACTTGGTCGAGCTGCGCCCCCTGATCCGCAGGGAGCTGAGCCTCGCCTTGCCCGGCAGGGTGCCCGTCGTGAGGAGGCGTGCGCCCTCCTCCGACCGGCTGTTGCTCCTGCGAATCCGACGCGCTTTCAGCATCGACGTTGAAGCACTCGCGGGTCGGATCGTAGGTATCGTCAGCCGAGTCGGAGTCAGGGGCGCCGAAATAATAGTATGACGGGGGAATGCACGGTCGTTGCGAGCCGCTACCGGGGTTGCGGCGTGGGGGAGCGGCCGCACGGGGTTCTGTTTCTGGCGTCTCAGTAGAGTCCAGATAATCAGAAGCCGGCGTGGACGCGACGAGGTCAAGGGCGAAGCGTAGGTGGTGCCCAGGGAGTTCCTCATAAGCACTCATATGAGTGCTTACGGAGGAAGCGTATGCTTGGGCGGCCGGGACCAGCCCAAACGGAAACGGCGAAGGAGATGTTGCCGCCCTCGCCGGGAGGGAGGCACGGGGCAGCGACGTTGCACCAGGCGGAGGAGCGGCGGGGTTCTCCGCTGGCATGCCGTCCTCGGCCAGGCCCATCGTGCCCAGACTTTCCACGAGAAAATCCGGGCCGGCGTCTGGCTGGGAAGCGCCGAACCGAGGAATCCCATTGCCCTCCGTCAGGTGGAGACGATGGTTGCGCCGGGCTCGCCGCCGCCGAGCGGCTCGCGCCAGCCTGGAGCGACGGTACCGGCGGACTGCTCCCCCAGGCTGGGAGAGCTCGTAATCCTCGTCGGTGGGGTGTCTTGGCGGGAGCAGGACCATATCGTAGCCATAGCCGAGCGACATGAACTCCAAACTCCCGAACCAGATCACCGTGGCCAACGGGATAGGGCGTTCGGGGTCAGCCATCCAGGGAAAAGGCGGGAAAGCGACGTTAGCACGCAGCGCCCCCCTACCTGGCGCGCCAACTGTCGGTGTTCGGATCCCGGGGGGTCCTAAACCAACCAGTAAAATGCTGCGTGTCCCTTCCCTGGATGGTGATGCAAGGAAAACACACGGGGGTTTATCCTGGTTCGGGCGAAAGAAGGCCCTACGTCCAGCGGGGGTGAGAGAGGTTTGTATTTCCTTGCACCGAGGTGCTTGCGTAGGGGTTACAAGCTTGCGAGAGAGGGCGACGAGCCCAAGTCTCAAAGGAGAAAAAGAAAGAGTACAAGGTGATTGCTTGAGATGTTGATCGCTATGTTGCGTGCGACTGGTTGTCCGTCGTCTTCTCTAGGGCCCTGGCCTACCCTTTTATAGGACGGGGTGAGGCCAGGACGATGGGAACCTTGAGATGATGTTTTGTCGATCCTATTGAGTTGACTGTAGCGACGTGCCTCAGGAATGGGAGGCCATCCTCTGGAACGTGATGTCGTAGGCGTCGAAGTGACCAGGAGCGTCGCGCCATACCGTCCTTTCTTCCCTGTTGCGCCGTGTCGGTGGTCGAGGTCGGGTCGAGGTAGGGTCAAGGCCGAACGGATAAGTCCGAATCCCTGGAATCCCGTTGTACGGGCCTTGTCGTATCCTCCCTCGAGGGTTAATAGTGACACACAGGATAAGGCATGGCGGGTATAGTGACGTTTTTCACCTCCCATCACGGAATGGGCGGTTGAACAGTGAGAACTGACGCTGGTATTGTTCCCACGTCGACTGTACGTGCGGCCATGCCGGTAGTTGGTAGTAGGTAATTGCATTAAATGCTTTGACTTTTCGTCCCGTGGTAGGTGGGGACTGAGGGGGTCGAGCGCCTCGGCCCGGGCTTACGCGAGTCGGAACGCCCGGGGCGGTCGAGCCCCGTGCGGGTTGGAACGCGGTCGAGGCCTCCCGTCGAGGGGGGCTCGTACGAGTCGGAGACGGGGCGCGGTCGAGGCACCTCGTCGAGCCGGCCTCGTGCGAGGCGGACCTGTCGCACGTAGTAGGCTGTGCTTTATAGCGACTTTAATCGTTTTAGTTTTTATGATCGTTAAATGTGGGGTACCCCTATACTATTGGTACCGACAATATTAGTTTTATCAACAGGTGCTGCCACCGCTTAATCAAGAAACAAAATGGTAAACAATATTAAAAACTACAGTTGACAAATATTCATATGTTAAAGCTCACATATATGAGAAAAAACATATATTGCCCAACACAAATACCATAATTGCAGTAAATCAAATGTGCAATCTACTAATAATGAATGTGCAATCAAGAAATAGGTAGTAAGGATGCTCTAACATGTGTCAGGTTTGTATCATAGACTTTGTTTAACATTTTTTCATGACTGAGAAGGACAAACAAACCGGAAGTGTTCTCAATTTTATTGATTGACAGTCCAGCAGCTCCAGTAGATCCTTCAACTACCTGAACAAGAACAATAAATGTCAAACTTCACATGATGCAAACTGACTGCAGTTAACAATCAGGTAAGATTATTACTTTACTACAATTTACTAAACACACAGACACACTAACAGAAAGTCACTTCTATTTTCACCTTTCGACGTTTGGTTGTAGGTTTACAAGCCAACACTGGCCCTTCTTCAACTACTACAGGTGTATTCTTTGTGCCTTCATGGTGCTTGTCACGTGCATTTGCAACTTTTGAAAGACCAGGAACAGCCATAGAAGCACTTTGGGCATTCTTCACTCCATCATTACCATCATCCACACGACTAAGAGGGGATCTACCAAGTTTTTTAGACACTCCACGTGGAGACTTGCGGGATACAATGGCAGGGCTTGAAGATTGAGGTGTCTTCTCATTCCTCTTGCCACCAATCTTTGTATGACACACTGCAAATGAAAAGAAATATAAGGAAAACATAAAGCATCAAAACATGTCCTGTTCCTATGTTTAATTTACAATGTCCTCTGTAAATTTCAGAGTACTTTTATTGATGACTCCAAAAGTAAGAGGATGTTGGGCAATATATGTAAGAGGACACAAGAGCAAAAGTAAGAGGACACAAGACAAAAACAAAGAAAACAAGAGACCCTCACACACAAAATGACAAGTACAATGACAAAAAAAAATTTTTAGGATGTGTTATCACAGATGACAAGTAACAATTTTTTTCTATGGAAAGACAAGGACAAAATAAGAGGTGTGAGCTTCAACAAGTCACAAATAACAAAGCTTCAAACGTGTTTCCACAAACGTGTTACAAACTAAATTAAATCACACACAAATACAAAAAAGAACAATTCACCTGGTGAGACATCCGAAGTGATTTCTTCAATTGACGGGGAAGATGCATTGGCTTTGCTCCTCCCTTTCCTTCCACGCTTAGAAGTTTGAGCACCGGCTTCTTCAACAATTACAGGGTTGTCCACTGTAGCTCCAGGTCCAGAAATGGGACTAAATCCAGCAAGCCTTGTTGACAGCCTTAAACTCATCTTCCGATTACTCATAGAACCAACACTGTCAGGACTCAAAGATTGTGAAGTGTTGCTTTTCCTCTTCTTATTATTTCTACATGAAGCTGCACATGAAAATATTAAAAAAAAGTATGCAACAGATTCAAAAGCTGCAAAAGACAAATATGCATTAAATAGTTTCAAACAAGCAACACAAAAAATAAATTTTAGTCATGAAACAAATGATACAGAACACTTCATGTACCTTGAGCAGATGAGCTACTACGAGGAAGAATCTCAGTTCCCTGAGAACCATACATGCCATCTGATTCAATTATCTCCGTTGCTGAGGCTTCTTCTTCATCAGTCTTAGCAACAGAGGCATTCTTAGCTTCAAAATCTTCAAAATTGGGATCTTTACCAGCAGCACCACCTTCTTCTTCCACAGTTCTAACACTTGGACAAACAACAGCAGGAACTTGTTCCACTCCTTCACCGTTTGGACCAGCAGCATGATCAACATCATTGACATCTTTATCGCTTGGACCAGCAGGGAATCTAGCATCCAAGACAACTTCAGGGGGTACAGCATCAACACCTTCATCATCAACGTTAGCTTGTACAGGAGAAGGTACTCTGCCAGCAGAACTCTCAGCATGTTCATGAGCACCACGACGAGCTAATGAAGCCTCATACAAGTACTTCAACACTTTCGAAACAAGTGTGGCCGGATTCCTATAGCCAACTCTAGTGTGGTGCTCTTCAAAAAGCTCGCACATACCATCTTTGTCCTGTAATTTCAAGTTAATATAAACATATCAATCATGTCAAACTCAATATACAAGAAGCTCATAAACATAGTACACAAGGCACCAACCTCTTCTTTGATGAAATCACAATGTTTATCCAAAGTCTTTCTAAAAAAACCATAATCCACTACATAGCAAGTGTCCTCAAATGATTTGACCTAACACAAAATGTATTGAAGTCAGCATCCTGAAAAGACCCTTACAAACAGAATGACAAAAGAGTGAATAACAAAGAGGATAAAAAGAGGAACTACTATGACGAAAATTGCGTATGCTAGACACTAAAATTGTAGTCCCATCATGTGCAATTTACATTATTAATAATAGCAATTAATTTAATTCGTATTTTTATTTGTAATCTTTATGAAGAAAACAGCAAAAATTTCAAAACAGTCTACAACTTCTCAACCTGCCATTGAATCCCACCAAGCAGATTTATCAATTAACATCCACACTATCTCATGACACAACCTGTAATTGAATTTCAATGTGTATTATCATTGGCTTAGGATTCAGGCTTAGGTCAGTTAACACACACACAAATGGATTTAGGCTTATACCAGTAAACACACACACAAACATAAACCATTACACAGAAACTATAACAAGGGTGCATAAACAATACTTACCGGACGTTTTCCAAACTTAGAATCAGAGACACGATCATATTTAGCATAATCTTTGATCATCGATCCTTTCCAACATTTGATTCTTGGCAGAGTTGGGGGAAGCTCACGAACAAACCCAAAGTCCAGAAAATCCAGATAATAAGCCTACAAAGAACATTGAAAAAGTAAACAGTAAGATACATTAAATATAGATGACAAATAAATAAATAGGAAAGAAAGGACAAGTGGAACAAGACTTACTGCTAAAAAGTATATGCAGCCACCTATTGTCTGCCTATTGTTTTTCTTGTAACTTGAGATTGATGAAAACAGCCAGTCAAAGACAAACTTTGACCAATCCCAGTCTTTCATAGTAGAAACATCAAGCAAAGGACCAAGATATTTGGGACTAGGAATAGTGCTTGAGTTTGGGCATAAAAAGAAAGACAGAGCAACAACCATGAAATATCGAAATATGTCATCTTCAGACAATGTGTTGCCTTTCAACTTGTCGCCAAATGTGCTTTTCAGTGGCAGAGACTTCTCTTTGATTGCTAAAAGAAACTTGGTCTTCACAGAATCGTTATACTGTTGCTTGATATCTTCACCACCAAATGGAATTCCCAAGCAAAGATGAACAGATTCTGGACTACAAGGGATTACTTTCCCTCCAACAAGTATGTCACGGCAATTTACATCAACTTGATCAGCAATCCACTGCACAAATCCTCTTGGAACAGAACAACCATCATAATCTAACAACCTACCAAACCCATGGCCCCTGATAATGTCTTTCTTATGGTCATCCAATGCACTTATTATATCTCCAAAATACTTATTATTGCACCTGCTTGCTGCCCTAGAATATGAACTAGCACCAGCAGTTGATTTTCGTTTGCCCTTGCCTTCAACATGACTAGTATTCTGGAAAACAATGAAAAAAAATTGGATGTTATCAAACTAAGCATGATTTCACTAAGCATGGTGTCAAAACAACAAAACGACATGCTACTAAATTTACCTTTCTAGTACGTCTAGCTCTACCCCTCTTCTTAGAAGAATTAGCATCATGAAAAAAGTATCAATAGTTAGTTCACAACAAACACAGTGGAATCTAGTATAACTGCAGGACAACAACAAGGGACAAAGATCTTTGTGCTCATTACTGAAGGTAATATGCCAAAACACAGATAAACAAACTATGCACGGTTCAGTCCAAAAGGTTTCAGGAACATACTCCAGACATGACTCCTCTAAGACCCTTCAAAGCTTCAACAGCTCCAACAGGATCAATTTCATCATCTGAGCAATTTGAGTCCTAAAAGCATAATCAAATACAAAATATTGAGCCAAGCAAACAAGCTGAGAATAATAATCAGCCAAATATTAGGAGATTTAGCCGGAAAATACCATATTCAGCACAAGCTTTTAAGTTCAAAAACATCCAACTTATTCATGATCAAAACATACTGTTCCACAACAGTTTTAGGACACAACCAGTCCTTTAAACCAAACTCAGAGACATAATATAATAACCAATCAAACCCTACAACAGAAGGAATTCATACACTGGTTACTGCTCAAACCGCATCCACTGAAACTATTATGGTCCAGAACATGATGACAAGAGTTACTACTCACTACCTTTAGTTCATGATAGCTCGCAAAAACAACAACAGAGACAACAAACCAGAGACGCAATAAACTAAGAGAATTACCTCACCAACATTCAATGATTCTGAGTTCTCATCTTCAGACCTCATAGAAAAATCATCATCACTCTCAACATTTCCGGAGTCGTCAGCCATGGCTATATATATATACATAAAGAATAATTAATCACCAAGTTGCTAGTTGCAGCCAATCAAATAACAAACAAAACAAGTTGCATTTAACATTCTAATATTAGTGACAAACAATCTGCATTTCAGTGATACTTTGGAAATTAAGGATAGGAAATAAAAAAGGTAACAACAACAGTTAACCTGTGTGATTGATGAATTTTGTAATACACTTTTCTCTCTAGTTTGGCCGCAGATGCCCTCCTATATTAGCACCAAATTTTAGTTTTTATATACGAGACTAAATTTGTAATGGTTCCGTCATTATAAATTGCACTATACTTTCTCACTAATCTAACATCTCCACTTGCTGATAAATTTTTAATGGTAATTTGGCCCCCCCTTAATTATTACTCACGCTCCGCCACTGGATGCAGTAGTACTATGGACTGATGCAATGAAAGTAGAAAAGGCACAAATCATCATTTAATCATTGGGACGAATCATCATTTTGGGTGCAATAAGCATGCAATCTCTAAATCACCTTTATTCAAGTCTATTGTGAATCATCTCAACATAAGAATCACAACTCCCAACTGAAGCATAGAAATAAATCTGCTCATGGACAAGAACAAATGCAAACACCACAAATGCAAGATCCAAATACTACACAAATAGAACAAATGAAAACCCCACCACCCCATACATCTGCTTGCCACACGACAGCCCTGCCAGCAAGCCCCACCCCCGTTTTGCCATCCCAATCGCCATGCCTGCCGTCAGAGCAAGCAACCATAGCCACAACCAAAATCCAACACCATACCATACCATGATGAACCAAGTCTGCAAGAAACACACCACACTCACTGCTACAAATGCATGCTTCTCCAGGACATGCACCCATCACAATTCTTAATCCACAATACAACAGAGCAAACAACTACCATGAAGAACCATGCTCATCTCCAGGACATACTCATATCCAGGACATGCTCCTCCCACTTGCCATGCACGTCTGAGCAAACTACCATAGATATTTGAACTAGTCTGAAATCATGCAGACACCAGATCTACCAAATAGAAACAAAAAAATAGAAAAGCCTAAAATAGAGTATGAATCATGCAGTTCCCCATTTCGCAAAATCCCCACTCCCAGCGCCACATCCACCGCTGCAACCAGTCCTCGTCCCCTCTTCCGTATTCCCTCCCCATAGCCTAAATCAACAACGAACCGACAGCATCCCAAAACATATATGCAGCGGATCCCTCATTTCGACCAATCAACCATCACAAAGACAAATCCCCCGCCCAATCTTCCAACCATGCATGGATTCGAGCCAGATCTAGAAGAACAACCTCCAAGCAAACAAGCACAAACTAGAGGGAGAGGGAGCCGCGACCGAACATACTAGAGGAAGGACCTCCGGTAGGCCTCCAAATCGACGAGGGAGGACCTCCGCTGCGCCTGGACGAAGACGAACACGAAGAGGAGCAGGGGAATCGCCGGTCGCCCCCCGTCCGCCTGATCCCTTTCTGTCTGAGCGCGACCTAGGAGTTTGAACAGTGTCCTGTCCGGATTCCAATCTAAGGCGGAGCCGGCAACATTTTCGGTAACGGGCGCGCACAACAAACTTGGACCGGACCCGAAAAAAGGTAACGGGCGCGCACAACATTTTCGGTAACCGTTGCCAGCGATCGCGCTCGCGCGCGCCGCGTGTCGCCTGGCCAAACGAACAAATCCCAGGCGACCATCAGATAGGAAAAGTGCTTTATTTTATACTCCTACCTTTCATATTGGTACGACGATCAGATTTTGGGTATTGTGGCATCTGAATTAATTACTACCTAAGTACCAGTTGATCTGATCTGCCGTTGCCATGAGGTTCATCAAACTTAATTGCCGCTGCTGTCACTAGTTGCCGAATATTTTAATCTAAACACTGTTTAGACGTATATCGTTGCTTCCTTCGGTGACTTGCTCTTGTTCATTAGCTGTGACTCATGATCGGTCAGACCAACTAGCACATACACTAAACACTCTCGAGAGCATATATATTTGTTACCTGCTGATTACCTGAGCTGAGAGAAGAAATTATTTTTTGCTCGCTGATTGATAATTTGAAAGGATTCTATCATATTTCTGTGTACCATGAAAGATTTGGGCAATTAATTGGCGTGGTGGTATCATGTGACATTAAGTTCTGAAGTTATTGCTTGTGAGAACTCAAGCAAGGGTCTGCACCGCGAAGTTGCATCTGCTATCACTTCTGACGATGTTTCAAATGAAGTCGCCAACAAAGCTCAATTAGTTATTACTCAGTCACATGATCCTCCTATGCAAATTGCTTCTGCTGTTGGTGGAATTGCCTCTGGTGTTGGTGCATTGAAAGTGGGTGAACAAGAAAATTTATCTTTGTTTATGTCTAGCAAATATCCTTTCAAGAATGAATCATTGATGGACCATGGCAGTGTTGTCATTTCTACAAACAAGAGTACAGAAGTGGTTGATTTTAACTCAAAGCCGAGGACAGCTTTGTTTAAAGGACGTGAGGATGATGAGCCCATGGCTCCTCAAGTGAATATTAGAACTCCAGTTGACTTATCCGGTAAAAATATGGAAAACGCTTATTTCACAAAGCTGGGTGTATTTTTGTTTCATGTGCGGCAAAATGTGTCGAAGAAATGGGAATTAACTTGCACTGAAATTATATCAAGCAAGAAGCTAATTTTTGTGGGGTTTAATCTACTCAAGAAGCTGGAGGAGAAGGAAGAAAGGAAACTAAACACGCCTGTTTCCATGCTGTTGACGGAGCCAACCTGAAGTCGATGAGGTTAGAGCATCTCTAATAGTTTGGTAAAAGCACTTGCTATCCTTGTTTGTTTTGGCAAAACATGAAAATACATGGTCCAATAGTTTGGCAAGTGACTTGGCATAATTTGGGGAGTTGGCATTACTTGGTCCATCACGCGCATATTTGCCAAGCCGAGCAGCACTTGCCATCGCGTGCAGGGCCCCTGCCGGCACAGTGCTAGGCCGTTTGTCACTGTGCTTGGCCGTGTGTGCATGGAGGCAAAGCCTGTGCAAGTGCTTGATCGACGTGCAAGTGCACTGTGCTTGGCTGTTTCTGCATGGAGGCAAAGCCTGTGCAAGTGATCGACGTGCATGAAGGCAAAGATAATAATTATGAAATCGCCATCTGAGATGCCGAACGGAGGGGGAAAATCACCTGGAGGCCTTGGAGGAGATGGGCGCCTAGCTTGGTGGAGGAGTTGGCCGGCTAGTTGAAGGAGATAGCCGGCCACCAGCGATCATGGAAAGCAGCGTAGGAAGCCCGTCGCAGGCGTCGCAGGCGCCCAAAATCGCGCGGAGCACGGCGTGGGGCAGCGAGGTAGTTGATCGGTTAGGAGTGGGCCTACTTTTTCTAATTTTGCCAAGCCCAAATGGCAAACTATTGGAGATACTAATTTTTTTCACTTGCCATATGTTTTAGTCACTTGCCAAATCACAAAATTTGCCAAGTGGTTTTTACCAAACTATTGGAGATGCTCTTAATTAGTACTCCCTCCGTCCTAATGAATGTGTAATTCTCACATCCCGAGAAGTCAGCCATCGCAAATTTTGATTAAAATTATATAAAAAAATACTAACTCTTATGAGACAAAATAAGTACCGTTAGATTGGTTATGAGATATATTTTCATAATAAATTTATTTCGAGACATAAATGTTAATACTTTTTGCTATAAATTTAGTCAAAGTTGACACAGTTTGAATGGCACGTTTCCCATAATTGCATAATCAACCGGACGGAGGGAGTATATTAGTCAAGCTGCCGCATTATTATATAATTTCCTTATTTTAGTTTTCTATAGCTACGTTCTGTGGTGTACGCATGCACATTATGGTTGAGTCCAACCCGGTTGGAGGGCGGATATATGGGAAACCCGTTCTATTCGATCATTTCCGTGCGCGGGGGGCGGGCGGGTTCTGTGCGCGTTGGGGGCGGGCGGGTTCTGTGCGCGTTGGGGGCGGGCAGGTTCTGTGCGCGGGGAGCGGAGGAAGGGCGGTTTTCCGATCTCTCTTCTATTCCGTGCGGGAGGCCAAGGCGTGGTACGAAGGGCCGGTGTCCTTGCGTCCACAACACTGTCCGATGGATTAGACGTCCGAGCGCTAGTGCTCCCAAAAATCAAAGCATATCTCACTAAACCATGACTATTCTAAAAATATCAACTCAACATTAAAATGTTTTGTGCCCTTGTAAAATAACATTGGATGATCACAATCTCCGTAAATACCATTGAAATTTTGCACCATTATAAAATAGCACCGAAAGGTTAGACCGTGAACTGAAACTAGCATTCCGTTAGCTAACGAACAGTAGGGAAGGCATTGATGAACTTATACTACATGCAGTAGGGAAGGAGGTTGGCACGTGGGTTATGCATATCGGGTTCATGTCAAGACCAACTAGTGGACACTTTTCAATTGGAACCGTACAATATATAAACTGATTACTTTTTTAGTTTTTTTCTCCTCCCAAGGTGCTGGGGCGCTGGCAAATACTCCCTCCGTCCAAGAAACGATTGTAATTCTCATATTTCTAAGAGTCAAACCATTTGGATTTTAACTAAATTTATATAAAAAGGTACAAATATTTATGATGCAAAATAAGTATCATTAGATTAGTAATAGAATATATTTTCACAATAAGTAGGGATATAAATGCTAACATTATTTACCGTAAACTTGGTCAAACTTAAACTATCTTGATCTGCACGGATCTTATAATTACATTCTTTCGTGGACGGAGGGAGCAGTACTATATAATTTGTTTTCCCAACATCTCACACTCGCCATATGGTTTGTTTCCTGAGAGCATCTCCATCAATCTATTTATACTATAAAGGACAAAGGAATTGAAAAACATCATGTACCTAAAAATTTCTTATCCACCTAATATATGGACCGTTGATGGCTTAATCTTGCTTAATCTGATGGTTCCTGTTAATCTGATGCTGAACCCGTAGTCAGATCTTACACGTAAGATCTTACACGTTAGATGTTTCATCTTGTTTTTTTCACCGAGAGTTTTCTACCCGCTACCTGTACCCGCTGTAACACCCGTGTTTGTACATCATGTTAAAAACCACTAAACATTTGAACTTTTAAAAATTTACAACAAATTAAAACTTGATTAGTCTATTTTCCTGCAAAACCGTTTTAAAAGAAAATGCTTTTCCAAAACCCTGCATCAAAATTCACCATATGCATTTAGCGTAGAACGTTTGAATTGTTTGGTTGCATGATTGATTGAGTGCTTGGTTGATTGGAATGCTTGCTTCCTTGACTTCATGATTGTTTACTTTCTAGAATTTATTTTGTGGCACCAAAATAACCTCCTTTAATTATCAATTGCATTCTTGACCTTTTCTTTATATTCTAGCAGTAGATAATGCATACTGTGTTTTGCTTAATTATAGTCACCGCATTGATAGATTATAGATTTAATTGTTCGTCCTAGAATTAGTTTACATATGAGATCCTTGTTTCTATTATAGTTATATATATATAATATTTAGATATACATCATGGTTACATTCTTTAATTTCCTAGTACTAGAAATGCTCTATCTAGTACTAGGAAATTAAAGAATGTAACCATGATGTATATCTAAATATTATATATATAACTATAATAGAAACAAGGATCTCATATGTAAATTAATTCTAGGACGAACAATTAAATCTATATATATATATATATATATATACCCTCCGTCCACAAATATTTGCACGTTTAGGTTTCAAATTTTTCCACAAATATGTGCACACATAGGCTGTCACATCATAGAAGTATTGGCCACCATCAGCGATTTTACCAGCACGTGGGACCAAAAAAAATAAAAAAAACAATTTGTCAAGAGAAAAAAATGAAAAAAAAATCGACGGAGCCTCCAGAAGCTACATGTTCGTTCAGTTCACGGATCTGTTTTCACCCTCCCGCCAGATGCCTGGTCTCTGCCAGCGCCGGCGTCATGTTTCTTTGATGTTTTTTTTGGTGAAGCTTCGAGGACGATCGAGTTGAACTGAGAGGTGTCCATAGTTTATAGGGGCAAAAAGGTCATTTTTCATCTGTCTTGGTTTGCGTAGACCTAGAAATACAAATATTTGTGGACGGAGGGTATATATATATATATATATATATACACGTATAGGTTTTTTTATATATGCATTAGTTATATGTACGTGCACTGTTACCAAAAAGGAATAGAAAAACCCCTGCTGTGTACTACGCCCCTTGCCGAATGGGCCTAGCCAGCAACGGCAGCAGCCTCTCCCAGCTCGGTCCCAATTGGCAACAGCACAGGCGCAGCGCATCGCGTTGCCTCCGCGACACCGCGTCCTCCATAGTCGAGCACGTGTGGTCGCCGAGATATTTTGCTGTGAACCAACCTTCTCTGATGTCGTTTCCGGCGGCGTTCTTATCCAATCCGGGAACTCATGTCGTCTACTGCCCCGTGAAGCTGTGTTGCCAGCTCACACGCGGCGCTGCCGCCTTGTTGCCATGCTCCAGTGAAGGCCAGCCTGACTGCCTGAGCCTTGCGTGCGCCGCGTAGACACTGAGCCGCTGTTGCTCTGCTCTGCGGTCGGCAAATATCCTCCTCAGCTGGCGCCTTGTTTAGATCCTAATTTGGGGTGGCCAAATTTGTACAGTGCCACCCCCGAGCACTGTAATATTTTTATTTTTTATGATAATAATTGTTCAGATTTTGATTAATTAGGTTTAAAATGTTCGTCTCACAAAGTACAACAAAATTGTGTAAGAGTAATTAGTTTTTAATTTTATCTATATTTAATACTCTATATATATGCCGATATTTTGATGTGATGAGAAATCTTCTTTTTACCTAATAGAATTTGGGGTGAATTCTGGAATCTAAACAGAGCACACGAAGAATGCCAGCCCAGCTCGGCAGTCCACGTATGCGCCGCAAGCAGTCGTCGTCTTCCCCGGTTCCCCGTGTCGTCTTTCTTTCCTTTCACCGCGAAGCCCGTGGGACAGCACCGCGTGGACGACTGGACGCTGCCGCAGCATCCAACCATGCCGGCTTCCGTCATGCACCACCCGGTCCAGCCATCGCCTGTCCCGGAGCTGGGGAAGATGAGTACAGGCGCCAGCTGTCCCTCCGAGCCATCCCATCGACCTGCTGCTGCTGGCCTACCATGCCGGAAAATATCGGCCGCCTCCCCACCGCCTTACTTGCACCTATAAAAGGCCGGCGAGGCCACCGTGGCTAGACACCTCCGTCAAGCTCGGGGCCAGTCTTCCCTCTCCCTCCTACTCGAGCTCACCTACTCCCTCTGCTGGTTCTGGTGTTCGAGGAAGAGGACCAGCCGCCGGAGCCGAGCACCGCCTCCGCCTGGCGACGAAACTGAAGCCGCTGTCGCGCCGGAGCCGAGTCCCCTCCATCCGCCGTGTCCTTCTGCTCTCTACTCTACCGTCGTCGCTAAATGGAGGCAGCCGCCGCCGCGCACGACGCGTCGCGCCTCGAGCTGTTGCCGCTGCCGGAGGCGCGCCCGACCGTGACCTCGCCACGGCAACCGCGCCATCGGGACCACGCCATCGGGACCTCGCCTGGCGCCACTGCCCTGCTCGCCCTTCCTCTGCCTCGCACCAGCCCAGCGCACGGACGCCTCAGTTGCTATGCTTCGCCCTCTCTGCTCGCCTTCTCTTTCTCTTTCTCTCCCTCCCTCTCTTTCCTCTTTCTTGCTCTGTCTCGCGGCAATGGGATGAGGACGACCGAATTGACGAAGGCAACCAGGCCACATCGGCCAGGCCAATGAACGGGCACCACCTCCCTCCCCTCCCTGCATGGACGCGGTCCATGTGAAATAAAGAGAGAGGGAGCAGAGGTTCACCGATCGGGTAGAGACCACGGGCACATGCTGGTCAGTCCGCCAGACTGACAAGGCCCGTGCGTCATCCACTGCAAAAAAATGCTAGACGCACCTGGAAATCGTACACAGTAAATTAAACGATAAGCTAATAAAATTCCAGAAAAATTCCTAATAAATTTCTAAATTAACTAGAGTAGTTCTAGATCGTATTTATATAGTTTCCACCCATATTGTATAGATAAAAATAGTAGAATTAATTTGCATGCATTATTTCATACTCGCTTAATCGGTAAATTTAAATAATTTATATCTTGCATATTTTAATTCCAAATTGCATAATTCCTTCACCCTAAGTCATCTAAAATAAACCCAAATTAATCACACACTAAACCCTAATTAATGGTGCCCATTTAAATTCTAGATTTGATTGTTTTCCTTAATAACTACTCCCTCCATTCCAAATTATAAGGCATTCCAAGAATTTTGGAGAGTCAAAGCATCCTAAGTTTGACCAAAATTATAGAGAAAATTACAAAAATTTATAACATCAAATAGGTATACTATGAAAATATAATTAATGAAGAATCTAATGATACTTAATTGGTGTCATAAATATTATTATCTTATCATATAAATTTGGTCAAACTTGAGATCCTTTAACTCTCCAAGATTCTTGAATGCCTTATAATTTGGGATGGAGGGAGTAATTCGTAGTCGTATAAATAATTAATTAACTAAATAATAATAACATGTTCCGTAGTTGTATTACATTGCCGTGGTAGCCATCATCGTAGTAGTAGTTAGCCATATATTCGCGTATGTGCATACACCATGCCTATGCCTGAATATATTCACATAAAATGTTAAAGAGATCGATGCATACACACGTATGCCCGATACCCGGGTGTACGCCCTTGTATGGCTAACCTCAACCCTACCATATGGATAGAATCTCTTCATCTAAACATTACTTTAAATTGATATAATAAGGATAACCTTAGATAGAACCCATCACCTCATAGGACTAACCCATCTAGGATCGTTTCTTTCACTTTGGTTGCCCATGCTTGTTTGGTCGACGCTAGACCGCATATGATAGAAGATACGGAGAGAACCCGATGGAATCTCACAAGAATCAGGATCTCGGAATAAGGATATAATCGACAACGAGCGGAGGCAAGTCCTGACTCCCACCTCTCCTTTCCCTCCATATGTTATGTCACATCCATTCCGCTACTCCTTTTCCTCCACATAAATTTACCACCCCTAAACCACCCCTTTTCCACCGCTTCACCACTATCATATTCCACCGCTTTCATTATATTCCACCACTTCCACCATAAAAGCCTTCCACTCCCTTTTATAACTAATTATTTAATTAAGTTAATCATAAATGATGTTATTCATACTATCATGGGAACCAATGTTATGAGCATATATGACATATGATGAATATTGTGATATATATAATAAAATATTGTGACATATGATGAATGTCGGGATATATAATGAATAATGTGATATATATGCTATGAGCTTTATGATATGGATAACCTAAGAACATGGATGTTAATTGAACTGGTAAAATAGAACTTATTTTTGACGGGAGCGAGTGGGGATATTTCACGTGGTGTGGACTATCCTTTTGGGCAGGATCGGCTAGTGAGGGTTCCTGTTGGAGATACTCGCTTCGGTCATATAAGGACCTGTTCATTTGCCATCTCGCCTAGCCTGAATTTCGTACAGCCACATGTCTATATGGGTAGACTTGATCTCACACCCCGTTAGATAGAAGTATAAATTCTACTAGGAGGCCGGAGTGGCAACGGACTATCAGGAGATGACACGGATGCTGGGTGATCTTCCGTGGTCTGGTCGGCATGGATGCTATGTGATCTTCCATGTAAAATTATTGTTGGACCGTGTGCGAGCCCCTTTGTATATATATCTATTGGATGCTGTGTGATCATCCAAGTCGTTGTCCATTGGATGCTGTGTAATCATCCAAATCGTTTCTGACCCCTGAGAAGCCGTGGTAGAATTATACGGACATCTAAGGTAGCGCTCTTTCGGGTACGAGGTCTCGTTAGGCTTGTTCCTGCCACCGCGCATGGTTTGGAGCTGTGTCTATCATGTAGGGAAATTTATATACCTCTGCAGAGTTTACCAAATCTATTCGAATAACCACGTCCTTGGAATGGGCAACCGCTGGGACGAGGTCTCAAATGATTAGACTCTTTTATATAAAGAAACTGTGATAATCTGGTAAGTTGCAAGTTATTAATTATGGTAAGTTATAA
Source organism: Saccharum spontaneum (assembly GCA_022457205.1). Taxonomy (NCBI): domain Eukaryota; kingdom Viridiplantae; phylum Streptophyta; class Magnoliopsida; order Poales; family Poaceae; genus Saccharum; species Saccharum spontaneum. The sequence goes on along the minus strand of CM039617.1, from coordinate 15,818,662 downwards.
TTTATAAACTCCGAGAACTGGCGAGAAGGGTAATACTCTCTGAGGGCCCAAACCTCTATTTTATGTAACTCTACTACTATCATATAAAATTTCACCATAAGACCACTCCCACGTACGGCCTCCGCCATTCACCTCACATCTACTCCAAAGTTAAGGCTTGCTGAGTACTTTATGTACTCAATCCCCTCTATTCTATGTTTTTAGGAGTCAAGCTGTAGGATTACAAACGAGGATAAAGCTATCGAAGCTACGCCACGATGGAAAGACAGGAGTACATATGAGGACGGAGATGTACGTTTACGCAACGGAGCTACTCGAGGACCACTAGGATAAAGATATGGGGATTGAGTTTAGGATTAAGGTTTACGTCCGCACTCCAAGTTGCCTGTAGGAATGGAACCACGTCGTTATAGGACCGTTGTATTAGAATTCTGATGTATATTATAAGACCAATAGCCCAAGCTGTGTAATATGAACTTTGTAACGTATTTCCCCATTATCAATAAAAGTATGGTTTTTGATATCAATCTAGTTCGCTCTGTGCGTATCAGCTACTGATCCAAGGACTGATACGTGATGCACAGTAAACTTTAAAGTAGGGGCTCGACACCCGCCCACCACGCCGACGTCGCCTACTTCGTAACCACCCGCTCCCGTACCCATGCGAGAAACGAATCTGCGAAACGCCACCGTCACTACGTCGTAAACGCCCGCTCCCGTAGCCATGAAAAAGTATAATGCGAAAGGAGAGGAGGGGACGACAATAGGTGTCAGCGGCACCGACTCCTCCAGCGGCCACCTTGCTCTCCTCGCGATGGATCAGCGATCTCATCTCACCCTGGCGGGCAGTGGATGCCTAGCAGGCTCCCATGAACCGCTATACACTGCCTGGCCGTCGGGCGTCGGCCATGGAGTGGTGCAGTGAGAGACGAGTGTGAGGCCGCGGGGATGTGCGTGGCCTGCACGTGCAGCACGGGCGTCGGGAGGACCATGTTGGGGAGCTCCGGCACTAGGGCAAGGAACGTCGGCATGTCGTGCGCCTTGTCGTCCGCGAGCAGGCGAACGTCGTCGTCGTCCATCATCTCCACACTGGCACCATTGGTCGTCACCTCCGCCTCGACAAAGGCCTCCCCAGGATCGTCGGCGCAGTCTTGTAGTCCACGACCACGTCCTCGGTCTCTGGTCTCAATGACGTACGCCAGCACGGAGGTGCTGGAGCAGGCCGCGTGCTCACCGAGCCGTCCCTCGCCGATCTATGCGTACAACCGTCGGCTCGCCTGTGCTGCTGCATGTGACGTATCATGAGGTACGTCAGTTCATAACAAAGCTTATCAAGACTACATCGATGAACTATCGAAAGATTAGATTTAAAAATATATGAATTAATGAATCTTCCTGCATGTCAGGCTTCCAGTTTTAGGTCATGTGAAAAACTATTAGTCTCCGTGAAATTCAATTCACATATACATGCATGAATTGAACTGAACTTCTTTTTATGAAAAAAGAAGGTTAATAGTTCTGGTTGTCTGAACAAAATCACACAATATAGAGGGACTGTTTGCTTGCTTCCTATATCTTCATTTACCTTTGCAATCATACGGTGTAGGGGTGGTTCGAATTGATATGCTTCCTTATTACGTGCGGTGCAATTCTTCTCTCTATGGCTATTGCAATCAGTTCTATTAAGTTGAGATCCTTGCACTTCTGCCTAAGCTCGTCGATAGCATGTTCCAATTTAGCTTCACATATAAAAAAAACTTAATAATAACATATACAAAATGTTTAAAACATAATTTAGAAAACAAAACTTACAAGTACTTTTATCAATTTAATTTTTACAATATAATAAGACTTCACATATCATATTTTTAAATAATATATATAATATGTCACCTATCACAATTATAAACACGTGTGGGCCACGCAAGCTACTATTTAACAATATATTAAACTAGACAAAAGTATATAATGCTTCGCAAAAAAATCCCATATATAGAAACAAAGGATCAAAAAATAAATGAACTTATATTCAAAATGAAATAAAGGCCCTGTTCGGCAGGCTGTTTTTTTGGCTTATAAGCCGGCTGTGGCTGATTTGCTGTGAGAGAAAAACACTGTTCCACGGTTGATAAGCCGTGCTGATAAACTCAGCCGAACAGGGGGAAAACTTACAAATACAAGTAGTCTCCTGCCCTGCCTAAATTTACAATTAGTGGCTACATTCACTCACCACACATCCAGGCTAGATAACGCTTCACTAACACTTCAACATATTTTCAAATAATGAAAAAAATGTTGGTTTCAAATAACTTGAAAAATACTAGGATAAGATTATAACTATAAACAAGCTAGAAAATGAGAACAAAAACCATAATTTTTTTCTAGGCACGTGATGTGCATGTTAACTACTTTCTAACAAACAACGTGTAAAATATATGGTTATTCTAACTCCTAAAATAGAGCAGGGAGTGAGTTTATTGTCTACCTCCAATAGTTTCCAAAAACTTACTCCTATAAAAATTAAAAACAAAGTCACCAAACATTTTTCACTACCTTTAGTTGAAGTGGGAAAATCTGTATTAATCTTACCTCAATCTAGACCTGATACGCATGGACTGGCTAGTATCTGTTTGGTAGCAGACATGAATATTACTAGGAAGGTATGCGCGCTTTGCTGCACGCACACAGAGGAGCAAAAACGGGAAGACAAAAGCAAAGACAAAAAATGGAAAGGAAAAAAAATAAAAAATAAAAAATAAAAAATAAAAAATAAAAAAGTGAACAGTGCTGAACAGTATCCGCAGGCGTGAGGAGCCGGGAATTCTCGGAGCGTTAAGAGAGTTGTTATGTTATTGTTACGTTATTGTTATTGTTACGTTGAGGCCACGACAAGTTCATCAATGACAGTATAAGTTCGAAGACCTAAATAGTATAAAATTCAAGGTTTAGGGGGATGTTTGATTGTAGAGACTAAAGTTTAGTTGGTGTCACATCGGAGGTTACATAAGATGTCATATGAGGTATTCAGATACTAATAAAAAAACAAATTATAGATTCCGTTAGTAAACCGCAAAACAAATTTATTAAGACTAATTAATTCATCATTAGCACATGTTATTGTAGCACCACATTATCAAATCATGGACTAATTAGGCTTAAAAAATTTGTCTCGCAAATTAATCTCAATCTGTATATTTATATGACTGCCAGCTAGCAGTGTTTTTCTCTTGAAAAAAATCAGCCAGCAGTACTTTCAACCAGTCAGATCAGTGCAAGCGAAGGCTATTTGTGCATTTGAAAAAGAACACAAGCTGGCGACGACCTTGATATACAAGGCATCGATCAGAGAGGAGCAATAGCTTCCCTCCTTTGCCTTTGTCTGGCGCAACTTCACCCCTTCCAGGGTCTGGTTCCTTGCCTAGCCTAGCTCCTGCTGCAGAACCGGATACAGTGTAAAGTGAACCTGGCGAAGAAAGGTGTGCTCACCGATGCAACCTGTGACTTGTGTAAGAGGAACGATGAAGATGCAGACCATATCATCCTGAGCTGTGACTTCGCTCGCCAATTTTGGGTGAGGATTGGATGGAAAATGAAAGAAATAGGATCGGTGGAGAACCTGGGAGTGCCAACCCCCAAGATGAGACCCATCCTAAGGCGACATCATCCCTAATCCTCCTTTGTTGCCGGGAACTTTGGAAACACCGACATGACGTGGTCTTTTAGGGCCTCCACCCAAGTGTAGATCGACTGGTGATGGCTTGCAAGACAACTGCATCCCTCTGGCAGTGCCGTATCCCTAGGAAATCCTCTCTCCTCTGTAGATTCTGGAGATCAATTGTATGGATGCAATCTATCTCTTTACCCCCTTTCGACATTGTAACTGGCACCAAGCCGACTATTTAGGGTCATTTGGCCCTTCACCCACCAGAACTCATCTGGAATCTGTGGTAATATATTCAGGTGGAAACTCATTGGCCCCACCTACCCCCAACACCCCCCTCCCCCCGCGCGGTGTGTTTGCTAAAAAAACAAAATAAAACTGTTAGACAAAATTACAAAGCCGATAATCTGATATGTGTTACACAAAGACAACTAATAATTTATAATTATTTTTGTAGTCAGACAAAGATAAAAAATGGATGTATTTAACATGACAATTAACAAATCACAAGAGGACAAATACAATTTTAACAAATCAGGCAATTGATAGATAGTATTTGTGATCATTAGACAAAACCAAAAATACAATTATAACAATTTTTCAATATAGGAGAAGTGGACAAAAATTTTAAAACCTAGTAGTCTACGTGCGGCTGTGCTAACCCAGTAACCCGCCCAGATTCACACGGTCAGCACGTCGCCTGACGTAAGCCTAAATTTCAGGCACTTGACGTTTAAGAAAAGTGAAAAATTAAATCTGAAATATTGCAATGAATTCTCCCAAATTTAGGGCTGCTTCAGCAAAAGAAATTGGCACATGAGGCTGACAATGTAGTTAGTTCTCGCACCATTTGACGATAAGAGAGAGAGCCATAATATGTGCAGGTCTCCATACATACATACATACATACATACTACCTGGAAACCACATCTTGCAGTAGTGCACGATCCACTAGCTACTCCACTACGATCGTGGAATGGCTTTAGTGATAGGAGGATAGAGGCCAGCACAAGCTCAGCGACACTATAACGAGCTATCGGATCACAGGGCTGCGTACCACAATTACAGGTGTTTCCGATAAGCGGCACTGCAATTGTGATACCAGGGCTGCGTACCACAATTGCAGGGGTGCGACGCATCAGTCTTGATCTCTGGAGCATCTTCTGAGAGGAGTGCACCACAGAATCTTGGGCTGAGGGGGTTTGAGGTGATAGATGACGCCAAATCCCAGCTAGAAGCCGTGTGCCCTGGGGTGGTCTCGTGCGCTGATATACTGGCTCTCGCCGCGCGTGACGCCGTTGATCTGGTGAGAGTCAGTCCTTGTTTAGTTACCCAACTCGGGGTGGCCAATTCGGCACAGTGCCACCCTGAGCACTGTAGCAGTTTTGTTTTCTTGTGTTAATAATTGTCCAAATCTTGATTAATTAGGTTTAAAATATTCGTCTCGTAAAGTACAACAAAACTGTGCAGTTAGTTTTTGATTTCATCTACATTTAGTATTCCATATATGTGCCGACATTTTGATGTGATGGGGAATCTTCTTTTTGCATAGTGGAATTTGGAGGTGAATTTTGGAATCTAAACAAGCCCCGAGTCTTTTACATTTTGATTGAGGTCATGTCATGTTTGTTTTAACTGTTTTATTACTGCGAACTGATGACAAATTTATTTTTGTGCTGCCTTTTCTTGGGGTAAATAAATCCGTAAATGACCCAAGACTGGTGGGCCAAGCTGGTCGGTGCCGCTGGGAAGAAGAGACGGGAGACTCTCGTCAGCTTCTGGCGCCACTGCCTTGCCATCGCCTGCCGATCCTGTATCTGTTCAGAGGAAGAAGTTCGCGGACCAGGGACTGACAGACCACGACCTTGTAACATTAGTAGGCGCTCACACGATCGGGCAGACCGCAGACGGACTGCCAGTTCTTCAGCTACCGGCTGTACAACTTCACGGCGACGGGCAACGCGGACCCGACCATCAGCCAGGCGTCGCTGGCGCAGCTCCGGGCGCTGTGCCCGCCCAACGGCGACCCCGGGCGGCGGGTGGCGCTGGACCAGGGCAGCCCAGGCGCGTTCGACGTGAGCTTCTTCAAGAACGTCCGCGACGGCGGCGCCGTGCTGGAGTCGGACCAGCGGCTGTGGAGCGACGCCGCCACGCAGGGCGTCGTGCAGAAGTACGCCGGCAACGTCCGGGGACTCTTCGGCCTCAGGTTTGGGTACGAGTTCCCCAAGGCCATGGTGAGGATGAGCAGCATCGGGGTGAAGACCGGCGACCAGGGCGAGATCAGGAGGAGGTGCTCCAGGATCAACTTATGACAGCTTGGGACGTACGCGCGCGCGCGGCGGTTTTACTTTAACAACATCGAGTAGCACGGTGATGCTAGTGTCCATTGGGAAGAAGAGGAGTGCCGCTGTTGCTCGTCACTTTCGTTACTGTGTAAGTAAGAAGCAGCTGTTTCGTCCAAGAACAGATGCATTTTCTGTAGTGCAATCTGGTATACATCAATGATCAATCCGAACATTATGTTTATGTTTATTTGTGTCTTTCACTGTGTTTCCATGACCTGAAACTGAAAGCGTGCTAGTGTAGTTGGAGAAACACGTGACGCGTTTCTCATTGATTGACCCACGAGGTCCACGATGCATATTATAGTGTTAGCGCGCGGCTAAAAAGGCCTATTTTTAGGTGTCGTTTGCCAGGACTCTAAGTGGTTCTGATTTCAATTCATAAAAAAAAAGTGGTTCTGATTTCTTGCTACAGCACGGAGGAGCCCGAGTCCGTGAAGAAAAAAAACTTTATTAGTCGTTGCAGGTTCGTTTTGAGAGATGAGATAGAAACAACTCTTTGCTGCAATATATGGATGAGTCAAAACCCGATGCGTCAACTTTACCAAATCGCGGCTTAGAATCCAATATTCTATTATTTAGGTTGAGTTTGGTTTCTTAGATTCTTGGAATTTGTGTGTTAGATTTTTAGAATCTATACTAAAACATAAGTTGTTTAAACGAGATTGTCTTTTGTCAACAACCATGTGTTTGGTTGAAAACTGAGCGGTATTTAGATCCAGGGGCTAAAGTTTAGTTATTGTCATATCAAATATCATGTCAGTTAGAAGGACTAAACATGAGATAATTATTAAACTAATTATATAAATCGTGACTAATTTGCGTGATAAATCTATTAAGCCTAATTAATCCATCATTAGTTGTAGCACCACATTGTCAAATGAAAAAAATTAGACTTAATAGATTTGTCTCACAAATTAGCCTCTATATGTGCAATTAGTTTTTTATAAATAGTCTATGTTTAATACTCCTAATTAGTAACTAAACATTCGATGTAATAGGGACTAAACTTTAGAGGTGGAACTAAACACCCCTATAAAAACTTCTAAATAAATGAATAATTGCAGAGATTCGACTCGGGAACCTTTTCTGTCTCAAAATTCAGTAGCAACATTACTTCTCCTTGCCCATGCAAACTCCTTCCGGGGTTTCCAAACAGTATTCCCGCATCAGGGCTTTCCAACCAAGCAGGAGAACTTGGACCCCATAGGAAATACGTAACCATATTCCATATATTATAATAGAACTCATCGATCGAACCGACTACAAGAAGAATAACACCGTCGTGCTCGTCTTTCGTCTTCTCTGGCTGGCTCTACGATCATAATTCGGTGATACGAAGCTCGGCGAGAAAAATCATAACCCCTGAACCCAAGCATCCGCAGCTCGTCTGGTACTATTTTCTTCTTGCCTGAGCGCGTGCCATTCTTCTTATACGTACAATACAATATGTGTATGTGCGATCTCTTCCTTATACTTGCATGGTTTAGATTAGATGGTCCATCCTCGTTCAACGAAGGATCTAGGTCCACGTCACAACAAAGATGGCTCTAGTAGTTCTCCGCTGACCCGTCCCCGGCCACTGTTCAAGGCACCGCAGTCCAATGCTCCAACCAACGCTCCTTCACAGGTACATTTGATTCAGTACATTCGATTACAGTAATACTACGTGGTTTATGGAACAACGTGTAATGTAATACGGTCAGGCTAGCGTCCGCATGCTGCTCCCTACACACCACGTCTGCTCTGTTCCGCTCGGCCCACGGGCTCAGATTCTGCGCCGCTAGAACAACTCACCCCAACCATGCCACCTGCCCCCACGTGGGCCCACATCGTCCGAACATCACCAGCATCGAGAAGAGCAGAAGATACCGAGGCGAGGCAGCAGAAGGCGAGGAGGGAGATGCAACGCCTGATCTACTTTTGAAACATCCAAATAAAACATTTGCAACGTATGCTCAAAAACAATTGAAACATTTGCAACATACGTCTGAAACACTTGTAAAAAACCTAAAAACGTTTAAAAAGCCATTGCAAAATGTATGCAATATCCAGATAAAACACATGCAACATATGTGTAAAATAAGTGCAACATTCAGAAAAACATTTGCAACAAACGTTTAGAAAAATAACTAAAACATTAGGAACAAAAGCTTACAACTTACGTATACAACCATTACAACATATACAATATCTCGATTTACTTTTGCAACATCCATATGAAAACACTTGCAATATCCAGATGAAACATATGAAATACTTGAAACACTTGAAACATACTCTTGCAACATGCGTTTCCCGCGCAATGTCACATTGCTGCTTGGACGAAAACAGAGCTCCACGTCGTTGTGGCGCATGGAGCTCGCCGGTGCGCCCTTGGGCGAGGACCTACTCGGCTGCCTGGGTGAGCACCTACGCGAAGCGCACGAGCACCCTTAGGCGAGTACCTACTCCGCGGCCTGGGGCAACGCACCCTGGGCACGATAGATGTCGGGCTTGGTGCGGCGGGGGACGGGGGCACCGCGGGGGATGGCAGCGCTGCGGTGCGGCGGAGTGGCCTAGCAAGGTCGGCGGCCGAGTGCTGCGCCTCGGAGGTGGTCGCGCGCCGTGCCTGGTTAGGCCAGCGGCCGAGCGCCGGAGGTGGCAGGCGAACGGACAAGAGCAAGTGACCGAATAGGAACAAGTATGTGGAAGAGCTGTTTTTTTAATTTAGAAATGAAGACGCGAGAGGTCTTGAGGCTAGCATCGCGCGGCCCAGCAACGGAGCATCCAGCCACCCGCTTCCTGGCATTAGCGAATGTAATAGGAAGAAAAAAAAGAATTTTTGGTCAAATGGTTACACCAAAAGGGCATTTGGTCTAGTGGTATGATTCTCGCTTAGGGTGCTAGAGGTTTCTAGTTCAATTCTTGGAATGCCCCTGTTTGTTTTTCTTTTTGTTATTATTTTTATTAATCTCCCACCCTCCCACAAGACTCGATGGTTTTGTTTAAATTTTGATTTTGTTTTTTCGTCTTAATTGATATAATCTCCCACGAGACTCTCGTGTAGGCTGGCACTGGCCTGACCAAGGCCTTGTTAGTTCCCCTATTCTCCTCCAAATTCCACTATGTAAAAAGAAGATTCCCCGTCACATCAAAATGTCGGCAAATGCATGGAGTACTAAATGTTGATGAAATCAAAAACTAATTACACAGTTTTGTTGTACTTTGCGAGACGAACATTTTAAGCCTAGTTAGTCAAAATTTGGATAATTTTTACCAAATACAAACGAAATGCTACAGAAATTCTGATGCAGTGTTTTTCTCCCCAATTCACCAATCTAAACGAGGCCCAATGTGGCAGCGTCATCGTTCTGCAATGGTACTGGCGTACTGCCACTGATGCAGGATGAAGAAAACGACTCTGAAACTCGTGAATCGTGGAGAGCCACTTGTGCAAATTGACATGGCAAGGCATCACAAGCAATCAATGGAGTTGGTGGTTTTGACACGGACCGGTGGGCCAATTAAATAAAAAGTTTTACTAGTATAGTCCGGCAGATCAGATCAGATGTGTTTCCATCCAAACGGGGGAAAAAATAGCATCAGATCAGGTGGCATGGCATCTTCCACGCTGCTCACCTCGAGGCTTGAGCTGCTGCCTGCCTGCCCGCCCTTGAAGAGTTGAAGTCCGGAGCAAGAGCAACCAACCACCACCTCTCCCTCTCCGCTTGCCCAGTCCGGCCTCGCTCGCCAATCGGTCAACAGCCCATGGCCTCCAGCACCGTACGACTGCTGGCGCTCGCCGTCCTCTCCCTCTCCTTCCTGCACCTCTCTCTCCCCGCCTCGTCGCTCCCGCTCCCGCTCCCGCTGCAAGCGGCTGCGGCAGGCGAGGCGTCCGAGCCCGACGATGCCGCCGCCGCAGCGCTGGCGCTGGCACGGCGCGCGTGCACATACACGGTGCAGATCAAGACGAGCTGCTCGTCCCCGCGGAGCTCCGCGGACGCGGTGAGCCTCGCGTTCGGGGACGCGTACCGCAACGAGGTGTACGCGGCGCGGTTGACGCCGCGGTACGGGTTCGAGCGCTGCGCCACGGACACGTTCCGGGTGTCCGGCCCCTGCGGCTACGGCGTCTGCTACCTCTACCTCCGCCGGTCGGGCCGCGCCGGGTGGACGCCCGAGTGGGTCAGGGTGTACGAGCCCACGACGTCCAGCACGCCCTCCACCTTCTACTACGGCGACCCGCTCCCCGATGGCGTCTGGTACGGCTTCGACCGCTGCGTCGCCGCCGGAGCCGGCGCCTCGTCCGAGCCTGGTGCCGCGGCGCAGGCGCTGTGACGGACGCCCCCGCACGGGTCCACGCGGTGGGCGTGAGCAGACCGCCACTCGTGGCGGTCCTGTTGCCGTGTGAATGTGTGATGCGTTGATTGCGAGAAAATTAGAATTTTACCCTCATTTTCGCCCAAATGCCATCGAATCTGTGCACTTCCTCCAAACTCCCTAACGAAACATGTACCACCTGCTAAAATGTCATTTCGCAGTTTTGGTATTCATTTAGTCTTGTTTTGAAAAAATTATGACATGAAGTTCCCATTTTGCCCCTAGGCGCTTTGTCTCTCGTTCTTCAGCCCGGCTCATCGGAGCGCCGCCACCACTCAAAACGTCCTCACCGATGCCCCGATTCTGCTTCATTGGCTCAGGCGATGGCGCTCCTCGCGATCCAATGGTTGGATTGGTGATCGAGAGCACCGCGCTGCACCAGTCGTCGAGACAGGGGTGGGCCACGTTGCACCAGCCGTCAAGTAGGGACGGGGAGGAGGCGCCATCCAGCAGGGCGGAGGAGCACACTGCAGGGCATTGCTTGCACTGCAGTGGAGCTGTCGGTGAGATGGGGGCTGGGAGATCTGGGAGGAGACGGCGAGGCTCACTCCGGGACTCATCCTACGGACTATGAGCAGAGGAAGAGGGGAAGGAGAGGAGTTGCGGCGCCGATGCCGCCTGGCAGCCCCTGGCCATGGCGTAGCCATAGTGCCACCCGCCCTGCTGCGCCTATCGCATGTCGGAGCCCGCAGCTCGCCTCCTCACCAACCTCCTACCATGGCCCCCAGATCCCTACACTCGTCGTCGACGGCCGGCCATCCACCCACCGCCGGATAGGGTTTCGGCGAGGACACTACTACAAAAAAAATCTTTTGCGAGGTGTTTAGGAATGGGCCTCGGAGGTGGGCAGGCATTTCAACTGCCTCGGCTAATGCCTCGGATTAACCGAGGCGGTCTTTTTTTATTAACTGAGGCAGTTACAAGCAACCGCCTGGCAAAATCGATATACGAAGGTGGTTGAAAAAAATAATTGCCTCCTAAATCTATTAACCGAGACGGGCCTTCCAAAAATACATGTATTTTCGAAGGCGGACCTATTATAAGGCCCGTCTCGGTTAATATGGCCGAGACCACTAGGAAGCCCATTGAGCCCAGAAATCATGTTACACTATATAAACACATCAAACCCTAGAACCACTTTCTCCCTCACCCTCAGTCGCAACCCTTCATTCCCCCTCCAACCGCACCCCTTCCCTCCCCCACTCGACCGCACCCCTTCCCTCTTCCCCACACGATCTTGCCCCTCACCTCGTTCTCACTACTCTCCAAGCAGCGGTGCAGGGCGAGGCGCCTCTCGATGGTGCACACAGGGGCGACAAGCGCAGGGCCGCCCAGCAGCGGCACGGGTCCCCCACTACCGCGGCGAGGGGGAATGATGGCTGGAGCTCATGGCCGGGCGGAACTCAGTGTCCCCCCCTGCTCTCCACCTCCAGAGGCAGTGGTTGCGGTGACGAGCGGCCAGATCTAGGCAGTGGGCCGCTTCCCCTCCCCCTCCACCTCCAGATCCGGTGGCCGGAGCTCCTCCCCCGTGGCATAGCGGCTAGAGGTGCAGATCTGACGGCCGGAGCTCCTCCCCTCGCGGTTGGAGGCACAGACCCGGCGGTCTAGCGAGGAAGTAGGCACCGACGGACGGGCGGCGACGACAGTGCGTGGATGGGCTCGACGTTAGGCCCTAGATGGGCTCACGTTTGGGCTCGTCATTTTTTTATTTTCATTAACCGAGGCGGGCAACTGGTCTACTTCGGTAAATCAATGATTTACCATGACCTTTAGGCCGAGGCGGACGGGTTGCTCACCTCGGTTAAGTTTATCGTAGTAGTGGGAGCCGAGGAGGCACTTGCAAGCTACGAGCGAGGTGGCAATGTAGCGAGCGAGAGCAAGGCTAGGGTGTCGCTTGGACGAGCGAAGTCGAGAGCGACGTCAGCTGTAGGCCTCATGCTAGGCTGCTTGGCAAAGTGGACAGTGGCGTCGTTTGGAGTGGCGGGATGAGCACCAGGCTTGGGGTAGCTACCTGTAACACCCCGGTGTTACGCAATGCATCTTTGCATGGCAAGCATATTGCATTTCATTCATATCATTATAATCCTGTATGATAATGGTATAATTCGAGTAAAATGAAAGCTTAAACATGCTACATTTCACGAATTAAAATAATGTGATAATCACATTATATCAAAATCCTTGCAACCATGATTCTTATATCACTTGGAACCCTAGTTCAAATTTTGGAGCTCAAAATTGGTCAAAAACTTGTTCAAAAGTAATTATGAAAAATATTCAAAAGTATTCCCTAATTTAGCTTTTATTTTGCTATTTAAAAACTATTAGGAATTTTGAAATGGCCCCTTAATCAAAGTTGTAGAGAATTTAATTTTGAGCAACTTTTATTTTTGGGCCAAGTTTATAAAACGCTTTCTTCTTGTTCAAAATTTGATTTGAAGTTGAAATTGCATTTAAATTCGAAAAAAAAAAAAAAGCAAAAATCAAAATCCATTTTGTTTCCCTCGCGGGCCGCCGCCTCCGGTTCGGCCCACGGCCACATGCGGCCCGCCTCACCCCGCGCGCGCGCACCGCACCGCACCGCCCGGCCCGGCCCAGCCGGCCTCCCCCTCCCTCTTCTTCCCGCCGCGCCCGCGCGCGCGCTGGCACCCCGGCAGGACGCGCCCGCCGCGTGGCGGCCGCATGCCGGCGACGCCCCGCGTGGCCGGCCGTGGACCCCGCGCTCGCGCCCCACTTCAAAACTCCCGAGCACCTGGTCTCCAGCTCGCTCGTCCCCATTTGCTCCCTCTCTTCTCTCCCGACGCCCTCCACCGCGGAGCACCACCTCGCCACCGTGCGCCGCCCCCATCTCCGCCTCGTTCCGGCCTTGGCCGACCGTCTCCTCCCGATTGCCTGTGCCCAAAGCTCCGCTCCGTTCCCCTCTTCTCCGAACAAGCCTCGGTGTCTCCTCGTTTGGAGCGGTAAGGCTCAATCGAGCTCGTCCTCGCCGCGCCACCGCGTCGGTGCCGCCGACCGGGCGTTCCGTCCACCGCCTTGCTCACTCCCTCTCCGTCTCCTCAAACCCCCCTCTCGAGTTCGCGAGTTCTTGGCGGGTGTTGTGCGCTCGATCGGTGGTCGAGATTTGGCCGGAAATGGCCGGTTGGCCGCAGCCGCCGCCGCGGCGTCGAGCGCGCGCACGCCGGCGACGCGTTCGGCTCCTCGCGGGGGCGAAGCCGCGCCCCTGGGCCGCGCCCCGAGCGGGCCGGCTCGGTGGACCTCCCGCGCGCGCGAGACAGGCCGGGAAACGGCCACGGGCCGACTGTTGACTTCGGGCCGGCCCAGTTCCTTTTTCAGAAAAACGAATTTCTATTTCTTTTATTATTCATGATGAATAACATTTGGAAAAATGATTTCTTGGTCATTTTAGCTCCAAAATTTGTGAAATAAATTTTTATATGCTCATTTGAGTCAGATCTACAATATAAAAATGTTGCATGTCAATATTTCATTACTTTTCTGTAGTGTTTTAATTAATCTTTGAAATTGGTGTTTTCTTGAAAAATTGATAAGAAAATGTAGAAAAATCAGAAAAATGTGATTCCAAGTTTATTAATCCTGTTATGCCATGTGCTTGCTAGGGTAATTTTATTTCATGATTGTTCTGTATAAAAATTTGTAATTGCAGTTCAAATGCTTTTTCTTACCAATAGTTGTTATTTTTGTTATTTAAATAAATTTGAATAAAACATGCAAGTGATAAATTTTATATAGTGTTTGTTCAGGTAATAGGTGGTAGGAAAATTCCTAAATCTGTTGTTTGATACTTTTCAAAATGTAAAGTAGTTTAAATGTCTATTTTAGGCCTTAGTTTGTTATTTTTGTGTAGGCAGTTCTAGTTATCCAAATGCAGCAAAATTTTTATGTCAAGCTATTCTTGATATTAGTAATCCACTGTAATTTTATAAGATTTTTCTGGGCTACTAAAATATGTGTTGTTGTTCAAATGTAGTGCTAATTAGGGTTTCCCTTTTTATTCTTTAATGCAAAGATAATTAGTAAGGTATACTTTGGTGTATCTTTGAAGCATCTTGAATGTTCAAGTGCTCTTGCATGGTAGAGAGTAGTAGTGGTAGTTTTCGAGTACATGTTCTTGGATGATGTAGACTACCTTGTAGAAGAGTCATAGTTTCCACAGAATCCGATGACGTAATACATTCATTTCACCGCATACATTCCGCATCATCATCATCTCATGTCACTTCTGCAATGCATCTATGCATGTTACACTCATACTTCTGCATCATACAGGATCGCAGGAGGTGGTTCCGGCAGTAGTTCCCGAGGACGCCGAGGAGCAGCCCGAGGAGCCGGAGCCAGCAGAAGCCGAAGAGGAGTCCAGTGAAGAGCTTCCGGAGTGCCCCGACCATCGTCCCAGTACCTTCGAGCGAGGCAAGCCCCGGAGCATTTCTCCCCCGGTTTGCAAAGAATTATTTATTAATTTCACTTAACCTGATGCATTAAGTTTAGGAGTTGTTTGCAAACGTTGCTGCATTATACCTTGTTTCACCTTGCTTTACCCGATCCTTGTCACCCTGGTGTCCACGGTCGATACTTGCTTAGCTTGCTTAGACCGGTAGAAGTCGGGTGATTGCCTGTCATCCGCGAGCTATAGGGGATTACCTGGTTTTATGTGAAAGAAATGTCATGTGAGAATAGCTAAGTGTGGGAATGAATATGAGACCGGGCGGAAGCTTGCAGGGTTCTGGACTGTAGTGTCTTCCGTCTGTGTCGATTAAGGACCGTCCGATGTCGGGCCTCGGGTCATGTTGAACGCATGCCTCACATTTAGCTGGCCGAATAAAGTACCTTTCGACCGCGAAGCCGGGAGATTATTCGGGCCGAGTAGATTGCCCGCAACGCACTGTACCGGAGCAGTAGTGGCAGGAAACGGGGGCGCGATGATAAGGCCAAAGAGCAGTCGGGCGGCCCCCGGGTACATGTGGTTCCTGGCAAGCTCGCGACTTTACCTGAATGGTTGACTCGGTGACCAATACCTCACTTTAGCGGGTGAGTGAGGTTTGTGTGAGGAATAAATTACCAGCTGGTCAATAATCGATTCGAATCGCCATCGTTCACTGGATAGTGAACACTTGACTTGAGTTACTTCATCGTAGTAATACTGATGAAACACTTGGATAGTTATGTGGGAAATGACATGGTAACTATTGTAAATTATCAATGGTAATCCTTGCTTGCTTAATTACATGGTTACTTTAGCATAAAGTGCAAATATAGTTGACAGGAGAATAAAGATTTAAAAGATGACATGCTTAGTAAATGCTTTGATAAGTTAAAAATGCTTTTCTTGCAAATGAGTCAGCTACCCCACCAAAAAGCCTATCATGATCCTTGGAGTCTTTTTGTTTTGGTTCTGTCGGGTAAGTCTAGCTGAGTACCTTCCCGTACTCAGGGCTTTGTTCCCATTTGTTGCAGATGGACAGATGTACTATGGTTATTGTATCAACTGTCTATACCCTGCGATGGGCGAAGCCTAGGACCATGGGCAATGGTCACTCACTACTCCTCGCCTGATGCTTTTGTGGGAGATGATCGCAAGCTGGCACTGTATTTTGGAAAGGGTGTGTGTGTGTGTGTGTGCCTTGAACAAATGCTTCCGCTACTTTATTTGAAACCGGTTTGTAATAACTATGTTTAAACTCCGATGTACTTTGTGCCGCAAACTACTGTGTAACTTATGAAGGTAATCGCTGAACTTATTACGATCTTGGCTGTGATGTGAAATGGTTTGAAATCCGTCGAGATTTCACGGACTACCGGGTTATACGGGCTTAAGTTTGGTAAATTGTCCGTCCGTTGGATGATTTTCTACTTAATCTCGTATAATTGGGCGGTTCTGTTACAGCTGGTATCGGAGCATGGTTTAGCGTAATTACTGTTCATAAGTGTATTTAAACCAAAACCCTGCTTAAAAAGAGTGATTTTGAAACTAAAAAGTGTGCCAGTGGTCATATCCTGTATGCCCAGTTAAGGACTCTAGGTGGCTATTTAAGTACTAACTTGGGGTTCTGCACCATATTTCTTTTTCGTTGCTCATACGGCGTGCTATTGTATGAGTGCCACTTAATTGAGTGGTAATGTATGGATCAGTTACCTCTACGCTTCGGTAAGTGTGAGTTGTGAGAGCATGATCGGATACACCGCCGATCTAGGGAAAGTGCTTATATGATACTTGGATAATTACATGTTTTACACATGTTTTTATAAAAGTGTCGCATGTGTGGGTGTTCCGTCCGTTGAGGCGATGCCGTCAATAGGACGATGTATTTGGGTAGTCACTACCGTTGTACACGCATCTGGGGATTCGTGTAAAGCGTGTGGGTAGATTTACTGTTTTCATGCATTCATGGGGAATGGGCTGAAATGAGTTTTCTGCAGGTACATAACAGCGTATCGTGTAGACCGAATTAGTTACGTATAAGAGAGATCGTTGTACGCCACCGAAATCACCGTTAGATGCCTTTTTCATAAGTTTGTGAGAACGTAAGACTCGTGCATGCATCATATTGTTTGTACATTCCATTCATGGCATGCATTTCCTCCCCTTATAAAAGGATTATCCCAATTCGATAAAAGTGACCTCAACTAAAATATGTTCTCACTGGGTAATTTAAAACTTGTGCTACAGATGGCCCGCACGAAGCAGACTGCCCGCAAGTCCACTGGAGGAAGAGCACCCCGTCGTCAGCTAGCCCCGCGGGAGCACCGCAACACGGACACTTTTCTAAGCGAGTTTGGCATGCCCACCTTGCTTTGGAGAGTGCTCCATGATGTGGGGTACCCGGAGGGACAAGAGCCAGTTTACTCTTGGAGCGAGAGTCAGCTAGCTGAAGATGGACTTGCTGTGGTAGAGATCACCGTCCCTGCTCTTGGTGATGCGCCAGAATGGGATGGTTGGCATCTGGAGTTCGAAGGACGCACTCCAGTCGAGGGTGCAGAGGGCGCAGCTTTTCGCGTCATCCGAGACATCATGAGCAGATTTCCCCAGGAGTTAGCAGCAGCTTTGGCCGGTACCTTCCCGAGAGATGATCCTCGCGACGCCATTTGGGTACAGCCGCAAGGAAGTGCCCTAGTTAGAGGCCCCAGTGAAGGACGGGCTAGCGACAACCACACCATGAGTGCCATGTATGCAGCCATCAGAGCATACCAAGGTCTGGAGAATACCTACTGGACCTTGACTGGCCTACGTGGTGATGATCGGATTGAAGCAAGGAAGCAGAAGAAAAAGCAAGCGCGTGCCATAGCTAGCTTGCAGGAGCAGTTGGCTGACATGAGCTTGCAGCGGGACCGAGCTCTCGAGAGAGGCGAGAGTTCCATGCAGCAGGTTCAGAGGCTGACCCAGGCCAACAGGAATGCAGATCGCCTGTTGGAGCAGCTAGTACAGGAAAGGAATGAAGCCTGGAACGAGAGAGACCTCCTGAGGCAGAGGGTCGAGGAGCTAGAAGAGTACAATGCCAACTTGCATGAAGAGTTCCATGCCCTCTACAACGGGATGGGCCCGTATGCTCCTCCGAACGCCGCGCAGATGGACCTCGACGACGACGCCGCTGCTGAAGGTAGCGATGGCGACGCCTCCGACCTCGACGATGGCCCCGAGGAGTAGGATAATGTCCTGCGTTAGTAGCTAGGCTTGACGCGATGGCCCTCTTTTGGTTTTCTTGTGTCATGATGTATCCTGTTCGACCTTGAGACTGACGATCTTTTGGAGTTTGGTTGTGTATGCGATACCCGAACGCATAAAAGTCCAGTGTATGTATGCTGGCAACGTGGTTGTATGAAACATGATGTTGCATTTGAAGTAACTGAATTGGTGTTGTTGTTTAATTGGAATGAAATTATTGCGCCTCTGTTTTCTTGTATGACTTGTTCTCTCCAACGAATTCAGTATGGCATAATTGTTCATTCGGACACAATTTTACAACTTCACTCAATTATGCTTGTTGCTGAAATATGCAGATGGCCAACACTCGTCGTGCTACGTATGAAGCCGCTGAGACTGGTGGCAATGGTGCAGGAGCTGGTGGAAGTGGTGCCAACAACGTCAACCACCAAGAACCACGCCCAGAACCACATCTGCCCCCTCCTCCGCCGCTTACCGCAGAAATGTTCTTCACACAGTTCCTTGGAAGTCAACGCAGTACTGAACAATCCCAGAGGAATATGGAAGATTTTCTGCGTATCATCGCGGAAAATGTTCAAAGGGGAAGTAACCAAGGTGGTGGCCAGGGAGTGAACCAGTACAGCAGTTTCAAGGATTTCATGGATACGAGGCCACCTATTTTCAAAGAAGCAGCAGAGCCACTTGATGCCGAGGAATGGATTAACACTATGGAAGATAAGTTCCGTGTGTTAAGGATGACAGAAGTTCTGAAAGTAGAGTATGCTGCGCATCAGTTACAGGGACCAGCCGGAATGTGGTGGAAGCATCACCGCAGTACTTTTCCTCCTAATACCCAGATCTCTTGGAGGGATTTTACTGAAGCTTTTAAGGGAGTTTATATTCCCCCAGGGTTGGTTGAGATGAAGCTTGGAGAGTTCTTGGCCTTAAATCAGGGTACCAAGACAGTGACACAGTATCTGCATGCCTTTAATAATTTGTGCCGCTATGCTCCAGACATGGTTGACACAGATGCAAAGAAGATTGCTAGTTTCAAGAGAGGATTGAGTCGAAGATGATGAAGCATGTGGGTACCAATACCCGCAACAGATTCAACGACTTTATCAGTGACTGTTTGAAGCAAGAGAAGAACAATAATGCTTACACTGCATCCAAGAATCGCAAGAGAGTGTTCGAGTCCGGATCCTCCCAGTCCAGAGTTGTCCCTGCCAACCGTCCATCTTATCGTCCTTCCGCACCTGGTGCGAGGTTCAGGCCGCCGCAGCATAAAACTCAGAACTACAAGGGGCCACAGAAACCGTACAAGATGGCAGTGCCACCAACAAAGACCAACGCAGCTGCAGAACAGAGCAACTCCAAGGGAGCAATAGGGTCTGCTGGTACAGTGAAAGGGCCCTGCTACAACTGTGGTCAGCCAGGCCACTTTTCCAAGTTCTGCCCTTATCCGCCTAAAAAGAAGCAACAGACTTACAATGCCCGTGTGCACCACACCGCCATTGATGAAGTTCCTGAGGGAGAGCCTGTAACTGCCGGTAAGTTTCTTGTGAACCATCACCCTGCAGTTGTTCTTTTTGATTCTGGATCTTCGCATTCTTTTATGAGTCAAGCATTTGCACGGAAGCATGAACAACTATGCACCGAATTGAGTTATGGTTATCGCATAAGTTCAGCAGGAGCTGATGTGTTAACCAACAAGATGGTTAGAGGGGCAACCCTTGAGTTAGGTAGACGGAAGTTCAGAGTGAACCTGGTAGTTATGCCTGGGCTAGTTTTGGATGTAATAATAGGAATGAACTGGATGAAAGACTGGGAAGCAGTCATAGATACAAGCAGTCGGATGCTTACCCTTAAAGATCCCCAGACAGAGGGTACTTTTCAGGTACCATTGCCTAAAAGAACAGATCTTGTGAGTGTGACCTGTGCCATGGAAGTTACTCCTATCCATCAGATCCCAGTAGTATGTGAGTTTCCGGATGTGTTCCCAGACGAATTGCCTGGCCTTCCTCCAGATAGAGATGTTGAGTTCGGAATCGAGTTGATCCCCGGGACGGCTCCAATTTCTAGGAGACCTTATCGGATGCCTCCGGATGAGTTAGCTGAGTTGAAGAAACAGTTGGAAGAGTTGTTAAAGAAGGGGTTTATCCGCCCGAGTAAGTCTGAATGGGGATGTCCTGCCTTGTTTGTAAAGAAGAAGAAAGAGGGTACTCTCAGGATGTGTGTGGATTACCGACCTCTTAACGCTGTAACCATCAAGAATAAATATCCACTGCCTCATATTGATGTTCTGTTTGATCAGTTAGCCAAAGCCAGAGTGTTCTCCAGATAGATTTAAGGTCAGGGTATCATCAGATAAAGATTAGACCTCAAGATGTTCCAAAAACCGCCTTTTCTACCAGATACGGGTTGTACGAGTATCTTGTTATGTCCTTTGGACTAACAAATGCTCCTGCATATTTTATGTATCTGATGAATACGGTTTTCATGCCTGAGTTGGACAAGTTTGTAGTTGTCTTCATTGATGACATTCTAGTGTACTCTGAAACGAGAAGAGCATGAAGAGCATCTGAGAATTGTCTTGACCCGGTTGAGAGATCATAAGTTATATGCTAAGTTCAGCAAATGTGAATTTTGGTTGAAGAAAGTTCCTTTCCTCGGACATATCCTATCTGAGAATGGGGTTTCGGTAGATCCGAGTAAAGTGCAAGAGGTTATGGATTGGAAGACTCCAACCACAGTGTCAGAAGTCAGGAGTTTCCTAGGCTTAGCTGGTTACTATCGCCGCTTTATCCCAGACTTCTCGAAGATTGCCAAGCCTATGACAAGTCTGTTACAGAAAGATCACAAGTTCGCGTGGACAGAGGAGTGTGAGACAGCTTTCCATACCTTGCGGAAACTGTTGACCACTGCTCCAGTTCTTGCACAACCCGACATCGAGAAACCTTTTGATGTGTTCTGTGACGCATCAAAAACAGGACTAGGGTGTGTGCTAATGCAAGAAGGAAGAGTCATTGCTTATGCCTCCCGACAGTTGAGAAAACATGAATCAATTACCCGACACATGATCTTGAGCTTGCCGCTGTAGTGCATGCCTTAAAGATTTGGAGACACTATCTACTGGGTAACGTGTGCAACATTTTCACCGATCATAAGAGTCTCAAGTACATTTTCACCCAACCAGAATTGAACATGAGACAGCGGAGATGGTTAGAGTTGATCAAAGACTACAACTTGAATGTACAGTATCACCCCGGGAAAGCCAATGTGGTAGCCGATGCCTTAAGCAGAAAGTCACATTGTCTGAATGTGCAACCCTTGCTTGAAGATGGTTTCGATCTAATGCACCCTGCCGTGCTACAAAGTATTCAGGTCAGTTGTTCCTTGGAGAGTAAGATTATAGAAGGTCAGAAAACAGACAAGGGGATATTCCACATCAAAAAGAAGATTCAAGAAGAACCCTCA